>CM077160.1:30236672-30836672 GCA_039583875.1 Platanthera guangdongensis
TTTTGAAACAAATAAATCAAATATTTCATCCTTAAACTTTCCTGCTATCCAAAAATTTTGTTTTGAATTTATTTAAATGCGAATTTTATTAATTCTCTGTTTGCTATTCGTTTGTTAATTATTGAGTGAAATATTTAAATAGTCGGTGTTAAGTTTTAAAGAATTCATTATGCTTTGTTAAAAATAGCGAACTCGTTTTAGGCACTACTTCTAATTTTTCATTGATAGGAGCACGTGTACTATGTTAGAAAATAATGACTATAGGATTCAATTATATTTACTTTTAGCTTTCTGAAAAATTAGAACGTACAATTTATTAAGGTTGCTCTCAAAATTGTTTTAAATTAAAAATCTAGTTTTCCTTTCTCCCATTAGCTATCATGACCTACTTGGCATGAAAAAATTTTTATCCATAAAAGATCCTATGTCAATGGGAATAAGATTTCATTCCGTAAACATAGGCACCCAATAATTTAAAAAGATTATATGTTATGGAGTAAGAGGATAAAATTCATTACTCCTACACATATACATTGGGTTAGTTTTATTCTTATGAAGTTGAAAAGAAAAAAATGATATTAGGAAAATAAGATTTCATTTTCCTAATAATTTAAAAAGAAAAACAAATGGAGGTTCGAGAAAAAATTACCTCACCTCAAAATCAAAACCCTCTTCACAAACCAACATCAATCCATTTAGCCAATTTCACGATTCTAGAATTAATTCAAAAATCTTTTTGAGAGCAAAATTTGTAAATTACATTATTTCCGGTAAAACTCCTATAAGCTAAAAGTTCATATAATTCCAAACAATTTTTGTTAATCTAACAAATACAATTACTGCTTTCCATTTGATTACATCTAGAAGTCTTTTGGCCAAAACTTTTGCGTTATTTAAATCATCTACATAATTTTAGAACTTAACTCTTACACCCCGTAAATTTATTTAGATCTCTCTTATAATTGATTAAGAGGTAGCTAAACTTAGAGTTTCTTTCTATTCCTTATAAGTTCACCTCAAAATTTTACTCTGGAATAGCAAAAACTTAAGTATAAGGGGATTTGATGAATTATAAATATACGCATATCTTAGTACTTTATTTATATCATTTTAGTTCTTATTCATAATTTTTAGTTATTTTTTGTTTATTAATATGTCTCTTTTTGTAAATATTTACGTAACCTAACTTAATTTTGATTTCTGAATTTTTTCTGGAAATTGTCAAAAATTGACATGTCACGCCCGTGTCCAATAGGTCACGCCCGTGACCCGGCCGTGATTCGTCAAACCCGTGGAATCGTGAAATTGGCTTTCCGATCGACGATTTCAACTCGACTTTCTGATCGACGATATCCGACCGATGATTTCAGCAGCTCGACGATTCTCTAGCAGCTCGACGGTTTCCAATCGACGATTTCAGCTCGACTTTCCGTTCGACGATTCTCCAGCAGCTCGATGATTTTTCAACTCGATACTTTCCGCTCGACGTTTGTCCAGTGTCGACACCAACCGACATGCCCAGCGTCACACCATGACCGGGGGCGTGACCACTGCGTGACCGACACGTGTCCACCCCGAAGTCAACTTTTTCGTCAAATCGTCGGCCGCCATCGCAAACTGTAGTGACACGCTCGCCGACACGCCCGTGTCGGAGGGCGTGTACTTAGATATTTTTTCCTATAAATACCCCACTTCTGTAATGACCAAGGGTTCACATTTTTGAGCCACTTTAGTGTGTTTTGTGGGCTGCATCCGTGGATTCCTTTGCTATGTAAGGAGATTTCTCCCCCGTTCCTTTCATGTTTGTTTTTGCTTTAACTTTAGCTTTGTAATAGCTTTGTAATAGTCTATTTTAATCAATAAAAATGTTAGTTTTTCTCTTCTTAAATGGCTTTGGAATGAACTTATGTGCCCACTTTTCTTCTCATTTTATCCTTAGTTTCTCCTTTGTTCCTCCTTTTATGAAAAGTGTGTGTGTGTGTATGAGTGTAACTTGTTCATTTTCTATGTTTTTTTACATGTCTCAATGTTAAAGTTTGTTATAGATTTCATTTCCAAGCATGGTATGATATGTTTATCTCTTCTTCAACATGTTCTTCCTTAATGTTTTCTTTTTAAATTTCATTCTTATGTATTTATAAAAGAGTTTTGAAAGTGATTTTATTTTTTTTACTTAGTTTTTTTTGTAGGATTGTAAAACCTTTTTTGTTTTTTTCATTTTCTTTTCACTTTTTTATAACTTTTTTGAAATCCTAAGAATGAAAATGTTGAAATTTTAATTTTTAAAGAACTTTGGTTTTTTTATTTGTTTTGAAAAACTTTTGTTCTCTTAAAATTTTTTTTTGTTCTTTTTATTTGTTTTTGGTAAAACCTAAGTATAGAAATGCAGTACTTTTAAATTTTTGGTAACTTTCATTTTTTCTTTTAATTTGTATGTGTTAGTGTAAGAGTTAGTTTTCATTTTGTCATTTCAACTTCCATGTAGAGTGTGTGTGTAGGAGATAAATTTTAATACTTTATTTTATTGCTTTCTTTGATTTATGTAGAGTGTGTGAGTGTACGAGTTAGTTTTTCATGTTTTATTTTCATGCTTTATTTTATCGTTTTTTTCAATTACGTAGAGTGCGTGTGTGTAGGAGATAGTTTTATTGCTTTCTTTCAATTATGTAGAGTGTGTGTGTTAGCGTTTATTTCTGCCTACTCGCTAGGAGTTAAATGGCCGGATTTTGATTACCGCCTACTCATTTGAGCTAAATGGCAGGTCTTTTATTTTTCTGTAATTATTTTAGTAGGACTTATACTTGCATTTATTTCCGCCTACTCGTTAAGAGTTAAATGACGTGCCTTTATTTCCTGCCTACTCGTTTGAGTAGGACTTGTAATTTTCCTTTTTTTGTAATTTTGTTTATTCTGTTTTATTTATAATTTGGAGTGTGCGTGAGTTCTTGTTTTAGCTTACTTTTCTAGTTTCTAAATGTTTGTCCTTTTCCTGTCTTATTCTTATAACCTTTTAGAGCGTAATTTCGAACTCGCGCCTCATCAAATTATAAAGTCGTCCCCATACCGATGTGTGGCTAATCATTATTATCCTCGGCATAGAAGAGCATTGAGACATTTAAAATGATTTGAAATAATTAAATCTCTTTATTTTCACTTTAATTTAAGCACTTAATGTTTACCCCGGGTTAACGACACGTAGGATCACAAATCTATGTGTGAGCCCTATTTCTGTTATCCATACGCTAGCTAGCCGAGAGGCCGTGCGTATGGACAGATCACCCCTTGTTAAATAGAGTTGCATACATACCCTCGAGAGAGGACAAGCGTAATTCTACCGGATTGGGTTCCCCACCCAATAGCGGGGTTCTTAGCGTAAAGCGGGCGTTAAGAGGAATCCTTCGTCGGACTAACGTTCGGTCAAATAGTCTTACCGTTCAGGTGAGCGATATCCCTATAGCTAGGTGAGCTCACATTTGTGGAACCTCCACGGCCAAGTTGCCTTTTATTAATTTGAAAACTAAGTCCTTTAATTATTAAAAGTTATTTTTGTCTTAATCCAATTCGATGTCGAGCGTTAACCCTTCATCGAAATTTTCTAAATCATTTTTTCGCTCTTTAATTTTTCCATATTTACTTAATTAAAATCTCCACCTTACTTTCAGTAAAATGATAGTCCTCCTGGAGGAGTAAGAATAGTCAACCCGACCCCGAGAACAACACGACCTCGGTATTTCCCGGAATATCGAGTACTACTTGCGATAGGTGCACTTGCCTACCTGAGAAAGCCCGCGGCGATCGACTCATCCAACCAACCACAGTAAGAGTCTGTTCGAGGGCGCATCAGTATCCGATTCCGAGAATTGACGATCTATTTGATCAGTTGGTTGGGTCAACGGTATATTCGAAGTTAGATCTGAAGTCCGGTTACTACCAATTGAGGATAAGGGAGAACGACATCCCAAAGACAGCATTCATTATGCGGTTTGGGCATTACGAGTTCACAGCCATGACGTTTGGTTTGACCAATGCGTCAACAGTGTTTATGGATCTGATGAACAAGACATTCAGAGAGTACCTAGACCGTTTTGTGATAGAATTTATCGATGATATCCTAGTGCACATTTTATGTAACAGCCCAGCCTAGAGCTCAGAGGCTACCGCAACCGAATGGGCTGCATAGCTTGGCCCACCCGTGACAACGTTACAGGGCTGCAGCCCAATACACCCCAATGCCTCTCCCGCCTGTTTTTCCGCAAGGCGCGTTGTTGGCGCTAGTATCGAACCCGCAACCCTTGACAACACTCTCTTTCAATAGAGCTCATCACCACCTGAGCTGCAGCTCTGTTGGTGATGAGCTCTATTGAAAGAGAGTGTTGTCAAGGGTTGCGGGTTCGATACCTAGCGCCAACAATGCGCCTTGCTGAAAAACAGGAGGGAGAGGCGTTGGGGTGTATTGGGCTGCATCCCTATAACGTTGTCACGGGTGGGCCAAGCTATGCGGCCCATTCGGGTGCGGTAGCCTCTGAGCTCTAGGCTGGGCCGTTACATAAAAAGTGCACTTTTTATGTAACGGCCCAGCCTAGAGCTCAGAGGCTACCGCACCCGAATGGGCCGCATAGCTTGGCCCACCCGTGAAAACGTTACAGGGCTGCAGCCCAATACACCCCAACGCCTCTCCTGCCTGTTTTTCAGCAAGGCGCATTGTTGGCGCGAGGTATCGAACCTGCAACCCTTGACAACACTCTCTTTCAACAGAGCTCATCACCAACTGAGCTCATCACCAACAGAGCTCAGTTGGTGATGAGCTCTGTTGAAAGAGTGTGTTATCAAGGGTTGTGGGTTCGATACCTAGCGCCAACAACGCACCTTGCTGAAAAACAGGCAGGAGAGGCGTTGGGGTGTATTGGGCTGCACCCCTGTAACGTTGTCATGGGTGGGCCAAGCTATGCGGACCATTCAGGTGCGGTAGCCTCTGAGATCTAGGCTGGGCCGTTACATAAAAAGTGCACTTTTTATGTAACGGCCCAGCCTAGAGCTCAGAGGCTACCGCACCCAAATGGGCCGCATAGCTTGGCCCACCCGTGACAACGTTACAGGGCTGCAGCCCAATACACCCCAACGCCTCTCCCGCCTGTTTTTCAGCAAGGCGCGTTGTTGGCGCAAGGTATCGAACCCACAACCCTTGACAACACTCTCTTTCAACATAGCTCATCACCAACTGAGCTGCAGCTCAGTTGGTGATGATCTATGTTGAAAGAGAGTGTTGTCAAGGGTTGTGGGTTCAATACCTAGCGCCAACAACGCGCCTTGCTGAAAAACAGCCGTGAGAGGCGTTGGGGTGTATTGGGCTGCAGCCCTGCAACATTGTCATAGGTGGGCCAAGCTATGCGGCCCATTCGGGTGCGGTAGCCTCTGAGCTCTAGGCTGGGCCGTTACACTTCATATTCCGCCACATATTCTAACCACTGACACTGGCACAGATTTAGTTCTTTTTGAGTGAAGACGTACTTCAAACTCTCATGGTCTGCATAGATCTTGCACAACGCGCCATATAATAAGTGTCGCCACAGCTTCAGCGCATAAATTACAGCAGCAAACTCCAAATCGTGCGTAGGATAGTTTCTCTCGTGAATCTTTAGTTGCCTCGATCCATACGAAATCACTTTACCATCTTGCATTAAAACACAACCAAGTATGATGTGTGATCCATTGACATACACGACATACTCAACTCCTTCAGTAGGTAAGGTTAAAATTTGGGCAGTACACAGACTCTTCTTCAACTCTTGGAAAGCCTCTTCACACTTATCACTCCAAATGAATGCAGTATTCTTCTGAGTAAGTCTAGTTAGAGGAGCAGACAACAACGAAAACCCTTCCACAAATCTTCTATAATAGCCAGCCAGGCCTAAGAAGCTCCTAATCTCCTTAGGTGTAGAAGGTCTCTCCCATTCCATCACGACAGAAATCTTGGTAGGGTCTACAGAAATATCGTCCTTGCTTACAACATGACCCAGAAAGGACACTTGAGGTAGCCAGAACTCACACTTGCTCAACTTCGCATATAACTTATGCTCCCTCAGGGTCAACAAAACCAAACGCAAATGCAGAGTATGCTCCTCAACATTGCGAAAATACACCAGGACATCATCTATAAACACAATAACAAATCGATCCAAGAAATTCTTAGATGCCCTATTCATCCAATCCATGAAAGCAGAGGGTGCATTGGTTAAACCAAAAGACATCACCAAAAACTCATAATGTCCATGCTACGAACGGAAAGCTGTTCGGGGAATATCTGCCTCACGAATCATCAACTGGTGGTAGCCTAAGCGAAGATCGATCTTTGAAAATTCTGAGCTACCACGCAACTTATCGAACAGATCATTAATCCTTGGCAGTGGATATCTATTCCTAATGATTACCTTATTCAATTCCCTATAACAGATGCAAAGCCTCATCGATCCATCTTTCTTCTTGACGAACAGAACAGGAGCACCCCACGGAGAAGAACATGGCCTAATAAAACCACACCTCAGGAACTCATCGAGCTGAGTACGTAACTCATCCAGCTCACAGGAGCCATACGGTATGGTGCCTTAGCAATTGGGCGAGTACCTGGCTCGAGGTCTATCACAAACTCTATCTCCCTTTCAGGAGGAAGTACTAGAAGACTATTAGGAAAGACATCTGGAAACTCTCGCACAACCAAGACATCCCCAAGATGTGGTGTAACAAAAGCTATTTCCAGAGCAGAAATAGACACTAAAAACGCCTCGCAACCAGACTCTATAGCATGACAAGCACATACCGCAGAAATGACAGGGGAAACTCTGTCCTGAAATCCATATATGCTCATAGGTTGTCCATCGTCCATCCTTAAATCCAGTCGCTTATCCTTGCACTGGATGACCGCATCATACTTTGACAGCCAGTCCATGCCCAAAATCACATCAAAATCAGCCAGATCTAAAATCATTAGATTCGTAAAGGCCAGAAAATTGCCAAGATAAATAGTGCATCTCAGAACTCCTTGATTAGATATCACCGAATCACCAGAAGGGAGCTTGACATTGAAGGAGTCTCCTAATTGATCCACATCCAGGCGATGTTTATCAACAAACCTCCGGGCTACGAAGGAATGGGTGGCACCCGAATCGAAAAGAATGCGCGCCCACCTATTCTGCACCTTAAACTCCCCTAAAACCATAACATACATAACTAAACGAATGATAACTTGGGCAACAACGATAAATAATAAGGATATTCTAAACTTGGGCTAACCTGATATCACTTATGTAGAGGTTTGGGCTTCCTCGCTGGTCATCACGTTCAGCTTTCCTTTTCCTTTATCCAGGTTCGGTGGCGGCGGTAGAGCTCGAAGTGGGGCATGCTGCATTGGGGCTGAGCCTGGGGGCACGAAGACTTCTGTTGTCCCTTCTGCCCGCACTGGAAGAAAATCATTTCTTTCATCCAGCACCGGCTCACATCATGACCCTTCCTTGCACAAAATGAGCACACTAGCTCTCCCTTGGGTGCACCTTGGATGGCGTGCACATGGTACTGCTTTAGGGTGGCAGTCCTCTTGAAACATCTATCGCAAGGGTGGCCAGGACGACCACAGAAGCTACACACTTCCTTACTTTTCTTCTTCGAAGAAGGGTCAAATGCCCTGCAGCTACCATCCTCAATGCCTTTCCTTTTCTCTTTCCTCACCGCAGCACCGCGGTTCTTGGCATTTTCAATCGCCTCCACTTTCAAAGCGTCTTCCACTGCTTCAACATAACTTTCAGCCCGGTATGCGCATGCCAACTGCTGGACATCGCTTCTTAGTCCTCCAAGGAAACGCTTCACTCTACCCTCCTCAAAAGCTACCAAATCAGGAGCAAACCTACTCAGTTTACTAAACTCAATCTCGTACTCGCTCATGGTGAGATGTATCTGCTTTAATTGTAGGAAGTTATTCATCAAACTGTCCTGCTCGACTGAGGGTAGAAACTTCTTCAGCAACTTCTTCTTAAAAGATTCACAAGAACATCCTTCCTTCAGACTCTCCCTTTCCCGTATCCACCAACTCTTTGCCAGGCTCTTTAACTGCTAGGCTGCAATCATCACCTTCTGGACTTCTAGAATTCTGGAATACGAAAACATCTCCTCGATGGAGATGATCCAATCATCTAAAACCATAAAGTTGGCACTCCCGTCGTAGGTGGGACGTCCCAACCGCTGGAAGTGCGATATGAAATTTATTTCTGGTGGTATCACCATCGGGGGCACTAGAGGAGCAGGGGTATCGGGCACGGCTTGGCCCAAGGAAGGCACTTGCATTAAAGGTTGCTGCGCGGGAGCGGCAGACAACAAAGACTCAATTTGCGATTGCATCGCAACCAACTGTCTCGACAGATCCTCATTGCTCTGACGCAGACCCTCAATAATCGCATCACTTTGCGCACCTGATGACTCATCCTCCGATTGGGGAGTCGACCTCATCGCAGTACGCTTTGGCGGAATTTCTAAAAAATAAACAGATAACTCATCAAAATCCTAGCTTACAACAAGGCAACATGACGAGTTCAGACCATACTTAAAAGACGCTTTTAAAGATATTGTACCTAAACACCTAGAGGGGGGGGTGAATAGGTGACTTGAATCTTTTTAACTTTTTATGGCAGCAAACAAAATCTAACACAGAATTCTAGCTACTTTATCACAGCAATCACACAACAATCACAGAATATTACCGCACACAGTAGACACACTGTTTTATAGTGGTTCCCCAAGGTTTGGTTACATCCACTTTCCCCCTTCTCCTAACTAGCAATATACTAGATTCGGCCAAACTTCTCCACTATCTCAGAACCCCAAAATAGGTTCCTACACCTCCGGCCCAAGGCCCTACAACTCAGCTTCTTCACAAAGCCTACACTCAGCCACCAAGGCCTACACTCAGCCACCAAGGCCTACACTCAGAGATTTCAATCTCCTACACTCAGGCACTCAAGCCCTACACTCAGCCTTTATAATTACATGCTTTCAAGACTCAGATCCAAAGGATCCTACAAGAAAATATGAATACAATAATATTAACTCAGCAACTCAGAGACAAGAGAGGAGAATTGTGAGTTTCTTGATGAGTTCTTGGAAGAACTCAGCTGAAATCAATCTAACTTAGCTTTCTTCAAAGCTTCTGGAATGTAGAACTCAATAAGATTGACTCCTTATGCAGTTGATCCTTGATCTCTGCTACTTAAGATTCAGAATAAATCTGAACTCTTCTTCTCAGCCTGGTTCCAACGGCTGATTTCTTGGATGGAGCTCTCTATCTCCAACTTCTTAGATCTGCACTTGATTCTTCAAGAAATAGCTAGATCTTCTTTGTTAAATACTTGATTAATAATCTGAACAACCACTTTCTGTAGACAGCATAAACCTATTTATAGGCCTTCTTCATGGTAACCGGCTGGTCCGGTTCATAACTGAATTCTGACAACTCTGACAGGTGCTGTAGACCAGCTGGAATGGCAGCTGTCAAGTCATCCAGTCAATTCTTGAAAATTCTATAACTGTCTAGAAGTGTCGAGACTATCTGTCTTTAAGTGTCGACACTTATAGACCAAGTGTCGACACAAGTTTTCTAAGTGTCGACATTAGTCTACAAGGTGTCGACACAACTTCTTGTGTTGTAGATTTTATATCTTGAAATTGCTTCTTCTTCATGTGTCGACACTAAAATTGAGTGTTGATACAAGTACTTGTACTTCAGTATTTTGCTGAATTCTTCTAAGTGTCGACACAACACCTTTGTATCGACACATCTTCATGTGTTGAATCTGTTAAGTGTCGACACTGCTTCTTGGTGTCGACACATGTCTTCAGTGTTGATACTTGTTGAGTGTCGACACAGCTCCTTATGTCGACACATTCTTCTTCTGTCGAGTCTCTGGCTGAGTGTCGACACATCCCCTTAGTGTCGACACTTGTACTTATAATATTTTTGTTGAACTTTGCTGATCTTTACTAAGTGTCGACACAGCTCCTTGTGTCGACACTTTCTTCAAGTGTTGAGTCTTCAGCTGAGTGTCGACACATTCTTTCTTGTGTCGACACTTTCTTCAAGTGTTGACTCTTCTGTTGTGTGTCGACACATTGCTCTGGGCGTCGACACCTATACTTAGTCTCTGCTGACTTTTGCTGAGTGTCGACACAACCTCCAAGTGTCGACACTTTCTGGTGTAGACACAGTTTCACTGGGTGTCGACACAACTGCTATGTGTCGATACAGCTTCACTGCACTCTTCTTCATTGAGTGTCGACACAGCTCCTTGTGTCGACACTTTCTGTCTGGTGTCGACTCAGCATCCCTGGTGTCGACACAAATACTCCAAGTGTCGACACTGCTTGTCTGGGTGTCGACACAAATCTTCTTAAGTGTCGACACTTTCCCTCTAGGTGTCGACACATGGACTTAGAAACTTTTTCTTCTTTCCTGCAAATACTTAGCCTGTACATGTAAACTCAAAACACATCAAATACATTTTGATGTATATCATTGAGTTGGGTGAGGCTTCTTCAAATCAGGTACATTTAAACCAATGCCCCAACAATCTCCCCCTATTTGGAGAAGTCATAACCCTTAGTCAATGATATACACCATTCATAATAAAATTACAAAATGATGTAAAGCAGGATTATATATAGCAGGGCAACCATAAACATGTATCAATCAAACATGTATACATAGACATCATCACAGAATAAATATGAAATAGATTTAACATATAACACATTGTTCTAATATCTGTCATATTTCATTTTCAAAAGTTTACAGAATGTTTTTCATCAAAAAGATTACATAGTAAACTTTAATAAAATTCTAATTCTATTTCTGTTCAGGCTCCTTGATCACTATTCCTTTTCCAGCGTGTACTTTGGCTTGAACAGGAGCTTCAACAACTTCAGCATCAGCAGGCTTCTGGCCTTTCAGATCTTTCTTCTTTAGCTCTTCTGCTTTAATCTTTTGCCTCTCAAAATAATGATAAGGCTTGGGAAAGTACTTGCTAGGCTCCTGAGCAGTAGGAGGTAGCTTTCCCATCTTGGCCTTTCTTCTGTATTGGACTATAGCCTCCTGCCTTGACTCATGCTTTCTCCATTCAGCCTCAGAAAACCACTTGTTCCTGTCATGGATGTTATCTTTTGCAGCTTTCCATGCAGTCAAAATAATGTTCCTAGAGGTGGGGCTCCACTGCTCAAAGTCTAGTCTCTGTTCAGCTTGCTCCCTAAACCTCTTTTTAGACAATCTGGTCTCTTCTTCTTTCTGCATAGCTTCTTGCATAGCTTCAGAGACTGGCTGAACAACTTTTTCTATAATAACATTGTCCTTGCCCCCAGGTGGGCTATACATAGACTGTATATCAGCATGTATAATGTCAAAATCTGGTGGAGGATATATAACTTGAGCTACTTCAGGTTGCCCACCTCCAAGATATGCAGGATGTATTCCAGATTCAGCAACATTATCATCATCACAAAGAGGAGGATAACCAAGAGTTGCTCTGATAGAATTTGATATCCACTTGGCTTGATCAGAGCTGGCTTTGACTAAAACCCTCTCCCCCTTTATGACTTCTCTTTCTATATGATCTCTGACATCATCTTTCTGAAATCTTACTTGATTATCCAAATAATTAATTCCATCTTTAAAGAAAGGTTTTAACCTTTGGAGTTTGTCAGTTATCAACTTTTGAGAATCTTGGATGGCAGTCTTAACAGCAGTAATTTCTTCTTGGAATACTTTGTCAAAATCTGCTTTAGCTGTAGCTGGAGTCTGCCCTGCAGCTAGATTCTTCAGCTCTGTGACTATGGAATTGTGATATGCAGTCAAATTATCATTCATCCTAATTTTATTTTCAAGTACATATCCTTGCTTGACTGCAAAGTCATCAACTTGTGCTTTTATCTTCTCCTGATGTGTAGCCAAGTACACCACTGCATTCCCTCACTTATGGAAGCAGTCTGTCATCTCCTTCTTATTAAGATTCATTTCAAATCTTATTGACTTTATATCCTGGGCCAAATCAAATTGCAATGATTTCTGCCCTTCATCCACATACTTTTCAATGGCCTGCCTGTGCTCATCAAGCTTGATTTGCATTGCAACCATGAGAGCACTATAATCAACAGTAGGAGCTGGTAGTGATATAGGTTGTGGAGCAACAGTTTGCAAAGCCTTTTTGTAACTCTGGCTCCTTCTTCTGAATACTTGAAATTTCTTTTTCTTTGCCCTTTCAGCTTCCTCATCTTCAGAAGCTGAGGAGCTAGCAATTTCTACCCTTTCCTTAGGTAGCTCCTCAACAGCTTGGGGCTTTTCTAGTTCTTCATGAATTGGCACTTGCTCCCCTCAAGTGGAGCATTCTCCCCCTCAGCAGTAGCAGTTTCCTTGTCAAAATCTTCTTGATCTAGATTAAGAAATAAATCTTCCATGGTATACTCTTGTGGAGAATGAGCTGGAGAAACTCTGGGCTCATCTACCACTGGATCAGATACAACTTCAATCTCAACAGATGTGTCTTTCATGACAACATCTGGGACTTGACTAGCAGTCTGTGGTTGCTGATAAACATCAGACAAATCAGTATATTCTATAGGAAAAGCCAAAGCATTAAGCTCAGTAATTACCTCTAGAATTGTGGTTGTAGCTTGCTCACTTTCAAGAGGAGTGGGTTCTTCCACAACTAGTGGCTCCCCCTGGATTTGTTCCTAGTGTAAGGGGCTAGCTGGTGGTAGCTCCCCCTACTTCTCTGCAGCCACCTGTGGAGCTGGAGACTTCTCAGTATTTCCTTCTTGTTCATCATCAGAACTACTTGAAGATTCTTGTGCTACTGGAGCAGTTTTCTTCTTCTTCTTGAGTGGGGTTTCTTTTTCAGAAGTGATTTTCTCAGGGGTTGGCATCTCCTTAGACAACACCCTGTCCCATCTAGAGAAGATCCTCATGTTCATTCTTCTCATGTGGTTGATTTTACTACCAGCAGCTTGACTCATTACCTCTGGAATACTTCCAGTAAGGTATAGACTTAAGATTCTGCCCAAGTTGGGCTTCTTCAGGCTTTCCTTGATCTTCTCAAAGATCACTACAGACCAGTCAGTTTTCAGATTGAAAATTATCCTGGTCATAATGCTGAACATATGGGCAGATACCCTATCATGCCCTCCAGGTTTGCTTAAAATCACTTTGCCAACAATTTCTGACATTAATTTACCCTGGCTATTCATCCCTTTCCTATTGAAGACAGATCCAATTTTCATTTTAGAATCTAGTCCACACCAAGTTAGAGCTTCTCTGGTCTTTGAAGCAGTAACTTCATCTTCTTCTTTAGTTCTTGGCAACTGAAGTACCTTTCTCAGACTTTTTGGTGAAACCTTAACCTTTGCACCATGAACTCTGGATTTGATCTTGTATCCAGATTCGTCCACTTCAGCTCCATTGAGGAATTCCAGTACCTCTTTCTTCCAGATTTTAGTAGGTTCAGAAACAAGGAATTCTAACCCTGAGTCTGCAACTAGGGTTATCACAGTCTTGATTTCCTGGTCAGCATCACCAAATGCATTGCGCACCAGCTCGTAGCCTTCGTTGACGTTCTCCTCAAGCTTTGGCGCCATTAGGGTTTGAATAATTTGACTGGAGAGAAGAGAGGTGTCGACACACAAGTTTGGTCTCGAAACTTTTGAAAGCGTGTCGACAGACTAAGGTAAAATCCTATTTATACCTTTCTAGTTTTGAAGATGAAAAGGCGGGTAGCTAACTTAAATTGTGTCGACACTGTCGATAAGTGTCGACACTGACTTATAATGTCTCGACACATATGTGTCGACACAAGTTTAGTCAACATATTATATGTGTCGACACTTGTTTATGTGTCGACACCACATAACTCGACACATAGTCGAGACTTTACTTAGATAATTCTGAGTAAACACTAAGTGTCGACACCACCTTGGATGTGTCGACACCTACTTGTCATGTGTCGACACAAATTCTCTGAAGTGTCGACACCAATTTCCTAGATGTGTCGACACCTTTTTCTTGAAGTGTCGACACCACTATTCTGTGTCGACACAGATATCTCTGTGTGTCGACACCTTTTTACTTAGCCATTTCCAATTCTATAAACTTACTCTAAGTTTATCATTCCTAGTTCAATTTTAAACCTATTAAACTTAGTTTCATCTAGGGGCTTAGTATACATATCATCTAGTTAATTATCTGTTTTAACATATTCTAGTAAAATATCTTCTTTCTCTACATGCTCCCTAAGAAAATGATATTTTATTTCAATATGTTTGGTTCTACTATGAGAAACAGGGTTATGTGCAATTGCTATAACACTTGTAGAATCACAAAAGAGTGGAGTTCTACTTACCTGAAATCCATAATCCTCAAGCTGATGTTGTATCTAGAGAAGTTGAGCATAGCAACTTCCTGCAGCCACATATTTTGATTCTGCTGTGGAGATAGCCACACTTGTTTGCTTTTTGCTACTCCATGAAATCAGTCTCCCACCTAGGAATTGAAAGGTTCCAGTTGTGCTTTTTCTGTCTTCTTTGCATCCTGCAAAGTCTGCATCTGAATAACCTGTTAGATCAAAATCCCCATTCCTAGGGTACCAGAGGCCTAGATAAGGAGTGCCCTTTATATATCTCAATATTCTTTTGACTGCTGTCAAATAAGACTCTTTAGGGCAGGCTTGATACCTTGCACAGACACATGTAGCATACATGATATCTGGTCTACTTGCAGTCAAATATAATAGGGAGCCAACTATCCCTCTATACAAGGTTTCATCTACAGGTTTCCCTGCATCATCCTTGCTAAGTGACATACTTGACCCCATAGGAGTCTTCATGGTACTGGATGAATCCAAACCATACTTCCTTATGAGTTCTAGGGTGAACTTGGACTGGCATATGGATAATCCATTCTCAGTCTGTCTTACTTGGAGACCCAAGAAGAACTTTAGCTCTCCCATACTACTCATCTCAAATTGACCTTGCATTAGTTTTGCAAACTTTTTGCAAAGGCTACTTTCTGTAGACCCAAATATAATGTCATCTACATATATTTGGACTAGTATTACTTTGCCTCTAGATTCCCTAAGGAATAAAGTCTTGTCTATTTTCCCCCTTGTGAACTTATTCTCAATGAGGAAACTAGACAGGGTTTCATACCAAGCCCTAGGGGCTTGCTTTAACCCATATAAAGCTTTCCTAAGTCTATAGACATGATTAGGTAGAGTTGAATCAACAAAACCTGATGGCTGTTCCACATAGACTTCCTTTTTAAGATTACCATTCAGAAATGCTGACTTGACATCCATTTGGTAAACTTTAAAACCTTGAAAAGTTGCATAGGCCAGGAACATCCTTATGGCTTCCAGTCTGGCTACTGGAGCAAAGGTTTGATCAAAATCAATACCTTCTTCCTGCCTATATCCTTTAGCAACCAATCTTGCTTTGTTCTTAATGATGACTCCTTGTTCATCCATCTTGTTCCTAAAGATCCACTTGGTTCCAATTATGTTGTGGTCTTTTGGTTTAGGAACAAGCTCCCAGACCTTGCACCTGTTGAACTGATTCAGCTCTTCTTGCATTACCTCAATCCAATGAGGATCTAGGATGGCTTCTTCAAACTTCTTTGGTTCAACTTGGGATAGGAAACTGGAGTAGATTGCTGCATTCAGATTTCTGCTCCTTGTTTGTACACCTTGTCTTGGATCACCAATGATTTGTTCAGTTGGATGATCTCTTAGATGCCTATTGGCTGGAGGCATCCTGACTTCAGGTTGAACTTCTTCAACTTCTTCATCTTGCTGTACTTCTTCTACATTTGGTACATGTTGTACTCCCCCTGGACAGCAGCCACTATCTTCAACTTGCTGCCTTGCAGTAGATTCTTCTTCTATAGTGAGCTTGTCCATCTTCTTTGTTATACCTGTGGGGCTGCACATACTACTAGACAACTCATTGTTAATAAGTCTAGTTTCATCAAATACTACATGTACAGATTCTTCTACAACTTGTGTAGACAAGTTGTAGACTCTATAAGCCTTACTGTTGTTGCTGTACCCAACAAAAATTCCCTCTTGGGACTTGGCAGCAAACTTAGTCAAGTAAGACTTTCTATTGTTAAGTATTAAGCACTTACAACCAAAGATCCTGAAGTAGGATAGGTTTGGTTTCCTGCCTTTCACAACCTCATAGGGGGTCTTGTTGAGGCTTTTAGTAATGGTAGACCTATTAATAACATGGCATGCAATATTGACTGCTTCAGCCCATAAGTATTCTGGTAGTGATGTATCACTTAATAGGGTCCTACCAGCCTCAATCAAGGTTCTATTATTCCTTTCAGCAATGTCATTTTGCTGAGGTGTTCTAGGTGAAGAAAACTCTTAAAATATCCCAAATTCTTCACATAGTTTTGTCATGCTATCAGACTGAAACTTAGTACCATGGTCACTTCTTATTGTGACCACTGTACTATTTAGTTCATTCTGAATCTGTTTGACAAAGCTATAGAAGACATTGGGTGTTTCTGATTTCTGTCTAAGGAAGAACACCCAGGAAAACCTTGAGTAGTCATCTACATCTACAAAGGTATAGACCTTCCTACCTAAGCTGTGAACTGGCATTGAACCAAAGAGATCCATATACAAGAGGTATAAGCACCTCACAGCATCTTTGTTTTCAATGCTTCTAAAGGTGGATCTAGTCTGCTTGCCCTTTTGACAAGCTGAGCAAATACCATCTTTAACACACTTAACTTGAGGACCATTCCTCACTAACTCTTTACTAAAGAGTTTGCCAATTGTCTTGTAGTTTAGATGGGCTAGCCTCTTGTGCCATTTGACACAATGAGAGACTGTCTCATCAGCTACAAGACACACTTGAGAACCATTGGTCTCACACATAATGTCTAGGCAGTAGACATTCCTCTTCCTATAACTTGTCAAAATGATCTCTTGATCATTTGATCTCTTGATATGACAACCATCCTTAACAAATGAGATGTCATATCCTACATGATTTAATTGACTTATACTAATTAGGTTGTGTTTCAAACCTTTAACATAAGCCACTTGAGTAATGGTAACTAAGTTACTAGAAATATTACCAAACCCTTTGATGATTCCTTTTTCAGAACCACCAAAGGTGACTTTTGGACCATCCTTTATTGGTGTGTAGTCCTTTAGTAATTCCCTTGTTCCAGTCATATGTCTGGAACATCCACTGTCCAAGTACCATATTGGGGCATGGCCACTTGGACTTACCTGCAAAACAGATTAGTGAACCTTAGAACACAAAGAATTCTTGGGTCCTTGGTACTGGTTAGTTTGCATCCTAACAAAGCTACCTGCAGGCTTTCCAACAGGCAGTTTGCTACTCACTTTAGCACTAGCATTGTGCCAACAGTCCATTGCAAAGTGGCCTATCTTGCCACAGCACCAACACTCAAACTTATTGTACCTTTGCTTAGGTACTGTCTTTGCTGTTTTATTTACAGCTGACTTGTTGAGAGTTGGGGCTTTGCCCTTGGACTTGGACTTGGACTGAACAGTCCTTGTAGGTCTAGTAAATCCCAGTCCAGCTTTACCTTTGTGATGAACAAATTCATCAATTAAGGGTAGAACTTACTTAGGTTTACAAAACCTAGCAACTAAGTCCTTCTCCTTCTGAAGATTAATCTCCAGACTCTTGATTTGATCATTCTTAAATGATATAGTCCCCATCTGAATCACAGTAATGTGCTTCAGTCTGGCTATCTCATTAAGCTTTTGATCAAACAATTTCTCAGAATCTGTTGCTGCAGCTTTGAGATTAGCAATTTCCATTGCCTGACTTTTGGCTAGGGACTTGCTCTTCTTATAAGCTTGTAACAGAACTTTATATTCATCTATCAACTGATGAATATCCTCTTCAGACTCAGATGCACTCTCATCACTTGATGGTGATGAATCTGATTCTGTACTGGCACAAGAAATTGAACTTAAAGTTGAACTTTGTACCTTACTAGGTCCTGGCTGCTCCAAGATTTTGTCACTTCCTGTCAATGCCATTAGTCCTTTGCATTGACTGTCCTCTTGTTCATAAATAGAGTTCATGATCTGAATGAACTCTTCTTCTTCTTCCTCAGCAAACAGCCCTATATATGCCTCAGCATCTGACTCAGTTTCTGATGATGAAATATCTAACAGGCTCTTGTCCTTTTTGGCAACAAAAGACTTCTCCTTCTTGCCCTTGTATTGAGTCCTTTTCTTGTCACTAGACTCCTTCCTCTTCTCTGGACAGTCTGCAATGACATGTCCTTGTCTATTACAGCAATAATACACAATTTTTGATAGTGTAGCTTTGCTAGACTTGGACTTTTTCCTGTCTTTCTTTGAAGACTTCTTTTTCTGATAAGAGTCTTCCTTTCACTGTGAAGTAGATGGCCTTGTCCTCCACTGTTTATTCTTTAAGTATTTCTGAAAATGTCTTGTGAAGGCAACAAAGTCCTCATCACTTTCAATGCTTTCAGATTTTCTGCTGACTGACTCATCTGACTCAGATTCAGCTACTTTTGGTGGTGGAGAAGGTGACTTACTTCTATACTTTCTGGGTACTTCAGTTTTGAAGGCCACTGTCCTTTCTTTGTGTTCACTTCTTGTTGATTTCTCCTCTTCTTTCCTCATCATTAACTGCATTTCATAGGACAGCAGTATGCCAAACAGTGTTGGTGGAGGAATTTCTCCCAACTTTGCCATTTCCCTAATGGCACAGATCTTGGTGTCCCAATCTTTTGTTAGGGACCTTAGAAACTTATCATTGAGTTCATAATTACTGAACTCTCTGCCATAGGACATGCGCTCATTCACTATCCTATAGAACTTTTTATAGCACTCAGTTATGCTATCAGCTTTTCCTTGTCTAAAACTTTCATACTCTTGATTTAGCAAGGATTTTCTGTCTTGCCTTACTTCTTCAGAACCCTCCATATACACAATAAGAGTATCCCATATCTCTTTGGTTGTCTTACAGTGTATTAGATTCTGAAAAATTGCATCATCTATGGCACTCACTATGATGTTCTGAGCCCTCTTATCTATAGTGGCTAGAACAATTTCATCCTTTGTCATTTCAGAGAAATCCTTAGGTGTTCTCTGATTTGCATCTAAGACTGACACCTTCATGGGCACATATGGCCCTTCTTTCACTGTGATATAAATTCTAGGGTCTGAGGCTTCCATAAAAAGTCTCACCCTTTCCTTCCAGATCCCAAAGATCTCTTTCCTACATATGGGTAACTTCATGGATCCCAATTCCTTGTGATTCTCAGTGGAACCCATGGTTCTTGATTTTCTTGATTCTGTAATTGACTTAGAATGAATCTGCCAACAGGATCTACTCAGACAGTTATGTCCTTTTTTTGAGTAACCTCGCTTTGATACCACTTGAAAGATATTGTACCTAAACACCTAGAGGGGGGGGGGGTGAATAGGTGACTTGAATCTTTTTAACTTTTTATGGCAGCAAATAGAATCTAACACGGAATTCTAGCTACTTTATCACAGCAATCACACAGCAATCACAGAATATTACAGCACATAGTAGACACACTAATTTATAGTGGTTCCCCAAGGTTTAGGTACATCCACTTTCCCCCTTCGCCTATCTAGCAATGTACTAGATTCGGCCAAACTTCTCCACTATCTCAGAACCCCAAAATAGGTTCCTACACCTCAGGCCCAAGGCCCTACAACTCAGCTTCTTCACAAAGCCTACACTCAGCCACCTAGGCCTACACTTAGCCACCAAGGCCTACAGTCAGCCACCAAAGCCTACACTCAGAGATTTCAATCTCCTACACTCAGACACTCAAGCCCTACACTCAGCCTTTATAATTACAGGCTTACAAGACTTAGATCCAAAGGATCCTACAAGAAAATATTAATACAATAATATTAACTCAGCAACTCCGAGACAAGAGAGGAGAATTGTGAGTTTTTTGATGAGTTCTTGGAAGAACTCAGCTGAAATCAATCTGACTTAGCTTTATTCAAAGCTTCTTGAATGTAGAACTCAATAAGATTGACTCCTTCTGCAGTTGATCCTTGATCTCTGCTACTTAAGATTCAGAATAAATCTGAACCCTTCTTCTCAGCCTGGTTCCAACGGCTGATTTCTTGGATGGAGCTCTCTCTCTCCAACTTCTTAGATCTGCACTTGATTCTTCAAGGAATAGCTAGATCTTCTTTGTTAAATACTTGATTAATAATCTGAACAACCACTTTCTGTAGACAGCATAAGTCTATTTATAGGCCTTCTTCATGGTAACCGGCTGGTCCGGTTCATAACTAAATTCTAACAACTCTGACAGGTGCTGTAGACCGGCTGGAATGGCAGCTGTCAAGTCATCCAGTCAGTTCTTGAAAATTCTGTAACTGTCTAGAAGTGTCGAGACTATCTGTCTTTAAGTGTCGACACTTATAGACCAAGTGTCGACACAAGTTGTCTAAGTGTCGACACTAGTCTACAAGGTGTCGACATAACTCCTTGTGTTGTAGATTTTATATCTCGACACTGCTTCTTCTTCATGTGTCGACACTGAAATTGAGTGTCGACACAAGTACTTGTACTTCAGTATTTTGCTGAATTCTTCTAAGTGCCGACACAACACCTTTGTGTCGACACATCTTCATGTGTTGAATCTGTTAAGTGTCGACACTGCTTCTTGGTGTCGACACATGCCTTCAGTGTTGATACTTGTTGAGTGTCGACACAGCTCCTTATGTCGACACATTCTTCTTCTGTCGAGTCTCTGGCTGAGTGTCGACACATCCCCTTAGTGTCGACACTTGTACTTAGAATATTTTTGTTGAACTTTGCTGATCTTTACTACGTGTCGACACAGCTCCTTGTGTCGATACTTTCTTCAAGTGTTGAGTCTTCAGCTGAGTGTCGACACATTCTTTCTTTTGTCGACACTTTCTTCAAGTGTTGACTCTTCTGTTGTGTATCGACACATTGCTCTGGGTGTCGACACCTATACTTAGTCTCTGCTGACTTTTGCTGAGTGTCGACACAGCTTCCAAGTGTCGACACTTTCTGGTGTAGACACAGTTTCACTGGGTGTCGACACAACTGCTATGTGTCGACACAGCTTCACTGCACTCTTCTTCATTGAGTGTCGACACAGCTCCTTGTATCGACACTTTCTGTCTGTTGTCGACTCAGCATCCCTCGTGTCGACACAAATACTCCAAGTGTCGACACTGCTTGTCTGGGTGTCGACACAAGTCTTCTTAAGTGTCGACACTTTCCCTCTGGGTGTCGACACATGAACTTAGAAACTTTTTCTTCTTTCCTGCAAATACTTAGCCTGCACAACTAAACTCAAAATACATCAAATACATTTTGATGTATATCATTGAGTTGGGTGAGGCTTCTTCAAATCAGGTACATTTAAACCAATGTACCCAACACGCTTGCTTACGCTGAAACTTGCTCTGGGATTTTATAATGATGTTATGTCCTACTTAGTATGGCATCCTCCCATCCTATTTACTCTCGTGCCTATTACATGAATGCATGGATTCTTTATTCTTATTTAAAATCATGTGTGTACATGTATCATCATGTAAACCTTTACTTAGTACGCGTGATTATAAAATGACATGCAATGTATGCAGTGTTATGCATTCTAAAAAGGCCTTAATGCATGCATGAGCGGCGTACACATGAAATGTTTTGCATCCCATACTACATAACATCGCATGCAATGAGAAAAGAAAATGTGCTAATGGGCACTCATGTGATGGTAGTTATACATCCCATACTACATAACCGTCACATGTTGTCTCCTATGGTGGATCCATATACAAACACATATTATGCATCCCACACTACATAATATGCCCTGTATACTTCTTATCATGCTATGAGTGTAGTGACTATGCTTCGGCTAAGACGTACTGATGACACATCGGTGTGTGTATGAAATGTTACTAAACATCTAACACTAACAAGGGAAGGTTGCCCGACCAATTGCCAAGTAACCTCCCTCTGATACCAACTGTCACAACCCGTATTTTCACCGCATATAATAACTTATCAGAGTAAGGGAAAATGCGCGTCATGATGCCACGTCAGTAGGGGATAACTGTGGACGCTCAGGCAGACACCTACTTAATCATGAAGAAAGTTTCTTTAAGTTATTTTAAGGAAAAAAATCAGTTTAAGTGCAGTAGTTAGTTGTATCCCTCGGCTTAGTGGCTCATCTAATCCACAAATCAAAATATAATTATACGCTGCGGAAAAATACTTGTTTAGATTGACTCCAACATCCTACATGAGTATAAACGTTCCCAAAGGACAACACATGATATGCAAGACTTTAAATTTATAATAGTAGGAAGAATAGTTTTTACGGTCGCTAAATATAATAAGTTAGAGTTTTTAAATTATGTGGTGCATGAAGTAGTAGTAGTAGTAGTAGATTTTATTCTTAAAAATATCTAACATGCATTCCTAGCATAAATCCTCCCAGAGAGCAAGTAGTCCACATCCATATATAGAGAAATAAGCATCTAGCAAGTATCTAAAAAAATAACAATTTTGTGGGCGCCAACAAACTGACACGAACCCACTAACAAAAAAGTAAGTCTAAACCAGTAACTAAAAGAGACAACAATCTATCTCGCTGAGACGAGGTAACAACCACGGCTAACACTGCCACCCAGAAACTCCAAAACTAGCTCTGCTATCTGCTACTGCTCTGAACCTGAGACATTCCAAAGACAGAACATCTCAGCAAGAAGGTACAAATGGTGACAGAGAATTAATAAGCCAAAATAAACAAAGATCAAAGGGGTACCAACCCAAGACTAATAGTACTGAAATAAAGCACAAAAAGAGGAACAAGTCATCATCGGGAAAAAGAACTCTTACGTGATTCGTGACGTACAATAATAGTACACCAAACACACGAGGCTATAAGGTGACAACATGAATAGTTCGTATGGAAGAAATACAAACCTTTATTAGGCACCTGTGGTTGACTCTACCCAAAAACACGGGCGAGGTGGTCACTCGTGGACACACCACCCGAAAACACGGGCGAGGTGGACACTCTTGGGCACACCCACACGAATATAAAATCCGTCTAACAGCGAGGGAGTCTCATACTCTCCACCATACACCGCATACACGCAAAAACCAGGTAGACTTCCACATGACACTAATGAAGGATACAAACACTACGGAGGTGGAATCGTCCACTAACTCCCGCAATCAAGAAAACCACCAAGAAAACACCACATATCTCGAGATTTGGCTCGTCACATTCTACTTGACATTACTAGATGCAATATATGGTTGATCAACCCTTAGGAACGATTTACAAATCAAATTAAACTCTACTACGTTCAATAACGATAAATAAGACATTTAAACCATCAATAAGACACATCAAGAACGATCAAACATATCCGGACAAAAAATTGAGTTCACCATGACAAAACATAACAACATCATGTGATCGTTGAGAAGGTTAATCATAACAATAATTTGGAATAACAAGTGTAGAAAATTTAAGGAACATGAAAACATAGCCGGAAGAGTCCTCTAAATCACTTTACGTCGTAGATCGGGGCAAAAGGATGCGGGAGGAGATGAAATCTGAACAAGAACGACCGAAAAGGAGGTTAGGGCCGAAAAACCATAACGAGAAATCTCAAGAAACTGGGAAGTTATTACCACGATGGCGTAGCTCTCGGCGAGAGCTTTTCGGATCTATGTTCAGTTGAAAATTTCGAGCACCGGAGCACCGTCGGTGGCCACCGGAAGGTTCAAGAAATATTTTCTCTCTCACGCTCGTTGCTCTGGTTCGGGAGGAAAAGATCAGAGAAGATGAAAAACTTTTCTCTGATATGAATATGTGTATATATATATATATACATATATAGATATACATATATATATATATATATAAATATATATTTATAAAATGTTCTGTCCAAAAATGGAGTATTTACGCCCTGGTGCGGGGAAGACAAAAATAAAGATTTAGAATGGCTTCAAGTCGAAAGGTGGCCAACATGAAAGTTGTAGATCTCGTCGAGACGCACAAATTTCATGTTAACTATTTTTCCATACGACATCACCTTGATGCTCAAAAGGGTTCCCAAACGCAAACTGCAACGGACTACACGAGATCAAGCTTACGGGTACTCGAGTAGGTCCAAAAAAGTCACTCGAGTAGAAAAATAATCACTCGAGTAGGTCCATAAAAACACTCGAGTATAAGGAAGGAGCACTCGAGACAAAAAAATTACTCGAGTAGGGAAAATGCAGCACTCGAGTCGTGAAACGTCACTCGAGTAATCACGAAGAAAAAACACTCGAGTGAATATAATAATCACTCGAGTATATAAGAATCACTCGTGTACCTGAAGAAATTCACTCGAGTAGGTACTAACAATCACTCGTGTAGGTATAAAAAAACACTCTAGTAATTAAATAGGCACTCGAGAGGTTCAGGACAGAACTCGAGTAAGAGAAAAAGTACTCGTGTAGCTATAAAAAAAACTCGAGTAGGTAGGAAAGGAGGACTCGAGTAGTTGCTTAGCACTCGAGTAAAGAACTTAAAACACTCTAGAGGCAAATAAGATTTGCACATTTCGTAAATTGTTTTACAAATATATCCAAGAAATTAAACTATATGAATGAATATTGTTTTTCATTTTTGAATAGTGTTTTAATATTAAAATATTCAAATCTTATATTTTTGAACAAGTAAATACGAGATCAAAACGGAGGCCCGAACGCACGCCGAATCAAACGAAATTCGCACTGTAGGTGAACACTGACTCTACGGACACAACGGCGAAGTCAAAACCAAAATCCGACGAGCCATTCCCGAGATATTAATCTTCAAAATATACAACGAACATAAACAATCCAAAACTTCAATCGCGCGCCGAGACTCCAAAAATGCTCGGATTGCGACGAAACTGGACGAGCAAGTCCAAAATTACTTAAATTAAATTCTAAATGCAAAATTCTCCCATTACAACAAGAATTCGGCCGACTTAACCACACAGACGCGAAAATGTCTTAACGGCCTTGCGCCGTCAACTCGACGTTAAAAGTAACGCCACAACATCATAAATATGGCGTTGCCCAATCAAATAAAATCATCAAAAAATCGAGGGCGTTATAATGTTCCACGATGATCATTATTTCAGAAGTTTCTAAATCCATGACATGCAGATTTGGAGTTTTAGAAGTGTTCTAAAACGCCAAATCTAATCTTGGAAACCCCCAAGAGCGCATGTGATTTCTTTGTTGCTACTCCTTAACAATAATCATCAATTTTATTGGTTTACAAATCCAAGGATGTGGTAGATTATGTATCTCACACATAAAGTGACGAGCTTGTCTATTGTGTAAGCGGAGTTTGTTTTGCTCATATCCAGTACATGTAGATCTGAAGATTTAAAAGTGTTCTAGATATTGAGATTAAACCCAGTCCATCAAGTGTTGATGGTCTTCTCGTGCACATCTAGGATGCATTTGGATTATGTATGTTGTTGAATGTTTGCGGATGTGCACATTGGTTAAATGTTAATCATGATGAGTTAATTAAATATCAAAAATCCTTAAGCAATATTAAGTATTCGGATTCCGTCCAATGGATGACACTCTTCCTGCCTTGATCGATGAAGTGTGGGCTTGCCAAAATAAGGTGCATTAATCTATCTTAGTAAGGGTGTGTGCAGATAATTGTGATATCCCACTGTCGACATCGGGTCAAGCTTAACTTGGTGACCTCAAAGGTTGAGTGCCCAGAGGCATGAGGTTGGCATGCACCATAAGATGGATGATGTTGAAGTATTAGACAGGGCGGCCTTGCGGTCTTGTCTGGCGGTTTGTTGACCGAGCGGTCTGCCGGTCTCACTCAGGAGCTTGGAGACCGGGCGGTCTATCGGTCTCACATTACAGCTTGTTCTTATCCTGCTGGAGTTCCCGAGCGGTTAACACATTTGTCTAACCGCACGGCCTATGCGGTCTCCTTTATTTCTAGCCGCTCAGCCTTGTACATGTTTAGTCCCACATTGTTTGTTTATACTCTCTCATATCTCCTCCATTCTATAAAAGGGAGGTCATACTTTTGTAAACGATATCTTTTTTGGATAATAAAATTTCAATTATTCAAAATTCTATCCGTTTGTTGTTGCTTGTTCGCTACTTTTAACATGGTATCAGAGGACACAGTCTTTTCCTCCTGATTGTGTGCGCTCTCTGTTTCTCGCGGCTTGTTTCTAATTCACGCGACCTGTCTTTGCGGCTTGCCTTCTCTTCTGCCCGCTGCCCTGTTCGCGCGGCTTGTTGCTTCTCTTCTCTAGCTGCTCTTCATCATTGCGACCTGTTTCTTTCAACTTTCTTCTTCGCTCTCAGCGCAAGCTTCATCACCTCACCGATGACCCTCCTCCTCGTACCTCGACTGAATTTGATGACTGGTATGCGAGTTATGCCCTTGTCCGCACTTGACTCGCCAACAGCCTCTCTGATGAGTGCCTTCCCGTCATTTGCCATGATGAGACGGTCAAGGCCGCCTGGCTTCACCTTGCTGCTCTCTATTCGAAGGGGGGCCAGACGTCCCGCATTTATACTCTTTATGCGGACCTCTTTGCTCGCCCCTCCATGTCTCCTGCTACAGCTTACCACCAAGTTCAGGCTCTTGACGGCGAGATCCTACAGAATCGTTCCTTCTCCGCGGACTTGGCTGACCAGCACAAACACTTCCAGGAACTCCTGGTTCTTTGTTATCTTCTCCGTCTTCCCGATTCCTATGATATGATCCGCCAGCAGATTTTGGGTGAGGCGGAATCTCGTACTTTGGATGCTACTGCGGCTCGCATTGCCGCTGTTACTTCGCAGCTCCAGCGGCCTCTGTTGGCCTCCCCCCTTCCCAGGACTCCTATGCTGACCAGGCTCAGCGGGGGGGGGGGGCTGGGGGGTCCTAGTGGCCGCAGCCACTCCGGTGGGCGTGGTTCATCCAAGTTCCTATGCTCTTACTATGGTCGTCCCGGCCACTCTGTAGACCGCTGCTGGCAGAAACATCCTCGTCTTCGCCCTTCTGGTGATGCTCCTCCTCGACCTCTGCCTCCTCTCGGCCGTCTGCATCTGTGGCCATGACTTTAGGTAGTGCCCATGTTGTTACCCAAGGTAAATGGCTGATTGGCTCGGGTGCTACAAATCATATGACTGGCAACCCTCATTGCTTCTCTCTCCTTGAAACGCATGACCGCCTACCCTCGGTTCGTGTGGCAGATGGTTCACCGTCCCCGGTGCTCGGGACGGGCATGGTTCAAGTCACCCCGTCGCTTTGCTTGGAGGACACTCTCTATGTCCCAAAGTTTCCGTGCAATTTATTATCTGTTACCACTTTATGCCGACAAGTACAGTGCTCTGTCTTATTCACTCAAACTTCTTTTTCTTTTCAGGACCTGAGGACCCAGCGGACGATTGTTATTGGGACTGAGAGCGGCGGCCTCTATTTCCTCGACGACGTTTCTGCTCTGTCCGCCTACTCCTCCTCTACAGGTCTGCTTCAATGGCATCTTCGCCTTGGACATCCTCCTCCTCGGATTCTTCGACAGCTTCTGCCCCACTTACCTACGACCAGTCCTCCGCTCAATTGTGATGCGTGTCAGCTTGGCAAACATCATCGCTCCTCCTTCCCAATGAAGCAAGGTCGTGGCTCCTCTCGCCCGTTTGATCTCATTTATTCTGATGTCTGGGGTCCTGCTCCTACCCTCACTGTTGGTCGGGTAGTTCCGATTTTGTCACTTTTATAGATGACTTTTCAAGATGTACCTGGGTGTATCTATTAAAAGATCGCTCTGAACACTTTTCTGTTTGGCAATCATTTTATTTTATGATTAAGAATCAGTTTGACATTTCTTTTAAAATTTTATGCTCTGATAATGCTAAGGAATATCTTAATCATGAGATCTCCTCTTTCTTTCAACAACATGGTCTTCTACATCAAACTACTTGTGTTTACACCTCCCAGCAGATTGGGGTGGCGAAGCGTAAAAACCGTCACCTCCTTGATGTTGCTCGTACTCTCATGACGCAGATGCAAGTACCTCGCTCCTACTGGGGCTACGCTGTGCTCCTCGCCTGCTATCTCATCAATCGTCTTCCCACCACGGTTCTCCACGGCCAGACCCCCTTCTCCATTCTCTACCCCCGTAAGGAACCTTTTCCTCTCCCTCTCTGTGTCTTTAGTTGTACGGCTTTTATTCACGCTCCCTCCGCTACCCGCGACAAGTTTTCCCCCCATTCCACCAAGTGTGTCTTTTTGGGGTACTCTACCACTCAAAAAGGCTATTGCTGTTTTGACCCCCATCTACGCAAGCAATTTGTCTCCGCGGATGTGACATATTTCGAGAATGCTTCCTACTTCTCTCCTACCTCCTCTCTTTCTCCTGATGTCTCTGCTTCTCCACTGCCTCTCTCCGTTCCCTCCACGCCTCTCGACATCCCCCCTTCCGTCCTCTCCGCCACCGTCTCCATCCCTGTCCGTCTCCCCACCCACCCCTCCTCCCTCTTCTCCGGTGCCGTCTCTCTAGTCCCGGGCCAGCCTTCTCCGCCACGGATGCTCCGGTCGCTGACGCACCCGTCGACCAGAATCTTCCCATTGCTCTTCGTAAAGGGGTGCGGGCGTGTACTCAACACCCGCTTGCGACAGTTGTATCCTATGATCGGCTTTCTCCTTCTCGCAGGTGTCTTGCCTTGGCTATCTCCGCTACTTCTACACCCCGCACCTACCAGGAGGCTCTTGCTATCCCTCATTGGAAATCTGCCATGGATTAAGAGATGGCTACTCTTACTAAAAGGGGTACCTAGACCCTTGTTCCTCCTCCCGTGGGAACTGATGTGGTTGGCTGTCGCTGGGTCTTTGTTATGAAATTTCGCACTGACGGCACTGTGGATCGCTACAAGGCCCGGCTGGTGGCCAAAGGCTTTACTCAGACTTACGGCATTGATTACTTTGACACTTTTTCTCTGGTTGCTCGCCTCAGCACCATCCGGGTTCTTCTCTCTGTGGCTGTTAACCGGGATTGGGCTATTTCCCAACTTTATATCAAGAATGCCTTTCTCTATGGTGATCTTCAGGAGGACGTCTACATGAAGCAACCTCCTGGGTATGTTGCTCATGGAGAGACACGCGTATGCCGTTTGAAGAAGGCCATTTTTGGCCTAAAGCAGAGCCCTCGGGCGTGGTTCGACAAATTCAGTAGTATTGTGGCTACCATCGGCTTTACAAGGAGTTCGGCTGATCACTCATTATTCATTCGCAAAACGGCCTCGGGACTGGTGGTTTTGGCAGTATATGTGGATGATATTATTCATACTGGCGATGACCAAGATGGGGTGGACTTGACGAAGAAGCACCTCTGTCAACACTTGGTCACGAAGGATATGGGCTCCCCGAAATACTTTTTGGGGATAGAAATCTCTCGGAAACTTGACTCATTGGTTCTCTCCCAACAGAAGTGTGCCCTTGATCTTCTACAAGAAGCAGGATTGACAGGTGCCAAACTGGCTCGGTTTCCCATGGCTATTAAAAAGACAAAACGTGGACGGATGACTCGCCTCTTCTATCTGATGTCACAAGGTACAGACGTTTGGTAGGCAAACTCATCTATCTCACAGTGACTAGACCCGACATCTCCTATGCTATAGGCAAGGTCAGTCAGTTTATGCAAGCTCCAAGGGAGTGCCATCTTCAGTCTGCCTTGAGGATTTTAGAGTATGTCAAAGCAGCACCAGGCAAAGGGCTTATCTTTCAGAAGAATGGTCATCTGAGGGTTGAGGCCTACTCAGTTTCAAGCTATGCGGATGATAAAGGCGATCGTAAGTCCACATCAGGTTTTTGTACTTTTGTTGGAGGAAATCTTGTGAGTTGGAAGTGCAAGAAACAGTCTGTTGTCTCTAGATCCAACGCAGAAGCCGAATACCGGAGTATGACATCAACCACGTGTGAGTTAAAGTGGTTGCAGGCTCTCATGCTTGACCTAGGAGAGGTCTATGACTATCCTCTTCCTATATTCTATGACAACAAGGTTGCTATATACATATCCAGAAATCCGGTCTTCCATGAGAGAACAAAGCATATAGAGGTTGACTGCCACTTCATTTGGGAAGAGATTTTGAAGAAACAAATTTGTACTCTGTTTGTCACCTCTGACAAGAAATTGGCAGATATCTTCACAAAGCCGGTCTCTACTTCCTTCTTCCACATTTGTGACAAGCTGGGCATGATTGATATCTATGCTCCAGCTTGAGGGGGAGTGTTGAAGTATTATACCGGGCGGCCTTGCGGTCTTGTCTGGCGGTTTATTGACCGAGTGGTCTGGCGGTCTCACTCAGGAGCTTGGAGACCGGGCGGTATATCAGTCTCCCATTGCGGCTTGTTCTTATCCTGTTAGAGTTGCCGAGCGATTAACCTATCTGTCTAACCGCGCGGCCTGTGCGATCTCCTTTATTTCTAGTCGCTCAGCCCTGTACATGTTTAGTCCCACATTGTTTGTTTATACTTTCTCAAATCTCCTCCATTCTATAAAAGGGAGGTCATACCTTTGTAAATGATATCTTTTTTGGATAATAAAATTTCAATTATTCAAAATTCTATCCATTTGTTGTTGCTTGTTCGCTACTTTTAACAGATGCGAATAAAGAGTTATTCACCAGCCATACCGGAGTTGCATAATAATACAACTGGAAAGCGTTGCCTACCTAAATAATTGTATTTTGAGAGAAAAGTCAAAGCTGACTCATAGTGTTAGTGAAATATGGATCTTGTCCACTAAAAGAGTTAGTCATATAAAATCTTCGAATTGATATCGAGGGTTATCAGTTTGATAAAAATAGTGGCAGTTATTTTGATTAAAGTCCTGATCGAAAGAAAAAAAATATATTTATGAAATTTAATACTAATTTTACTTTGCATTGATCCTTGTAAAATTTGCATGGCAAGTGGTTCACACTCCACCCTGTTCTCAGAGCGATCCTTGATAAGGAAAAGCTGAGTGGAATAAATTATTTGGACTTGTACAGGAACCTAAGAATTGTTCTCAGGCAAAAGTGCAAGCTCAATGTTTTGGAAGAGAAATCCCCTGATGAGCCTGTCGGGAATGCGTCCCATGCTGATAAAGATGCTTATAAGAAGTATCTCGACGACTCCTTTGATGTTGAATGTCTCATGCTTACAACCATGAACTCTGAGCTCTAAAAGCAACACGAGAGCATAGGTTGCAGGAAAATTGACTAGCAACTCAAGAAAATATTTCAAGGGCAAGCTCATCATTCGATGTCATTAAGGTGTTGTTCTAGTGCAAGATAGGATCTTGGGACCTAGTAGGGACTCGCGTACTCAAGATGATTGGGTATATCAAGAACCTTAAAATACTAGGGCTCCCTCTATGCCAAGAGTTGGCCACAGACCTGATCCTACAATCATTGTCGGACAGTTATGAGAAGTTCGTCTTGAACTATGACATGAATAAAATAGACAAGACACTGCCTGAGCTCCTTGGTATGTTACGAACTGCCAAGATAAATATGAAGAAGGCTAAGCCTGCTAGCACCATACTAATGGTGCATAAAGGCAAGGGAAAGGCCAAGGGCTTTATGAAGACGAAGGTTGGACCTAAGTCTACTCTGGAGCCGAAATCTTCTGCACTAAAAAAGAAAGGTCCAGGGAAAGAGGGAAAGTGCCACCACTATGGCAAGGCTGGTCATTAGAGGAGGAATTGTCCTTTATACATTGATGGTCTGTAAAATATGAGGGGAGGTATGACTTCTGCTTCAGGTATTTATGCTATAGAGATAAACATTTCTGCTCCTTCATCCTGGGTACTGGATATCAGATATGGTTCTCACATTTGTATAAAGGTGGAGGAATTGGGAAGGAGAAGAATGTTGAGTAAAGGAGAGGTGGACCCGCACGTTGGCAATGGAGCAAGAGTTACTGTTGTCGCCGTGGGGGTTTACCGCCTTTCTTTTCCGAGTGGGCTTATTTTGGAACTTTATAACTGTTATTATGTTCCTGCAATAACTAGAAACATTATTTCTATTTCTTATTTAGACATGATTAGATTTTGTTTTCTTATTAAGAACAATTGTTGTTTTATATTTAAGAATTGTGTTTGTTGTGTTGTAGACTAAATGTTTAATGGTTTATATGTTTTGAACTTAGATCATCAGATCTATAACATAGAAAATACTAAAAGACTAAGAACAAATGACTCGAACCCAACGTACCTTTGGCATTGTCGTTTGGGCCATATAAATGAGAAACGTATATCCAAGCTCCATAAAGATGGGCTACTAGACTCATTTGATTATGAATCATATGAGAGATGCGAATCTTGTTTGTTAGGCAAGATGACTAAGGTCCCTTTCACTAGCTTCAATGAGTGGGCTGATGATTTCTTGGGTATAGTACATAGTGGTGTATGTGCACCCATGAGTTTTATAGCTAGAGGTGGGTACTTCTACTTTTTTACATTTACTGATGATTTTAGCAGATATGGATATATGTATCTTATGAAGTGCAAATCCGAAACCTTTGAAAAGTTCAAAGAGTTTAAGAACGAAGTAAAGAACCAGCTGGATAAGAAGGTTAAAGCACTCCGATCCGATTGAGGTGTCGAACACATAAGTCATGAGTTTTGTGATCATCTGAAAGAGTGTGGTATTGTATCACAGCTCACTCCACCTCAAACACCACAGCATAATGATGTGTCTGAGTGGCGTAATCGTACTTTGTTAGACATAGTGCGATCGATGATGAGTCATGCAGATCTGCTTGTTTTCTTTTGGGGTTTTGCTCTAGAAACTGCAACTTTAACACTAAATCATGCTCCAACGAAAGCGGATCTAAAGACACCATATGAGATATGGACTGGAAAATATCCCGGTATGTCGTTCATTATGGTTTGGGGCTACGAGCATACATGCGACGTCAAATGCCTTATAAGATAGAACCCAAATCAGATAAGTGTTATCTTGTGGGGTATCCTAAGGAAACTAAAGGGTACTATGTTCTACCTACTATATGAGGGCAAAGTGTTTGTCGCGAGAACTGGTGTCCTTCTTGAGAAAGAGTTCTTAAGTAGAAAGACTGCTAAGGTAGAACTTGAAGAAGTTCAAGAACCACAAATTTTGAATGAACCGGAATTGGAACCTTAGCCAGGACTACATGTTGTTGTAGCTGGAGAACCTACTCAAGAAACACAAGATTCACGTAGATCTGGTAGACCAAGGTTTGAGCCTAAGAAATTTGGATTTCTCGTGTCTCAAATAGATAATGTTTTGCTTATGGATAATGATGATGAGGCAGCAACCTACCAAGAGGCTATGAGTGGATCGGTCTCCAAGAAGTGGCTTGAGGCCATGAAATCTGAGAAGGACTCCATGCACGAAAACTAAGTTTGGACCTTGGTGGAACCACTTGAAGGGGTAAGACCAATAAGGTGCAAGTGGGTCGTCAAGAAGAAGACTGACATGGATGGGAATGTACATACATTCAAAGGGCGACTTGTGGCTAAAGGTTTCAAGCAAATTCATGGTATTGACTATGATGAGACTTTTTCCCCTGTTGTCATGATTAAGTCCATCAGAATTCTGCTTGCTATTATTCCATATTATTGCTACGAGATCAGGAAGATGAATGTCTAAATGGCTTTACTAAATGGAAACCTCCTTCAAGAAGTTTATATAACACAACCCGAGGGTTTTGTATCTCCAAGTGAAGCCACTAAAATATGCAAGTTGCAGAGATCCATTTATGGATTAAAACAGGCTTCTCAAAGTTAGAATATTCGTTTTGATGAAAAGATCAAAGGGTTTGGTTTTATCAAAAATGAGGATGAACCGTGTGTTTACAAATGGATTCGTGGGAGCATAGTTGCCTTTCTGATATTGTACGTAGATGACATACGGCTTATCGGGAATGACAAACCGACCCTGCAAGTTGTTAAGAACAACCTAGGGAACTGCTTTTCAATGAAGGACTTGGGTGATGTGACTTATATAATATGTATTAAGATCTATAGAGATAGATCGAAGAAGTTGTTGGGTTTGCCCCAAAGTACATATATTGTTAAGGTGTTGAAACGATTCAACATGCTTGAGTCCATGAAAGGATTCTTACCCATGTCTCATGGTATGAGTCTCCCTAAAAACTAGTGTCCTAAATCTTGTGAAGATAAGGACCGCATGAAGTTGAATCCATATGCTTCGGTGATTGGGTCAATCATGTATGCAATGATATGTATTAGACCTGATGTCTCTTATGCCTTGAGCTTGACTAGTAGGTATCAGTCTGATCCAGGTGAAAGTCATTGGATTGTCGTCAAGAATATCCTGAAGTACTTACGAAGGACTAACGATACGTTCTTGGTATTTGGTGGAGAGGAAGAGCTCGTTGTAAGGGGTTACACGTATGCTAGCTTCCAGACTGATAGGGACGATTCAAAGTCTCAGTCAGGGTTTGTGTTTTGCCTAAATGGAGGTACTGTTAGCTGGAAGAATTCCAAGCAGGATACAGTTACGGATTCTATAACTGAGGCCGAGTATATCTCCGCTGCAAATGCAGTGAAGGAGGTTGTATTGATTAGGAAATTCATCGGCGAGTTAGATATAGTTCCTAGTATTGTTCGACACCATTAACGTTATTATACAGCTTTCCCGCAACTATTTTGAACTATGTTGACTTTGTTGACTTTTGCTAACGTCACTCCTTTTGTGTACTTAGACAAATTCTCAGAATCCACTGAGGCATTGAGTGGCATTGATTGAATGGTTTCAGTCAACTATTCTGTACTTAGTCATTTTGCAGCTTCCTTGGAGTTGAGTGAATGGCCTCCACTCAACGCTTTATACTTAGCTTAGCTTTCTGCTCTTTCTGCATCTTAGGCAGTGAGAGTGTTGAGTGTAGCTTCATCACTCACCGCTTTTTGTCTTAGACTATTTTTTATTCCTTAGCAACCTTGGAGTTCAGAGTATTGAGTGATGCTTCATCACACAATGATTTTTGCATTAGACTATTTTCTGTTTCTTCAGCTACCTAGGCGTTGAGAGCATTGAGATCACTCAACACTTTTGTACTTGGCCTCAACTTCTCCACTCCATGGCATTGAGAGCATTGAGATCACTCAATGCTTTTGTACTTGGTTGTAACTGCTCCACTTCATGACGTTGAGAGCGTTGAGTGTAGCTTTATACTTAGCCATTTTTCTATTTCACTCTTTCCTCTTGGCTTTGACTGAACTAGCATGCCATAGATCTCTACTGTGACAACAATGGTGTAATTACACTTTCTTTGGAACCTAGATCACATTAGCGCTCCAAGCACATACTTCGGCGATTCCATCTAATTCGAGAGATTGTCGATCGAGGAGATGTGAGCATTAGCAGAGTACCGACTGATGAAAACATTGTGGATCCACTAACAAAGCCTCTTGCACAGAGGAACCATGATGATCATTTTAGATCTATGTGTATTTGATACCTAAATGATCAACTCTAGTTTGAGTCTTGTGGATTGTATGTTTGTTGGCTGTGATTTTTCATTTGATGAGTAATGTACTATATGCATTTCATTTATATATTTTGGTAAGTTTTTATTGTGTTATTATTTTTATTGTGCTAGAGTAGTTAACTGTATAAATGTCGTTAGAGTGTTTGCTTCCATAGGTCAAGTAGTGACTTGATGTGAGAACATATGATCCCAGAAGCTTCGTTCTTATAGGTCCCTGGTCGTTGTATCATCTTAGAAGCTAAGGGTGATAATGATACCTTTAAGACTATATTTAGCATTGATTGATGACCCATCCTCACAAGTCATGATATTGTGATATCAAGTCATCACATGAGTACTTGCTATGAATAAGCTATACTGGACAGACTGTAACAACCCAAATTTAAGGAACCAGAGCTGTTCGGCAAATTTCTAGGATCGTCGAAGGCCGTTTTATGAAAGTCGAACTCAGGGCCGTTCGACGAAAGTCGAGCTGAGGGATTTTCGTCGAGCTCAGCACTGTTCGACGAACTGAGGGCTTTTCATTGAGCTAAGAGCTGTTCGACGAGCTGAGGGTTATTTCGTTGAGCTCACGCCATTTCATAGAGCTCACGCCTTTTCGTCAAGCTCAGGTCTTTTTCATCAAGCTTGGCCAGTTGTAGGTCTCTTGGCTGTTCGTCAAGCTCTCGGTTGTTCGTTGAGCGCGGGATGATCGATGAAGCCTGAACAGTTCGACTAAATTGCTGAGATGCGGTTCGTGGATTGAAATCTTAACTGATTATTTTTACTTCAAGGTTAAGCCTGGACCCCAGGATCTTCTACCCAATGAGTTTTAGTAGGGCTGAGCGGTTCTCTCCCTCATTTGTTCTCATTTTGGAGTTGACTTAGGGTTTGAGAGACAGAAAGTTCGAAGGAGGAAGAGAGGAGCTTTCTCCACCATTAACAGATATTCAGAGCTCTGATCGTCGTTCCGAGGCCATATCCCTAAAGAGGACGCGAAGGAGCTCATTTTTGTTCGTGCAAGATAAGGCTTTCATGGCTAGAAAGAGAAGTCGAAGGGTAACGACACTTCACCTCTTAGTTTTAGGATACGTGCATGAAATCTACACTTTTCTTTTTTTCTTTTAAGTATTCTAGGCACCGGATCTCTCAAGTGAGAGGGATTCGGGTTGTCATGGTTCAAAAGGAGCCACTGGGTCGATTGCGTCCGTACCTGGCATGATATTGCATTAGAGATCTGCTCTGTTAGTGGATTAACCATTGTGGGTAAAGTCGTAGCCTCGACCGTTAGTCCAACTCAGTGATGTTGCATTGTGAGCCTTAAGGATTTTGTGGAAATCCGTTAGTGGTAAGATGTCGTATGTGATGATGTTTTTCCACTTTCTCGTGCGACTACGTGTTGCCGGAACCGGACCGGTTGGAAATTAGAGTACACGCAGGGGCACTGGGATGGTTCGGTATAAGTGTCGGAATAGGGTGGGAAATGCATGGGATTATGATTTTGCAGGGTGTGGTTTGTCTTTGTAGTCGGTTGGCTAACCCGTGACGTTGCAAGGTCATATGTGGAGAGTGTCTCGGCGAGACAAGTCCCCTTCTGTGGAACTGACAAGAATGCCTAGCTTCTGACAAGCCCGGACGATACCAGTTGGGTCCCGCTGGGTCTCCTTCGGTGGACTTGGTCCCGATTTTGTAGTCGGGCCTGGGTCGTCGCGAACAGGTGGGGTCTAGTAAGGGTTCTTAACATTGGTTTGTTTGTTTATATGGCGGAACCCTGACGTGAGAAGTCAGAGTTTGCAGGCAAGCCCGGGTTTTGAGACCCACGAGTGGGTCGAGCATTAGCAAGTGTTCCGAGTAGCGGCTTGAATGTCATTTGGGGAAATTGGAAGTATTTAAGTGTTTGCGGCTTGAATGCAAAAGAGGAAAATAGAAGTACCCGATTTGATGATGATGTGTTATAAGCATACGCTTAGGGTGCCTTGGGTGAAACCCAGGATTACATTCATGCTGTATTGTAGCCCACTTTATTATTTGCTCAACTTAGAAACATGTTTGTTGCTTGGGATATCCAAACCTGTTTATAGCTTTATATGTTATTATTTATTGCATACGAAGTGCTGACCTGCAGGGGGATGGAGTTCCCCGCGGTCCGCTAGGGACGTCCAGGAGGAGATGTGTTGGTTACACAGTTGAGGTCAGCCTTTGCTGACCCATGTTACCACAATATTTTACAGGGTAAGGATCGCAAGCAGGATCAAGCTCGCCGGCCAAAAGGCCTAATCCTCATCAAGTGAACCTTTATCTGCTTATATTTTGATGCTTTAATATGATCTTTGAGTTGTAATCTGGCTTGCATGTTGAGGTAGCCTAGGAGTGCTTTTGTACATTGATAGGACTGTGATTTAGTTTTGGACTCTTGTTGTGTAAGTCCTTAAGGCCATTTTGATACTCCTGGTTGTAGTTGATAACTTCTAGTTCTGTTTGTTTGTTTCCTCTTTTTTATTTTGAGTTTTGAGTTGGGTAGACTTATATCATCTTTTAATGCTTAAGCTGTGGCATCTGTATGTTGTGAGGCCCCGGCCAGACCCATATTATACGATCATTACAAGGTATAACATCCCATTTCCAACTAGAACCTTAAGAGTGGTTTTCGCCATGACTAGGTCATGACAAAAACCTAGGAAGCTAAAAAGGTCCAAGTGATAGAAGGCCAAGGTGAGAATCACCTTGATCTGCCTATGACACAACCTCATCACCAAACCTAGGGTTTGACCTTAGGGCTTCACCATGACGCCATGACCCCACCACAACAATACTAACCCATTAGAGGGTCCACTACAGCCTTAAGGGTCCATTGGAGTCAACACAAAGGGGCCAATTTGACCTAGGACCACCATAGGCCTAAATTGGGCAAGATGCCCTAACAAAGGGGAGTTGGCCTCTAATGTGCCCAACCCACCTTGCCCAAGTCTTCCTAGACCTAAGTGAGGTCAATGGGTCACTAAGGACATATTGGGTGCAGTCCTAGACACCAAGTTGACCCAAGTCAACTTAAGCCCCAAAGTGGTCAAAGTGCACTAACCAAGGGTCAAGTGACCTCCAAGGTGCAAAGTCAACCCTACCCAACCATACATAGACCTTAGGGGAGGCCAATGAGTCACCAAGGACCCATGGGGGTCAACCCAAATGGTCATGTTGACCAAGGTCAACTCTACTTTAAGGTTAAGTCAAATTAGCCCAAATGGGCTAACCCAAGCTCAAGCCCATTCCCCCCCCCCCACTTGGGCTAACTTTATTTTAATTAATAATAATGATTTTATGGGCTGCCAATAGGCTAGGGAGATGAACAAAGTCTATCATGATGATTAGGAGAGAGAAAGCTCCAATTTCCCTTTAATGGAGCAGAGAGAAAATGGAGTAAAGGCCATTCATGTCATTGGGAAGCCAAGGGACATTCTTCTTTGCTTGGTTCACCTCCCCTAATAGCCCTGAGAAGATTAGGAGGCTTTCCAAACTCTTCCACTGGCTGGATGCACTGAACCACCAAGGCCGAGAGGTAGCTTTCAAGGCCATTAATGGCCATTGATGATCCAGCCTCTCCTCTCCCGATCTGAGGCTTTAAACACCTTCAGTGGGCCGAGAGGAGGATTTCCAAATCCTTACCTGAAGAAATCGAGCCACCCCACAGTGTAGTTGTAGAAACCAAGCAGCGCCGCCTTCAAGGATGGTTTCCCGGCGATCTTCTCGACTTCAGGCCGCCGACAAGGTCCTCCTCCTCCCCTTATCTCATGGTTAGATCGTAGAAACGTCTAGGTTCAAGGTTCAGGTTCAATTGAGCCCAAACCAATTTCGTATTTCCATGGTTTTGGGCCGAGAATTAACTTGGTAGAACCGCCAGATTATGCCTCTCCGGCGGCTGTGCCGCCGCCTGGCGACAACCACCACCTTAACGGAGGTGATGGTGGTGTGGCCGGCCGGGGCAGGGGTTGGATCGCCGGCAGCAGCACTTGGAAAGAGCTATAGGTAGGATGAATCCAGGCCGTCGGCTGGAGCTAGACGATGAAGGGATGTCATCCACTGTGCGCCAAGATTCGTGCTGGGAATGATATCAAACTATAGGATATAGATTTCTTAATATTAAATTATGTCACACACTTTTGTATTTAATAGTTTTAATTTTTAAAAATACCTAGGTACAATTTGATAAATGGTAGTCAACATAAAAGTTTTAGCCTGGAGAGTCTAGGTTATGCTAAAATTTATTTGAACTAATTTGGGTGCATGGTATGACCAGGGCGCCCATTTTCGTGGGACCTATACCTAGGGCTATCTTAAGATTCAAATGGATGCCCACCCTTCATCCCTTGTCAAAATGATCTGGGATTTGGGCAGGGAGTCTACCCTATCAATACCTAGGGCCTGTCCAAAAATGGGAATTTTTGGAGGATATTCTTCTATAGTTTTTAGAAAAATTTAACAATCCATGAATAAATTAATTTGGTATCCTAAGCATCTCAAAACTCCCCCAAATTTGGGTGGGTAGTCTTATAGGTCATGTTAGGGCTCTGGTAAAATTTTCATCTCATTTGGAGATGTTTTGGTTAGGTATTGATCCAACCCTAGGTATACCCTTATAGGGTTATTTAGGTCAAAGAGCTATTTTTGTTGTTTGAGTGGTCAAATCACCTCAACAGTGGATGTGATTTTGACCACTGACTTGATAGGAATATTATCACCCTCTTAGGGAATATGGAGTGGTTTAGGATTGTTTTACCCTTGGATCCAGACTCAAACCCTAGGGTAGATCCCTTAATGGGGATTTTTAGGGTTTGAAGGTCATGGGGTAAAATGACCTTGGAATGACTTTATATTTGGTGGACATGACCATAGGGTTAGTATAGTCCTTTGGTCAAAATTTTAGGGACTTTGGAAGCTTTAAACCCCCTCAAAACCATACCCTAGTTTAGGGTACAAACCTTGTAGTGAAGGAAAATGTCACTAAAACTCATTGAAAAATGATGAGATTTAGGTTGAGTACTTTTTAAAGATAGTACAAGCTCTGCAGATTTTATTATGAATTTAGGATTATTATTTTGGATACTTCATTAACAATTTAGTAATTTATATTATTTACTTAGAAAAATATTATGAATTAACTACTTGCTTGAAATTGATGAAAGTTAGTCAGAGGACTTTTTATTATGTATTAAAGCTCTTTAAATTTTTATGAGATTTTAGGAAGAATATTTCTAAGGGTTGCCTCATTAAGTATTGTTTCCCATGAAAAATTAATTAAATTTATTTTGGTGTTTCACAAGCCTGTAAAATTATGATTAGTGCACAATGACCCTTTCTGTACCATATTAAGGTTCTGTAATTTTTATACAATTTTCTGATGAATAATTTTGGTACTTCCTTCTTTACATATGATTAAGGGTATTATTATGAATAAATTAATTAGAGGTCAAATATTTTCTGAAAAATTCTGAAAATTAGTCTCTTGTAATATATCTCTGTTATTTAGTGATTAAAAGTTTTGGGTGGCCATTACTTGAGTAGATCATATAGTTCATGTTCAAAATTGGCCATGGCCAAATATTTGGAAAATTCAATAAATATCAAATTAATTAGAAAAATTATGAATCTCTGATTTTAGACTAAATTTGTTATGATAGACATCTGGTAAATTTTATAGGAGATTTGGAAGACAATCCAGAGTACCGCCTTTATAAATCTCATATAGTATAAGGTGGTCTGCATATAGTAACTGCGGAAACTGAACTAGAGTGGGTAATGAATTTTGAAGAGTTGAATCCTTAGTAGGTTGCTGGTTTGGGTAAATAAAGGAGTTCATCATTGGAAGACAGGATTAGTAGAGTGTGAGGTTGACTAGTGTTAGGCGGCGCTCGGGATCGGCGAAAGATCGTCCTTCCCGTAGGGAGGAAGTGTTTAATGCACTAGGGCTAGATTCTGTAAAATTAATTAAGGGTTGGGAAATCGGGTAGCAACCAATAATAGTAAGTGCCTTGCGAAAGGGAGCTTTTGGCGTAATCCCATCGTAGTTCCTAGTGCCTTCGAGAGCCCTTCACGGGGTATACCTTGGGCAGTCCTGGGCTAACGTAAATGGTAGGAGTGATAAATCTTAAAGAGCAACTAGAATAATTAGGGGTTCACTTTCACACATCCCGGTGTCTCGGGTAGTTGGTTTGACTAGGATGTTCGGGCGGTAGGCTCGGTGATAGTGGAAATGGACAGGTTGCCCCGACGAGCTTTGGCTCGGTTGTTGTTATGGAGGGCAGGTTGGCCCGGCGAGCTTTAGCTCGGTGCTGATACATAAGGTTGCATGTGCATAAAGTAAAGGTGGTGGGTCTACGGTATTGGATTGTCGATGCACCGACTCCAATACGTTGACTCGGCAAGTGTGGCTAGCACTTCGCCAACAGAAGTCCGGTGCGCCAGCCGGCAAGAGTACGTAGGAGTCCGCTTAGTGCACCAGCGTTGAGGCGTACGATAGGTCTAACCGGTAGTGCTTTACTGGTTTAGAGGTGGGCGAGGCCCAACCCACCGCTTCCGTTTGCCACTACGGAGGTATCCTGGGAGGTGAGGCTCCAGAAATGGGGAACTAAAGGTCTGTGTGCACAGAGTCGGGTGGGTGAGTTGCACTTGCATGATCGCATCGTAACCCACTTGCATGTCATAGCATAATCATAGCATAAAACCCTTGTCACCTATTATATAAGTGGTTTGGGACGCTTATATAATAGGCCCTGCAAAATGACCCCTTGGTCTATAAGCTTGTGTAGGCAAGTTTATAAATTAAGATTAAATTCTTTATATATATATTGCTGATAATAACCGACACCCCAACGTATAAATTGGTTTGGGACTCATTATACGATGGGAGCCCTGTAAAAGATCCCTTACTTATATGTTTCCGTATAAGTTAAGGTTACTTTTCATACTTTACTGTCGCATGTACTATAAAATTGATAGTATAGGTCCGCTACCATCTGTTTCTTGATTTACTCTCCATCTTCAAGTCCTACCCTTTCTTCCTCTCTGCTCGGTGCCTAGGGGCCATGGGGTAAGGGTTGGGCGATGATATGACTTAGACTTTTAGACTAACGGTTTTCGAACCACATCATTTTAGGGGACCATGGAGCCCAGCATGGAGGAGCAGCCCCGCAGGTCGGCACGCTTGGAGATGGGGCAGTCTAGCACCGGAGTTCAGACGACAGGGATTGTGTGCCCCTGACCTTAGTAGTGTTTTATTTTTCTTCCGCTTGAGTTACTATGTAGTGAGGATTTGGTGTATCAGGCATAAGACCTTATTTTCAGTACACTTATATTTTGTGGACTCTCCCTTCATGGAGATATTATTACTCTGATGTGATTTTATTATGGACTTTTTGTTGGAGTTTTTACCTCACTTGTGTTTACTCTACTTTTGTTGCTTTTCTGTGATCGAATCGGCCAGCAGAATCGGCGTTTCGCGGTGATGACTCTTCAGGGCGTGAAGGTGTCACCGCAAAGCGGCGGTTCTGGGCCTAAGACCCCGATGTTTACAAAAACAATAGGGGGTCTTACAAGTGGTATAAAAGGCAAACCTCGATCGAAAAGTAACAGTCCACAACCCCTGGGTCACCCCCGCGTGAGTTTAGTTTGGGGACAAACTAAGCAGCGGGAGTAGTTGTGTGCCCTTATGTGGGATCACATGGAAATTGTCCACTTTTTATTAGATATTGAGTCGATTACCTACTAATGTAGTTTGTTTTGCAGCCCCTAGCTCAGCCCACTCCACAAGGTGGAGCGCAGCAAACTCCGGATGTTGCACCATCTCCCACGGTCCCCACTCCATTACTACAGTCAGAGATGGGATAGACTCTGACAACCATCATGGAAGCTTTTAGGGCTCAACAGGTTCCGGCTCCGCAGCCAAACCCGGGGGCCAACTGGCTGAGCATTTTCCGAGGACTTGCTCCCCCATCCTACTTGGGGACTGAGTCAGCCGTTCGGACAGAGGAATGGCTTGACATCATGTATGAGATGCTGACTGGAATTCAGTGCCCTTTGAAAGAGAGGGTGCCCTTGGTGATCTCCTTGCTGGAGTCACATTCAAAGAGATGGTGGAAGACCTCGCTGGACACGACATTTGCGGACTGGGAAGTAGCAGAGATTACTTGGGAGGATTTCAGGGGCATGCTGTTGGAACACTTTGTTCCACAGTCGGCCAGGGTCGAGCTGGAGGATAGATTTTTGCAGTTGAGACAGGGGAACAAGGCGGTGGTGGAGTACCACCGAGAGTTCAACCATCTAGCCCGGTTTGCGGACTCTTATCAGTTAGACGAGGTAGGATATACCAAAAGGTTCTACAAGGGCTGTGAGAGGAGCTGAGGGAGACTCTACTGTTTGTAACCGACGGGCCCATTTCCCGGATACTAGAGATGGCAAAAAGGATAGAGGCTGATTGGCAAGCTACTCAGGGCCGGAAACGGCCAGTGGAGGATCAGGGTCGAGGAGCAAGGAATGATCAGAGATGAGCCCGTATCACAGACGGGAGGAGGGTCGAGGACCAGCCTCGTCAGGAGGCAATACATGAGATAAGGGAGCGATTGGTGGTGGCTCCACCACCTCTTCAGACACGGGAGGGATAGAGACCCAGGGGAATGGCATATCGCCCGCCAGAATGCTTCAATTGTCATCAGGTGGGGCACATTAGGAGGAACTGCCCCATGATGGGGGCACACTGACCAGCACCATCGGTTACCCAGCCAGCGCAATATCTTGGAGGCCGAGGTCGTGGCCGAGGATGTGGATACCAGGGTGGGGATCATAGACAAGAATGGGAGCAGGTGTATGCTTTCGACCTGACACAGCCTTGGGACCCAGAGCAGGTCATAGCAGGTACGCCAAGATGTTTAATTATTTAAATAGAAATCCCTTTCTCAGTTGTCAAATTTGTAGAACTGCACTATATAGAATAAATAGGAAAGAAAACATGTTATAGAATCCTAAGACATTTAATCGCCCCAGGTATAGTCTTCATCAGCGGCAAGCCCGCATATACACTGTTCGACAAGGGTGCTTCGCACTCGTTCGTGTCGGAAGCCTTCGTGGAAGGGCTGGAAGGTGTGGAGCAGTTCACAGGCCTGATGAGGATGGTGCATCTACCCGACGAATCAGAGCTATTCACCTCTGCCCACTGCAACATGGAGGCGGAGATTGGCGGAATGTCATTCGAAGTACCGGCAATGATCCTAAGGATGCAAGTCTTCGAGCTGATCCTGGGCATGACATGGTTGCACTGGAACCATGCCCAAATTGATTGAAAAGCAAAGAGGATCACCGTGAGGCACATGGACTCTGTCATTATCATCGAAGGTATAAGACCTGCCTCTCATATACTCTTATCTTCAGTAAAGGCCGTTAAGGCCCATCTGCGGGAAGAGGAGGTTTATCAGATTCTATTTGAGATGGTAGAGGCCAAGGAGTCTGTGACAGACATCCCAGTGGTGCGCGATTTTGCTGACGTCTTTCTAGAGAAACTGTCAGGACTACCTCCGCACTGAGAGCAGGACTTACAGATACAGCTTGTGCCGGGGGCTAAGCCGGCATCTAGGGCCCCTTACCGGATGGCCCCGAAAGAGTTGACAGAGTTTCAAAGTCAGTTGCAGGAAATAGAAGAGGCAGGGTTTGTCCGGCCAAGCTCTTCACCGTGGGGAGCCCCGGTGCTATTCGTCAAGAAGAAGGACGAAAGTCTCCGCTTGTGTATTGATTATCGAGCGCTGAACAGATTGACGGTCCGGAATACATACCTGCTGCCACGGATTGATGAGTTGTTCGATAAACTGGAAGGAGTGCATTTCTTCTCAAAACTTGACTTGAGGTCAGGTTATTACCAGCTATGGATTCGAGAGGAGGACATTCCGAAGACCGCCTTTAGCAGTAGGTACAGACTGTTTGAGTTTACTGTGATGCCCTTCAGGCTCACAAATGCGCCGTTAGCATTTACATGCCTCGTGAACAGGGTATTCGAGGAGTATTTGGATGTATTCGTCATCGTATTTATTGACGACATCCTCATCTACTCAAGGACAGAGTAGGAGCATACACGACACCTGACTTTTACTCTAGAGAGGCTACGGGAACACCAGCTATATGCGAAGTTCAGCAAATGCCAGTTTTGGCTAAAGGGGGTGGCCTTATTGGGTCATATCATCAGCGGTGCTGGGTTGGCATTAGACCCGACCAAGATTCAGGCAGTTCAGGATTGGCCAACGTTGAAGACAGCCACGAATGTACGGAGCTTCGTGGGACTTGCCGGATATTATCGGAAGTTCGTCGAAGGATTCTCCCGGATTGTACTCCCTCTTACATCCCTGACGAAGAAGGAATCCCCTTTCATTTGGACGACATAGTGCGAGGAGGCCTTTGTGGAGTTGAAAGGTAGGCTTACCTCGGCTCCCATTTTCGCTCTTCCGTCGGGAAGGGAGGGATTCCAGGTGTACACAGACGCCTCCTACCAAGGGATGGGTGTCGTTCTGTTGTAGAACAGGCACTTAATAGTCTACGCCTCCCGACAGCTGAAGATACATGAGAAGAACTATCCGGTGCATGATCTGGAGATGGGTGCAGTGATCTTTGCTCTGAAGATTTGGCGACACTACCTCTACGGGGTTCACTATGACATCTTCTCAGATCACAAGAATTTTTAATACATGGACACACAGAAGGAACTCAACATCAGACAGAGACATTGGGTGGAGTTCCTGTCGGATTACTAGTACACCATGCACTACCATCCTGGGAAGGCAAACATGGTGGCAGATGCTCTGAGCCGGAGAGGAGATACCTCAGGGAAGGGATCACAATTGATGTCCATGGAGCTAGTCCAATCTTTCAGAGATATGCAGATATCCCTAGTGTCCGAGAATGATCCAGAGTTATACATGGAGTATCTAGCATCGATGGTTGCCATAGATGATATTCGGGACCGCATCCGGGACGGACAGAAGACAGATGCATGAGCAGAGCCGATATTCCAAGCCTTGGAGGAGGGTTCGACGGGAGATTATTCACTGAGAGATGGATTGCTAGATTTTAGAGGAAGGGTCTATATACCCGCAGGAGGTCAGATTCGGGAGGACATCATGGCGGAAGCACATTGTAGCAAATATTCTATACACCTGGGGATCACCAAGATGATGGCAGACTTGAAGAAGAAGATGTTCTGGCCAGGGATAAAGAAGGACATTACATACTTCGTGACTCATTGTGAGGCATGCTAGCTGGTGAAGGCGGAGTGAAGAAACCCCGTAGGATTGCTACAACCACTTTCGGTGCTGGAATGAAAATTTGAGGACATTGCGATGGATTTCATTCATGGCCTTCCCCGATCACGGACGGGAAACGATTCGATTTGGGTCATCGTCGATAAGCTGACGAAGGTGGCCAGAGTCATTCCGATCAGAAAAGATGACTCGATGGGGGTACTAGTGCGGAGATTCGTAGAGCAGTTCTTTCGTTACCACGGGGTGCCCAGGACGATCGTGTCAGATCGGGATGGTCTGTTCACATCCAGGGAGTGGAGATCCATGCATACTTACTTAGGCACACGGCTGACCTTCAGCACAATATTTCATCCCCAGAGAGATGGGCAGACGGAACACACTAACCGGACATCGTAGGACCTCCTAAGGCTATGCATTCTGGATTGAAACGAACCTTGGGAGAAGCTTTTACCACTGGCCGAGTTCTCCTAGAACAACAGCTACCAGTCCAGCCATAGGGATGACACCTTATGAATCCTTGTATGGAAGGAGATGTAGGACTCCGCTTTCATGGATTTAGGATGAGGATCTGAAGGAGTTGGGATCGGATTTTGTCGAAGACACCGAGGCTCAGGTGAGACTGATACGGGACAGAATGCTGGAAGCGCAGAACCGACAGACTAAGTATTATGACGCCCGACACCGTCAGGTAGAGTTTCAGGTGGGAGACCGGGTTTTCTTGAAGATCTGGCCCATGCACGGAGTTTCACGGGTGAGTGGTCGGAAGAAGAAGCTCAACCCTAGGTATATGGGCCCTTACAGGATCCTTGAGCGGATCGGGCCCCTAGCTAACAGGGTGGAGTTGCCACCGTAACTGACAGGTTTACACGACGTGTTCTATATTTCTTCACTTAGGAGGGATCTACTATTCCCGGAGCAGTAGATTTCGACCCCAGATGGACCGGTAGCTTCAGACCGGTCAGTTCACTTGGAGCCAGTTCGGATCGATGATAGAGGAGTACGGATCTTGCGTCGCAAGAAGATTCCGTTAGTTAAAGTTCTTTATAGAAACCACGGCCAGGAGGAGCATACCTAGGAACCGCAGGACCTGATGCGACAAAAGTATCCAGAGCTATTCCGTCAGGTATACGTCACAACCTCTCAGGATGTTCAATTTACTTTCCTGTTTTAAACTACTAGTATTGCCCTAGGAAGAGTAGAGGCTAATCTTTTGTTTATTGGGGTCTTGGCTTTGCCAATTGGGCAAATTAGACATAGACTTAGGTTTCTCTTTAAACCTCACTTAGCAAACACGGCGTCGTGATGTAATCTTTCAGTTCTTAGGGGACGTTACAGTTCCTCTTTCTTCGATAGATATTCCCGTAGGCTTAACTTTGATTTCAGGGACGAAATATTTGTTTTGTTTATTGGGATTTCTAACATCTCATTTTCAACTAGACCCCTAAGAGTGGTTTTTTCCATGACTAGGTCATGACAAAACCCTAGTAAGCTAAAAAGGGCAAAGTGATAGAAGTCCAAGGTGAGAATCACCTTGGTCTGCCTATGGCACAACCTCATCACCAAACCTAGGGTTTGACCTTAGGGCTTCACCATGACTCCATGACCCCACCACAACATCACTAACCTATTATAGGGTCCACTAGAGCCTTAAGGGTCCATTGGAGTCAACCCAAAGTGGCCAATTTGGCCTAGGACCACCATAGGCCTAAATTGGGCAAGGGGCCCTAACAAAGGGGAGTTAGCCTCTAATGTGCCCAACCAACCTTTCCTAGGTCTTCCTAGACATAAAGTGAGGTCAAAGGGTCACTAAGGACACATTGGGTGCAGTCCTAGAGACCAAGTTGACCCAAGTCAACTCAAGCCCCAAAGTGGTCAAAGTGCCCTTACCAAGGGTCAAGTGACCTCCAAAGTGCCAATTCAACCCTACCCAACCCTACATAGACCTTAGGGGAGGCCAATGAGTCACCAAGGACCCATTGGGGTCAACCCAAATGGTCATGTTGACCAAGGTCAACTCTACCTTAAGGTTAAGTCAAATTAGCCCAAATGGGCTAACCCAAGCTCACGCCCATTTCCCCCGACTTGGGCTAACTTTATTTTAATTAATAATAATGATTTTATGGGCTGCCAATAGGCTAGGGAGATGAACAAATTCGTTCATGATGACTAGGAGAGAGAAAGCACCAATTTCCCTTTAATGGAGGAGAGAGAAAATGGAGTAAAGGCCATTCATGCCATGGGGAAGCCATGGGTCATTCTTATTTGCTTGTTTCACCTCCCCTAACAGCCCTGAGTAGATCAGGAGGCTTTCCAGACTCTTCCACTGGCTGGATGCACTGAACCACCAGGGCCGAGAGGTAGCTTTCAAGGCCATTAATGGCCATTGATGATCCAGCCTCTCCTCTCCCCATCTGAGGCTTTAAACACCTTCAATGGACCGAGAGGAGGATTTTCCAATGCTTACCTAAAGAAATCGAGCAACCCCACTATGTAGTTACAGAAACCGAGCGGTGCCGCCTTCAAGGATGGTTTCGCGGCGATCTTCTCGACTTCAGGCCGCCGGCAAGGTCCTCCTCCTCCCCTTATCTCATGATTAGATTGTAACAACGTTTAGGTTCAAGGTTCGGGCTAAATTGAGCCCGAACCAATTTCGTATTTCCATGGTTTCAGGCCGAGAATTAACTTGGTAGAACTGCCGAAATATGCCTCTCCGGCGGCTGTGCCGCCGCCTGGCGACAGCCACCACCTCAACCGAGGTGATGGTGGCGGTGGCCGGTCGGGGCACGGGCTGGAACGCCGGTGACAGCGCTTGGAAAGAGCTCCAGGCGGGATGAATCCAGGCCATCAGCTGGAGCTATACGATGAAGGGATGCCATCCACTGTGCTCCAAGATTCGTGCTGGGAATGATATCAAACTATAGGATATAGATTTTTAAATATTAAATTATGCCACACACTTTGGTATTTAATGTTGTTAATTTTTAAAAATACCTAAGTGCTATTTTATAAAAAGTCATCAACATAAAATTTGTAGACTGGAGAGTCTAGTGTATGCTAAAATTTATTTGAACCAATTTGGGTGCATAATTTGACTAGGGCACCCATTTTGGTGGGACCTATACCTAGGGCTATCCTGAGATTCAAATGGATGCCCACCCTTCATCCCTTGTCTAAATGATCTGAAAATTGGTCCGGGAGTCTACCCTAGATATACCTAGGGTATGTCCAAAAAATGGGATTTTTTGGAGGAAATGTTTCTATAGTTTTTATAAAAATTTTATAATCCATGAATAAATTTATTAGGTGTCCTAAACATCTCAACACTCCCCCAAATTTGGGTAGGTGCTCTTAGAGGGCATGTTGGGGCTCTGATATAATTTTCATCTCATTTGGAGATGTTTGGTTAGGTATTGATCCAACCCTAGGTATACCATTATAGGGTTATTTAGGTCAAAGAGATATTTTTGTTGTTTGAGTGGCCAAATCACCTCAATAGAGGTTGTGATTTTGACAAATGACTTGGTAGGACCATTATCACCCTCTTAGGGAATATGGAGTGGTTTAGGATTATTTTACCCTTGGATCCAGACTCAAACCCTAGGGTAGTTCCCTTTATGGGGATTTTTAGAGTTTGAAGGTCATGAGGTCAAATGACCTTGGAATGACTTGAAAATTGGTGGAGAGGACCATAGGATTAGTATAGTCCTTTGGTCAAAATATTAGGGAATTTGGAAACTTTAAACCCCCTCAAAATCCTAACCCTAGTTTAGGGCACAAACCTTATAGTGAAGGAAAATGTCACTAAAACTCATTGAAAAGTCATGAGATTTGGGTTGAGTAGTTTTTAAAGATAACACAAGCTCTGGAGATTTTATTATGAATTTAGGATTATTATTTTTGATACTTCATTAACAATTTAGTAATTTGTATTATTTACTTAGAAAACTATTATGAATCAACTACTTCCTGGAAATTGATGAAATTTAGCCAGAGGACTTTTTATTATGTATTAAAGGTTTGTAAATATTTATGGGATTTTTGAAAGAATATTTCTAAGGGTTGCCTCATTAAGTATTGTTTCCCGTGGAAAATTAATTAAATTTATTTTGGTGTCTAACAAGCCTGTAAAATTATGATTTTTCCACAATGAACCTTTCTGTAGCATATAAAGGTTCTGAAATTTTTATATAATTTTCTGATGAATAATTTTGATACTTCCTTCTTTACATATGATTACGGGAATTATTTTGGATAAATTAATTAGAGGTCAAATATTTTCTGAAAAATTATGGAAATTAGTCTCTAGTAATATATCTATGTTGTTTAGTGATTAAATATTTTGGGTGGTCATTACTTGTGTAGATCATATAGTTCAGGTTCAAAATTGCCCATGGCCAAACAGTTGGGAAAATTCAATAAATATCAAATTAATTAGAAAAATTATGAATCTCTGATTTTAGACTAAATTTGTTATGATAGACCTCTGGTAAATTTTATAGGAGATTTAGAAGACAATCCAGAGTACCTCCTTTATACATCTCAAATAGTATAGGGTGGTCTGCATATAGTAACTGCAGAAACTGAACTAGAGTGGGTAATGAATTTTGAAGAGTTGAATCCTTAGTAGGTTGCTGGTTTGGGTAAATAAAGGAGTTCATCATTGGAAGATAGAATTAGTAGAGTGTGAGGTTGACTAGTGTTAGGTGGCGCTCAGGATCGGTGAAAGATCGTCCTCTCGTAGGGAGGAAGTGTTTAATGCACTAGGGCTAGATTCTGTAAAATTAATTAAGGGTTGGGAAATCGGGTAGCAACCAATAATAGTAAGTGCTTTGCGAAAGGTAGTTTTGGGCATAATCCCATCGTAGTTCCTAGTGCCTTCGAGAGCCCTTCACGGGGTATACCTTGGGCAGTCCTAGGCTAACGTAAACTGTAGGAGTGATAAATCTTAAAGAGCAACTAGAATAATTAGTGGTTCACTTTCATACACATTGGTGTCTCGGGAAGTTGGTTTGACTAGGATGTTCGGGTGGTAGGCTCGGTGGTTGTGGAAAGGGGCAGGTTGGCCCGGCGAGCTTTGGCTCGGTTGTTGTTGTGAAGGGCAGGTTGGCCCGGCGAGCTTTAGCTCGGTGCTGATACATAAGGTTGTATGTGCATAAAGTAAATGTGGTGGGTCTTCGGTATTGGATTGTCGATGCACCGACGCAAATACGTTGACTCGGCAAGTGTGGCTAGCACTTTGCCAACAGAAGTCTGGTGCGCCACCGGCAAGAGTACGCAGGAGTCCGCTTATTGCACCAGCGTTAAGGCGTACGATAGGTCTGATCGGTAGTGCTTTACTGGTTTAGAGGTGAGCTAGGCCCAACCCACCGCTTCCGTCTGCCACTACGGAGGTATCCTGGGAGGTGAGGCTCTAGATTGGGGGATCTAAAGGTCTGTGTGACAGAGTCGGGTGGGTGAGTTGCACTTGCATGATCGCATCATAACCCACTTGCATGTCATAGCATAATCATAACATAAAACCCCTGTCACCTATTGTATAAGTGGTATGAGACACTTATACAATAGGACCTGCAAAACGACCCCTTGGTCTATAAGCTTGTCTGGGAAAGTTTATAAATTAAGGTTAAATTTTTTAAATATATATTGCTGATAATAACGGACACCCCAACGTATAAATTGGTATGAGACTCATTATACGATGGGAGCCCTGTAAAAGATCCCTTGCTTATACGTTTCCATATAAGTTAAGGTTACTTTTCATACTTTACTTTACTACCACATGTACTATAAAATTGCTAGTATAAGTCCGCTGTCATCTGTTTCTTGATTTACTCTCCACCTTTAAGTCCTCCCCTTTCTTCCTCTCCGCTCGGTGCCTAGTGGCCATGGGGGAAGGGGTGGGGGTTGATAGGACTTAGTCTTTTATACTAACGGTTTTCGAACCACATCATTTTAGGGGACCATGGAGCCCAGCATGGAGGAGCAGCCCCGTAGGTCGGCACGCTTGGAGATGGGGCAGTCTAGCACCGGAGTTCAGACGGCGGGGACTGTGATCCCCTGACCTTAGTAGTGTTATTTTTGCTTCCTCTTGAGTGACTATGTAGTGAGGATTTGGTGTATCGGGCTTAAGCCCTTATTTTCAGTACACTTTTATTTTTGTGGACTCTCCCTTCGTGGAGATATTATTACTCTGATGTGATTTTATTGTGGACTTTTGGTTAGAGTTTTTACCTCACTTGTGTTTACTCTACTTTTGTTGCTTTTCTGTGATCGAATCGGCAGGCAGAATCGGCGTTTCGCGGTGATGACCCTTCAAGGCCTGAAGGTTTCAGCGCAATGAGGTGGTTCTGGGCCTAAGACCCCGGTGTTTACAAAAACAATAGGGGGTCTTACACAGGGGAGGTGTTACAATTTGGTATCAGAGGGAGGTTGGTGTCCAAGGTAAAGATTTGTGGTCGAATGTCGTAATCGCATTGTGTAATAAAGTTATCCACTAGTAGTATCACAGGACTATGAGTGTCCTTGTGTCTAGTTGTTAGACTAGAAGTTAATTCTTGTTCGACTTTTCTTTTGTGAAGGGGTGCAAGCGATGTGGCAGGGACATCGAGGCAATGAGAAGAACCTTCGGCAAGCAGTGCTACTGCTCCAGGTCCGTTGGGTAACTGGGTAACCCCGACCGATTTCTGTCGCATGCTTGCAGAAGCAATGGTTGCAGCCCAAGCTACCGCAGTAGCGCTGGCTGTGACCCCTATTACGCAGGTAGCAACTCTAGCTAGCCCCGATACGAGAACAGTCGTGCCAGGCGGAGGAGCCAGGCAAGCAGAGTCGTTAGTAAAAAGAGTGATTGTCGGACATGGAGACCGAGAAATGAACTTTTTCCTAAGCTTCCATCCTCCAACATTCAAGGGCGTCGGCATGCCGACCGATTCAAAGGATTGGTGGGCAAGGATTAAAGAACTGTTGAGGGTGGTCGAGAAGCCAGTAGGGAAACAAGCTGAGTTTGCAAGTTTCATGTTGGAAGGTGATGCTAAGCTGTAGTGGGTGAGCCATAGCGGTCACCAATTTCTTGGACACACCCCGTCCATTGAGGAGTTCGGGAATGCTTTCTTGAAAAAGTACATTCCCGCGTCGATGAGGTTAGCCCTTCGGAGGCAATTTCTGCACTTTGTGCAGCGGGACAAGATGGTGGACGAGTATGTTTAGGAGTTTACTCGATTGGGTCATTATGCTGGAACGACCATGGCTGGCGATGTGGAGAGGGACCACCTCTTTTACCATGGGCTGAGGGAGAATCTGAGACAACCCCTCATATCTATAAAGAATGTTGGCTTCAATGAGCTGGTTGAGGCTGCCAGAACGCTGGAGAGAGATTTGGAGCGAACCCAACATCGTAAGAGTTTTACGGCCAAGCAGGGAGAAGGGAATTCTTCTCAATCTCAGGAAAGGACTGACAGGAGTAAGTGGAAGAAGAAATCTCATCCCACAAAGAATTGGGAGAAGGATAGTACGACATCGGGGGGGTCTCGCTTCAAGGGACCATGATCGTGCTACAAGTGTGGAAAATTGGGCCACATAGCTCGTTTCTGTATTGAGGGTGGTGTGGAGCAGGAGCCAAGACAGGAGTAGTTCGTACAATCCAGCCCCAGCACCGCGGAAAAGGAAAGATGGCGGAGTCTAACACTTCTCATTTCCAACCCGTACAACCAAGAGCGTATAACCTTGGGCAGCAGGAAGCGATCCGCCAACCCGATGTGGTGACAGCTATGAAAGTTTGATTTCATCTTTTACTTTAGACTTTCAAGATTGTTTATGTATGTTGCCTATATTTTAGGCTTTGTGTTAGTTTCTGGGTACCCCACTAGGGTATTGTTCGATACGGGATGTATGACCCCTCCCCCTTACCAAGGAGTCTCTCGGTCTTATGCCCAAAACTGCTGCCTTACGGGGCACTAACTCACAGTTTAGTCGACACCGCAACACGCCGATCCTGCCAGCTAGTATGATCATAAAATCCTGTTCGGCCAATTGAGAGATAGAAATAAAAAGAAGTATATAATAACAGCTAATCCACATGTCACAGCACTATCAAATATAAATGAAAGTACACGAGTCCATAATGAGTACATCAAAGAGGAAAATGGTTTATGCCCTATACACAATATCAAATCTCTCTCTCACAAATCTTTACAAGTGGAAGCTATACTATCATCAGAAAACTCGTCCCACTAGATGACAGGCTGCAGTAGTAGTAGGTAGTGGTGGTATCAACTCCTCATATCCTGCCACCTCGTCCTGCTGGTACTCCATCTCCTCGAGCTCCTAAAAAGAATTGTCACACCGATCGTTAGTCACAAAGACTAAGCCGTTTCCTCCACATCTCGTCCCCACAACTCCTAGGCACCGGGTGGGAGGACGAAGCGGCGGACAACAAGGGGTATAACAAAGAAAGAAGGTGACAGTGGAGCTATACTAACAAGTATATATATGTCAATTATTTCTACTCTAGTAGTTCTATATATATGATATATGAAAGGTAAGAAGAACTCAGAAACAAGTAAGGTGTTGTAAGTAAGCAGGTACTAAAAGTAAGCAGAGTAAAGACAACAAGTAAAATAAGCTACTACTAAACTACCATCACCGAAGTACCTTAACTTATATGAATGCCCATACAAACTTATAAGTTAAGGTTTCCAGAAATATAACTTATCATATAAAAGAGCCCATACTAATTTATATGATAAGGATCTATGGTGTGTATGACCTAGTTATGAATGTATGATATGCATTCATTTTATGATTCATGCAAGTGCAAATCACACACGCGACTCTGTGATCACAGACCTTTAGTTCCCACTTTTTGGAGCTAGCATCACTCTCTGGTACCACCATTGTGGATACGGCAGCAGTGGAGCGGGTGTCTCCACTCCTAGGCGGGTATATACACTATCTAGCATAGACCTCTCACACTCCTCTATACACGTCCTAGGTGCACTCTAGAGTCTTTGCATACTATTTGTTGGCTACCCACCAGTCTTTTTGGTTGAGTGTGCGTTCTTGGGGATCATCCTCCAGACTGCAGTGTTAAACAACCCAGTGGCCCCTCAAACCCTCACACCTCGCCAGAGTCACCCTACTGCCATCAGTGTGATGATTGGCCCAGTACCGCATGACCTGCCATAGGTTTATGAACGTGCAAGATATTCCAACCCGAGCCTCCAGCTCGTAGGACCAACCTGTCTTGAATCACTCCAACCCATCACGGGTGATATTGCACATTAGTGCCTTTATTCTGAATCCCTCCAACCCATCACGGGTGAGATTTCACATTAGTGCTTTTATTCTGAATCCCTCCAACCCATCATGGGTGAGAATGAACATCAATGCCTTAGCCTATTAGTATACTCTTATCTAGTGTTTGTTATACCTAGCAGTTTTGGGTTAATCCCAGGACTGCCCAGGGCATGACCGGTGAAGCGCTCTCGAGGGCACTAGGAGCTACGATGGGTTGAAAACCAAAGCTCTGTTTCGCAAGGATATTTATTTTTATTAATATATACCCATGATGCAAACCCAGCTCTCGTTGTTACTCTGGAATGAACCTAATGAATTAAGTTATTATTGGGGAATCAGCGGTTTTCCACTGGTCTCCGCTCTAGCTACTATCCTTGGGATCTTGGACTCTATCATTCGATACTATGGAGTAACCTACTAGACAAGAATCAGGGTTTGTCTTCCCAATGTAGTTACCAACACAACCTTCTATCGTATTCCCATGTGGGTCCCAGTGACATGTGTTATATCTTGTTAAGCGTACTCATGACCTAATGTTGACCTGTACGACGTTTCATCCAAACTCTTGGGTCAAATGTCCCTAATTATTTATCATGGTTGTTATGACGTATGGTAATGATCGAACTAGGTTTCATTATTTTTCCAAGGCATTAAGGGCCTAAATTAATTCTTTAAATTATGCGACCGGGGTCACCTCGAACATGAAGTACTACATATAATGGTTCAACCTACCAAAGGAATTTACCAGGTGTTCCATAAGGTTAAATATTATTTCCTATCAGGTTTCATAATATTTCCATGCAAATTTCTATTTATTTCCCATTTAATATTAAAATTCCAATTCAACCACATTCCAAATAAAGTACCCCAACTACTCAACCAAAAATTCTGAGAAAATTAGTGGGTGTTCATGATAATATAATAAGGCTGAGTGCAGAGTTTCCAACTCTTAGACAATGATCTGACCTAGCTTATATCCATTTAAACAATATTACAAAAATGACATTATTAGGGTTTTCAACATATGAAACGTTCAAAAATTCTCAAATAATTTATCAATAATCTAATAACAGAAACAAACTACTGCAAACTTTTCCATAATTTTAAAACACCAATTTCCTTTATTTTTAATTAAATTCCATAATGGGAAAAATGGTAAAATCTACTTAAAATCCAAGTAAACATTATTTAAACAGTCCCATAAATTTTCCAGAGGTGAACTATGTCCTACTAGTACTTGTTACAAAATTTTATAATTTAATGAACCTATTTGCCCTAGTTTCCAAATTATTTCCTAACTAGGCATATTTTCCAATAATTCCAAATAATGGATCCCAAAAATCGCAAACTTCCCATGTTAGGTGTATTCCATTCCTATGACCTCTGTCCAGAGTTTCATGGACTTGCAATGACCCAATTGGGCAAACTTTACATTTTTCTATATTTACTATTAGCACCCCAAATTTGAATGTGCCAATCTCATGCATGTGGGATTTCCCAAACATGTAGAGGTCAGATTGACTTGAAATCTCTACCATGGTTTTATCTTGACTAATGAACATCCCACCCAAATTTGGGGGAATTTGGAGTCATATGTCTCCAAAAATATACTTAATTTAATTTTTAGTATTTCATCAAATACTATAAAAAAATTCTGACCAAAAATTCTCATTTTTGGTCAAAGACTAGTTTTACCCCTAACGTAAGTCTGGCCAAAATTTCAGGTAATGGTGACTTATCATTTGGCTTGGGCATTTAATTTAAAATTTGCCCTAGCCTAGGACCAGTCTTGGTAGAATGGACCTACAGGGATCCCTGCTTCTCCAAACTATATGTTAGGGTGTCAACACAAAGTTAAGACATAGATCTACAATTATTATGTTGGTGACCAGTTCTAAAATGGCCTCTAAGGAAACTATATTTAACATGCAAAGTTCTGTATAAAATATGACAAAAACTAAATGAAATTATTATAACCACTATAGTTTAATTTGATTAAAATGGACGGCATCCCATCATTGTCCCCCCTCAGCCAACAGTTGAGATTGAACCATCATGGGCAAGTTTACTGACTTATTCCAGCAACCTGGGCCAACGCCACCGCCGGTGATTATTACCACCACCTCCGTTGAGGTGGTGGCTAGCATTTCCCGACTGTGAGGGTGCTGGAGGCGGCTCCTCCGGCGATCCCGAGCTGGAAGAAAAGCTTGGGAAAATTCCCTCTAGCACTCATGGTATCGGGCCCAATTGATCCTGATGTCTCACCTAATTGAGCTAGAAAGCTAGCATGGGGTGAGGTGAGGCGAAACGGACCTATAGCCAGGCTTAGCGGCGTGTGTGGTGGTGGTGCTTGATGACTGAAGCTTGCTCCGTTGAACTAGCCCGATTCTCCATTTCTCCAGCAAAAGCTTTGCACCAGCAGTCGAACTCCACTCATTTCCACCTCCTGAAGTTGATTGTGGGCTTAGATTTGGCTGGAAGTGGCTGTGGGAGAAGTTTGAACTATGGAGGTGGTCGGCCATGGCTTTGGAATCTCCTCCTTGCCACCAGGTGTCCACCAACCCTTCCACCTTGCTGGAATGATCCTTGGAAGCTCAGCCAAGAGCTTGGGCAGAGGGATAGAGGGTCACATGGCCTCCATCCCCTCTCTCCCTCTCTTCTCTCTCCTCCTTTTCTCCAAAATTCCCAAATTGCCCCATGCATGCATTCTCTCTCCTAATTTTGGGGGTTAGGGGCTGACATTTACCTCTTAGGCTGGTCATGGGCCTTGACTCATGGGCTTAGACCATGAGGGGTGGGCTTGGTTCCTTCTTTTCTCTTTTAGGTCACTTTGTTAACTTATTGACTTTAGGTTGACTTGGTCAACAAGGTGAGTGGGCTGACCTCACTTGAGGGTCATGGACCCTATGACACCACCCAACTTGGGTTGGGCCAAGGTGATGCCCTACTTGGCATAATTGGGCCTTTAAGTGTGGGTTTGACCAAATTAGGGTTTAGGGTTGACTTGGGTCAACATGGGTCAATAGATGACCCAATGATGTGGCTTATGGTTCACTTAGGTTGTTAGTAGGGTTAGGGGTTCAGTGGTGGGACCAATGTGTGGCTAAGACCCCAATTTGGGCTAGTTGGACTTGGGTTAACTTGGGACCTATAGTGGGTCCCATGTGACTACACCGTAACTCCATGGTTCAAACCTAGCCTAAACTCATGCCCCCATCACATGTCCTAACCCAACCTAAGTAGAGGAGTCTAATTGGAAATGAGATGTTACACGGGAGCATCACACTCCTTACTTTCGGAAAGCTTTATCCAGAGGATTGGAGTTAAGCCATTGTCGGCGGATGCAGAGCTGAAGGTGCGCATGCCCAATGGGTCATCCATGACAACCGGGGCGAAGGGGCGCATTTGTTGGAGTTTGGATGGAGTTGACTTCACATTGGTAGCGACGGTCCTACCGTTGGTTGAGTTAGATTTAATATTGGTAATGGACTGTCTTGCAGAGTAGCGTGCCAGTATTGACAGCCTATCTAAGGTGGTGACCCTGAGGAGTGAAGGGCAGGAAAAAGTTACGTTTGAGTGGATTAGTGGATTGGCCTGTTTCCTGATTTCGGCCATGCAGTTATTGCAGATAGTTAACCAGGGACGAGTAGCTCTTGTAGCACTATTGGAGGTTAGCCTTTTCAGGTTGTCACTTGGAGATGTGCTGGTAGTGGCAGAATTCGAGGATATGTTTCCCGAGGAGCTTCTTGGAGCACCTCCTTGACAGGAGATTGATTTCTCGATTGAGTTAGTGCTAGAGGCTAGGTCGGTGTCACTTCCTCCTTTTAGGATGAAACCAAAGGAGTTGGTCGAACTAAAGGTTCAGTTGCAGGAACTTTTGGAATAGGGGTATATTTGACCCAATTCTTAACCATGGAGCACGCCAGTGTTGTTTGTGAAGAAGAAAGACGGTAGTATGCGGTTGTGCATAGACTACCGAGAGTTGAATAATCTGACTGTCAAGAATAATTATCTGATTCCTCATATAGATGACCTGTTTGATCAGTTGGTGGGTTCAGTGGTGTATTCTAAGTTGTACTTGGAATCAGGATATTATCAGTTGCGGATTCGATATGAGAACATACCCAAGACAGCTTTTGGTACGATATATGGTCATTTCGAGTTCTCGGTGATGTCGTTCGGGTTGACGAACGCACCATCAGTATTCATGGATTTGATGAATCGAGTATTTCGGTAAAACTTGGAATCTTTTGTAGTTGTCTTTATTGACGACATTCTGGTTTACTGTAAATCAGAGGTGGAGCATGAGGCTCACATGAGAGTAGTTTTGCAGGTGTTGAGAGAAAACTAGCTTTATGAAAAGTTCCCGAAGTGCGAGTTCTGGTTAGAGAAGGTGGCATTTTTGGGCAATATGATTAGTGGTGATGGGGTGGCAGTAGATTCGAGAAAAGTTGAAGCCATCAGGGATTGGCCGATTTTGCGAACTGTGGCAGAAGGCCAAAGTTTCCTTGGACTAGCCTGGTACTATAGAAGGTTTGTGGAAAACTTTTCGCAGAAATCTCTACCCCTCACTTCACTAAATCGTAAGGACCAGAAGTTTGTGTGGACTCAAGAGTGCAATCAGGAAATTGACACCCTGAAGGAAAGGTTAATGACAGCTCCCATCCTAAGTCTGCCTGAAGGGACTGAATGGTTTCAAATTTTCAGTGACGCATCAGGACGTGGGTTGGGTTTCTTGTTAGTGCAACATAGCAGTGTTATAGTTTCGGGTCTAGGCAGTTGAAGCCTCACGAGAGGAATTACCCCGTCCATGACTTTAAATTTGAAAGAACTAGTGCCTAAACACCTAGAGGGGGTGGGGGTGAATTGGTGCACTTAATATTTTTAAAATTTTAAGGCAGAAATACAGTATAGTAATTGCATTTCACAGCACAGATAACACAGCAATCACACAAGCATACAATCATAAAGAGCACACGAGATTTATAGTGGTTCCCCAAGGTCTGGGTACATACACTTTCCCCCTTCGCCTATCTAGTAGTGTACTAGATTCGACCCAACTTCTCCACTACTTCTCAGATCCTCAGATCTTACAACTCAGAACCCCAAATAGGTTCCTACAACTCAGAGTGATCCCACTCCTACAAATCAGGCACAAAATCCCTACCACTGAGTCTTCACCAAGACCTACACTCAGCCTTCAACAAGGCCTACACTCAGCTTTCAACAAGGCCTACACTCAGAGAAATGTATCTCCTACTCTCAGGCACACAAACCCTACCACTCAGCTTTTATAAATTTAGGCTTATAACTCAGATCTCTTAGGATCCTACAGAAAATAAAAAGTACAAGGATTAATAACCACAACTCTGATTGAGAAAGTTGAGTTGACTGGCTTCTTGATTAGTTCTTGAAAGAACTTTGCAGAGATCAACCTCCCTTGGCTTTCTTCAAAGCTTCTTGAATTAGAACACAGTAGGGTTGTATCTCTATGCAGATGATCTTCAATCAACTGCTAACTTGAGAATCAGATCTCAATCTGAAACTTTCTTAGCAGCCCGGTTCAATAGCTGTCTTCTTAGAAGGAGCTTTCTCTCTCCAACTACTTAGATCTTCACTTGAAGGTCTTCTTCTGGTTTGTTGTTTCTCACTTCATTGATTGCTATTCTCAATCTCCTTCTGTTGAAGGAATAGGCCTTTATATAGGCTTTCTTCATGGTGCCCGGCTGATCCAGTTTCTAACGAACTTCTGACAGCTCTGATAGTAGCAGTTGACCGGTTGAAATGGCAGCTGTCAGGTCATCCAGTCACTTCTTGAAATCTCTGTCACTGTCTGAAAGTGTCGAGACAGATAGTCTTTATGTGTCGACACAAATAGACCAAGTGTCGACACAAGTAGACTAAGTGTCGACACTAGCCTTCTTGGTGTCGACACAACTCCTTGTGTTGTAGAAATAACTTCTCGACACTCCTTCTTCAGAATGTGTCGACACTGATCATGTGTCTCAACACAAGTCCTTCTTCTTCAATACTTAATTGATTTCTGCAAAGTGTCGACACAACTCCTTTATGTCGACACATCTTCTTATGTTGAGACTTGCCAAGTGTCGACACATCTTCTTTGTGTCGACACATGCATTCTGTGTTGAAACTTTTGCTGAGTGTCGACACATCTCCTTTGTGTCGACACATTCTTCATGTGTTGAGACTTTTGCTGAGTGTCGACACATCTACTTTGTGTCGACACTTGTACTTAAACTCTGTTGAAGTTTGCTTAGTGTCGACACAGCCTCCTAGTGTCGACACATGTACTTGAAGTTTGTTAAAGTTTTGATGTGTGTCGACACAGCCTCCTAGTGTCGACACGTGTACTTGAACTTTTTTGATGTTTTGCTGAGTGTCGACACAGCCTCCTATTGTCGACACTTTTGATGTCGACAAAGTTCCTCTGGGTGTCGACACTGTTTCTGAGTATCGCCACTGATTCTTTAGACAATTCTTCATTGTGTGTCGACACAACCTGTATGTGTCGACACTTTTCTTCTGGTGTCGACTTTGCCTTCCTGGTGTCGACACAATTACTTCAAGTGTCAACACTGCTTCTCTAGGTGTCGACACAAGTCCTTCTTAAGTGTCGACACTTTTCTTCTAGGTGTCCACACATGGACTTAGAAACTTTTCTGCTTTCCCTGCAATTACTTAACCTGCACCAATAAACTCAAAACACATCAAATACACTTTGATGTATATCATTGAGTAGGGTGAGGCTTCTTCAAATCAGGTACATATATTCCAATGTACCCAACAATCTTCCCCTATTTGGAGAAGTCATAACCCTTAGTCAATGATATACACCATACATAACAAATTCTAAGTATGAAGTAAAATAGTAATATATGATAGGGAAAATACTTAAACATGCATGAACAGAACATGTATATATCATTAGCTCAGAACAATTAATGTAATAGATGAACATATAATATTGTTCTTACAAATTCCAACATTTTCATTAGTCAAACGTTTACATAGAATTTTAATAAAAATGATTATATATTGTAAACTAAAGAAAATGCTATCCTAAGGCTGCTCTGGTTCCTTGATTACAATCTCTTTTCCAGATTGAATCTTTGCTTGAACTTGAGCTTCAGTGTCATCAGCAGCAGCAGGCTTCTTCCCTTTAAGATCTTTCTTTTTCAACTCTTCATCCTTTATCTTCTGCCTTTCAAAATAGTGATAATGCTTGAGAAAATACTTGCTAGGCTCCTGTGCATTAGGAGGTAGCTTTCCCAGTTTAGCCTTTCTTCTATATTGTACAATGGACTCTTGCTTATTCTCATGCTTCCTCCACTCCAGGTCAGAATACCACTTGCCTCTATCCAGGACATTGTCCTTAGCAGCCTTCCATGCAGTCAAGATGATATTCCTGGAAGTGGGGCTCCATTGTTCAAAATCAGGTCTCAATTCAGCTTGCTCTCTGAATCTTTTCTTAGACAATTGAGCCACTTGTTCCTTTAATAAGGCCTCTTGCTCTTTGAGTATTCCCTCTGGCACAGGATGAACTACCTTTTCAATGATGACATTCAGATTTCCCTCAGGAGGACTATACATAGACTGTATCTCTTGATGTATCATGTCATAGTCTGGTGGAGGGTATATCACTTGATCTACTTCAGCCTGCTCTCCTCCAAAGTATGCAGGATTGATTCCAGACTCTGCAACATTGTCATCATCACATAAGGGTGGATATCCAAGGGTGGCTCTGATGGAATTTGAAATCCATTTGGCATGATCAGAGCCTGCCTTGACTAATACCCTCTCACCCTTTATGACTTCTCTTTCTATATGATCCCTCAGATTTTCTTTTTGAAACCTTATATGTGCAATCAGATAGTTAACTTCATCTTTATAGAAAGGTTTTAACCTTTGGAGCTTGTCAGTAATTATCTTTTGGGAATCTTCAATGGCAGTTTTCACAGCAGTGAGACCCTCCTGTAATTGCTTATCAAATTCTTCTTTGGCAGTGGCACTTACTGTAGTCTGAGCAGTAGCTATATTTTTCATCTCAGTTATAATAGCATTATGTGAAGCAGTGAGATTATCATTCATCCTTATCTGGTTTTCCAGGACATAGCCTTGCTTGACTTCTAGGTCATCAAGTTTAGTCTTTATTTTCTCTTGATGTGTGGCCAGATAGACTACTGCATTTCCTCCCTTATGGAAACAATCAGTCATTTCATTTTTATTGAGATTCACTTCAAATCTGATTGACTTGATGTCTTGTGCCAGATCAAATTGCAGTGACTTATGCCCTTCATCCACAAACTTTTTTAGAGCTTGTATTTGCTTATCCAGCTTAATCTGTAAAGCCACCATTAGTGAACTGTAATCAGTAGATGGGGCGGGCTGTGGAGCAATGGTCTGTAGGGCTTTCTTATAGTTCTGGCTCCTTCTTTTGAAGACCTGGAACTTTCTCTTCTTGGCTCTAGCAGCCTCCTCATCCTCTGAAGCAGAAGTGCTAGCTATGTCCATTCTATCCTTAGGACTAGGAGGTAACTCCTTCTCAGTCCTTTGTGGTTCTTCAGCATCCTTTGGCTTTTCTGTCTCTTGTATAGTTAGTTTCCTCTACATTCTCCATATGCTCCCCCTCAATATGGGCCTTCTCCCCCACAACAGCAGCTATTTATTTCTAAAGATCTGTCTGTATAAGATCAGGGAATATCTCTTCCAAAGTAAATTCCTGTTGAGAATGGGCTGGAGAATCTCTTATCTCATCAACCACTTTATCAGCAACAGATGTGTCCTCCATGATAACATCTTGGGGTTGAGGTTGTATCTGTGTTTGCTGATGCACATCATGTAATGAATCAGTCAAAACTTCTTCCTCAAAAGTGAAATCTAATTGATTAATTTCAGTGATTACCTCTAGGATGGTTTGAGGTGCCCTTTCACTCTCGAGTGGAGTTGGCTCTTCCACAGGTAGAGGCTCCCCCTGGAGTGAATCCAGGTGAATTGGACTTGTTGAGGGTAGCTCCCCCTGCCTCTGTGCATCCTCATGTCTTGCTGGAGACTGACCAGCATTTCCAGTTTCTTCATTATCAGGAGTAAAAACAACTTGCTCTTCAGAGCTGCTTGAGAATTCTTGAGCCACATTGGTTATCTTCTTCTTCTTCTTCTGGGGTGTGTCCTTTACTGGAGATGGCAGTTCTTTTGTCAGCACTCTATCCCACCTAGAGAAAATTATCATATCCATCTTGCTCATGTGGTTAATCTTTGAAACTGCAGCTTGCTTCATCACCTCAGGTATACTTCTAGCTAGGTAAAGACTTAGTATTCTACCCAGATTGGGCTTCTTCATACTTTCTTTTATCTTATCAAACATAACTGTAGACCAATCAGTATTTAGTTTGAAGATTATCCTTGTCATCAAACTGAACATATAAGCTGAAATTTTGTCATGTCCTCCAGGCTTGCTCAGGATGACCTTGCCAACTATTTCAGATAAGAATTTCCCTTGAATGTTCATTCCTTTTCTGTTGAAAACAGATCCAATCTTCAGGTTTGAATCCAGACCACACCATCTCAATGCCTCTTTAGTCTTAGAAGCAGATACATCTTCTTCCTTTTTTGTTCTTGGTAGTTGAAGTATCTTCCTCAGACTTTTTGGTGTGTCCTTGACTTTGGTTCCATGAACTCTGGACTTAATCTTAAGTCCAGTATCATCAACTGAAGCTGCATCAAAAATTCTAGGACCTCCTTCTTCCAGATCTTGATTGGTTCTGAAACAAGGTATTCCAGTCCAGTTTCGGCAATTAGGGTTACCACACCTTTGATTTCAGGTTCCGCGTCATCAAAGGCATGTCGCACGAGTTCATATCCTTCATTAACATTCTCTTCTAACTTGGGCGCCATTAGAGTTTGAAGAAATTCTAATTTAGAGAAGAGAGATGTCGACACACAAGTTTGGTCTCGAAACTTTGGTGAGCGTGTCGACAAACAATGGCGAAAACCTATTTATACCTTTCTAGAATCGAAGATGAAAAGGCGCGTCAAAATACTTAAATTGTGTCGACACTGTTGAAAAGTGTTGACACTTTCTTATAATGTCTCGACAACTATGTGTCGACACAAGTATAGTCGACAGAATATATGTGTCGACACTTATATATGTGTCGACACCACTTAGCTCGACACTTAGTCGAGACTCTACTAGTCTAAATCTGTGTAAATCCTAAGTGTCGACACCACCTTGGATGTGTCGACACCTACACTGCATGTGTCGACACTAATTCTCTGAAGTGTCGACACAGACTTCCTATACGTGTCGACACCATTTCTCTGAAATATCGACACCACTTCTATGTGTCGACACAGACAACTCTGTGTGTCGACACGTTTTTGCTTAGCCAATTTTGTAAAATATTCTAAGTTTATTATCCCTAATTCAATTTTAAATTTATTGAATTTGGTTTCATCTAAGGGCTTAGTATACATGTCAGCTAGCTGATTATCTGTATTAATATACTCTAGTTAAATATCTCCTTTTTCCACATGATCTCTTAGAAAATGGTATTTTATTTCTATGTGTTTAGTCCTACTATGGGAGACAGGATTATTTGCAATAGAAATAGCACTTGTAGAATCACAAAATAATGGTGTTCTACTTACTGGAATACCATAATCTTCTAGCTGGTGTTGTATCCATAGTAGTTGTGCACAGCAGCTTCCTGCAGCAACATACTTTGACTCAGCTGTGGAGATAGCCACACTGGTCTGCTTCTTGCTACTCCATAACACCAGCCTTCCACCTAGAAACTAACAAGTACCTGTGGTACTCTTTCTATCTTCCTTGTAGCCTGTAAAATCTGCATCTGAATAACCTGTCAGTTCAAAATCTCCATTCCTAGGGTACTAAAGGCCTAGATAAGGAGTGCCCTTAAGATATCTCATAAATCTTTTGACTGCTGTCAAATGAGATTCATTAGGGCAAGCTTGGTACCTAGCACAGACACATGTAGCATACATGATATCTAGTCTACTTCCAGTCAAATATAGTAGGGAGCCAACTATCCCTCTATACAAAGTTTCATCTACAGGTTTCCCTGCATCATCTTTGCATAAAGACATTATTGACCCCATAGGAGTTTTCATGTTAATGGATGATTCCATACCATACTTCCTTATCAATTCTAGAGTGAACTTAGACTGGCATATGGATAAACCATCCTCAGTCTATCTAACTTGGAGATCAAAGAAGAACTTAAGTTCCCCCATACTGCTTATTTCAAATTGTCCTTGCATTAGTTTTGCAAACTTCCTGCAAAGACTACTTTCTGTAGACCCAAATATTATGTCATCTACATATATTTGGACTAAGATGATCTTGCCTCTGGATTCCCTAAGGAATAAAGTCTTGTCTATTTTCCCCCTTGTGAATTTATTCTCAATGAGGAAACTAGACAGGATTTCATACCAAGCCCTAGGGGCTTATTTTAACCCATACAAAGCCTTCCTAAGTCCATAAACATAATTAGGTTTAGTAGAATCAACAAAACCTGATGGCTATTCTACATAGACTTCTTCCTTCAAATTTCCATTCAGAAAAGCTGACTTAACATCCATTTGGTATACCTTAAATCCTTGAAATGTTGCATAGGTAAGGAACATCCTTATTGCTTCAAGTTTGCCTACTGGAGCAATGGTTTGATCAAAATCAATACCTTCTTCCTGCCTATATCCTTTTGCAACAAGTCTAGCTTTGTTCTTTATAATTACTCCATTTTCATCCAACTTGTTCCTAAAGATCCACTTAGTTCCTATAATGTTGTGGTCTTTTGGTTTAGGAACAAGCTCCCAAACTTTGCATCTTTTGAACTGGTTTAGCTCCTCTTGCATTGCCTCAATCCAATGAGGGTCTAGGATTGCTTCTTCAAATTTCTTTGGCTCTACTTGGGATAGAAAGCTGGAGTAGAGAACTGAACTTAGATTCCTGCTCCTTGTTTGTACCCCTTGCCAGAGATCTCCAATAATCTGATTGGCTGGATGATCTTTTAAATGCCTATTTGCTGGAGGCAGCCTGTCTACTGGTTGTACACCTTCAACTTCTTCATTCAGCTGCTCCTCATGGTCTTCTTCAGCAACAGGAGTATCTTGTACTCCCCCTGGACAGCAGTCACCTTCTTCTACTTGCTGACTTGCAGTAGGACCTTCTTCAATAGTAAGCTTGTCCATCTTCTCAGTCACACCTGTGGAGCTGCAAACACTTCTAGACAATTAATTGTTAATGAGTCTAGCTTCATCAAACACTACATGTACTGATTCTTCTACAACTTGAGTAGTCAAGTTGTAAACCCTATAAGCCTTACTGTTGTTGTTGTACCCAACAAAGATCCCCTCTTGGGATTTGGCAGCAAACTTGGTTAAATAAGACTTACCATTGTTAAGTATATAACATTTACAACCAAAGATCCTGAAATAGGATAGATTTGGTTTTCTGCCCTTCATAATCTCATAGGGGGTCTTATTGTGGCTCTTGGTGATAGTAGCCCTATTGATTACATGACATGCAGTATTAACTGACTCAGCCCAGAAATATTCTGGGAGAGATGTGTCCTCAACAGGGTTCTACCAGCCTCTATCAAGGTTCTATTTTTCCTTTCAGCAATACCATTTTGCTGAGGTGTTCTTGGTGAGGAAAATTCCTGAAATATCTCAAACTCTTCACATAGTTTTGTCATACTATCAGACTGGAATTCAGTACCATGGTCACTTCTTATTTTGACCACTGTACTGTCTAACTAATTCTGAATTTGTTTGACAAAACTATAAAAGATACTAGGAGTTTCAGATTTTTGCCTTAGGAAGAATACCCAGGAAAATCTTGAATAATCATCTACAACCACAAATGTGTAGACCTTCCTACCTAGGCTGTGAACTGGCATAGGACCAAAAAGATCCATATGCAAGAGGTATAGGCACCTCACAGCATCTTTGTTCTCAATGCTATTAAAGGTAGATCTGGTTTGCTTGCCTTTCTGACAAGCTGAGCATATCCCATCCTTTATACACTTGACCTGAGGACCATTCCTCACTAACTCTTTGCTAAAGAGTTGGCCAATTGTCTTATAGTTGAGATGAGCCAGCCTCTTCTGCCATTTGACACAATGTGAGACTCTTTCATCAGCTATAAGACAAATAGGAGAAACATTGTTCTCACATATAATGTCTAGACAATAGACATTTCTCTTCCTATATCCTGTCAGAATGATCATTTGATCATTTGACCTCTTGATATGACAACCATTTTTGACAAATGAGATGTCATATCCTAAATCACTCAGCTGACTTATGCTAATGAGGTTATGTTTCAAACCCTTTACATTAGCCACTTGAGTAATTGTAATTAGGTTGCTAGAAATGTTACCAAAGCCTTTGATGATTCCTTTTTTGAACCACCAAAGGTAACCTTAGGACCATCCTCGATTGGTGTATAGTCCTTCAGTAATCCCCTAGTTCCAGTCATGTGCTTGGAACATCCACTGTCCAAGTACCATATTGGGGCATGGCCACTTGGACTTACCTGCAAAACAGATTACTTAACCTTAGAACCCAAATAATTCTTGGGTCCTTGGTGCAAGTTAGTTTGACTCTTAACAAAACTACCTGTAGATTTTCTTGCTGGCAGTTTGCTACTCACCTTGGCACTTGAATTATGCCAACAGTCTATGGCAAAGTGGCCTACCTTGCCACACCACCAGCACTCAAATCTGTTGTACCTTTGTTTAGGTACAACCCTGGCTGTTTTATCTACAGCAGGCTTCTTGTTGAGTACTGGGGCTTTGCCCGTAGACTTAGACTTTACTGTCCAGCTAGGTTTTGTAAACCCCAATCCAATTTTACCCTTATGAGGTACAAACTCATCTATAAAAGGTAAAACAGATTTTGGTTTAGCGAAACTTGCTACAATATCTCTTTCCTTCTGAAGACTAATCTCCAGATTTCTAATTTGATCATTTTTAAATGTAATAGTCCCCATCTGAATAACTGTAATATTCTTCAGTCTGGCTATTTCATTTAATTTCTGATCTAATAACTTGTCAAAATCTGCTGCAACCACTTTAAGACTAGCAATCTCCTTAGCCTGAGTTTTGGCCAAGAGTTTCCTTTTCTTCAAAGCCTGCAATAATACTCTATATTCATCAATCAGCTGATGAATGTCTCCTTCAGATTCAGATCCACTCACATCACTGGATGCTAATGTATCTGAATCTGAGTCAGTACTAGAAATTGAACTTGAAGAACAATTTTGTACCTGACTAGGTCCAGGCTGATCCTGGATTTTGTCTCCTTCTGATAAGGCCATCAGTCCCTTGCACTGAATGTCCTCCTGCTCATAAATGGAGTTCATTAGCTGCATGAACTCATTTTCTTCTTCTTCAGCAAACAAGCAAATATAGGATTCAGCTTCTTAATCTGTTTCTGAAGATGACATATCAGTCAGACTTTTATCCTTCTTGGCAACAATGGACCTTTCATTTTTGCCCTTGAAATGTGTCTTTTTCTTGTCAGTGGACTCTTTCCTCTTTTCTGGACAATCAGCTATTACATGTCCTTGTTTATTGCAACAATAGCATAGTATCTTTGAGGATGTAGTTTTACTAGACTTAGACTTTCTCCTATCATTCCTTGATGACTTCCTGTTCTGATAATAGTCATCTTTTGTCTGTGAAGTGGATGGCTTGGACCTCCACTACTTCTTCTTTAGAAACTTCTGAAAGTGCCTAGTAAATGCAACAAATTCTTCATCACTTTCACTGTTTTCTGACTTCTTGCTATCTGAAGTATCTGTCTCAACCTCAGCAATCTTTTGAGGTGGTGATGGAGACTTGCTTTTATATTTCCTAGTGGCTTCAGTCTTGAAGGCCACAGCTCTTTCTTTATGTTTCACTCTTGTAGTCTTCTCTTCCTCCTTCCTAACCATTAGCTGCATCTCATAAGATAACAGCTTTCCAAATAAAGTTGGAGGAGGAATGTCTGCTAATTTGGCCATTTCCCTTATGGCACAAATCTTAGTATCCCAGTCCTTTGTTAGGGATCTCAAGAACTTATCATTCAATTCATAATTGCTGAATTCTCTTCCATAGGACATCAATTCATTGACTATCCTATAGAATTTCTTGTAGGATTCTGTTATGCTATCAGACCTGCCTTGTCTGAGGCTTTCATACTCTTAATTTAATAAAGACTTCCTGTCTTGTCTTACCTCTTCTTATCCTTCCATATAGACTATCAGTGTGTCCCATATTTCTTTTGATGTTTTACAATGAATCAGATTCTGAAATGTGGCATCATCAATTGCACTTACAATAATATTCTGGGTCCTCTTGTCCATAGTGGCCAGAATTATTTCATCCTTGGTCATTTCTGAATAGTCTTTGGGTGTTCTCTGATTGACATCTAGAATAGATACTTTCATTGGCACATATGACCCTTCTTTAACATTAATATATATTCTTGGGTCTGAGGCTTCCATAAAAATTCTAACCCTTTCTTTCCAAATGCCAAAGATCTCCTTTCTGCAGATTGGTAATTTCATGAATCCTAACTCTTTGTGATTCTCTGTTGAACCCATTTTCTTGATTCTTGATTCTACTAATTCTTCATACAGGATCTTTTACTCAGACTGTTATGTCCTTTTTGAGGAACCTCCCTCTGATACCACTTGAAAAACTAGTGCCTAAACACTTAGAGGGGGGGGGGTGTAACAGTCCAAATTTCTGAAGCAGGACATTTTTGGGTGACACGGCCTGGGATACGGGAGTGTCCCAGGGCGTGTCAGAGGACACGGCCTACGACACGGGCGTGTTGCAGGGCGTGTCGAGGTTGTGTCGACGATCGGCCTTGATGTCGACGATTTTTCGCTCGACGATGTGTCGAGAGGGGGCACACGGCCCAGGACCCGGGCGTGTCCAAGGCCGTGTCGTGTGCTCGACGACTTTTACTCGACGATCGTCGAGTGTCGAGACGTGAGTGTCGAGTGTTGAGTGTTGAGTGTCAAGAGGTTGAACACGGCCTGTGACACGGGCGTGTCAAATCGGGTCGACGAACTCAGCCCGTCGAAGGATTTCGACAGGGCATGTCTTTGTGCCGTGTCTGGGCACACGGCCTGGGACACGGGCGTGTCACAGGCCGTGTGAAGTCTCGGGATGTTTTGGGATTTTTTTCGCCCAGGCACACAGCCACAGACATGGGCGTGTCTGAAGGCGTGTTGGTGACATGGCCCATGGCACGGGCGTGTCCCATAGGCGTGTCACTGGTTTAGATAGGTCGGTTGACCACCGTTTGAGGCACACGGCCTGGGACACGGCAGTATCACAGGCCATGTCAGGTCAAAATCAGTGTTTTTGGCAAAATCATGGCCGTCCATTCCTGCAGCCTGGATCTAAGGGCTGAAGCTTCTTTCCTCTTTTTCCTAAAGGCCGAAACTGAGAACTTATTCTCATTTTTCCTTAGCCTGGATCTTTCATCAAGTTAAGAGAGAGAAAGAGAGAGGAAGAAGGAGGAAGAAGGTGAAGGGATGCTGCTGGTGGTGCTGTAGGTTGCCGACGAGAGTTCCGAAGTCGGCGTTGCGGAGGAAACGCTCTTGCGAGTCTTTCAAGCAAGCTATGAGGTCATGGCACCGAAGCGGTCGTCAAGGGTCACGACTTTTCTTCCTAGCCATGTGAAGGCTTCCTTTTGGCATATCTTGTGATTTCCCCCACCAAGAGGTGGCTGATTTTGGGAATCTTTGGGTGGATGCTTGAAATCCCCTTTATTAGCATATAGATCCGGAAATGGAGTACGGAATAGGCATGCTGTGTGAAGCCCATCTGGACAGGTTGGTCTGGATTGGTGATGTTGCATACGAACCGGAGAAGACTCCGTGATAACGTGTAGTTTAAGGAGTCTACGGGTTATGCCTGCGAAAAGGAGTAGCAGGAAGTACTGGGGTGGTAGCCCAGGAAAAATAGACATGTGATGTTTTTGGGTCCAACCTGTGAATGAGGCACAGGAAGTACTGCTGTGACCAGGAAAGGCCCTTTGTGATGCTTGATGTCATAGGGTGTCGACCTGTGAAGCGAGTAACAGGAAGTACTGGCATGATAGCCAGGAAAGACCCCTGACATTTGTGCTTGTGCGGTGTCCACCTGTGGAGAGAGTCACAGGAAGTACTGGGAGGCCCATGAAAGACCCGCTGTTGTGCTAAGAAATGGGTATAGAGAAATACCCAGGCTTGAATGCCAAGAACAGGATTGGTGAGACCGACCCGCGCCTTTGATATAGCCATTAGTATGTTGTACTTGGAGAAGTCAAGGCGATTTGAGCAACGGGGGTGGAGGATCCGACTTGCGCTATGTCCGTCCGACGTGAGACCAAAAGGTGCGGTCTGTTGGAGCGCATAGCAAGAGTCTTCGGCTTGCGCGCCATGACACAATGGGGGCTCTACGGGCCATCCCGGTGCAGGAAGACTAACTCCGGCTGTACGCCATGGAGTAAATGCCATACTTTTGATATAATATTCTTGCAGGAAAGAATACCGCTGCCCCGAGAGAAGGGGTAGAGTCGTTATAATTTGGTCAGCTGAACGCTGACCGTTGCTTTTGTTTACCACCGTTTGGTGGATTGTCCCTGTACAGGTGCTGACGAGCCAAGCGGAACACGGAAAGGCTATGTTCGTGCTGCTGTTGTTGCGAATACTGCTAGCTCTTGAAGGGTATCTGTGTTGTTTTGTGTAGTTTCTATTCATGTGGCCGGCCTGCGCGCCAATTGATTTAGGCCACTTTGTGAAAGCCATGTAAGGCCATAAGGCCAACTCTTTTCACGTGTTGTAAGACATTCCTATATTGTATAAAATGTGGAGTTTTATGTTTAGACATTCATGAGGAGTTCAAGTTATAGTCTAGGCTTCCGCTAGAATGTTTTGTAATAGGGGCGATGCGCTACTCTGGTATCATCCTGTACCTTCATCGCCTGTTTTGTGATATATACTGTGGGGCCCAGCTGGACCTTCTAGAATATACCATATGAACGGATGGGGTTGTTACATTTTTGGTATCGGTCGTCTTGGTCTTTCCCTCTCGAAGTCGTGGCCAACTTCTTTTGTGGGGTGGCAAGCACGTGTTTGTGCAAACCAAAGTCTAGGAATGAACTCCTGAATGTCCATGATAGGAATGCACATTTGTGTGTTTGAGGAACTTGCGTGTTCTTATTTTGTGTTGTTTGCTTTGGTACGACCGCTAATGTGTGTGTCTTGTCCACCTTTAGGTGACACGAAGTGGAGCTGGGCCGTCTGAGCCCCAGCGTTCTGATGAAAGTACGGCACCAGCCGTGGTGTCTACACCTCCACCGTCTGCGGAACATGTGCGTTTAGTTGCGGAGGCCTTATTGACCATGATCCAAGGCCAGCCACTTAGGCAGGAACAAGTGGCTGTGAGGCCAGAACAGGTGGCGACAAGGCCTAAACCTGTCCTGGATGTGGCTCCTCGAGCGGCTGAGAAGCAGCTAACGTGGTTTATGAGTTTCCATCCGCCTAAGTTTTCGGGAATGGGAACTCCGACGCAGGCTGATGACTGGTTATCGCGCGTCAAGCAAGTGATGACGGCGATTGGAACGGCAGAGCATCAGAAAGTTACCTTAGTTACCTTCTTACTTGAAGGAGAAGCTCGATTGTGGTGGGATGAGATGGAGTTGAATCACTTGGCGGGTCGTCCTTTAACCCAAGTATCCATGGAAGAATTCTCTAGGCTCTTCCTAGCGAAGCACCTTCCTGCGGCTCAGCGGATCGCCATGGAAAATGAATTCCAACGGTTGACCCAAGGCGATGGCAGTGTTGATGCGTACCTACATGAATTTACTCGCTTGGGGCGGTATGCGGGTTCTATATTTGCTGATGAACAGAGGAAGACCAACAGGTTCTCTGAAGGACTGAGGGACGAGCTGAGGTTCCTTGTGTCAAGTTCAGTGAACCAAGGTTTCCAAGCATTTGTTGACACTGCGAGTGCGTTGGAAAAGGATATGAAAAGGGTGCAAGGGAAGAGAGCTTTGGCTGTGTCGCAACCGGAGTGGAAGGCGCCCCGATCGGGGAAACCATTTTATAAGAAGAGATGGGGCAAGAAGTCCAAGCCTAGTGGACAAGCTCCTTCATCAGTTGCAACGGGAGCAACGTCATGGGCTACCTCCAAGCCAGATACTCGTATCTGCTTCAATTGTGGCAGAGTGATTGCGCGAGATTGTCGGATGCCGCCAAAGAGTGAAAAGAAGGCGGGAGCATCTTATGCAGAAAAAGGAAAGGCGGTGGTGGATTCCTCTGCCTCGCTGGCGCAACCCCGGGTCTACAATCTTGGCCTGCAAGAGGCCATCAAGCAGAGTGACGTTGTCACAGGTATGAGTTTAGTTGTGCATATGTTATTGTTTGTATGCTTTGCTTAGTACCCCTATGTTTTCGGTTTGTGTGTGTGACATGTTTGTCATAGGTTTGTGATGATTCGGGACACGCTGGCGCGAGCACTGTTTGATATGGGTGCATCGCATTCTTTTCTGTCTAGTGAGTTTATTATGCGGCTTGGTATACCCAGTCATGTAAAGACAGATAACGTCAGAGTGGTGTTGCCGAATGGCTGTTGGATGCTTGCGGATCAAGCTTGCGATGTGGCGGTTCAGTTAGGAAGTCGGGATTTTCGTTTAACTGCATTTGTTTTGCCAATATCGGAATTCGTTGTGAATTTTGGGATGGAATGGCTTGCGGAGCAGCATGATATGATTGATTGCCAGTCCAAAGAAATCACGTTGGGCCAGGATACCGAACATGAGACAAAGTTCGCGGGTATGCGAGGAGTGGGCGGGTCGTTGATGTCTGCCTCCAGGTAGTCAAAGCTGTTCGGAAGGGTGCGGAGTGTTATTTTGCACTCATTCAGGCTGTTGAGCCTAAGGCCACTTTGTGCGAGGTTCCGATTGTGACAGAATTTCCAGATGTGTTTCCCGCGGATCTCCCTGGGCTACCACCCCAGCGAGAGATTGACTTCACAATTGAGTTGGTGTCAGGTGCGAAACCTGTGGCCCGCTCTCCATATCGCGTTGCGCCAAAAGAGATGGCTGAGTTGAAGGTTCAACTGTAAGAAATGCTAGAGCAAGGTTATATCCGCCCAAGTATGTCACCTTGGAGCGCGCCTGTGCTTTTTGTAAAGAAGAAAGATGGTGGGTTGCGGTTGTGTATTGATTACCGTGAACTGAACAAGATGACCGAGAAAAATAAGTATCCGATACCACGGATTGATGAGTTATTCGATCAGCTGGTGGGCTCGACCGTCTATTCGAAGTTGGACCTGAAGTCTGGTTATTACTAGTTAAGAATTCGGGAAGGTGACATTCCCAAAACCGCATTTGGAACGCGTTATGGGCACTATGACTTCACAGTCATGCCATTTGGACTGTGCAATGCGCCCTCGGTGTTTATGGATCTGATGCACCGTATTTTTCGCGAGTACCTGGATCTGTTTGTGATAGTGTTCATTGATGACATCCTGGTGTACTTGAAGTCCAAAGCTGAGCATGAGATTCACTTGCGGTTGGTGTTGAACACGTTGAGGCAAAATCAGCTCTATGCCAAGTTCTCAAAGTGCGAGTTTTGGCTATCATCGGTGGCATTTCTAGGCAATGTGGTGAGTGGAGCGGGCATTGCAGTGGATCCAGCGAAGATAAGGGCCATATAGGAGTGGCCACTATTGTCTTCCGTAGCCGAGGTCAGGAGTTTCCTTGGACTTGCGGGCTACTATAGAAGATTTGTGGAAAACCTTCTCGCGGATCGCTTTGCCGCTCTCCACATTGACGCGAAAAGATCAGAAGTTCGTTTGGACGCCAGATTGCGCACGAGCTTTTGAAGAGCTGAAGAGTCAGTTGACCACGGCGCCGGTGCTGTCTTCGCCACGTGGAATTGATGGATTTGTGATTTATAGTGATGCCTCAGGGAGCGGCTTAGGCTGCGTTCTTCTGCAGAATGGAAAGGTTATTGCTTATGTCTCACGCCAGCTGAAGGTGCACGAGCGAAATTATCCCGTCCATGATTTGGAACTAGCGGAGATGATTTTTGCACTCAAGTTGTGGCGACACTACCTTTATGGTGTGAAGGTGGAGATCTATACCGATCATAAGAGCCTAAAGTATCTTTTGGAACAGAAAGACTTGAACATGCGAAAACGAAGGTGGTTGGAGTTCCTTGGGGACTACACATTCGAGATTCACTATACGCCCGGGAAGGGGAATGTTGTCGCGGATGCGTTAAGTCGGAGGGTTTCGGCTAGAGCGAATTGGTTACAAAGGCATGATCAACGTCTTATCCAGGAGTTGGAGGCGTTAAAGATCTATTGTGTTGATAAGAATTCCACTGCCACTGCATGTTTGAACTACATCGAGGTGCAATGTGACCTTGCGGACCGAGTTCGACGAGCAATGGAGTTGGATGAAGATCTCTTACGCTATGTGAATGAAGGGCCAGAGGGCAAATTCACCTGGATTGACGGTCTTTTGCGAAAAGAGGACCATTTGTGCGTCCCAAATGTGGGGAAACTGAGGGAAGAATTGATGTATGAAGCACATTTTACCAAGTATTCCATTCACCCCGGGAGCAAAAAGATGTTCAACGATATGAAGAAGCTTTTCTGGTGGCCAGGGCTCACGAAAGATGTTGCCCTTTATGTCTCCAAATGCCAAACATGTGCGATGGTGAAGGCGGAATGCCAAAAGTCGGGCGGTTATTTGAAGTCACTGCCAATCCCAGAGTGGAAATTTGATGATATTTCCATGGATTTTGTGCACGGGTTGCCAAGATCGCAGCGAGGAAATGATTCCATTTGGGTGATTGTTCACAGGCTAACGAAAGTGGCATATTTTCTCCCGAACAGGCGGGATGATTCAGTTGGAAGTTTGGCAAAGTTATATATTGACCAGATTGTGTGGCTTCACGGTGTTCCTCGGAGCATCGTAAGTGATCGAGATGGGTGATTCACGTCAAATGATTGGCGGCTAGTTCACCGACTATTGGGCACGAAGTTGACTTTCAGTACGGCCTTTCATCCCCAAACGGATGGCCAAACTGAACGTACTAACAGAACAATGGAGGACATGCTACGAATGTGCGCCCTTGACTTCGGAAAGAGATGGGAAGATCATCTCTATATGGTAGAGTTTGCATATAATAACAGCTACCATGCAAGCATTGGGATGGCACCATATGAAGCGTTATATGGAAGGAAGTGTCGTACTCCCTTGGCTTGGGTAGAAGCGGGCGAAGCTCGGGTTTTTAAACCAAATGAGGTTGATGAAGCAAACTCAACCATCCGGACAATCCGAGAGAGATTGCTTATTGCTCAAGATCGACAAGCGAAGTACTACAACGCCAAGCATTGGAATGTGGAATTTGCGGTTGGTGATTGGGTCTACTTGAAGATCAAGCCATTCAAAGGTGTCTCCAGGATTCGACGATTGAAAAAGTTGAGTGCAAGATATTTGGGTCCTTTTGAAGTGGTTGAGCGAGTCGGCAAAGCGGCTTATCGGCTAGCTCTGTCGGCAGACTTGTGTGGATTACATGATGTATTTCACATCTCGGTGCTTCGGAAGGCCGTGAAAGATCCAGCTCAAGTGATCGTAGATGATCGTGTGTCCGATGGAGTATGGGCTAACAACGAGAGTTAGACCCATTCAGATCAAAGATCGAGCCGAGAAACAGTTGCGGAACAAGACGGTTGGCATAGTAAAAGTCCGCTGGGACAATTGCGGCCGTGAAGAACTGTCATGGGAGCGAGAGCAAACCATGCGAGAAGAGTTCCCTGAGCTGTTTTTGTAATCCCTAGAGAGGATGTTGTAACAGAAAATTTTGCACGTTATAACATTTTTCTTGCTGGTTACTGTTGCCTTTCCTGTGTCTGAATTTCGAGGACGAAATTTCTCGTAGAAGGGGAGGATTGTAACAGTCCAAATTTCTGAAGCAGGACATTTTTGGGTGACACGGCCTGGGATACGGGCGTGTCCCAGGGCGTGTCAGAGAACACGGCCTGCGACACGGGCGTGTCGCAGGGCGTGTCGAGGTTGTGTCGACGATCGGCCTTGATGTCGACGATTTTTCGCTCGACGATGTGTCGAGAGGGGGAACACGGCCCAGGACACGGGCGTGTCCAAGGCCGTGTCGTGTGCTCGACGACTTTTACTCGACGATCGTCGAGTGTCGAGACGTGAGTGTCGAGTGTCGAGTGTTGAGTGTCGAGAGGTTGAACACGGCCTGTGACACGGGCATGTCCCGGGGCGTGTCAAATCGGGTCGACGAACTCAGCCCGCCGAAGGATTTCGACAGGGCATGTCTTTGTGTCGTGTATGGGCACACGGCCTGGGACACGGGCGTGTCCCAGGCCGTGTGAAGTCTCGGGATGTTTTGGGATTTTTTTCGCCCAGGCACACGGCCACAGACACGGGCGTTTCTGAAGGCGTGTTGGTGACACAGCCCATGACACGGGCGTGTCCCATGGGCGTGTCACTGGTTTGGATAGGTCGGTTGACCACCGCTTGAGGCACACGGCCTGGGACACGGACATGTCACAGGCCGTGTCAGGTCAAAATCAGTGCTTTTGGCAAAATCATGGCCGTCCATTCCTGCAGACTGGATCCAAGGGCTGAAGCTTCTTTCCTCTTTTTCCTAAAGGCCGAAACTGAGAACTTATTCTCATTTTTCCTTAGCCTGGATCTTTCATCAAGTTAAGAGAGAGAAAGAGAGAGGAAGAAGGAGGAAGAAGGGGAAGGGCTGCTACTGGTGGTGCTGTAGGTTACCGACGAGAGTTCTGAAGCCGGCGTTGCGGAGGAAACGCTCTTGCGAGTCTTTCAAGCAAGCTTTGAGGTCATGGCACCGAAGCGGTCGTCAAGGGTAACGACTTTTCTTCCTAGCCATGTGAAGGCTTCCTTTTGGTATATTTTGTGATTTCCCCAACCAAGAGGTGGCTGATTTTGGGAATCTTTGGGTGGATGCTTGAAATCCCCTTTGTTAGCATATAGATCCGGAAATGGAGTATGGAATAGGCATGCTGTGTGAAGCCCATCTGGACAGGTTGGTCTGGATTGGTGATGTTGCATACGAACCGGAGAAGACTCCATGATAACGTGTAGTTTAAGGAGTCTACGGGTTATGCCTGCGAAAAGGAGTAGCAGGAAGTACTGGGGTGGTAGCCCAGGAAAAATAGCCATGTGATGTTTTTGGGTCCAACCTGTGAATGAGGCACAGGAAGTACTGGTGTGACCAGGAAAGGCCCTTTGTGATGCTTGATGTCATAGGGTGTCCACCTGTGAAGCGAGTAACAGGAAGTATTGGCATGATAGCCAGGAAAGACCCCTGACATTTGTGCTTGTGCGGTGTCCACCTGTGGAGAGAGTCACAGGAAGTACTAGGAGGCCTAGGAAAGACCCGCTGTTGTGCTAAGAAATGGGTATAGAGAAATACCCAGGCTTGAATGCCAAGAACAGGATTGGTGAGACCGACCCGCGCATTTTATATAGCCATGAGTACGCTGTACTCGGAGAAGGCAAGGCGATTTGAGCAACGAGGGGTGGAGGATCCGACCTGCGCTATGTCCGTCCGACGTGAGACCAAAAGGTGCGGTCTGTTGGAGCGCATAGTAAGAGTCTTCGGCCTGCGCGCCATGACACAATGGGGGGGCTACGGGCCATCCCGGTGTAGGAAGACTAACTCCGGCTGCACGCCATGGAGTAAATGCTCAAGAGATTTCCCGTTGGGTTGTGACCCTAATACGGTGGTGGGCAAAGAGCTTTGCCAGAACACCAAGAATGTGCCCTGAGTGCACGAACCGTTGGGCCGGGTGGCGAACAGTTGTGATGGCTTGTGTGAGTGAAAGCACATTTTGATGATATATTGCCATACTTGTGATATAATATGCTTGCAGGGAAGAATACCGCTGCCCCGAGAGAAGGGGTAGGGTCGTTATAATTTGGTCAGCTGAATGCTGACCGTTGCTTTTGTTTACCACCGTTGGGTGGATTGTCCCTGTACAGGTGCTGGCGAGCCAAGCGGAACACGGAAAGGCTGATGTTCGTGCTGTTGTTGTTGCGAATACTGCTAGCCCTTGAAGGCTATCTGTGTTGTTTTGTGTAGTTTCTATTCATGTGGCCGGCCTGCGTGCCAATTGATTTAGGCCACTGTGTGAAAGCCATGTAAGGCCATAAGGCCAACTCTTTTCACGTGTTGTAAGACATTCCTATATTGTATAAAATGTGGAGTTTTATGTTTGGACATTCATGAGGAGTTCAATTTGTAGTCTAGGCTTCAGCTAGAATGTTTCGTGATAGGGGCGATGCGCTACTCTGTTATCATCCTGTACCTTCACCGCCTGTTTTGTGATATATACTGTGGGGCCCCGGCCGGACCTTCTAGAATATACCATATGAACGGATGGGGTTATTACAGGGGTGAATAGGTACACTTAATCTTTTAAAACTTTTAAGGAAGAAATACAATACAGTAATTGTAATTCACAGCACAGATAACACAGCAATCACACAAGCATACAATCACAGAGAGCACATAGGATTTATAGTGGTTCCCCAAGGTCTGGGTACATCCACTTTCCCCCTTCGCCTATCTAGCAGTGTACTAGATTCGGCCCAACTTCTCCACTACTTATCAGATCCTCAGATCTTACAACTCAGAACCCCAAATAGGTTCCTACAACTCAGAGTGATCCCACTCCTACAACTCAAGCACAAAAGCCCTACCACTCAGTCTTCACCAAGACCTACACTCAGCCTTCAACAAGGCCTACACTCAGCCTTCAACAAGGCCTACACTCAGAGAAATATATCTCCTACTCTCAGGCACACAAGCCCTACCACTCAGGCTTTATAAATATAGGCTTACAACTCAGATCCCTTAGGATCCTATAGAAAATAAAAAGTACAAGGATTAATACCACAACTCTGATTGAAAAAGTTGAGTTGACTGGCTTCTTAACGAGTTCTTGAAAGAACTTTGCAGAGATCAACCTCCCTTGGCTTTCTTCAAAGCTTCTTGAATTAGAACACAGTAGGGTTGTATCTCTATGCAGATGATCTTCAATCAACTGCTAACTTGAGAATCAGATCTCAATCTGAAACTTTCTTAGCAGCCCGGTTCAATACCTGTCTTCTTAGAAGGAGCTTTCTCTCTCCAACTACTTAGATCTTCACTTGAAGGTCTTCTTCTGGTTTGTTGTTTCTTACTTCATTGATTGCTATTCTCAATCTCCTACTGTTGAAGGAATAGGCCTTTATATAGGCTTTCTTCATGGTGACCGACTGATCCGATTTCTAACGAACTTCTGACAGCTCTGACAGTAGCAGTTGATCGATTGAAATGGCAGCTGTCAAGTCATCCAGTCACTTCTTGAAATCTCTATAAATGTCTGAAAGTGTCGAGACAGATAGCCTTTATGTGTCGACACAAATAGACCAAGTGTCGACACAAGTAGACTAAGTGTCGACACTAGTCTTCTAGGTGTAGACACAACTCCTTGTGTTGTAGAAATAACTTCTCGACACTCCTTCTTTAGAATGTGTCGACACTCATCCTGTGTGTCGACACAAGTCCTTCTTCTTCAATACTTAGTTGATTTCTACAAAGTGTCAACACAACTCCTTTGTGTCGACACATCTTCTTGTGTTGAGACTTGCCAAGTGTCGACACATCTTCTTTGTTGAAACTTTTGCTGAGTGTCGACACATCTCTTTTGTGTCGACACATTCTTCATGTGTTGAGACTTTTGCTGAGTGTCGACACATCTCCTTTGTGTCGACACTTGTACTTAAACTCTGTTGAAGTTTGCTGAGTGTCGACACAGCCTACTAGTGTCGACACATGTACTTCAACTTTGTTGAAGTTTTGTTGTGCGTCGACACAGCCTCCTAGTGTCGACACGTGTACTTGAACTTTGTTGATGTTTTGCTGAGTGTCGACACAACCTCCTAGTGTCGATGTAACGCCCCGAAACTCAAAGGAGCAGAGGGGAATAATTTGGGCCAGTTTGAGTTCTGGCTGCAGGCACACGGCCTGGGACACGGGCGTGTCCCAGGGCGTGTCAAGCCTGTGTCGACACTAAGGCGTGAAGTCGACACTTTGGTCTCGACATTGTGTCGAGACTGGGCACACATCCTGCGACACGGGCGTGTCGCAGGGCGTGTCGACCCGTGTCGACACTTAGCCGTGAAGTCGACACAGTGCTTCGACGTTGTGTCGAGACATGGCACACGGCCTGCGACACGGGCGTGTCGCAGGGCGTGTCGACCCGTGTCGACACTTAGCCGCGAAGTGTCGAGACCTTGTACACGGCCTGGAGCCCAGGCGTGTCAAAGTGACACGGGCAAGGACACGGGCGTGTCCTAGAACCCGTGCAGTGCTCGGGTTGAAAACGGGAGAAAATCATGGGGTACACGGCCAGCTACACGGCCGTGTCAGGTGGAACACGGGCGTGTCAGCTCGAACACGGGCGTGTTCGATACCCGTGTGAGGTTCCAGGTGATTCGATTTTGACGGCGAATGAGGCACACGGCCCTGGACACGGGCGTGTGCCAGGCCGTGTTCGGTCCAGATTGGGCATTTCAGTCCCGAATCGAAGCCGTTCATTTCTTTGACTGAAGATCCAACGGTTGGGGGTTGTTCCTGAAGGGATATACCCGGGTTTTGACTTAGAAAACCCTCACTTTTTCCACTTGTTCTCTCTCCAAACCCTTGGAGAAAGAAGAGCTAAGGCAAGAAGAAGAGGAGCTAGATCCGCCATTGGAGGAGCTTCGGAGCTCCGAATCGCAAGCCGACTCCGGATCCACGGAGGCAACGCAAGTGCGGTGATTTCCATCCGATTACTTTTCGATGGCGCCAAAGAGGACCGCAAGGGTAACGATCCTCATCTTGAGCATGAGTCGCTCTCTTTCTTTGCATAGGAAGCCCGCTCTCGCGAGTTTGCGGAGAGTTGGAGGCGTTCCTTCGGGTAGATATGTGAAGTCCCCGTTGTTTAGAGTCCGTATGCGAGAACGGACATAGGCATTTTGGTTGAAGCCTACCCGGACATGTTAGTCCGGATCGGTGATGTTGCATTGCATAAGGCCGGAGAAGACTCCGTGCTATTGGGTGTTTTTCGGGTTTTCTACGCGGTAGATTGCAGCAGGGAGCCTTGGGACTAACCCAAAGGTGCACCCGGAAAACTGGGCGGACACGAGGTCTTGCCAACTTGGTGGCCTGAGAGCCAACTTGAACATAACGGGGTTATGTGTATTGCGGTAGAATGGGACTCGGTGAAAGTTTGACCCGCGCATATGGCTTAAATTGCCGTTGCGATGTGAGCACGGGTTAGATGGAGCCGTACCCGCTTTATGTCGTTCGGGTTAGAGAGACCTAAAGTTACATGGCACTCGCCGTTGGCATAGATGGGGGTCTTCGGTGGTCAATGGCTTTAATTGACGTGACCAATACCAAGAAGACGAATTGCTCATAGGAATGGCCGTCTAAGTGGCGGTGGTGAATCCGGAATGTTAATGGCTTTAATTGACGTGACATCGACCGGTTCACCGAGAATGTGCCCTGAGTGCACGGGGCGTGTGGCCGTGCGAGCCAACGCCTGTGATGAAATGGCTATGATTATAATTGCTCGCTTATGCTAATGAAATGCAGGAAAGGAGCATCGCCGCCCCGAGTTGGGGGCGGGATCGTTATAATTTGGTCAGCATTGCTGACCGTTGCCTTGTTTGCCACCGTGCGGTGGTTTGTTTGCTTGCAGGTGCAGCTGGACCAAGCGGTCAATAGCGGGCTAAAGCCCTTTTTGCGAAGCTGGCCCTCGAAGGCCCGAATGGAAATGTTTTATGTTTTATTCATGTATGGCCGGCCTGCGTGCCGAGGTTTGGAAATCATGTGTTAAACAAGTGGAACGTTCTGTAAGGCCTTAAGGCCGATTTTTGAGTATTTTGTAATAACATTCCTATTATCATGTTAGTGGACATTCATGCTTGTTGCTGGGTTCTTGTTTTGCAACTTATATAAACTGCTTCCGCTAGAATGCTCTGTGTAGGACGTTGAGATTGGTTGGATGGTTTCCATAAGTAACCACCCGGTCTGTCTGTGGTATATGGCGTCGGGCCCCGGCCGGACCTACTGCTATATGCTATGCGACGGATAGGGGGTGTTACAATTTGGTATCAGACTACTGGTTTTGGTCGGGCTTAAAGTGAATTCGTGGGCGAATTCTTTTTAAGGGGTGGTGAGCACATTGTGTGCGTCATCGTAATAACAGTACAAGAACCCATGAATGTCCACTTAGGAATGAAAATACTCGTGTTTGAGGAACCTGCGTGTTCCTATAATTGCTGTTTGCAATTTATTTGGTCGCCTAACGGTGTTTTGTACCACTATAGGTGACCCGAAGTGGTGTTGGGCCGTCAGAACGCCGAGTTTCTGAGGCAAGTAGCGCACCGGATGTTGCTCCTGCAACACCTCTGTCGGCTGAAAATATACGACTGGTGGCTGAAGCGGTGTTGGCCGTGATAAATGCGCAGCCTGGGAGGCAAGCGCAGCAGCCCGCTCCTGTGATGGAGCAAGTACCTCTTCAAGAGGCTGAGCCGAGGAGGATGGAGCAAGTGGTTGTAGAACCAATAGTGCCAAGGAGGGCGACTGAGAGGCAGTTGAAGCATGTAATGAGCTTTAACCCTCCGTTATTCTCGGGGTTGGGAACCCCATCTCAAGCTGAAGACTGGCTCTCTAGGGTGAAGAGAGTCATGACAGCGACGGAGACGGAGGAGTGGCAGATGACCACCATTGCTACGTTCCTGCTGGACGGTGAAGCAAGGATGTGGTGGGAAGGTTTGGAGCTGCATCATCTGCGAGGTAGACAACTGATAGACGTTCCGATGGAAGAGTTCTCGGAATTGTTCTTAGCAAGATACCTCCCTTCTACTCAGAGGATCTCGATGGAGAATGAATTCCTGAAGTTGGTGCAGGGTGAGAGGAACGTGGATGAATATCTCCACGAGTTTACGCGGTTGAGTCATTATGCTAGCTCCACCATCATGGATGAGGAGCGCAAGACTAATCGTTTTTATGAAGGCTTGAGGGATGAGCTGAGATTGTTACTGTCGGGGCCAATGACGCAGGGTTTCTTAACCTTGGTCAATACTGCCCGGTCCTTGGAGAAGGACATGAAGAGTGTGCAAGCGAAGAAAGGCTTGGTTGATAGAAAATCTGAGTTTAAAGTGCCGACTACCTCAAAGTCCGGCTATCGGAGGGCTTTCAAGAAACATAGGACTTCGGGTCCAGCTCCTTCTGGTGCTTCTGGGGCGACTACGAGTCGGACCCCGGGCGCGTGCTTTACTTGTGGCAAGACGGGGCATTTCGCCCGTGATTGTTGGAGCGGACGTCCTAAGTCCGAGAGGAGGCCGGGAGCCACTTATGAAGAGAAGGGAAAGGCGGTGGAGTCGACCGCATCCCACTATGCTTCCGGCCCAACCAAGAGTTTACAATCTTGGCCAACAGGAGGCCATTAAACAAGCTGACGTGGTGACAGGTACGGTTTAATTTATAGCAAGTCAATTCCTTTATATGCTTGTTATGCACATGTTACCTTACCACTACTTGTTTAGGATTTGTGTTGATTTGTGAAAATCCGGCACGAGCACTCTTTGATACGGGAGCTTCACACTCCTTCTTGTCCGAAGAATTTATATTACGCATCGGAGTCCCTTCTTCGATGGCGAAGGATAAGTTGGATGTGTTGTTGCCAAATGGGTGCTCGATGCGAGCGGATAGGATCTGCGATGTTAAGATTCGTATTGGAGAGCAGGAGTTTGACCTGCGGGCGTCCTTACTTCCGTTGGTGGAGTTCGACGTCATATTTGGAATGGACTGGCTCTCGGAGCAGCAGGCCCATATAGATTGCGGTAGCAAGGAAGTAAAGCTGGGAGCAAGTCGTGAGACGACTTTTACGGGCTTAAAGGGGTCGAGCAAGACGTTGATGTCTGCTCTTCAGGTGGTGAAGGCGGTTCGTGCCGGAGCAGAACTGTTCTTTACACTAGTGGAGGTTGCAAAGCCGAAGCCCGCGATGGATTGTATTTCAGTGGTATCGGAATACCCTGATGTGTTCCCCGTAGATCTTCCTGGAGCCCCGCCACAACGGGAGATAGATTTTACTATCGAGCTAGTGCCAGGTGCAAAGCCTGTGTCACGATCTCCGTATCGGCTAGCGCCTAAGGAAATGGCGGAGCTGAAAGTTCAACTGCAAGAGTTGCTGGAGCAAGGGTATGTGCGCCCGAGTTCTTCGCCTTGGAGCGCACCGGTCCTCTGTGTTAAGAAGAAGGACGGAAGCTTGAGGTTGTGTATTGATTATCGGGAGCTAAACAAGCTGACTGAGAAGAACAAGTACCCGATCCCTCGGATTGATGATCTCTTCGATCAGTTAGTCGGGTCGACGGTGTACTCGAAGTTGGATCTCAAGGCTGGGTACTATCAGCTGCGGATAAGGGAGAGTGATATCCCGAAGACAGCGTTTAGTACGAGATACGGGCATTATGAGTTTACGGTCATGCCGTTTGGGCTGACTAATGCGCCGTCAGTGTTCATGGATCTGATGAACAGAACGTTCAGGGAGTACTTGGACCATTTCGTGATCGTCTTCATCGACGATATTTTGGTGTACTCGCAAAGTGAGGAGGATCACTTCAAGCATCTCCATTTGGTGTTGGAGACACTAAGGAGAAATCAGTTGTATGCCAAGTTCTCGAAGTGCGAGTTTTGGCTATCCTCAGTGGCATTCCTCGGGCATATAGTGAGTGGAGAGGGTATTGCTGTGGATCCGGCGAAGATTGTTGCGATACGGGAGTGGCCTGAGCTTGCTACGGTAGCAGAAGTCCGGAGCTTTTTGGGGCTTGCCGGCTATTATAGGAGCTTCGTAGAGAACTTCTCGCGGATAGCGTTACCTCTCACTACTTTGACGAGGAAGGATCATAAGTTCGTTTGGACGCCGGAGTGCGCGCGAGCTTTTGAGGAGTTAAAGTGTCGGTTGACCACGGCGCCTGTGCTGAGTTCGCCGGTTGGAACCGAAGGCTATGAGATATATAGCGATGCTTCGGGCAGCGGTTTGGGTTGCGTGCTATTGCAGCACGGCAGCGTGATAGCTTATGGCTCGAGACAGCTAAAAGTGCACGAGAGGAATTATCCGGTCCACGACTTGGAGTTAGCGGCCGTGATTTTTGCCTTGAAGCTGTGGAGACATTATTTGTACGGTGTGAAGATTGATATCTACACCGATCACAAGAGCCTAAAGTATCTAGTAGATCAGAAAGATCTGAATATGCGGCAGCGTAGGTGGATGGAGTTCCTGGGGGACTATACATTCAAGATCCACTACGTGCTTGGCAAAGGGAATGCGGTTGCGGACGCGTTGAGTCGCCGAGCCCCAGCTCAAGCGAATTGGCTATCAGTGCATGATGAGCGGTTGGTGCAGGAGCTGGAGGCGTTGGAGATTGTTTGTGTGGATAGACAATCTAGTGCTGAAGCAGTGCTGAATTGGACTGAAGTCCAATATGACCTGGCTGATCGGATTCGGCAGGCTTTGGATATGGATGCTCATATGAAGCAGTTCATGATAGAGGCTCTGGATGGGTCAAATTCCCAATTCGTTGTGGAGGACGGATTGCTGTGGAAAGACGGTCGTTTGTGCGTCCCAAGTGTGGGCAATTTACGGGTGGAGTTGTTGTACGAGGCGCACCATACCAAGTACTCGATTCACCCGGGGAGCACGAATATGTACCGTGATGTAAAGAAGCTATTTTGGTGGCCGGGTTTAAAGAAGGATGTGGCGCTATACGTAGCAAAGTGCCAAACTTGCGCCTTGGTAAAGGCGGAGTGCCAAAAGCCGGGAGGATTTCTTAAGTCCTTGCCTATTCCGGAGTGGAAATTCGACGACATCTCTATGGACTTTGTGCATGGTTTGCCAAGGTCGCAGAAGGGGAACGACGCCATTTGGGTGGTGGTCGATCGATTAACAAAGGTGTCGCATTTTATTCCGCATAGGAAGGATGATCCGGTGGAGAAGCTGGCAAAGCTTTATGTGGATAACATAGTGCGGCTTCATGGTGTGCCCCGTAGCATCGTGAGTGACCGAGATGGGCGGTTCACGTCCAATGATTGGAGGCTGGTGCAGCAAATGTTGGGAACAAAGCTGAAGTTTAGCACAGCCTTCCATCCACAAACGGATGGGCAGACCGAGAGGGTCAATAGAACGATGGAAGACATGCTTCGCATGTGTGTCTTGGACTTTGGAAAGCAATGGGAGGACCACCTTTATTTGGTGGAGTTCGCATACAACAATAGCTACCAAGCAAGTATTCAGATGGCGCCTTTCGAGGCCCTATATGGTAGAAGATGTCGCACGCCGTTGTCTTGGTTAGAAACGGGCGAGTCAAAGTTGTATAAGCGATCGGAAGTGGAGGATGCTACTTCTTTGGTAAGGACAATTCGGGAGAGGTTGCTTATCGCTCAGGACCGGCAAGCAAAGTACTATAATGCCAAGCACAGGAACGTGGAGTTCGCTGTGGGTGATTATGTGTACCTAAAGATCAAGCCGTTCAAGGGTGTCTCGCGGGTGCGACGGTTGAAAAAGCTAAGCCCGAGGTACCTTGGACCGTTTGAGGTTCTGGAGCGAGTTGGAGAAGCGGCCTATAGGTTGAAGCTTTCGGTGGAGCTAAGTGGTTTACATGATGTATTCCATATTTCGGTGCTTCGGAAGGCGGTGCAAGAGCCTACGCAAGTGATCGCGGTCGATCAAGTGCCGGTGGATAGTGGGCTAACGACAAAAGTCAAGCCCGTGCGGATTGAGGACTCGGAGGTCAAGCGGCTACGCAATAAAGAGATCAGGATGGTCAAAGTCCGGTGGGACAATTGCGGTCGTGAGGAGCTCTCTTGGGAGCGAGAGCAGACGATGCTTGACGAATATCCAGAGTTGTTCCGCTCAGGTACAAATTTTGTTTTGTACATGTTTTTCCCTTTATGTAATTTCGTGGGCGAAATTCTTTTAAGAGGGGTAGAGTTGTAACGCACCGAAACTCAAAGGAGCAGAGGGGAATAATTTGGGCCAGTTTGAGTTCTGGCTGCAGGCACACGGCCTGGGACACGGGCGTGTCCCAGGGCGTGTCAAGCCTGTGTCGACACTAAGGCGTGAAGTCGACACTTTGGTCTCGACATTGTGTCGAGACTGGGCACACGGCCTGCGACACGGGCGTGTCGCAGGGCGTGTCGACCCGTGTCGACACTTAGCCGTGAAGTCGACACAGTGCTTCGACGTTGTGTCGAGACATGGCACACGGCCTGCGACACGGGCGTGTCGCAGGGCGTGTCGACCCGTGTCGACACTTAGCCGCGAAGTGTCGAGACCTTGTACACGGCCTGGAGCCCAGGCGTGTCAAAGTGACACGGGCAAGGACACGGGCGTGTCCTAGAACCCGTGCAGTGCTCGGGTTGAAAACGGGAGAAAATCATGGGGTACACGGCCAGCTACACGGCCGTGTCAGGTGGAACACGGGCGTGTCAGCTCGAACACGGGCGTGTTCGATACCCGTGTGAGGTTCCAGGTGATTCGATTTTGACGGCGAATGAGGCACACGGCCCTGGACACGGGCGTGTGCCAGGCCGTGTTCGGTCCAGATTGGGCATTTCAGTCCCGAATCGAAGCCGTTCATTTCTTTGACTGAAGATCCAACGGTTGGGGGTTGTTCCTGAAGGGATATACCCGGGTTTTGACTTAGAAAACCCTCACTTTTTCCACTTGTTCTCTCTCCAAACCCTTGGAGAAAGAAGAGCTAAGGCAAGAAGAAGAGGAGCTAGATCCGCCATTGGAGGAGCTTCGGAGCTCCGAATCGCAAGCCGACTCCGGATCCACGGAGGCAACGCAAGTGCGGTGATTTCCATCCGATTACTTTTCGATGGCGCCAAAGAGGACCGCAAGGCTAACGATCCTCATCTTGAGCATGAGTCTCTCTCTTTCTTTGCATAGGAAGCCCGCTCTCGCGAGTTTGCGGAGAGTTGGAGGCGTTCCTTCGGGTAGATATGTGAAGTCCCCGTTGTTTAGAGTCCGTATGCGAGAACGGACATAGGCATTTTGGTTGAAGCCTACCCGGACATGTTAGTCCGGATCGGTGATGTTGCATTGCATAAGGCCGGAGAAGACTCCGTGCTATTGGGTGTTTTTCGGGTTTTCACGCGGTAGATTGCAGCAGGGAGCCTTGGGGACTAACCCAAAGGTGCACCCGGAAAACTGGGCGGACACGAGGTCTTGCCAACTTGGTGGCCTGAGAGCCAACTTAAACATAACGGGGTTATGTGTATTGCGGTAGAATGGGACTCGGTGAAAGTTTGACCCGCGCATATGGCTTAAATTGCCGTTGCGATGTGAGCACGGGTTAGATGGAGCCGTACCCGCTTTATGTCGTTCGGGTTAGAGAGACCTAAAGTTACATGGCACTCGCCGTTGGCATAGATGGGGGTCTTCGGTGGTCAATGGCTTTAATTGACGTGACCAATACCAAGAAGACGAATTGCTCATAGGAATGGCCGTCTAAGTGGCGGTGGTGAATCCGGAATGTTAATGGCTTTAATTGACGTGACATCGACCGGTTCACCGAGAATGTGCCCTGAGTGCACGGGGCGTGTGGCCGTGCGAGCCAACGCCTGTGATGAAATGGCTATGATTATAATTGCTCGCTTATGCTAATGAAATGCAGGAAAGGAGCATCGCCGCCCCGAGTTGGGGGCGAGATCGTTATAATTTGGTCAGCATTGCTGACCGTTGCCTTGTTTGCCACCGTGCGGTGGTTTGTTTGCTTGCAGGTGCAGCTGGACCAAGCGGTCAATAGCGGGCTAAAGCCCTTTTTGCGAAGCTGGCCCTCGAAGGCCCGAATGGAAATGTTTTATGTTTTATTCATGTATGGCCGGCCTGCGTGCCGAGGTTTGGAAATCATGTGTTAAATAAGTGGAACGTTCTGTAAGGCCTTAAGGCCGATTTTTGAGTATTTTGTAATAACATTCCTATTATCATGTTAGTGGACATTCATGCTTGTTGCTGGGTTCTTGTTTTGCAAGTTATATAAACTGCTTCCGCTAGAATGCTCTGTGTAGGACGTTGAGATTGGTTGGATGGTTTCCATAAGTAACCACCCGGTCTGTCTGTGGTATATGGCGTCGGGCCCCGGCCGGACCTACTGCTATATGCTATGCGACGGATAGGGGGTGTTACAGTCGACACTTTTGATGTCGACAAAGTTCCTCTGGGTGTCGACACTGCTTCTGAGTATCGACACTGATTCTTTAGACAATTCTTCATTGTGTGTCGACACAACCTGTATGTGTCGACACTTTTCTTCTGTTGTCGACTCTGCCTTCCTGGTGTCGACACAATTACTCCAAGTGTCGACACTGCTTCTCTACTTGTCGACACAAGCCTTCTTAAGTGTCGACACTTTTCTTCTAGGTGTCGACACATGGACTTAGAAACTTTTCTGCTTTCCCTGCAATTACTTAACCTGCACCAATAAACTCAAAACACATCAAATATACCTTGATGTATATCATTGAGTAGGGTGAGGCTTCTTCAAATCAGGTACATATATTTCAATGTACCCAACAAAATTGGAGGTGGTATTTTTGCATTAAAGTTGTGGCGGCACTATGTGTATGGTGCGAAGGTGGAGATCTTCACGGACCATAAAAACCTGAAGTACCTTCTAGACCAAAAGGACTTGAATATGTGGCAGCGCAGATAGGTCGAGTTCCTTGGAAACTACGAAGTGGCAATTCAGTATACGCCAGGCAAAGCCAACGTGGTGGCGGATGCCTTGAGCAGTGTTGGGAATTGTGCCCAATAATGATCCTCAGGATTTGAAGGGGCATCACCAATCATACTAAGGAGCATAATGTATTTGATGTGTGTTTTAGTTCATGCATGCAGGTAGTCCATGATTGGACAGGTGAAGAAAATGAGTTTGGTAGTAAACTCAAAATTCATCGAGCTCAGCTCGAAGTTCATCGAGCTCAGCTCGCTGGTCGTCGAGCTCAGCTCAACAGTGCTTGTGATAAGCTCAAGAGCTCAGGATTCAAAGTTCGTCGAGCTCAGCTTGAAGTTCATCGAGCTCAGTTTACAATTCATCGAGCTTATCTTATAAATTGTCAAGCTAAGCTCAACACTTGTCAAGCTAAAGCCAGAAAAATAAACTATGGCAAAAAGCACTGAGACCGCTGAGAAGATCAGAGTTTGTCGAGCTCAGCCCACAGATCGTCGAATGCAGCTAAAGCCAGAAAAACTGACTAAGGAAAAAAGTGTTGAGACAACTGAGATAGCTGAGTAGAAGGTGTTGAGACCACTGAGAGAGCTGAGACAGCTGAGAAGAAGGCATTGAGACTGCTGAGATAGCCGAGACAACTGACAAGAATTTGTCAGGTTAACCGATGAGACAAATCTAGCTAGATTTGTCTAAGTCCAAAAGCGTTGAGTGAAGCAGGTTCACTCAATGCTTCTAATAAAGAAGGAAGCGCAGAGACATTTAAGATGATAACTGTTGAGACAGAAGATAGTCTCAGCTGTGAAGCAAAAAATGCTGAGACCGCTGTGAAGATACCGCTGAGATAGAAACTTGTCTCAGCTGATAAGAAGAAAGCATTGAGACAAAGGCCTATCATAGCTGTTAAGAAGAAACTGCTGAGACAACTGAGACAGAACTGCTGAGACAAATCCAGAGAAAATTCACAAGTTTAGAAGCGCTAAGAGTGAAGACAGATGGCGTTGAGTGACTCAAAATCACTCAACACTTTATGGATTTCTAGAATATTTTCTAAGTCCAGATGGTGATGACCATTGTTGACGTCATCAGAGTCAACTTACATGTATCCGTTGATTCAAATCAACACATATAAAAAGGAAAACAAAAAAGGATTATGGAAACAAACCAACGGAGAACAAACGTAGAAAATAAAGAAAGAAAATTAGAGGTGTCTGGACATCTTTTTCTCCATCAACCTTGAAAGCTCAGGTCCAGCAGAGATAGCCTGAAAGGAAATGGAAGTTAGCAGAAGCTCTTCAAGCTCAGCAAGATAATTCTTTCTAGAATAGAGAAGCTAATTCATCCATCCAACAAGCTTATAGCTGCTCATCTGTGCAGCAGAAAAACGTTATCTATAGAAGAGGACTAATTCCATCTACAATAAGTGTGCTGGACTGATATCTGCTCAGTCCAGCAAGGTCAACTCAGAGATTTATCTCTGAGTCAGTTGTTTTATTTTTCATAAACATTCTAATTTACATCCTATAGGACTGATGCGCGCGAAGCCTGACTCTAAATTATCTGGGGAGCACGGCGGGTCAGGATTTCACGCGACGAATTTTAGGCAAGTGCACCTATCGCAAGCAATACAAGATATTCGGAAGAATATCCTAATCGTAAATTTCCCGGGAATGGGTTGATTATCCCTACTGCTCCGAAAGCACTATTATTTTACCGAAATATTAAGTTGTTGATTTTAACTAAAAAAGGTCTGTAAATAGATTAAGAATAAAGTTCGATGAAGAGATAACACTCGGTATCGAATTACGTTAGGATTAAAATAGATTTGAATAATAAAAGATCTTAGGTTTCAATTTAATTAAAGCGAAAACTTGGTCCGAGGAGGTTCCAAAAGAATGAGCTCACATATCTCTAGGAATAGCGCTCACCTAGACATTAAGGCTATTCGACCGGGCTCTCGTCCGACGAAAGATTCCTCTTAATGCCCGTAGTATGCTAAGAACCCTGTTATTGGGTGGGGAACGCAATTCGGTAGAGTTAGCGCGCCTCCTCTCTCCAGGGTTAGTGCGGAACTCTCTTTACCCAGGGGTGATCAGTCCTTACGCACAGCCTCTCGGCTAGCTAGCGTATGGATAACGGAAATATAGCCCACACATCGATATGTGGTTCGACGCGTCATTAACCTGGGGTAAACCTTAAGTTTATTAATTAAATAGAAAAATAAGACCTTTAGTTATTTAAAACATTTTATATCCCAATGCTCTTCAATACCGAGGGTTAAAAGCGATTAGCTAGTCATCGGAATGGGGATGGCTTATGAGTTTGGTTAGACTTGAGTTCTAAACTAAGCACTGAAGGGTTACAAAAAATATGAAAAAAGAATAAGATAACCTAATATTAGAAATAGAAAAGCTACTAAAAAAGTAAAAACACATGCACTTAACCAAACTTATAATAAAGAAAAAAGAAACAAATAATAAGTTACAAAAAAGGGAAAATTGCATAATTGAAATGACAAGTCCTACTCAAACGAGTAGGACTGAAAATTAAAGCGAGTCCTACTCAAACAAATGCAACACTTACACTCAATCTACAGAAAGTAAATATTCACACACACAAATCCTACTCAAATGAGTAGGCGGGAAATAAAGACATGTCATTTAACTCTTAACGAGTATGCGGAAATAAATGCACACACTTGCTGAATTAAAACACACACACCCTTACATAAATGAAAACACACCCACTCTATGAAAAGTAAAAACACACTCACACACTCGCTGAATTAAAACACACACACCCTTGCATAAATGAAAACACAATCACTCTACAGAAAGTAAAAACACACTCACACACTCGATAAAAATGAAAGAAAGCGATAACAATTATCTACTACACGCACGCACGCAAGTGAAAAAATACGGAAAACAAAGTTATCGAAAAAATAACACAACTGCATTTCTACTGCTAGAATGTGGTAGAAATGCATAAAAAGACAAAATAAAATTTATTTTAGCAAAAGAGTTTTCAAATTAATGCGAGAAAAGCAGGTGCTCGAAAAATAAAAACGTTTATATTTTTTACCGTTATAATTTCATGGAAATACATAAAAAGTAGGAATAAAAATTGTTTGAGCGAAAATCTTTTTAAGTAAATGCTAAAATCAAAGGTGTTGAAATTTGAAAATAACGCATAATCCATTCTTATAGCTTTGTAAAAGGATTTAAAAAGTGGCAGAAACTTGAAAAGAAGCAAAAGTTTTATCACCTAAAAAAGTAAAATCTAAGTTAACGAGTAATGAAAACCACTTTTGAAATCATTTTACAAGTTCATAAGAACGATCATAAAAGCATAAAGAAAATCTTAAGTCTAACCAATTCTGCGTAGTATGATAAGAAAAATGGCAATAACAACGACTAGAAAATTTTGATAAAAATGAAAGTAAAGCAGATGATTTTTCATTTTAAAACATAAAATTTCGCAAAAATGAACTCATACACGCACACACGTCATATGAAAATGAAAACAAAATACATAAGATTGATGAAAAGGAGGCATTCAGAGAAATTCCAAAGCATTGTAAGGATCAAAAAAACCATTTTATTAACAAAAAAGTTGATTATAAAAGCTTAAACAAACTTGAAAAGGAGGGCGAAGGTTCCTTACATAGCCCCAAAACTAGCTCCAAACAACAGCCCTTAACACCAAAATGGTTCAAAATTTCGGAACCCTTACACCTTACAAGAAGGGCCTATTTATAGGAGAAAAATTTCTAAGTATACGCCCTCCGACACGGGCGTGTCTGGGGGCGTGTCAGCACTATTCTTGAGCTGATCCGGAGAGGTGACGGCTTAGTTGACTTCAGGGTGTCCATGTGGAAGTCACGCCCGTGTCTCTGCCGACACGGGCGTGTTAGAGGGCGTGTCCATCAGGTCGAGCTAGGGCGAGTTGAGTCAAAAGTCATCGGTGACGTCCCGTCAGGCCAGGTGGAGGAGTACACACCCGTGTCGCATCTTGACACGGGAGTGTCGGGTCTTGTCGATGATCTCCGGACGTGTTTCGTCGATCGGGTGACATGGGGCTCTAGCACGGACGTGTCACATGACACGGTCGTGTCTTACGGCGTGTCACCATTTTTCCTTCAAAAGTTTCCGATTTTGCGGGAGTTGTAGTATCACGCCCAAGTCACGGGATCAAAATAAAGTAAGTTAGATAATTTTTTACAAAAAGAAACATATTTATAAACAAAAATAACTAAAAACTATGAATAACAACTAAAATGATATAAATAAAGTACTAAAATATGCTTATATTTACAACTCATCAAATACCTCCATACTTAAGCTTTTGCTATTCCAGAGCAAAAGTTTGAGGTGAACCTATTAGAAATAAAAAAAACTCTAAGTTTACCTACCGCTTAATTAATTATAAGAGAGATCGAAATAAACATACAGGGTGTAAGAGTTAAGTCCTAAAATTATGTAGATGATTTAAAAAGGGCAAAAGTTTTGGCCAAAAGACTTCTTGATGTAATTAAATAGAAAGCAATAATTTTAATGTTAATATCAACAAAAATAGTTTGTAATTATATAAACTTTACCTTATAGGAGTTTTACTGGAAATAATGCAATTTACAAATTATGTTCTCAAAAAGATTTTTGAATTAATTCTAGAATCATGAAATTGGCTAAGGGGGTTGATGTTGGTTTATGAAGAGAGTTTGGATTTTGAGGTGAGGTAATTTTTTCTCGAACCTCCATTTTTTCTTTTTGTATTATTAAGAAAATGAAATCTTATTTTCCTAATATGATTTTTTTTCAACTTCATAATACTAAAATTAACCCAATGTATATGTGTAGGAGTAATGAATTTTATCCTGTTACTCAGTAACATATAATTTTTTTAAATTATTGGGTGCCTATATTTATGGAACGAAATCTTATTCCCATTGACATAGGATCTTTTAAGGATAAAAATTTTATCATGCCAAGTAAGTCATGAAAAATAAGGGGAGAAAAGAAATATAGATTTTTCATTAAAAAAATTTTTAAGAGCAACCTTAATAAATTGTACGTTCCAATTTTTCAGAAAGCTAAAAGTAAACATAATTAAATTCTATAGTCGTTATTTTCTAACATAATAGACATGCTCCTATTAATGAAAATTAGAAGTAATGCCTAAAACAAATTCGCTATTTTAAACAAAGCATAATAAATTCTTTAAAACTTAACCCCGACTATTTAAATTTTTCAATCAATAATTAACAAACGAATAGCAAACAAAGAATTAATAAAATTCGCATATAAATAAACTCAAAACGAAATTTTTGGACTGCAAGAAAATTAAGAATGGAATATTTGATTTATTTGTTTCAAAACATTTTTTTTATTTTTAGAGTTTTTATCATCATTTTTTTGTGTTTTGTGTTTTTACTTAATTATCTTTTTTGAATTTTTGTTTTGTTTTACTCTTGTTTTTTTTTATTTTTTGACTTATTATCTTTTGTGTTTTTTCTTTTCTAATTTTTTGGAATTTTTGTTTTTTGGTTTTTATAAGCAAATATTTACAAAATAAGGAAAGAGAGAAACGATAATTACAAAGAAGAGAAAGAAAGGAAGAGGGGAAAGAGAGAAAAAAACAAAAATATTTACAAAACTATTTGCAAAAGCGATATTTTTTTGAAAAAAAATGAAAAAGATTTTTTTTTTTGGATTTTTCATTTTAAAATTTCTTGCATTGTTTTTTTATATATATATTTTTTATAGTTTTTTTTTGTTTTGGATTTTTGAAATGCAAAAAGTAGAAGTGCAGAAAATAAAGCACGAAAATATACCCATACTTAAGTACAACATTGTCCCCAATGTTGCAACGTAAGTATGAGGAACAAAGAGAATGCAATATGTACAAAGAAAATAAAGAGAGAGGGGGTAGAAGCTTCCCTGAAAGGAGGTTGGGAGGCCCAGGTTAGGGACCCTGCATTATTAAGAAATAAATAGTAAAGAAAAAGTAAAGATATACCGAAAAAGATAAACATGTGGTGCCTCCCAGGAGTGCTTTGTTTATAGTCGTGTAGCTTGACTATTTTGGTGGTTTATATGTCGAGGAGGGTTATGGATTCAAAATTACCTCCCACAGGATTGCTTGTTATATATAACTTTAAGCGATGACTGTTCACTTTAAACGAACCTTTAACCGGGTGGGAGACGAGTACGGTCCCATATGGCCAAACATCTTCAACTTTGAACGGGCCTGACCAACGTTATTTTAGTTTGCCGGGAAAAAGTCTAAGTCGAGAGTTATATAGAAGGACAAGGTCGCCCAGAGAAAAAGTTTTTTGGGTCGTGGTAAAACTTAGAACGCTCCTTATAGAACTTATTGCTCTCGTAAGCGTTTGCACGCCATTAATCGAGCTCGTTTAATTGTAATTTTCTATTTTGAGCGGCTAAGTTAGCGTCGAGGTTTAAGAGCTTTAAAGCCAAAAGTGAGTGATGTTCTAATTCTACGGGGAGATGGCATGTTTTGTCGTAGACTAATCGATACGGCTTACAACCAATTGCGGTTTTGTATGCGGTACGATATACCCACAACGCATCGTCGAGTTTGATGGACCAATCTTTCTTATTGAGTGAAACGGTTTTCTCTAATATACGCTTAATCTCTCGATTTACTACCTCAACTTGGCCACTAGTTTGCGGGTGGTAGGGGTGGCAAGTTTGTGCGTGATGTCGTATTTAGCTAACGTCTTAGCCATCTGGGTGTTGTAGAAATGCGTCCCCTATCGCTTACAATAGCGCGCGGTATGCCGAAGCGAGAAAATAGTTTTTTAAAAAAAGTAACGATGACTCACGCATCGTTGGTGGGGAGAGCTTGCACTTCCACCCACCTCGATACGTAGTCGACCGCTACTAAAATATAATTATTTTTAAAAGACGGAGGTAGGGGGCCAACGAAATCGATGCCCCATAAATCGAAGACTTTGCATTCTAAAAACAAATTTTGGGGCATCTCGTTGCGACGAGAGATGTTACCCGACCGCTGGCAACTATCGCAGGAGCGCAAAAAAATGTGAGCGTCTTTGAATAGAGTGGGCCAAAAGAAGCCCGCCTCCACGCCTTCCGCGCAGTCCGGTTTGCTTGATAATGCCACCAGTCGGACCCTCGTTGCAATGCCTAAGTATTTGCGTGCACTCCACACCCACAACGCATCTTCGGACAGCTTGGTCCGCGCAGATACGAAAAAGAAAAGGGTCCTCCCAAAATAAAAATTTCAAGTCAGAAAAGAATTTCTTCTTTTGCTGGCTCGAAAAGTCTTTTGGGAGCACCCTCGCAACTAAATAGTTCACAAAATCTGCGAACCAAGGCGGGGAAGAAGAACTAGTATTTATGGCTAGGAGGCATTCCCGGGGAATCTGTCATTTATGTCAGATTCGACGAGCGCTTCCGCACCGGGATTTTATAAGTGGGAGAGGTGATCGACAGCTAAAGTTTCCGCGCCCTTCTTATCCCGGATCTCTAAATCAAATTCCTGCAGGAGGTGGATCCATCGAAGAAGGCGTGGTTTGGCGTCTGTTTTTGCTAACAAATATTTTAAGGCAGAGTGGTCGGTAAATACGATAACTTTAGATATCGTTATATACGAGCGAAACTTATCAAAAGCAAAAATGACGGCTAAAAGTTCCTTTTCTATTGTCGTGTAATTTCCTTGTGCGGAAGTGAGCGTCTTGCTAGCGTAATAAATAGGATGAAAATATTTGTTTATACGTTGGCCAATAACGGCACCTACGGCAATATCACTAGCGTCACGCATAATTTCGAATGGAAGGGTCCAATCGGGCGCCACTAAAATGGGTGAATTGATAAGTTTTTATTTTATAAAATTAAATATAGACTCGCATTCGCTATTAAAGACAAAATTTGATTCCTTTTCCAAGAGGCGAGTAATCGGCTTTGTTATTTTTGTAAAATCTTGAATGAAACGTCTATAAAAGCCCGCGTGGACTAAAAACCTCCTAATAGATTTAACGTTGGAAGGATGGGGAAGTTTTTCGATAATTTCAACTTTGGTCTTATCGACCTCCATCCCCTTAGGCAAAATCTTATGGCCGAGAACCAAACTTTCTCGAACCATAAAGTTACATTTTTCCCAATTTAAAACATGATGCGTGTCATCGCATCGCTGAAGGACACGATCTAAATTACGAATACAGGACGGGAAAGAGCTTCCGAAAACAGAGAAGTCATCCATAAAGACTTCCATAATGTCTCCTACCAGCTCGTCAAAGATCGCCAGCATACATCTTTGGAATGTAGCTGGCACATTGCAGAGGCCAAATGGCATTCTTCGATATGCAAAGGTACCAAACGGGCAGGTAAAAGTTATTTTCTCTTGTTCATCTGGGGACATGAGATTTGGAAAAACCCCGATAATCCATCAAGAAAACAAAAATACGGATGACCGGATAAACGCTCTATAATTTGGTCTAAGAATGGTAGTGGGAAATGATCCTTACAGGCCGCATCATTCAGTTTTCTATAATCGATGCACACCCGCCAACCCGTAATAGTACGAGTTAGGACGAGTTCATTATGCTCATTTTCCACTACGGTAAGGCCGCCCTTTTTGGGCACCACGTGAACAGGGACTAACCAACATACTATCCGATATAGGATAAATAATCCTCGCATCTAATAATTTAATAATTTCGGCCTTAACGACATCTTTCATGTTTGGGTTAAGACATTGCTGCGGCTGAAAATTTTTGCGGCAATTATCGTGAAGGAAAATATTGTGGGTGCAGAAAGAAGGGTTAATCGTTTTTAGATCGAAAATTTGCCACGCAATTGCATGGCGATGCTTAAGTAAAACTCCCAATAAATCGGAAGTCTCCCAATCGCTCAAATGCGTAGAAATAATAACGGGTAGGGTATTATCTTTTCCCAAAAAGGCGTATTTGACTGAATCGGGTAGGGTTTTGAGTTCAAGGCAGGGCGGTTCTTCTAACGAGGTTTTAATCTTAATGTCGTTCGATCCAAAAGGTTCGAAAGACAAAGTAGGAGGGTTATCCTCGTCACAGTTAAAATTTTCGAGCACAAAAATGTCGTCGCTTAAAAAAGTAGACTCAAAAATAGGGGAATAATAATCTCTGAGATATGTATCTAAATTATAACAGAAGTCATCGCTCGATGAGGAGTCTCCTATGGAGGGATTAATAAAGAAAGTAAATTCGTCATCTCCTACCCGAAGGAGGAGACGACCGTTACTTACGTCAATTAATGCGCGAGAGGAGGCGAGAAAAGGGCGACCGAGTATAATGGGTACATCGGTGTCCTCCTCGATGTCCAAGATGACAAAGTCTACTAGAAAGATAAATTTATCAACTCGGACCAATACGTCCTCCACTACCCCGACGGGAAACTTAACCGAGCGATCCGCTAGTTGGATTCGCATTTTAGTAGGGGTCGGAGTGCCCAAACCTAGTTTTTGAAAGTGCGAGAATGACATCAAATTAATGCTCGTGCCTAAATCTGCAAGAGCGTATTTTACTAATATATTGCCAAAAGGGCATGGGATGGAGAACCGTCCCGGGTCATTTCATTTAAGGGTCAATTTATTAGTAAGATCCACTAAGCAGTCAGCATTTAGAGAAATATGCGAAATATTTTCTAATTTTTGTTTATTAGAAAGAAGTTGTTTTAAATATTTTGCATACTTAGGCATCTGTGAGATCGTCTCGCAAAAGGGAACATTAATATTAATTTGGTTTAATAATATAATAAAATTTTCGTACTGTGCATCCTTATGCTCACTATCGACCTTATTTGGATAAGGCAATGGCATTTTAATAATTTTTTCGTTTAAAATTTGTAAAGGAGGCATAATCAAAGAAGGGGGAAGAGGTTTCGGAGGTGAAATATGTACCTACGAATCGATCCGTTTTGGATCGATCACCTCCTTTCCGCTACAGAGGGTTATAGCATTGATGTTCTCCCGCGGATTGGGCTCCGTGTTTCCCAGCAGTGCCTTGAGCGCGCGCTCGAACATCATTCGCTCTAGCTGTCCAACCTGGAGTTCTAAGTTTTTTAGCGATCCGGTGATGTTCCGGATATTTGACTCGTTGGAAGATATGTATTTAGAAAAATTTTCCTCCATTGGGGAGGGTTTTGGAAGAGGGGGAGGCAGCAGAAATCCGGGCGCATAAGAATTGGGCTGGCGTTGCGCATTGTTCGCATTGATCCATGAGAAGTTGGGGTGGTTCCTCCAACCTGGATTATAGTTATTGCTATAAGGGTTATTGTTAGGGTTAAAGGAAGGTCGCCTAGCATTTCCCATGTAGTCTACGAACTAATTGACTACCCTGACATTAGAGAGTTTCGCACAAGGCGGAGTGGTGGAGGCAGCAGACATCTCCGCCAGCTGCTTTGTCAGCCTTTCAACTTGAAGGGCCAAGTGGGCAGTTGCATCCACTTCGAAGAGGCCAGACTCCTGCTTGGGACATCCCCATGGGACGTTCATTTGGTAATCGTTCATATCCATCTCTTCAATAAGAGCTTGGGCAGCCTCGGGGGTCTTATTATTCAGAGTTCCCTCGGCAGCCGCGTCAATCATTTGACGCGTCTGATAGTTAAGCCCATTGTAGAAGATTTGGACCTGCAACCATGCAGGCAACGCGTGGTGCGGACACCTGCAGAGGAATTATTGAAACCGCTCCCAAGTCTCAAATAGAGACTCGGAATTGTTCTGCACAAATGAAGAAATGTCCGCCCGCAACTTTGCAGTTTTGGCGGGTGGAAATTACTTCGTTAAGAATCGTTCCGCAAGCTCGACCCAGGTGGTGATACATCCTCGTGGGAGGGAATTCAACCACGCCTTAGCTTTGGATCTTAATGAGAATGGAAAAAGGAGCAAATGAATGGCGTCATCAGTGACGCCATTGATCTTAAAGGTATCGCAGATTTCCAAAAAACTAGACAAATGAACGTTCGGGTCCTCATCCGGTAGTCCATAGAACTGCACGACATTTTGGATCATTTGGATAACCCTCCATTTGATCTCAAAATTATTGTTCGCCACCGTCGGGCGTACAATGCTGGACCCAGTATCGTCCAAATTCGGTCGAGCGTAATAAGACATTGTACGCTCGACGGCCACATTCGTAATGGGGTCGGCCATAGCGACGGCAGAGGGTTCTCCGACGGATTCTTCGGGATCCAAAGAGGGATTTTGGCGTTGAGACCGAATACGCGCAAGTGAGCGTTCGATCACAAGATCGAAATCCAAATTTTCAGACCACAAAGGTTATCCACAGGTCATACACCCTAAAATGTAAAGTAGAAAATTAACTTTCTTTTTTGGATTTTTAAGAAAAGTTTTTAAGTTTTTTTTTGTTTTTAGAAATATAGGTAAAAGTAATAGACTTCGGATTTCAAAATAACAACTCGGCGAGTCCCAGGCAACTGCGCCAAAAACTTAATGCGCGCGAAGCCCGACTATAAATTATCTAGGGAGCACGGTGGGTCCGGATTTTGCACGGCGAATTATAGGCAAGTGCACCTATTGCAAGTAATACATGATATTCGGAAGAATATCCAGACTGTAAATTTCCCGGGGACGAGTTGATTATCCCTACTGCTCCGAAAGCACTATTATTTTACCGAAATATTATGTTGTTGATTTTAACTAAAAAAGAACTGGAAATAGATTAAGAATAAAGGTCGATGAAGAGATAACACTCGGTATCGAATTACGTTAGGATTAAAATAGATTTGAATAATTAGAGATCTTAGGTTTCAATTTAATTAAAGCGAAAACTTGGCTGTGGAGGTTCCAAAAGAATGAGCTCACCTATCTCTAGGAATATCGCAACCCTGGACATTAAGGCTATTCGACCGGACTCTCGTACGATGAAGGATTCCTCTTAATGCCCGTAGTATTATAAGAACCCCGCTATTGGGTGGGGAACCAAATTCGTTAGAGTTAGCGCGCCTCCTCTCTCGAGGGTTAGTACAGAACTCTCTTTACCCAGGGGTGATCAGTCCATACGCACGACCTCTCGGCTAGCTAGCGTATAGATAACGAAAATAGAGCCCACACATCGATATGTGGTTCTACGCGTCGTTAACCCGGGGTAAACCTTAAGTTTTTTAATTAAATTGAAAAATAAGACCTTTAGTTATTTAAAACATTTTATATCCCAATGCTCTTCGATACCAAGGGCTAAAAGCGATTAACCACTCATCGGAATGGGGATGGATTATGAGTTTGGTTAGGCGTGAGTTCTAAACTAAGCGCTGAAGGGTTACAGAATAATAAGAAAAAAAGAATAAGATAACCTAATATTAGAAACAGAAAAGCTACTAAAAAAGTAAAAACACACGCACTCAACCAAACTTATAGTAAAGAAAAAAGAAACAATACTATGTTATAAAAAAAGGGAAAATTGCATAATTGAAATGACAAGTCCTACTGAAACGAGTAGGTCTTAAAATTAAAGCGAGTCCTACTCAAACGAGTAAGAGAAAATAAATGCAACACACACTCACTCTATAGAAAGTAAATACTCACACATACAAATCCTACTCAAATGAGTAGGCGGGAAATAAAGACATGTCATTTAACTCTTAATGAGTAGGCGGAAATAAATGCGCACAACGTGCTTGTCAAAGTACTTGGCCATCCTCTGTTTACCTCTTCTGGCTAGATAACTGACAGATCACGCAGCTCCACCACCCTGTCAAGGGAGAGCTAAAGATCATCCTCATTCTCGACCCGACATTCTTCTCCGCCTTCTCCCACATCGACCACCCGAGGCGTCCAAACCTTGAACTCGATAGGAAGTACAACTTTGCAGCCATAGGAGAGTTTGAAAGGGGTATACCCTATGGCTGTGTTAGGGATGGTCCTCAAGGCCCAGAGGACAGAAGGGAGCTGTTCCACTCAGTTTCCCTTCAAGTTCTCAACTTTCTTCTTCAGGAGGTTCACGATGATCTTGTTCACCGCCTCCACCTTCCCGTTGCTCCTGGCATGGTGGACTGAGGCAAACCTGAGGTCAATCCTAAGTTGTTTCCAAAAACTGATGAATTCGACACTAGCAAATTGAGGCCCTTGTCCGTGACGATGGCCTACAGCAACTGTCAGTGAGGACCTCCACATCATGCACTCCTAGCTCCTGGATAGGCATAGTCCTGCAATCACCGCCTTGTACTCGCCTTGATTGTTCATTATTGGAATATGTACTACCACTATTTGCTCGATCTTTGCTCCCTGAGGGCTCTCCAAGATCACCCCCATTCCCAAGGAATGCATTCTTGAAGCACCATCCACCATCACCTTCCATGGGACCAGATGAGTAAACTCCGCCTCCGCCACCTCGACCACATAATCAACAAGGAAGTCGGACATAGCCTGGGCCTTGATCGAGAGGCAATGAATGAAGGATATGTCTAACTCGCTCAACTCCACCAACCACTTTGCCAGCCTCCCCGAATCCTAGGAAGACACATAGATCAGATTTTTCGTCAAATTTTCCCAGGTGATCCTTAGTGTTTAGAATGTAGCACGGGAAACCAAAGACCCTAAAATACGATACAGAGTGTTTCTTTTCAAAATACAACTCGTATGGAGTTCTTTTTAAAAGTGGATGAAGCATGACTCGGTTCATCACATAGCTTGCCGTGTTGACCATTTCATCCCAAAAGGATCGTGGTAAGCCAAACTCGGCGAGCACAGTGCGGGCTAATTCTTGGAGAGTGCGATTCTTTATTTCTATAACCCCATTCTGTTGTGGAGTGCGAGGGGCAGAGAATTCATGCTTAATTCCTAGGGTGTCACTCAAGTTTGAGAAGTCCTCATTCTCAAACTCCCCTCCATGATCTAATCTAATAAATTTTATCTTTAGCTCCTTCTCATTTTGAAGTCATGTGCAGAGATTGGAGAATTTGCTAAAGGTACCAGATTTATTTGCTAGAAATATCGTCCAGCAATAACGTGAATAATCATCTATGATAACAAAGGTGTATCATTTTCCACCTAGACTACACGTACTTAGAGGTCTGAACAAATCCATGTGAATAAGTTCGAGTGGTCTAGACGTGGAAATTTTAGTTTTGCTTTTAAAAGAGGTTTTGACGACTTTGCCCTTTTGACACGGACCACATAAGACATTTAAACTATCGCTTAAGTCGGGAAGTCCCCAAACAAGTTTCTTCTTTGATAGTTTTACAATAATCTTGCTACCAGTATCTCCTAGTCTCCTATGACAAAGGTCTAATTCCTCATTCTTAGTAACTAGGCTTTTCAAATTAGATGCTGAAATATCATGAAAACTAACAGTGTACACATTATGATTTCTGTGAGCTACAAGTAATACACTAGAAGTTTTGGCATCAATAATTTTGCAAGTGTTTGTAGATGACTCAAATAAGACATTTAGACCATTATCACACAGTTGGATAATAGAGATGAGATTATGCTTACGTCCATATACATACAAAACATTAGAAATAGAGAATGCCTTGTTACCTATAGTGCCGCTTCCAAGTATCTGACCTTTGTTGTTGTCCCCAAAGGTCACCATGACACCCTTCTTCTTCTTCAGGCTATGGAACTTTCCTTTATCTCCCGTCATGTGCTTGGAGCACCCAGAGTCCAAGTACCACACGTTCTTTGTGTCCTTAGCATGCCAACATACCTAAAAATAAGATTAGGGTAAAGTTCAGGTTACCCAAGTTGTCCGACCCATATGATAGGTAGAAGACTTTGTTATCCAGACTTGGGTATTTTTCTTGCCACCTTTCCTTAAACACGAAAGAGATGTGTGACCAAACTTATAATAGTTTGCACACAACGTGTATGCAGTGGATGCTCCATTTATCGAGTTGCTCGGGCTCTTTCTTGAGGATGGGCATAGCCCTCCAGACTTCTTAACCTTGTTGTTAGATTTATTCAAGTTGGACTTAGGATTGGAGTGATTGTGATTTCCGCTTGGTGGTGATGTTGGACTCACATATCATATCCAAACTTCCTAGATCCATGACACTGTGCTCTAAAAAGCATATCCAATGACTTCTATCCTATTCCGAACTTTTGTACAACACAGTTGAGATCATGGATCCTCGCCTTTAAAGCGGTGCTCTCAGTAACTAGCCTTATGCACCGATTGGCAAATTTCTTTTTGCCTTCCTCTATCTTGGCCAGAGACATTTGAATTCTTTTCTCCAAGACATTCTTTTCATTGATGAGACTAGTTGTTCTCAATGTTGCCTTGGAGAGACTTGATTTTAGTTCCTCGAAAATTGTCATCGAGTGAGAACACTCTAGACATTCAATCTTCTCTTTACCATTTTTAATAACTTCACTTTTTAATTTTTCCAAATCCTTTTTTATTTTCTTATTTTCGCCTTTCAAGGACTTTTTCTCAGAGGTAACACTTTCTAATTTATCAACTAAATCTTCATAGATTTCAAGAAGTTCAGTATAAGCAGGTGGAGTTACCTCAGTGTCGCTCTGGACACAGGACTCATCATCAGATTCTTATTGATCCTTTCCCATGAGACATAGATTTGCCTCATCTCCACTAACAGAGTCTGTGGTGCTTGATTCATCAGAGCCATCCTCATCCCAGGTGAGCGCCTTCAGCACCTTCTTCTCTTTGTGCCTGCCTTGCTTTTCTTTTTCTTCCTTCTGGAGTCTTGGGCTTTCTCTCTTTAGGTGCCCAGGCTTGTGGCAGTGATAGCACTCTGGCTGGGACTTCTCATCATCGCTTTCCATCACTTTCGATAGCTTGTTCCACCTTCTGCCTTGGCTTGTTCCACCTTATGCATTCTCCTGCTCCTCTCTTAATACATTTCTTGAAATGTCCCTGCTTCTTGGGATTCTTCATGAACTTTTTGAATTCCCAAACGTGGAGGTTCTCCTCCTCATCTTCCTCAGAATCTTCAGCAGCTTCTCTCTCCTTTGCGGCCTTCAGCGTCGGTCCCTTCATCTTTCCTTCCTTGGGATATTCCTCTGCTTGAATCTTCAATTCTAGTTTATGTTTCTTCAGATTAACGATGAGGCTCTCTATCTCCAGGTTACTGATCTCATGAGACTCAACAATAGCTGTCACCTTCGGGGTGAAGCGACGAGGCAGAGATCACATGATCTTCCTCACTAGGTCACCATTTGGAAAGTTCTTTCCTAGAGATCTTGAGGCATTGATGATGTTTATAAAGCGAGTGCTCATGTTGTCCACATCCTCGTCGATCTCTATCTGGAACTGTTCATATTCAGATTCGAGGCGGAACAACTTCGACTCCTTCACCTATGAAGGACCCTTGTGAGCGAGCTCAAGAAGATGTCATATATCATAAGCAGTCTTGCAGTTACATATTCTATTGAATTCAATTTTGTCCAAGGCATAAAATAACGAGTTCATAGCCTTGGCATTATTCGTACATCTAAGCTTGTCTATGTCATCCCACTTATCACGTGATTTTTATAAGACTTTATCCCCAACCGTGATAGTGGGTGCAATGTACTTTGTCTCTATCATGGCCCATACGTCCACGATTTGAGTCATCAGAAAGATTCTCAAGCGTGTTCTCCAGTGACTATATTCACTCCCCATAAACAGCGGAGGTCTACTCACACCTTGTCCCTCATTGAATGCGTGAATGGCGTTGGCCATCTTACTTCAACTTTTAAGCCTTTTTTGAAGTAATCTCCCTCTGATACCACTTGTTGGATCTCATGGCCAACTTTAGAGGGGGGGGGGGGATGACTAAGATTGGGAGAGTTAATTATAATATAAAAATATTTCATTCAGGGAATCTAGTTCTCGATGCTACCGCGGGGCGTTAGGTAGCTAACACGCGTTGATAAGTCTATGAAATCATTTTCCTGCGTAGATCTGCGTTCAAACCCTACAAACACACAAACTCTCTAAGCATTCATAGGACACATCCAGAAGAAATCAACACAGACATTAAAGATTTCATTGCACAAATTAAAAGCAACAATAATTCTAGATGAGTACAAAAATGGTGATCTCTGTGATGCCAGAGATCTAAAGTGATGATTAGAAACAATATTTTTATTTTTATACCGATCCGCTCCATGGACCGGTTGGCTCTCTCCTTCTCCCTCCAGGAAAAGTCTTCGAGTCGGCTCTTCACCTCCACACAAGTAAGGATCTTAGAGCACAGCTAGATCCTCCCGATCTAGAAGTCCTTATCCCTAGGACGATTTCCCACGGATTCCTACCCGGATTCCGATGAACCTTACCGGTATATTTTCCTCTCCACAAGATTTAGCAAAGACAAAAAGATTACCAGAGTATGAGTTATAAATATTTAAAGGAGGAAGTTCTCCATCTTGTAGACTACTCCGTAGAGCGATTTGCGACCGGTGCTTGAAATCTACGTTTGCTGGACAACCGACCGACTCTTTGTATTCGAGGTAGATCTTGGATCATGGGAGTCTTTCGATCATGAAAGGGAGGGAGACAACTATCTTCTTCTTCGATGACAGAGACTTGTGGAACGGAGATCAATGAAGAGCAGCTGAACCCTAGAATTCATGAACTCCCATCCTTTCAATTTCTCCAGATATCAGGCACAGAATCCAAGGCGGCCTTTTATACGTCTTCATGAAAATAGGCTACCGCTGGCGTTTAGATATGCTCCCGGTGGTAAGTTCGTGCACTTGTTGTGCCAGCTATCGTCCAAATCTGGAATGATAATTAAAACGAATATTTGTCATTTCATCATTGCTAGCACCGCGCGGTTACTGCTACCACCGCATGGTAATATTGGGCATGACGATTCGAAACAGTCGTGTCGATATCCCTCGAGAAGCTAGTGCGGCACGGTAACTGCTATCGCCTGTGGTACTTGGGTTTCTGGAAACGTTTGTCCCGGCATTCGTCGAATAGAAATTCGTCTCGGCATTCGTCGAACGACTACCATGGAGCTGTAACTTCTATCACCGGCGGTAGAATGGTTTCTCGAGAAAAATCATCTCGTCATTCATCGAGAGGCTAACAGGGCGCGTTAACCTCTACCGCCTAGCGGAAGATTGGTTTCACGAGAACAAAACATATAGAAGTCGACTGCCACTTCAATCGGGAAGAGGTTTTGAAGAAACAGATTTGTACTCCGTTTGTCACCTCCAATAAAGAATTGGCGGATATCTTCACAAAACTGGTCTCTACATCCTTCTTTAACATTTGTGATAAGCTGGGCATGATTGATATCTATGCTCCAACTTGAGGGGGAGTGTTGAAGTATTAGACCGGGCAGCCTGGAGGTCTAGAATGGCGGGTTGTTACCGTGCGGTCTAGCGGTTCCTTTACAGCAAGTTCGTGTTCAGACTGTTGCTGTTTGTAGTCCGAGCGATCTGGCGGTCTCTCTCAGAAGCTTGGAGACCGGGCGGTCTAGCGGTCTCCTATTGAGGCGTGTTCTCTTCCTGCTGGAGTTGCCGAGCAGTTAGCCCATTTGTCTAACCACGCGGCATGTGCGGTCTCTTTAATTTCTAGCCGCTAAGCCCTGTAAATGTTTAGTCCCACATTGTTTGTTTGTACTCTCTCCTATCTCCTCCATTCTATAAAAGGGAGGTCATACCTTTGTAAATGATATCTTTTTGGATAATAAAACTTTCAATTATTCAAATTTCTGCCTGTTTGTTAGCTGCGTGTTTACAACTTTTACAGGAGCCTCTGGACCTGATGTAACGGAGGTACCCAGAGCTTTTCAGTCAGGTACTACTCACAACCTCTCGGGATGTTATAATTTACCTTTCATATTTGAAACCCCGTAGGCCTAACAAGAATTTTGAGGATGAAAATTTTTTTTTGTTTATATATTGGGATTTGTAATATCCCTCAAACAACTAGACTCCTAAGGATAGCTTTGTCATGACTAGGTCATGACAGAAACATAGGAAGCCCCAGATGGCCAAGTGAACCTAGGAATGTAGGTGAGACCACTATGGTATGCAAATAGTAAATTTTCGAACCCTAGTTTAAGATGACCATGGGGCTTCACCAAGAATTCAAGACCCCACCATGGTCTCATCAACCCATTGTAAGGTCCATTAGAGCCCTAAGGGTCCATTGAAGTCGACCCAGGGTGGCAAAGTTGACCTATAACCACTCTATGCCTAAATTGGGCAAGGTGCCCTAACTAAGAGCAGTGTGCCCTAGTAAAGCACAACTAACCATACCAGGGCCTTCCTAGACCTAAAGTGGGGTCAATGGGTCACTAAGGACCCATGGAGGGCAGTCAAAGTGGTTAAGTTGACCAAAGTCAACTCTAACCCTAAATGGGTCAACCTGACCTACATAGGGTCAACTGACCTTCACTTAGCCACGTGGACCCCACACATACCTTCCTAACCTTAGTGAGAGGTCAATGGGTCAACAAGAACCCATTTGGGTCAAACAAAAGGCTAAGTTAACCCAAGTCAACTATAGCCCTAAAGTGGTCAAAGTGCCCTGATTAAGGGTCAAGTGACCTCCAAAGGGCCACGTCAAGCCCACCTAGACCTTAGGGGAGGCCAATGGGTCAACAAGTACCCATTAGTGGCAACCTCAAAGACCAAATTGACCAAGGTCAACCCTATTCAAGGTTTAGGTCAAGCTAACCCAAATGGGCTAACTCAAGCTCAAACCCAATTCACTTGTGCTAACCTTGTATTAGTGGAGGAAATGAGCATGTGGGCTGCCATTGGGTTAGATAGGACTCAAATTTCAGGCTTGGTGAGTAGGAGAGAGAAAAAGATTCAAATGAAAGAGAGAGAAAGAGAAGGGAGTAATGGGGGAAGACTTTGGGGCTCATCCTTCCCCTTCCCCAACCCCCCATTCAATTCACTAGGACAAGGGGAGTATAGCCCCCATTTCAACCAGCTGGCCTTTGACTAGTTTGAGCCATGCTTCATCCCCCACCCACCATGGCCAAAATTTGACTAAAGGGAGATAAAGGGCAATGCAACCTACACCCACCTAACACCCCAACTCTCCTTCTTAAAAGCTTCACTGGACACCAGGGATTCAGTTCCACACATTACCTGAAGGAGCCAAGGGAGTTCACTGTGTTGTTGTAGAAATCCGACCACCACCACCACCACCATGACAATCCGGCGATCGGCAAGGCTACATCCACCCACACAGGTCCTCCTGTACTCCTTCTTCAATTTATAGATCATAGGAATATTTTAGGATGAGAATCGGGATCAACTGAGCCAGATCGGGTGAGGCTTTTTCCTGGTTTTCCAAAATAAATTGGTCGGGTTCGCCGGAAACCACCCCTCCGGCGGCCGTGTCACCGCCCGGCGATAGCCCCCACCTCATCGAAGGTGGTGGCGGTGGTGGCAGGCTAGTGAGGTGGTCGGGTGGCCGGGAAATGGGCTTGGAATAAGCTCCAGATCGGGCTGATCCCAGCCCTTGGCTGGAGGAAGAAGTTGACCTGGAGTCCCACGATTTTGCTTTAAGATGCGTGCTGGTTCTGATTTTTTTAAATCCTATTATTTCAATTTCTGTCCTGTTTACTATTCAATTTTATAATAAATATTAAAAATATTTAGGAGCTATTTCAGAAAAAGTTGTAAACACCAAAATTGTAGATCTATGACTCTACGTTAATCTCAAATTGGTTTCAACCAATTTTGGTAAGTGGTTGGACAACATCACCCATTTTCGTGAGCATTATACCTAGGCTAGACCAGAGACTATTTTGAGTGCCCCCAACAATCCATCCATCCAAACGACCTGATATTTTGTATGGGGATCATTATTACCTATACCTAGATCATATCCAAAATTGGGAATTTTTGGAAAAACGTTTCCCAAAGTTTGTCTAGGAATTTAATAATTCATGTAGGAATTATTAAATGGACCAAATTACATCCAAACTCGCCCAAATTTGGGTGATTGGTGCTTTGGGTCATTGTAAATCTCTGGTTAAAATTTCATCTCATTTGGAGGTGGTTTGAACTGAAATCATGCAACCATAGCCTTGCCCTAAAATGGGTATTTTGGTCAAAAAGTGCACTTTGGGTTTTGAGTGGCCAAATCACCTCAACAGAGGTTGAAATTGGTGTCACTGGCTTGTCATGACGTTTAGCACCTACCCATGGAAGATGGGGTAGATTGGAATAGATTTGCCCTAAGATCTAAGGCAAACCCTAAGGAAGGGCTTTTGTGGCATGTGAAGGGCATGAGGACAAATGACCTTGAATGAACTTCAAATTTGGTAGGGAGGGTGCTAGGGTAGCTAAAGCCCTCTGGTAAACATCTTAGGAGATTTTGGAGAGGGTATGCCCCACAAAAACCCTAAACCTAGTTTAGGGCACAAACATTATATTGCTAGAATAGGTTAGTAAAACTCCTTGAACAATAATGAAATTTGGGTAGTATGGTCATAAGGATAGATTGAACATCTGGTAATTTAATTGGGAATTTTGGATCAATAATCTTAGCACTTCCTTTGTAACTCATGGGATTGCCATAATTAATCATTTGGTCCTTATGATCCCACTGCCCATTGGAAGGTCATGAAAATTAGGCAGAGGGAGTTTTGGACCTTATTGCTTATGTATGAATTTTATTAGCATTTGTGAATACACATTTGTAATACCTACTTCACAAGCTCATCATCTTGGAAACTTTTTCAATATTTTATTTAGAGCACATTACTTGATGATAAATTATGAAACTTGACCTAAAGCATATATATGTCGTTATAATCACCCCTAAAGTTTCTCAGAATTTATGGAAGTATTTTTGCTGCACTTGCCTCTTAAAATTGATTAAAATAGGTTATATTCAAAATTATATTTAGAGGCTTTAACCTTGCTGGAAAATTGGGATACATTGGATTCTGTGTTATATATTCATTCTGAATTTATCATAAATTTTGTTGGGCATTTACTTGTCTTAAATTGGCACTTCATGTTCAAACATGGGTTTCTGATTTGCTAGAATAATTAAATAAATTATCAGATAATTGTGAAAATTATGAATTTCTGGTTTTAAGCTACAAATTTCATGATAGCCCTCCAGTAATTATTATATGGGTACTGGGTGAATATTTAGTGTACCTCACATTTTACACGTCATATAGCTTAACATGGTCTGCATTTAGTAAAACTGCAGAAGTTATGTCGGAATATAAATTTGGGCACATGAGTTGGGGTTAGATGTTTTCTGGTTTGGATAAATAAAAATGAGTTCATCTTTGGAAGTTGGGATGAGTAGAGTGTTGGGTTGACTAGTGATAGGTGGTGCTCGGGATCGACGAAGGATCGTCTTTCCCGTGGAGAGGAAATGTCAAATACACTAGGATTAGATACAATACAATATTTTAGGGACTAGGAGATGGGTATTAACCAACAACAGTAAGTTCCTTGTGAAAAGGATCTTTGGCGTAATCCCATCATAGTTCTTGGTGCCCTCGAGAGCCCTTCACGGGGAATACCTTGGGCAGTCCTGGGCTAAACCTAAACTATAGGCAAAATTGGAATGCAAGAGTAACTAGTAAATCTAGGGTTTCACCTTCACACATCTCGATGTCTCGGAGAGATAGGTTGGGTCACTCGGGCAGTAGGCTCAGTGGTTTTGGTGATGGGCAGGTTGGCCCGGCGAGCTTTGGTTCGGTAATGGTTTGTGATGGGCAGGTTGGCCCGGCGAGCTTTGGCTCGGTTGTTGTTCATGACGAATGGGATGGTCCGGGGAGCTTTGGCTCGGTAGTTGATACATAAGATTACATGTGCATAAGTTATAAGGTGGTGGGTCTTCGGTATTGGTGAGTCGATGCACCGACGCCAATACGTTGACTCGGCAAGTGTGGTTTAGCACTTGGCCAAATAAAGTCCGGTGCGCAAGCCGACAAGAGTACGTAGGAGCTCCGCTTTGTGCACCAGCGTTAAGGCGTATGATAGGTCTGACTGGTAGTGCAATTACCGGTTTAGAGGTGGGCGAGGCCCAACCCACCGCTTCCGTTTGCCATTACGGAGGTATCCTGGGAGGTTCGGCTCCAGAAAGGGGGAACTAAATGTCTGTGTACACATAGTCGAGTGGGTGAGTTGCACTTGCATGTTCGCATCATGGAATAATTGAATTTCATAGCATAATCATTGCACATAACCGGCACCTATTGTATAAGTGGTATGGGACGCTTTATACAATTGGCCCTGCAAAATGACCTCTTGGGTTATAGGTTCACGCGAGCGTTCTTATAAGTTAAGTTTTTCATTCAGTATTATAAATATATTCTTGCTAGAAAACCGATACTCTATCGTATAAATTGGTATGTGACTTTTTATACGATAGGATCCCTGCAAAAGATCCCTTGGCTTATGTGTTTTTCAAATAAGTTAAGGTTACTTGTTCAGTTTTTCATACCTTTATTACTGCCATATATACCATAGAACTACTAGATTAATTCCACCGCCATTTGCTTAATTATTATTCTCCACCTTCATGTCCTCTCCTTTCCTTCTCCCCGCTCGGTGCCTAGCAGCCATGGGGAAAGGGGCGGGGGATGATAGGACTTAGTCTTTTTGACTAACGGTTTTCGAACCATATCATTTTAGGGGACTGTGGAGCCCAACATGGAGGAGCAGCCCCGGAGGTCGGCACGCTTGGAGATGGGGCAGTCTAGTACCGGAGTTCAGACGGCAGGTACTGTGAGTCCTATTCGATACTAGTTGTTTTAGTTTTGCTAACGCGATGAGAGATTTGTAGAGAGTCATTGATGTACTGGGCATGAGCCCAAGATTTTAGTATTTTATTATATCTGTGGACACTACCATCGTGGAGTTTATTTACTATTTATGTGATTTCTATGGACTTTCCTTTATTATTTTGCTATAGCTGTGATCGATTTGGCCGGCAGGATCGGCGTTTTGTAGTGATGACCTTCCCGGGAGCGAAGGTGTCACCGCAATGCGGTTGTTCTGGGCCGAAGACCCCGAAGTTTTTAACGGAAAAAAGGGGGGTCTTACACTTATACTAAACAATATATCCATGATTTGCAATAAAATTAAAGAAATGAAAGTTGAGGGAAGAAGTTACCCATGTTCAGCAAATGAGCATACCAGAAGTTTGGCGTTAAACTTCAGCAAATAGTCCCTGGCCTAAACAAATTCCACCTGCAAAGTAGAATATCTCCAACCACAAAAAGCATTACAAAATTAAGCACAACAACTAAATTGCACAAATTTAAAGCAAGCAGCAGCATTGGGTCCTCTCCCATAAGACCTTTTCTTTACCGTCCTTAAGGTGTACCAAATACCTTTATTAACGGTTATATAGATAATGTTCAAAAGCAAGAGCTCAGAATGGATGAGAAAATACAAAGTGACACACTGCATGAACATAAATAAAAATAAGAAACGGAAAGAAAGGGGGGCCCGAAGATCCTTCACTTTTCAGCTGAACGCTGACTTGTGATAGATCCCCGCAGTCACGCGAGATGAGGGCGAGGTGAAGCATTTAGCGTCCAGGGAAGATGAGTCTCCCCTACCCCTAGCATCATCCTTCTTGCATCGGCGGGCAAAATCTGAAACCTTGCGTATAAGAAGTTCTTTTCTTCTCAAATTGACAGACGAGGATCGCGAGGGTGGTATATCCACCCCAAACAAATCAGCAACACACCTATCTTTATCATCCAGGGGCATCCTTTCGTCACCCACATCGGGTGAAAGATCAGCCCAAGTCACCTGTTTAACAGCTTTACAACATTCACTAAGCTTAATCAAAGTTTTTAAATCTATTTCCCGCACGCTCCCATTAGCCGTGCACAACCCTCGTTCCTTTTCTTCAGCAACTTGTTTCACGTAAAACAATTCCTCCTTCGCTTCTCCGTTAGTAATCTTCAAAATGTCTTATACGTGTACAGCCCGGTCTTGCTTATTCAGAAGAACATCTGTCTCATCAGCTCCATATAAATCATCAGATAATAAAACATTTAATACCAACAGTTTTTTAGATTCACTCGGGATTAAAGTGGGAAGTGATGGCGATAGCGAAAAATCAGCCTTGGAAGTCAAGGTGATGCTACATGCGTTAAAGCATGCGTCGCTTCTGTAATGCCCCGAAACTCAAAAGAGCGATGGGGGACGTTTTGGGCCAGATTTGGAATCTGGCAGTAGGTATACGACCTGCGACAGGGGCGTGTCCCAGGGCGTGTCAAGCCCGTGTCAACGATCGGCTCGGGGTGTCGACGATTTTCTCTCAACGAAGTGTCTAGACGAGGCACACGGCCTGAGACATGGGCGTGTCTCAGGGCGTGTCGAGCCCGTGTCGACAACCGGCCCGGGGTGTCGACATTTTCGCTCGATGATGTGTCGAGACAATGCACACGACCTAGGACACAGGCATGTCCAAGGCCGTGTCGGGTGGTCGACAAACTTCACTCGATGAAGTGTCGAGACCGTGAACACGGCCTGGAGCCCAGACGTGTTCGAGTGGACACGGGTTAGGACATGGGCGTGTCCAAGAACCCGTGTGAGTCTCGGGTTGTTTTCGGGCTAAATCGATGGGGGCACACGGTCGACCACACGGCCGTGTCAGTTGGAAAACGGGTATGTCAGGTCGAACACGGGAGTGTCGGATGCCCGTGTGTTGTTCCAGGCGCGTCGATTTTGACGGCAAATGAGGGAGACGGACCTGGACACGGGCGTGTGCCATGCCGTGTTCGGTCCAGATTGTACATTTCAGGCCGGAATCAAGGCCGTTCGTTTCTTTAATTTGGCATCCCACGGTTGGGGGTTGTTCCTACTAGGATATACCCGGCACTGGGCCTTTGAAAGCCTCACTTTTACTTGAGTGGTTCTCTTTCTAAGTCAAGAGAGAGAGGAGAGCCAAAGGATGAAGAAGAAGTTAGATCCGGCCATTGGAGGAGCTTCGAAGCTCCAAATCGCGAGCCGACTTCGGATCCTCGGAGGCAAAGAGAGTGCGGTGCTTTTCATCTGCTTACTTTTCCATGGCGCCAAAGAAGAACGCTAGTATAACGATTCTCTTCTTGAGCATGTGAAACTCTCCTTCCTTGCATAGGAAGCCCGCTCTCTCGAGTTTGCGGTGAGTTGGGGGCATTCCTTCGGGTAGATATGTAAAGTCCCCGTTGTGTAGAGTCCGTTAGAGAGAACGGACATAGGCATGATGTGTGAAGCCTACCCGGACATGTTGGTATGGATCGCTGATGTTGCATTGCATAATGTCGGAGAAGACTCCGTGCTATTGGTTGTTTTCGGGTTTTTTATACGGTAGATTGCTACAGGAATCCTTGGGGATTAACCCTAAGGTGCACCCGAAAAACTTGGCGGATGCGTGATCTTGCCAACTTGGTGGCCTGAGAGCCAACTTGAACATAACCGGCTTATGTAAATTGTGATGGAAATGGGACTCGGGAGAAGTTTGACCTGCGCATATGGTTTAAATTACCGTTGCGATGTGAGCACGGGTTAGATGGAACCATACCCGTTCTATGTCATTCGGGTTAAAGAGACCTAAGGTTACGTGGCACTTGTCGTTGGCATAGATGAGGGTCTTCGGCTGTCTATGGTTTTAATTACCGTGACCCATGCCGGGAAGACAGATTGCTCATTATTTGGCCGTCTAAAGAGACGGTGGTGAGTGGATAGACTTATACTGTGTTCACCGAGAATGTGCCCTGAGTGCACGGGGTGTGTGGCCGTGTGAGCCTACGCCTGTGATGAAATGAATATTTATATATTGCTCGCTTATGCTAATGAAATGCAGGGAAGGAGCATCGCTGCCTCGAGTTGGGGGCGAGATCGTTATAATTGGGTCAACATTGCTGACCGTTGCCTTTGTTTGCCACCGTGCGGTGGTTTTGTTGCTTGCAGGTACTGCTGGACCAAGCGGCCAATAGCGGGCTAAAGCCCAAATTGCGAAGCCGGCCCTCGAAGACTTAATTGGAGTGTTTACTGCTTTTACTCATGTATGACCGGCCTGCGTGCCGTGGTTTGTAAAACATGTAATATTGAAGTAAACCATTTTGTAAGGCCTTAAGGCTTGTACTCGTGTGTGTATGACATTCCTATTTGGTGTATTAGTGGACATTCGTGCTCTTTGTGCTGGGTTCTTTATTGCAACTTAAACTGCTTCCGCTAGAATGCTCTGTGTAGGACGTTATGATTGGTTGGATGGTTTCCATTGAGTAACCACCCGGTCTGTCTGTGGTGTATGGCGTCGGGCCCCGGCCGGACCTACTGCTATATGCTATGCGATGTATAGGGGGTGTTACAATTTGTATCAGACTACTGGTTTTGGTCGGGCTTAAGATGAATTCGTGGACGAATTCTTTTTAAGGGGTGGTGAACACATGTGTGTGTATCATCGTTATAATAGTAAAAGAACCCATGAATGTCCACTTAGGAATGAAAATACACATGTTTGAGGAACCTGCGTGTTTCTATAATTGCTGTTTGCAATTTTATTTGGTTGCTTAACGTTGTTTTGTACCACTATAGGTGACCAGAAGTGGTGTCGGGCCGTCGGAATGTCGAGTTTCTGAGGCTAGCAGTGCACGTAATGAAGCTCCTGCAACACCTCTATCGGCTGAGACCATATGCTTGGTGGCCGAAGTAGTGTTGGCCATGATTAATGCACAGCCTGCAAGGCAAACGCAGCAGCCCGCTCCTGCGATGGAGCAGGTACCGCTGCAAGCGGCTGGGCAGCGAAGAGTGGAGCAGGTGGTAGAGGAACCAGTGTTGCCAAGGAGGGCAATCGAGAGACAGCTCAAGCATGTCATGAGCTTTAATCCTCCGGTATTCTCGGGGTTGGGAACCCCATCTCAAGCTGAAGACTGGCTATCAAGGGTGAAGAGAGTCATGATAGCAACAGAGACGGAGGAGTGGCAAATGACCACCATTGCTACGTTCCTTTTGGACGGTGAAGCGAGAATGTGGTGGGAAGGATTGGAGCTGCATCTATTGATAGGTAGGCAACTTGTTGATGTCTCGATGGAGGAGTTATCGAGATTGTTCTTGGCTAGATACCTCCCTTCGGCGCAGAGGATAGCGTTGGAGAATGAGTTCCTGAAGTTGGTACAAGGGGACAGTAGCGTGGATGAATATCTCCACGAGTTTACTCGTTTGAGTCAATATGCTAGCTCCACCATTGCGGATGAGGAGCGCAAGACGAATCGATTCTACGAATGTTTGAGAGACGAGTTGAGATTACTACTCTCGGGGCCGATGAAACAGGGTTCCTTGACCTTTGTCAATACGGCCCGGTCCTTGGAGAAGGACATAAAGAATGTTCAAGCGAAGAAGAACGTTGGTGAGAAGAAATCTGGGTTCAAAGTGTCGACTACTTCAAAGTCTGGCTATCAAAGATTCTTCAAGAAGCATAAGACTTCGGGTCCAGCTCCTTATGGTGCTTCTGGAGCGACTATGAGTCGGACCCCGGGGGCATGTTTTACTTGTGGAAAGACGGGGCACTTTGCCCGCGACTGTTGGAGCGGACGTCCCAAGTACGAAAGAAAGCCGGGAGCAACTTATGAATAAAAGGGCAAGGCGGTGGAGTCGACCGCGTCCCATTATGCTCCGGCCCAACCAAGGGTGTATAATCTTGGCCAGTAGGAGGCCATCAAACAGGTGGATGTGGTGACAGGTATGTTTTAATTTATAGCAAGTTAATTTCTTTAAATACTTGTTATGCACATGTTACCTTACCACTACTTGTTTAGGATTTGTTTTGATTTGTGAAAATCCGACAAGAGCACTCTTCGATACAGGAGCTTCACACTCTTTCTTGTCCGAAGGATTTATATCACACATCAGAGTCCCTATTTGATGGAAAAGGATAAGTTGGATGTGTTGTTGCCCAATGGGTGTTCGATGCACGCGGATAGGATCTGCGATGTTAAGATTCATATTAGGAATCAGGAGTTTGATCTGCAAGCGTCATTACTTCCATTGGTGAAGTTTGACGTTATATTTGGCATCGAATGGCTCTCGAAGCTGCAGGCCTATATTGATTGCGGTCGCAAGGAAGTCAAGCTGGGAGCAAGACAATGATGTCTGCTCTTCAGGTGGTGAAGGCGGTTTGTGCCGGTGCAGAACTGTTCTTTATACTATTGGAGGTTGCAAAGCCAAAGCCTGCATTGGATTGTATTTTAGTGCTATCGGAGTACCCTGATGTGTTCCCTACAGATCTTCCTGGAGCCCCGCCTCAGCGGGAGATGGATTTCACGATTGAGCTAGTGTCAGGTGCAAAGCCTGTATCACGATCTCCATATCGGCTAGCGCCTAAGGAAAGGGCGGAGCTGAAGGTTCAACTGCAAGAGTTGTTGGAGCAAGGGTATGTGTGCTCAAGTTCTTCGCCTTGAAGCCCGCCGGTCCTGTTTGTTAAGAAGAAGGATGGAAGCTTGAGGCTATGTATTGATTATCGGGACCTCAACAAGTTGATGGAAAAGAACAAGTACCCGATCCCCCGGATCAATGATCTTTTTGATCAGTTGGTTGGGTCAACGGTGTACTCGAAGTTGGACCTCAAGTCCGGGTACTATCAGCTGCGAATAAGGGAGAGTGATATCCCGAAGACAGCGTTCAGTACGAGATACGAGCATTATGATTTTACGGTCATGCCGTTTGGGCTGACCAATGCACCGTCAGTGTTCATGGATTTGATGAACAGGACATTCAGGGAGTACTTGGACCATTTTGTGATCGTCTTCATCGAAGATATTTTGGTGTACTCGCAAAGTGAGGAAGATCACTTCAAGCATCTTCATTTGGTTTAGGAGACGCTAAGGAGGAATCAATTGTATGCCAAGTTCTCAAAGTGCGAGTTTTGGTTATCCTTAGTGGAGTTCCTCGGTCATATAGTGAGTGGAGAGGGTATTGCAGTGGATCCGGCGAAGATTGTTGCGATACGGGAGTGGCCTGAGCTTGCTACTGTAGCGGAAGTCCGGAGCTTTCTGGGGCTTGCCAGTTATTATCGGCGCTTCGTAGAGAACTTATCGCGGATAGCGTTACCTCTCACTACTTTGACGAGGAAGGAGCAGAAGTTCGTTTGGATGCCGGATTGCGCGCGAGTGAGAAAACCAGTGCACGAGTGAGAAAACCAGCCCAAATGAGTCCGAAAAACCATATAAATATCAGACTCATCACAAAGCTCTCAATCCTCATGAACCATTCTTCATCTCAGGGGAAGCTTTTACAACATCTTCCACTAAAGTCTTCTCAGTTGTTTGAGAAAGAGAAGAAATCATCAATTTTCTTTTTCCCACTGTGTACAAGGTTATAACTCCCTTCAAACGATAACCCCTTAGTTGTTAAGTCTCCGGATCAAAAGGCTTAGTTTGGTTTTTGGGCACCTGATCAAAAGCTCAAAAGGGTTGTTAGATCTCTCTTGAAAAAATAGATCTTTTGGTGACAGGGAACCTGAGCAAAAACCTATTGTGGCAGGGCACCTGATCAAAAACCTGTAGTGGATTCCTAGCAGGGTAGTAGAAGAGTGGATGTACCCAAGTTTAGGGGAACCACTATAAATTTCTTGTGTCGTCTGTAATGCTCTATTGTTTATTTTCTGTGTGTTGTGATTGTTTTGTTTTTATTTTCTTTCTTTATACATATACTTATCACCTATTTTAATCCACTATAAAAATTAATTAAAGTTTATAAAATACTATATTCACCCCCCCCCCCATCTAGAGTTAAGCAGATCTATCCCTCACTTTCATTAACGGACCATTAGGGCCTAAATTACTTGTTGGATCAGAGGGATCTCAACATACGACAATGTAGGTGAAGGGAGTTCCTCAGAGACTACACCTTCCAGATTCATTATACTCCAGGGAAGGGAAACATCGTCATATATGCCTTGAGTCGTAGGACTCCTATAAAGGGAACTTGGTTGTAGATGCATGATGAGCTTCTGATCCAGGAGTTTGAAGCGTTAGATATTTCTTGTGTTGACAAGAAGTCCACTACAAATGTGTACCCGAACTGGATAGAGTTACAGTATGACCTTGCAGATAGGGTTCAGTGAGCAATGGAACTCGATGAGAGTCTACAGCTCTATTCAGCGGATGGGTCAAATGCCCAGTTCTTCTGGAATAATGGCCTTGTTCATAAAGGTGGTCGGTTGTGCGCCCTAAGTATGGGTATGTTAAGAAATGAATTGATGTATAAAGCTCACTTTACGACATATTCAATTCACCCAGGTAGCACAAAGATGTACAAAGATATGAAAAAGTTGTTCTAGTGGCCAGGCATGAAGAAAGACATAGAACTTTATGTCGCTAAATGTCACACTTGTGCCTTAGTGAAAGGGGAATGCCAGAAGCCTGGAGGTTTCCTAAGTCGCTACATATTCCTGAATGGAAGTTTGTTGACCTTTCGATGGATTTCATCCACGATTTGCCGAGATCACAATGCATGAATAATTCTTTTTGGGTGATCGAGAACAGGTTGATTAAGGTGGCTCACTTCATTCCGAATAAGAGGGACGAATTAGTGGAAATATTGACTAAACTTTATGTCGAGCAAATCGAACGATTGCACGGTGTGCCCCGTAGAATCGTTCGTCCTGATGGGCACTTCACTTTGAATGATTGGAGGCTAAGCCATCAGTTGTTGGGGAGAAAGTTAATATTCAGTACTGCCTTTCATCCAGATATGGATGGCCAAACTGAAATGACCAATAGAACGATGGAAGATATGCTCTGAATGTGTGCCTAGGATTTCAGGAAGAGATGTGAAGATCATCTCTATATGGTAGAGTTCGCCTACAATGATAGCTATCCAGCGAGTTTAAAGATAGTGCCTTTGAAGCGTTTTATGGTAGGAAGTGTCGTACACCATTAGCTTGGGCGGAAACAGGCGAGTCTAAGTTGTATAAGCATAAGGAAGTCGAAGAAGCTAATTGGACGATATGTTATATTCGAGTGAGGCTGGTAATGGCCCACGATAGGCCAGTAAAATATTACAACGCCAAACACCGTAATGTGGTGTTTGTGGTAGGGGATTGAGTATATTTAAAGATTAAGCCATTCGAAGGCGTATCTTGGATTTGACGCTTGAAGAAACTGAGTCCAAGGTATCTTAGCCCGTTTGAAGTGGTGGAACGAGTGGAGATGCTACCTACCGGCTAGCTCTTTCAGAGGAAATGAGTGGGTTGCATGATGTGTTTCACATATCAGTGCTTCGAAAATTCGTGAAAGATCCAGCTCAAGTGATTACGAATGATCGCATACAGGTTGAATCTGTGTTAACGATAAAGGTTAGGCCCATTAGGGTCGAGGATAAAGCAGTTAAGCAGCTGCGGAATAAGACAATCAGGATGGTCAAAGTCCGGTGGGACAACTGTGGCAGTGAAGAGCTGACATGGGAGTGGGAGCAGACCATGCGTGTAGAATATCCCTAGTTGTTTAACTAATCGTTATAACATTTGGTTTTGTTGAGTAGAAACTATTTATTGTAACAAAGTTGTTTCAAGTTGTTGTGTTCTCGTGTCATATGTAAATTTTGGGACGAAATTTCTGTAATGAGGGGAGGATTGTAACACCCCAAAATGAGTAGTGGTCATAAGAGGCTACCGCGCGGTGATAGGCTTATCGCAGCCATTAGCCCAGTGATTTAAAATACATAGTGCTCGGGTTGGGCACCGTGAAGCTAGCGCGCCACGGTAGCCACTCAATGCTTTTGACCACTCAACGCTTTCGACCACTCAATGCTTTCAAGCAGTCAACGCTGTCGAAAAATCATCAAGAGTGCAAACTCCAGGCGGTAGGAGTTACCGCGCAGCGCTAACCGATCGACGAAAGTCGAACGGGTTACCTCCAAGCGCTAAAACGTTATCGTAGGGAGCTAGCTCTGATAGTGGTGGCGGCCGGGCAAAGTGGTTGCCTCCTATGTTACCGCTCGACAGTAGTAATTACCGCGCGGCGGAATCTTTTGTATAAGAATGGACTTGAGATTTAATCTCATCTTCTCATATCCTTTCTCTGATGTACTTCCAGAGAGGGAAGAGGAGACACGTCCAGGAGCTTGTGTGAGGGTTAATCCAAGGTTTGCTTGTGATTGGAATCGCGAGTCGACGCTAGATCCGCGACTAGTAAGTTCTGGCAAGAAGTTCCATCGGGATCCTATATCACAGTCATGGCTCCGAAGAGATCTTCAAGGGTAATGATCTTCCTTCTTGGACAAGTGAAGTCCTAATTTTGCATGTGTATGGAATCCTCCAACAAAAGGTGGAATTATTAAGTGGTTTCCGTTGGGTTGATACTCGTATCCCCAAGTCAGTTTGCATATAGATCCAGAAATGTGTAGTACGGAATAGGCATGCTGTGTGAAGCCCATATGGATATGTTAGTCTGGATTGCTGATGTTTTCTTTTGCGAACTCGAACTGGAGAAGACTCCACGTATAAACGAGTAGTTTACGGAGTCTGTGTGTTATGCTTGCGATTGGAAGTAACTGGAAGTACTGGAGAGGATCTCTAGGAAAATACCCGGGTGAAATCACTGTTTTGGTAATTATTAATATCGTCGGGCGATAGTGGGTGTCGCCGGCGTCGATTGCTCCCAGAGAGCTATTTGTGATGTGAAAGACTAGTTTTTTGGCACTACAAGTTACTGCATGGTTTGGTTTGAGTTTAGGCACAGAACGAGAGTTCTGTGGATCCCGCCAAGTGATTTTGATGAATGTTGGCATTAACTCCCTTTTTGATTATAAAGCGAGTCCTTAGGGAATAGTGTGGCAATTGTGATGTATGACCTCTTAAAAATGCTTTGTGCCAAACAGATAAGGAAGAAGCCGACCCGCGTCACTTGTGGCAATTTGAGCAACGGGTAGGGCTGACCTGTCACCGCGTTATGGTTGTCAACTTGAGTTGCCCGGGTTATTGGGCATTCGTTGTAGCATATAATGAGAGTCTTAGTCCTGCGTGCTATTAAGACTAAAGTCTCCTACAATAAGCCGTGGAGCGTAATGCTCAAATTTGTCGTTGGGAACAGTGGTGGGGCCTAATACTTCGGTATACCAAATATGTTCCCTGAGTGCACGGAACGTTTGGCCACTGAGGAATTCATTTGTGATGTGTTGAAATGTGCATGAGTGCACATTCTTATGATATATCTTCTTGTGAAAATGATATGCATGCATGGAAGGAATACCACTGCCCCGGGAAAGGGGTAAGGTCGTCATAAATTGGTCAGCTGAATGCTGACCGTTGCCTTTTTTGCATCCCTCGAGGTGGATTGTCTCTATGTAGGTGTTGGAGAGCTGAGCAGGAAATAGCAGGCTGAAGCCCATGCTGTTATGATGAACCTCGAAGGGCGAATGTAAACATTTTTCCATTTTCATGTGTGGCCGGCCTGCGTACCGATGTTTGTAATCAACACCTGTGAAGTTTAACTGTAAGGTCTTAAGGCCAAACATTTTATGTATTTTGTAAACATTCCTTGGAGATTTACAAAGGTGGTTATTTATATATAATGGACATTCATGATAGTTGAGTTCAATCATAACACCTAATGTTTCCGCTAGAATGCTCTGAGTTAGGATGCGTCTTGTAGTTTTTGATATTAACATGTAACCTCTTTGTCTGTTTGTGGTATATAGTGTGGGGCCCCGGCCGGACCTTCTATTATATGTCATTTAATAGATGGAGGTGTTACACATCTGGCATCGTCCGGGCTGCAGCCTAAGCACCCCAACCCCTCTCCAGCCCACAAGAGGGTTGTTGTTGGCCACATCCTCGCTTAATGAGGTAAACTTGATAGTCAAGCGCGCACCACAGGGACTTCTCAGGAAGTCACCCATCCCAGTACTACTCCAGCCGAGCATGCTTAATTATGAAGTTTTTCCACATCTCATCACCAATTAATCTGCAGCTTAATTGGTGATGAGATGTAGAAATACTCCATATTTAAGCGTGCTAAGGCTGGAGTAGTACTGGGATGGGTGACCTCCTGGGAGGTCCCTGGGGTGTGCGCTTGACTATCGAGTCTGACTCAATAAAGGGAGGTTGTGGACACCAACAACGTTCCTGTGGGCTAGAGAGGGGTTGGGGTGCTTGGGCTATTGCCCGGACAACGCCAGGTGGGTCCCACTGGGTCTCCCTCGGTGAATGTGCTCCCAAGTCGAACTGGGCCTGGGTCGTCACAAAATAGTGCACTTTATTGTGACGACCCAGTACCGACCCACTCTGGACTACAATAGGATCAATATGGCCTCACTGGCATCATCTGGGCTACTGCCCAAGCACTCCAACCCATCTCCATCAACTAGCGGTGAAATATAAATTTATGTGTAGTTAATCACCTAGAAGGTGCGGGGGTGAATAGGTGTCTTTAAAATTCTTTGTCACTTATACTTAATATTTCTGCAGATAATTGAAAATAAATATTCACAAGAACACTACACAAGCAAACCACAAAGTACACTGTGATTTTATAGTGGTTCCCCTATCTAGGGTACATTCACTTTCCCCCTTCTTCCGCACTAGCAATGTGCTAGATAAGGTTATTTCTCCTCGTCTTCAACACAGATCAACAGATCTTACAGGCTAAATTTCTGTTAAGAAACCTACAACTCAGACCCAATGGTCCTACCTCAGAGATTCACCTAATCTCTAACCTTAGGTCCCTCAAGAACTCTACCTCGGCCTTTATAATAAGGACTTACACATCAGTGATACCACACAAATCAGCTACCTCATGTACCTCAAGAACCCTACCTCAGCCATTATAAATAGGGCTTACAACTCGGAGAATTTATCTCCTACCAATTCAGATCTCAAAGAGATCTTACAAAATTAATGGAAAATGAGAAAGAAATTAATATCACAAAACAACAACTCTGAGATCTGACTTATCTGATTATTCAGATTCATCAATTCAGCAGCACAGGATTGGTTCTTGATAAGTAGACTGGCTGAAATGATTCTTCTCTGGATTTGCAATATTCTTGATGATGATCAGCATGATTTCCTTGAAGAACTTATAGAACAGATCCACCTTTATCCTCTGATCACTAGTTGAAAGGATCAGAAGACTTTCTTGAAGGCATGTGTCTTCCTTCTTCTTGTATTTATCGTCCTCCACTGACATAGGAGAAATTAGAATGAGAGAATTGATTGATTTGTCTGATTCATATTTTTTGTACAGACGACCAATCTATTTATTGCCTTCACTAGTTGTTGGCTTCTGATTGATGACATCATCATTATGCCATCATACTCTAAGTCTTCCTTCAAAACGTTTCTGACAAGATATCAAGTTACTATAGCTGACATGACATTTCTGACTTGACTTGACACTTCCGTGTTCACTCTATACAACTTCAAAATCATAAGTGTCGAGATGTCCAAAGTGTTTCGACAAAATAATACTTAGTGTAAACTCCAAGGTGTCAAGATATCTCAGTAGTCTCGACACATCAATACTTGGTAGAATTTTCAGTCTAAACATGAAGGTGTCGAGACAGTTGACTTGTCTCAACACAATTCTCTGGTGGGTGTCGACATCTGCTTTAAGTCTTCACTGTGTCTAGACAGTTGAATTGTCTCAACACTACTGTCTGCTGGGTGTCAACATCTACCAGTCTTCAATGTGTCGAGGCAGTTGAGTTGCCTTGACACTACTGTCTGCTGACTTAATCTTCAAGGCATCGAGATAACTGAATAGTCTCGACACAACTGACTTGATCCTTCAAGGTGTCGAGATAACTGACTTGTCTCGACACTGCTGTCTTGAATCTTCAAGGTGTCGAGAGAACTAAATTGTCTCGACATAACTGACTTGATCGGTCGACACTTCTCCTACAAAGGTGTCGACATAGTTGTGAAGTGTGTCGACACTTTTGTACTTAGTCATTTATTGCTTTGACTGTCCTGACTTCACTCAGCCCTATTAGCTGTATGGTGTTGAGTAAACTGGCTTCACTCGACTCCTGTAGACTTAGTCAATTTTTTACTGTCTTTCCAGTCAGCTTCTTTGAGTTCATCTATAAATGTCACTTGGACCCCCTGTCCAATCAACATGACATAGACAAACCTACATTAATAAACTAAAACATACATAAAATACATACAAGCGTATATCATTGAGTTGAAAGGACTTCTTCAAATCGAGTACATTATTTCTAATGTACCTAACATGCGGGTTGTTGGTGGTCATAACCTCCCTTTGATGAGGCTAACTCAATAGTCAAGCGCATCTCGGGGACTTCCCAGGAGGTCACCCATCCCGAGAGTACTAGAGCCCGGGCACGCTTAACTATGGAGTTATTCAACAACTCATCACCAATTGAGTTGCAGCTCAATTGGTGATGAGAAGTGAAGAAACTCTATAGTTATGTGTGCTCGGGGTAAAGTAGTACTAGAATGGGTGACCTCCTGGGAATTCCACATGGTGCGCGCTTGACTATCGTGTTTGCTTCATCAAAGGGAGGCTGTGGCCACCAAAACCCTCATGTGTGTTGAAGAGGGGTTGGAATGCTTCGACTATAGCCCGATAATGTCGCCTAGAGTAGAGATGTGACATTGCTATATTGGATCGGCTAGGGTCGTTACAATAAAAAGTGCACTTCTTTATGATGACCCAGGCCCGGCTCCACTCGGGACCATGTCCATTGAGGGAGACCCAGTGGGACCCAACTGTCATCATCCGAGATGCATCACAAGTATCCCAACCCCTGTCTAGCCCACTGGCAGGTTGTTAGTGTAACATCCCTCGGACTTCTAGACCCTTATGATGGTTTTAACATGACTTGGTCATGACAAAACCCTAGGAAGTATCAAAAGGTTGGGCTAAACTTGGGAATTAGTGTGTTAACCACCTTGGTCTACAAATAGTAAAATTCCAATTACTAGCTTAGGGATGACCATTGGGCTTTACAATGACTCCATGACCCCACTACAACATCACTAACCTATTAGAGGGTCTAGTGGAGCCATAAGGACCCACTATGGTCAACTAAAACGGTTAGGTTGATGCAAGTCAACCCAAGCCTTGATTAGGTCAAACTAAGCTCACACATGCCTAATTGACATCCCGTTGTCCAAAGGGACCGACCTAGACCTTCCAAATCCCTAAGGGAGGACAATGGGTCACCAAGGACCCATTGGGGTCAACTAAATAGGTTAAGTTGACCCAAGTCAACCCTAGCCCTAAAAATGTCAAAGTGCCCTAAATAAGGGTCAAGTGACCTCCAAGATGCCAAACCAACCCTACCCGAGCCTTCCTAGACTTTAGGGGAAGCAAATATGTCACCAAGTACTCATTGGGGTCAACCCAAATGGTCATGTTGAGTAAGGTCAACTATACCCTAAGATTAGGTCAAACTAGCTCAAATGGTCTAACCCAAGCACAAGCCCATTACCCCCACTTGGGCGAACTTTATTTTATCTAATATTATGAGCTAATGTGCTGCCAATAGGCTGGAGTGGTCATCAAATTCGGCGATGGTGACTAGGAGAGAGAAAACTCAATTTTTCCCCTTAATGGAGGAGAGAGAAAGTGAAAAAAGAGGTCATTCATTGCCAAGGGAGACCAAGGGCCTCCCCAATTGATGGATACATTCCCCCTCATCGGTTATTAGGAGTTGAATAATCATAGCCAGCCACCAAAGTGGCTGAATTTAATTTCTACCATAAGAAAGAGAGAGAAAGCCATTAATGGCCATGAAAGAGCAAGAGTCCCCCTCCAATTAATTCAAAAGTCTTGATTCGTCTTCCCCTCATCAGTTAGAGGAGACCAGAGGTTTTTCCCAGCCTCTAGGTGGCTCAATTCAGAACACTCCTCCTTGGCCGAAATTCTCAAAATGTCCATTAATGGCCATTGAAGAATGACCTCTCCTCTCCCACATTTGAGGATTTTAAAAGCTTCCATAGGCCAAGAGTGGCAGTTTTCACACTTCACCTGAAGAAACCCTGCACCTTATGATTTTAAATGCTTAGGTGCGGTTAATTCGAGACAGGGTGTTTGAGGCATAGAGCAGGTAGGTCAAGTATTATGATGCTCGGCATCGTCAGGTAGATTTTCAGGTAGGAGACCGGGTGTTTTTGAAGATACGACCGATGCATGGAGTCTTGCGGGTCCGTTATCGAAAGAAGCTCAGTTAGAGATACATGGGGCCTTACAGGATACTGGAGCGGATCGGTACCTTAGCATATAGACTGGAGCTGCCGGAAGAGCTAGCATGTTTGCACAATGTCTTCCACATCTCCTCCCTCAGGAGAGCTCAACTTCGGTAGGAGCAGTATATTGCGACGACAAATGGTCCTATAGCTTCTGATCGATCGGTGCACCTAGAGCCGATTCGGATAGACGATACTGGGATGCGGCTCTTGCGACGCAAGAAGGTTTGCTGGTCAAGGTCTTGTGGAGGCTTCATGGATAAGAGTAGCATACGTCGGAGCCACAGGACTTGATGCAGTAAAGATACACAGAACTTTTCACGTCAGGTATTCCCTTTAACCTCTCGGGATGTTACATTTTACTTCTCATACTTGAAACCCCCTATGCCTAACATGAATTTCGAGGACGGAATTTTTATTTTTATGTATTAGGATTTGTAACATCCCTCAGACTTCTATACCCCTAGGATGGTTTTGTCATGACTGGGTCATGAGAAAGCCCTAGGAAGTATCAAAAGGTTGGGTTGAACTTGGGAATTAGTATGTGAACCACCTTGGTCTGTAAGTAGTAAAATTCCAATTACTAGCTTAGAGATGACCATAGGGCTTCACCATGACTCCATGACCCCACCACAACATCACTAACCTATTAGAGAGTCCAGTGGAGCCATAAGGACCCATATGGTCAACTAAAAAGGCTAGGTTGACCCAAGTCAACCCAAGCACTGATTAGGTCAAACTAAGCTCACCCATGCCCAATTGACATCCCCTTGTCCAAAGGGACCCACCTAGACCTTCCCAAGCTCTAAGGGAGGCCAATGGGTCACCACGGACCCATTGGTGTCAACCAAAGAGGGTAAGTTGACCCATGTCAACCCTAGCCCTAAAAAGGTCAAAGCGCACTAAATAAGTGTCAAGTGACCTCCAAGATGCCCAACCAACCATACCCAAGCCTTCCTAGACTTTAGGGGAAGCCAATGGGTCACCAAGGACCCATTGGGGTCAACCCAAATGGTCATGTTAACCAAGGTCAACTCTACCCTAAGATTAGGTCAAACTAGCTCAAATGGGCTAACCCAAGCTCAAGAGCATTTCCCCCACTTGGCCTAAATTTATTTTATCTAATATTATGAGCTAATGGGCTGCCAATAGGCTGGAGTGGTCATCAAATTCGGCCATGGTGACCAGGAGAGAGAAAACTCCATCTTTTTGTTTAATGGAGGAGAGAGAAAGTGAAAAAAGAGGTCATTCATGGCCAAGGGAGACCAATGGCCTCTCCAATTGACGGATACATTCCCCCTCATCAGTTATGAGGAGTTGAATAATCATAGCCAGCCACCAAAGTGGCTGAATTTAATTTCTCTCATAAGAAAGAGAGAGAAAGAAGAGAGAGAAAGCCATTAATGGCCATGAAAGAGCAAGAGTCCCCCTCCAATTAATTAAAAAGTCTTGATTCATCTTCCCCTCATCAGTTAGAGGAGACCGGAGGTTTTCCCAGCCTATAGGTGGCTGAATTCAGAAAACTCCTCCTTGGCCGAAATTCTCAAAATGTCCATTAATGGCCATTGAAGAATGACCTCTCCCCTCCCCCATTTGATGATTTTAAAAGCTTCCCTAGGCCAAGAGTGGCAGTTTCCACACTTCGCCTGAAGAAACCGAGCACTTTGGTATTGATTTTGTAGAGCACCGAAAAGCTCCACCACCGGCCATGGTGCACCACCACCACACTCGTCGGCAAGCCGGGTTATAGGTCCTCTTCTACTCCTTTCTTCGTGGGCTAGAATCTTAGATCATTTAGGAGAGAAATCATTCTCAATTGAGCCCGATTGGGTGAGCAAAATTTCTGAAATTCCATGGATTTTACACCTTGTGAGTTCGCCAGAAACCGCACCTCCGGCCGCCGTGCCACCTTCCGGCGATACCGACCACCTCAATGGAGGTGGTGGTGGTGGTGGCCGGACGGGGATTGGACTGGATTGCCGATAAATGCCACTGGAAATGGCTCCAGGTCGGGAAAATCTCGGCCACGAGCTTGAGGTTAAAGACAAAATCAGAGCCGTCGGATTAGTTCTGTACAGTTAATATATTTATTAATTATGGATTTACATTTTTAACCCTTTACTGTGCCCCCTTTAAATTAAATAAATGATACCCTTAGGTGTTAAACCTTTAAAAGTGGTCAACATGAAAATTGTATCTCTTGAAGTCTAATTTAGTTTAAAATTAATTTCAGCCAATTTGGATAAGCGTTTTGACCACAACACTCAAAATGGTGCAGCCTATACATAGGATTGACCAGAGACTAAATTGAGTTCCCCCCATCAATCCATCAATCCAAATGACTTGAAATTTTGGCTGGGGGTCACCCTTATTTATACCTAGAACATATCAAAAAATGGGAACTTTTGGGAAAACTTTTCCTAAAGTTTTTGTAGAAATTAAATAAACATTGCATGAATTATAAAAGGGGCCTAATGACCTCTAAACCCACCACGATTTTGGTGAGTGTGTTTTAGGGTCATATTATGGCTCTGATAAACACTTCAGCCCATTTGGGGTAGATTTGAATAGGTATTGGTGTGACCAAAGTTTGGCCCCTTAAGTGTAATTTAGGGCAAAGAGTGTTTGGGCATAAAGGGGCCAATTCTCACCAAAAGGGGTTTGGACTTGGGCTAGAGCTCCATGGTCAGTTAAAATACACTCTCATGGAGATTGAGGTGGTTTGGGTTGGATTTGCCCTATGAACCTAGTTCAAACCCTAGGGTTGAACTTTGGGGGTTTGTGAAGGACATGGAGTGATATGTCCTTGTATGGACTTGGTGTTTAGTCCATGTGATATTAGGGTGGTGAAATGCCATAGGAAGGAATTTGGTGACATTTAGACTTAGGCACACAACATAAACCAGTTAGAGATAGTTTAGGCCTATACATTTTATAAAAATATTGAAGGGTCATGTGATTTTTGGATTTTCATGAGATTTTTATAGGAGTAATTTTATAGTGATATTGATCTCTGAAAATTATTATAGGATGTTTAGAAAAACGTAGCTCATACTTGTAGGTATAATCTCCACCTTGCCCTTGTTAATGATTTTGAAGTAACTATGGTTTAATTGTCTTAGGATGATATGAAACTCTGCCAAAGTTAATCAAATACCATTTGTTGGTACTAGAAAATTATTTGGATCATTTGGGCTTTTAATCTTAGTACTTCTGTGTAAAGTGAACTAGTGCACCTTATATTGATAAATAGAAAATAAATGTTATATCTTATTGTAAAATTTTGTTATTTGTCCAGAGAATCTTTTAGGGCATAATAAAGACTAGATAATTATTACATGTTATTTGGATGAGTTTATAAGAATGTTTTTTCACAAAGTGCACTTTTATGGATTTATTTGAAGTATTTTTTCTATATAGCCTACTTACCTTGGAATTGCATGAAACATAGTGAGTAGTGTTTTAAGATCATTTTAAGTCTAAGGTAATTTATATGTAATTTTTGGAATATTATTTATGGTACTCATTTCATTAGCTAAGATTATTTGAATTAAATTGAGTAAATTATTTACAGGTTATTACATTTATAAAAATCTGTGAAATTTGGAATTTACAGATATGATGCTATCATATACTGTTTATAATTTCTAGGTGGCCATAACTTAAGGAACGCTAGTACTTCAAGTTCAAAATTACCCATGGCCTAACTTTTGGAATGATTTAATAAATGACAAATTAATTAGGAAAATTACAAGTTTTTGTATTTAGGCTAAATGTGCCTTGATAGACCCACAATAATTATCTTAGGGCATTTGGATGAAAATTTGCAGTACCTCCTATTATGTACATCAAATAGCTTAGGTTGATCTGCATTTAGTAAAAGTGTGGAATTTGTGATAATATGTGCAATGGACATAGGGAGATGGAGTTATTGGTTTATTGATCTTGGTAAAGTGAAAAAGAAAAAAAGAGCATTATTAGTAGTCATGACGAGAAGAGTGATGGGTTGACTAGTATTAAGAGGTGCTCATGATCGACAAAAGATCGTCTTTCCTGTGCAGAGAGAGAGTCAAAATACAGTAGGGTTAGATCCAGAATAATGTTAAAAGGGATAGGGAATTGGGTAATAACAAATAATAATAAGTACCTTGCGAAAGGGAGCTTTGGGCTTCAACCCATCGTAGTTCCTAGGGCCCTCGAGAGCCCTTCACGGGAATGGCTTGGGCAATCCAAGGTTAACGTAAGCCGTAAGAATAAATGGAAAGAGTAATTAGAAATACTCTAGGGTTACACTTACACTCACACACCCCGGTGTTTGTACAACCCCGTATTCACGAAAAGAGGCCCCAAAACGAGGCGTGAGACTTGGTGCGCGTTTTTAAGCTTTTTGGGAGTTTTGCACTCCTGGAGGGCAATTTTGTGTGGATCTGCAGTATATACTAGTAGGTGGAGGAAACATCTTCCTCCATCGTGGCCCCTTTCACAGGGCAGATAAGGCAAGTTGGTCGGCACCCGCCCCGGCTGGCTAGGTATGGGATGGGAGCAGCAGGACCGGCGGGTGTCCGGGTTCCTGCCCTTGGCACCCCAGCCCTGTGCGGGGTAAGACCGGCTGGAGGCCGGGGCCTTGTCCCCTGCTCCACGGCTTGGCGGGGAAAGACCGGCAGGAGGCCGGGGTCTCGCCCTTGCTTCGCGGCCTAGCGGGGCGAGACCGGCAGAGGCCGGGGACTCGCCCCATACTCCGCTGCCTGGCGGGGCGAGACCGGCCGAAAAACGATGTCTCGCCCCTGCTCCGCAGCCTGGCGGGGCGAGACTGTCCAAAGTCGGGGTTTCTCCCCCTACTATGTGGCTTAGCGTGGCGAGACCGGCTGGAGGCCCGGGTCTCGCCCCTACTTCGCGGCCTGGCGGGGCGAGACCGGCCAGAGGCCGGTGTCTCGCCCCTGCTTCGCGGCCTGGCGGGGCGAGACCTGCTGGAGGCCAGGGTCTCGCCCCATAATCCGCGGCCTAGCGGGGCGTGACCGGCCGAAAGCCGGGGTCTCGCCCCCTGCTCCGCGGCATAGCGGGGCGAGACCGGCCAGAGGTCGGGGTCTCGCCCCCTACTCCTCAGTTCTTCTATGAGATTCACCCGCTCGCCCAACCCCAAGGTGGAGGAGGAGTGGAGTGTTTTAACTCCCACTCGGCTCAGGTGTCTGGGGAAGGTGGGGCAGGGTTTAGCCTCCTTTTACCCCCTGGCCTCTTTTGGCCGTGTTGACAACCCTTGGTTGTCAACAGGCCGTTTTTCTACCGTTGTGCCCCTACGGCTGGAATTAACTCTTTCCCTCCAGGTGTGGATGTTTTCTATTGGCATAGGACATACTTTTCTAGGGGGTATTTCTGACCTTTTGGTGCCTAGGTTTGGGAAAACTATAAATAGACCCTTAGTTGTGCCTTGGATGGTATTACTTCTTGATCCTTTTTCTTGATGCTCCAAGGAACCTAGCTCGGCATTGGCTAGGGAGGGGGAGATCAACAGGGTCTTCCCGGGGTGAGGAGCGACCTCCACGCTAGAGCCGAGGGTCTGTTCCTAGTTTCCTGAGCCTTTGGTCCGTGACATTCGCCTGAGTACAATAAGTGTAAGGTCAACCCTTTTTAGGTTCCCTGAACTCCATAGAGACCGATTTCTCGGTTTCAACATATTGGTGCGGTGAGCGTGGAGAGTGACCAGCACAGAAGATCTCAGGAGAGTGTCATGGCTGGAGATCAGGGAGGTAGCGATGACTCCCGCGAAACCCCTAACCCAGAACCCTTTGTGGGAAGGGAAGAGTTCATGACATCCATCCAAGGCATCATGGAGATACTGCGAAGTATTGCTCCTCGAGGTGGCGCCTTCACTCCAAACTTCCAGGAGCTAGCTCCCCACATCTTGATGAGTCGACTCCCTGGGGTCTAGGTGAGATGACCCTATGGGGGTGGGGGGAAGCGTACCCGGAAGAAGGCCAGAGAAGGAGAGGATGGCAGATGGGGTCGAGCGAGACCTCACCGGCCGGGAGTTGTTCTCCAGCCCGGCGAGCGCCAGCCTCCAAGGCGAGCTGGTCAGGTGAGTGCAGCGCACGAGACTACCAAGCAAGGGATCACATTTCAGTGAGCTGATTGTCTCAGCCCCTGTTACCAAGGGGTTCAGGGAGCCTGACATGACTTACTATACCGGGAAAGATGACCCTCTCCAGCACCTACAGTGGTTCGAGGATACGGTCTCTATCATGTCGATGACAGATGTGTTCAAGTGTCGCGTCTTTGCAATCACCTTGAAAGACAAAGCTAGGGAGTAGTTCCATCAACTCCCAACGTGATGTATCTACGGGTTCGAAGACTTGAGCTGAAGATTTCAGCTCCTCTTATCTACCTCTAAGAAGAGAAAGAAGACTCCCGAGTCCATCTTCCTAATAAGACAGAGGGAGGAGGAGTCATTGGCCCAATATGTGGACAGGTTCCAAGAAGAGATCCTGGACATCCAGAAAATGTCGGGGTATGCCCTTCAGATGGCGTTTATAGTGGGGTTGCGTGAGGTGTTCTTCAAGATGAGTCTGAACCGAAAGGCCACCTTATCCTTCAAGGAGCTGATGGAATGGGTGGCAGAGGAGAGAGCAACTTCGGCGACCAACCCGTCATTTGTCAAGTAGTTGACAAGGTTAACAGAGGCAGAGTCAAAGGAGCAAGGTGGCTCAAGGAATCAGGAGAGGAGAAGAAGAGAGTAGCAGAGAGCTCAGGGATTCCAGGGACCTCAAGAAGGTCATCAGCCAGGTTGGAGGCAACAGGGAGGACCCGTTCAAGGTCCAGGAAGAGGTCTCATCCAATGTGGGGGGATTTTCATGGAGGCCAAGGGAGGTTCAACTTCCACGGGCAAGCCCCTATGCAACTCCTACCGCCACCGTACCAAGCGATGGTGATTGGTCGAAGGGAGAGGAGGAACCATGCAGGAAGAAGAAGAGCCAGAGTAGAGTTACCCTACTATGAGTTCCACCAGGAGGAGGGCCAAGGAATAGCTACTTACCCCGAATTCATTTAGTTGAGAAGGACAAGAGCTCCGGAACCACAGCCTCAACAGCCACAACAATCGCAAGATCCGGTACAGATGGAAGAAGTCCAACCCGAGGTGGTAGGGGAAAGATGTGAGTACAGGGTTGATGTGGGCACCTAGGGAGGGATCCGATGATGTACGAGGGAAGAGGGAGGTATAGAAGAAGTGGATCATCTCTTGTAATGAACTTTGCTTGCATGTATCAACTATAATTGATGTGAGGGACCACCGGAAAACATTTGTGATCCATGAAAGACCTCGAGATGATTCTACTGACTAGGCTCCCACTAGCTGGTAGGGCTGGTTGATCTCTAAGAGGGGTGAGTAGGCATCACCCCGAGATAATTCTACTGACCAGGCTCCCACTAGCTGGCAGGGCAGGTTGATCTCTTGGAGGGGTGAGTAGGCCTTACCCCGAGATGATTCAGCTAACCAGACTCCCAGTAGCTGGCAGGTCAGGTTGATCTCTCGGAGGGGTGATTAGGCCTCACCCCGACATAATTCTGTTGACCAGGCTCATACTAGCTGGCAGGGCTGGTTGATCTCTCAGAGGGGTGAGTAGGGCTCAACATGAGATGATTCCGCTGACCAGACTCCCACTATCTGGCTGGGCTGGTTGATCTCTTGGAGGGGTGAGTAGGTCATTCCCCGAGATGATTCCGCTAACCAAGTTCCCACTAGCTTGCAGGGAAGGTTGATCTCTCGGAGGGGTGAGTTGGCCTTACCCCGAGATGATTCCGCTGACCAGGATCCCACTAGCTAGCAGGGCAGCTGATCTCTCGGAGGGGTGAGTAGGCCTCACCCCGAGATGATTCCGCTGACCAGGCTCCCACTAGTTGGCAGTGTAGGTTGATCTCTCGGAGGGGTGAGTAGGCCTTACCCCGAGATGATTCTGCTGACCAAGCTCGCACTAGCTGGCAGTGCAGGTTGATATCTCAGAGGGGCATGTAGACCTTAATCCGAGATTTTTTCGCTGACCATGGTCCCACTAGCTGGCAGGGCAAGTTGATTTCTTGGAGGGGTGAGAAGACCTTACCGCGAGATGATTTCGCAGACCACGCTCCCACTAGCTGACAGGGCAGGTTGATCTCTCAAAGGGTTGAGTAGACCTTACCCCGATATGATTCCGCTGACCAGGCTCCCAATAGCTGGTAGGGTAGGTTCATCTCTCGGAGGGGTGAGTAGGCCTTACCCTGAGATGATTCTGCTGACTAGGCTCCCACTAGCTGGCAGGGCAGGTTGATCTTTTAGAGGGGTGAGTAGGCCTTACTCCGAGATAATTATGCTGACCAGGCTCCCACTAGCTGGCAGGGTAGGTTGATCTCTCAGAGGGGTGAGTAGGCCTTACCCCGAGATGATTCTGCTGACCAGGCTCCTACTAGATGGCAGGGCAGGTTGATCTCTCGGAGGGGTCAGTAGGCCTTACCCCGAGATGATTTCGATGACCAGCCTCCCACTAGTTGGCAGGGCAGATTTATATTTACCCCGAGGGCATTTCGTCACCCAGGCTCCCATTAGTTGGCTTGATAGGTTGACCACTTAGGGAGGCCAAATGTATTCACCCCGAGACAGTCTCGTCACCCAGGCCCCATTAGCTGGCTCGACAGGTTGACCCCTCAGGGAGGCCAAGTGTTTTCTACCCCGAGGGCATCTCATCATCCAGACTCCCATTAGCTGGCATGACAGGTTGACCCCTCAGGGCGGCCAAGTGTTTTCTATCCCAAGGCCGTCTCGTCACCCAGACTCCCATTAGATGGCATGACAGTTTGACACCTCGAGGAGGCCAAGCGTTCTCTACCCCGAGGCCGTTTCGTCACCCACACTCCCATTAGCTGGCTTGACAGGTTGACCCCTCGGGGAGGCCTTGTGTTTTATACCCCGAGGTCATCTCGTCACCAAGGCTCCCATTCGCTGGCTTAAAAGGTTGACCCCTCGGGGAGGCCAAGTGATTTCTACCCCGATGCCGTCTCGTCATCCTGTTTCCCATTAGCTGGCATGACAGGATGACCCCTCGGGGAGGCAAAGTGTTTTTTGCCACGAGGCTGTCTCATCACCCAGGCTCCTATTAGCTGGCATGACAGGTTGACCCCTCGGGGAGGCCAATTGTTTTCTGTCCCGAGGCCGTCTTGTAACGCCCCCACTCATCACATGGAATATAACGGTGGGTCCGGCCAGGGCCCCATACAATATTTCACAAAAAAATGGAGGAGTTACGTGTGGATATCAAAATCTCACTCAACTCGTATCCTAACTCAGAGCATTCTAGCGCAGCATTTTAAGTTAGATGAACTCAGCACAGTGAATGTCCACTAATATATAAACTCCCCCTTTTATTTACAAACAGGAATGTATACAACACACACACTCTCATGGACTTAAGGCCTTACAAGTTGCTCTTTACAAAATATACAATTTCATACATCGGCACGCAGGCCGGCCACACATGAAATCCAAACATTCTTCGCACGGCCTTCGAGGGCCTTAAGCGACAAGCATTTATTCCGCTCAATTCATTTCAATTCAACAGCACCTGCAATTAGACATCCAACCAAAGAGTGGTAAACAAAGCAACGGTGAGCATTAGCTGACCAATTATAACGACCCTACCCCTTACCAGGGGCAGGGGTTCATTCCCTGTATGCGTTGAAATTAAACTAGCTACCAATCACAATAAGTGCTCTCATGCACAACCATATAACAAACGCCGGTCTCCATCAGATGCTTCGTGCACTCAAGGCACCTTACGGTGTACCGGTCTCCGAGGTAACACCACCGATTAGAGAATTATTAACTTGTTGGCTGGCTGGTCCTAGTCACCCCAACCAGCAGATTGGGAGCAGTCCGCCCAAACCACTCAGAGGTGATAATCTCACGGCAAACTTGAGCATTTAGATCGACCCACCAATGTTGTGCCGCAAGTAGGGTCTGCCACACGTCCTCCCAAACATTACCACTAATCGACCTCCCAAAACAACCATGGGAAGGTTATCCTTTCCCGTGCTCAATCCGTCAGTAGCGCACCACTAGATGCGGGTCGGCCTTCCCTCCTGATTAGCCGCAGCTTTTCGCTCACCCAGAGCAATTAGCGCTTCAGCGCTCACACCACAAGGATCTTACGCAAAGCATCCAAGATCCATACATCCATACATCCATACAAAACATCCATACTTACAAAGTATACACAGGTATCAAATACACGTAGTCTTCTCCGGTTTACCCATAATCATCACCAATCCAGACTAACCTTCCAGATGGGCTTCACACAGCATGCCTATTCCGTACTCCACACGTCCGGCTCTAGATGCAGACTCAACCAAGGAATCACTTCCGATATCCACCTCTTGGTGGAGGATTCCATGCATATGCATAAAGAAAGGACTTCGATGTCCAAGAAGGAGATCGTTACCCTTGAAGATCACTTTGGAACCATGAACTCGCCAGATGGAAATAACCGTCTCGGTATTACCTCCATGAATCCGATCTCGGATCTTGGCTCCGCACACCACTGCTGCTCTAGTAGATGACTTTCTCCTCCCTTTCCCTCTTCCCTTGCTCTCCCTTTCTCTCTCTTTGAGAAGAAGAAGAAAGACTGAAATGAAGGAATTTATCCCTCATTCTAGATTTGCCCAAAAATTGGCTGAACGCGGCCTAACACGTGTTGTGACACGCCCGTGTCACAGGCCGTGTCCCTTAAGCGACACACAACCGACTCAAAACAAACCATTACATGGCCGCGTGACACGCCCGTGTCACACCATAAACGCCCGTGTCATGCCCGGCACGCCCGTGTCTAGCAACCGTATACTTCACCAAGCACAACATCAATTTACCCGAGCGGGACACGGCCATCGGACACGCCCGTGTACCAGGCCGTGTACCCCAGGTTACACCCGTGTCCGCAAGCACATGCACACCTGGCTGAAACCCGCAAAGGACACGTCCTGTGACACGCTCGTGTCACAGGCCATGTACTCCATTTGCTTGCCGCTCGATGATCGTCGAGCGCAGTTCGTCGACCAGAGGGGGACACGCCCTCTGACACGCCCGTGTCTCAGGGCGTGTTCCCTCCAAAAACTTCGTCGACCGAATTTCGTCGACCACCTGCCCAACTTCTCAACCCGAGCACGACACACCCTGGGACAAGCCCGTGTCCCAGGCCGTGTAACCCAATCCTTAACCCAAATTAGGATTTGGGGTGTTACAATCCTCCCCTCCTTCAAAAACATTTCATCCTGAAATTTGGCTCAACTACAGACATTCACCTAAATGCCCCTCACTGCACCATAAACAACTGATTACCTGAAGAAAGCGAGCCGGGTTAGAGCTCAGAGGCCGCAGCTTGTCTCGCCCCAAGGCATCACACAAAACAAACACACAATCAACATACACACATACATATCGCAAACCTGTGCACATCAAATATATGTCCATCCACAATTTCATATATGTATATGTCCATCCACAATTTCATATATGTACACCCATAGATTCATATCTCCATATAGATACATGATCGATCCCTGAAATAACACAAAGTGTGCACCAACATTTCCTCGTTTAACACAACATATATAGCCAGAACCCGCTTATTATTACAACGCCCAAGTCGTACGGGTAACGATTCTATGTTTACTTCCGCTCAGCCTCCTGATTTGGCGTCAAATTAAATACTTGAGGCTGTACTTCACCAATTGCACTTTGCGGCTCCTGCACTTCAAGATTATGCAATCGCGGTTGCGTCCGGGATGCAGATGACTCGGCCACTGGTTTGCCCTTTTCTTCATAAGATGCACCTATCTTTTTCTCACCCCTTGGAGCATCACTCCAACAATTGTTGGCTAAATGTCCCTGCCTGCCACATCGAAAACAGGTATGTGTCTCCACACGTCCTTGCCCATATGTGGCTCCCGAAGAAACAGTCGATGGGCTTGGTTTGGTAGGCCTGAACCTTTTCTTGTCTCGTCTCCGAAGCTCCGACTGTTCCGATTGCAGAACTTTGAATTCTGACTTCTCCACCACCAGGCTCATCTTCTCTTGTACCCACTTTAAATCCTTCTCCAGCGCCCAGGTTTTATCTACCAATGCTTGGATGCCTTGGTTCACCGAACTCGGTTGTGCTAACCTCAACGCATCACGCAGTCCCTCGTAAAAGCGATTTGTCTTCAGCGCTTCCTTAGCGAATGTAAACCCCGCATAGGACCCCAATTTGGTAAACTCATGCAGGTAAGTATCAATATCATGCTCACCCTGCACCAGACGTAGAAACTCTTTCTCCTTGGCAATCCGCTATGACAGTGGCACATACTTGACTAGGAACATTCGTGAGAATTCTTTGATTGAGACCTCGTCCAATCCTCGCCTTGCCAAGTGATGCACTTCCACTTCATTCCACCAAAGCCACACATCGCCTTCCAACAAAAATGTGGCTAAGGTAACTTTCTACGCCTCCACAGTCCTTATTGCAGTCAAGATCCTCTTTACTCTAGCAAGCCAATCTTCCGCCTGCATTGGGGAAGTCGCTCCACCAAACGTAGGTGGATGAAATTCCATAAATCGCTTCAATTGCTTGTCAGCGGCTTGCTCATCCACCACAACTTCAGCCCACCTTTGACTTTCACCAGGCCATACTGGCACCCCTGCAGGCCTTGCCTGCCCAGTAGGCTGTGCTTCTAATACTGCGAGCACCATCTCATTCACCACACGTATGATCTCCGCCGATGGAGGTGTAGGTGCTTCAACTGGTGCCACACTCTCGTCGGACCGCTGGGGCTTAGACTGCCCAGCACCACTCCTCGCCACATATCAATGTACAAAACACCATTAATCATGCAGTTCATAATGTCAAATATACATTGACTTCACATTCCTAGTGGACATTCGTGAGTTCAATTATGTTCTCCCTCCCATAAATCTCAAACCTGGCTCTGATACCACTTTGTAACGCCCGCACTCGTCACATGGAATATAACGGTGGGTCCGTCCGGCGGCCCACGCCATATTTCACAGACAAATGGAGGAGTCGCGTGTGGATATCAAAATCTCATTCAACTCGTATCCTAACTCAGAGCATTCTAGCGCAATATTTAAAGTTAGATGAACTCGGCACAGCGAATGTCCACTAATATATAAACTCCCCCTTTTATTTACAACCAGGAATGTATACAACACACACACTCTCATGGCCTTAAGGCCTTACAAGTTGCTCTTTACAAAATATACAATTTCATACATCGACACGCAGGCCGGCCACACATGAAATCCAAATATTCTTCGCACGACCTTCGAGGGCCTTAAGCAGCAAGCCTTTATTCCGCTCAATTCATTTCAATTCAACAGGACCTGCAATTAGACATCCACCCAAAGAGCGGTAAACAAAGCAACGGTCAGCATTAGCTGACCAATTACAACGACCATACCCCTTTCCCGGGGCAGTGGTTCCTTCCCTGTATGCATTGCAATTAAACTAGCTACCAATCATAACAAGTGCTCTCAGGCACAACCATATCAAAAACGCCGGTCTCCCCCAGAGGCTTCGTGCACTCAGGGCACCTTACGGTATACCGGTCTCCGAGGCAACACCACCGATTAGAGAATTATTAACTTGTTGGCTGGCCAATCCTAGTCACCCCAACCCGCAGACTGGGAGAATTCCGCCCAAACCACTCAGAGGTGATAATATCGCGGCAAACTTGAGCATTTAGATTGACCCTCTAATGTGGTGCAGCAAGTAGGCTCTACTACGTGTCCTCCCAAACATTGCCACTAATCGACCTCCCAAAACAACCAGGGGCAGGTTAGCCTTTCCCATACTCTATCTGTTAGTAGCGCACCACTAGACGCGGTTCAGCCTTCCCTCCTGATTAGCCGCAGCTTTTCGCACTCCCAGAGCAATTAGCGCTCACAACGCTGACCCCAACGGATCTTACGCAAAGCATCCAAGATCCAAACATCCATACATCCATACAAAACATCCATACTTACAAAGTATACACAGGTATCAAATACACGGAGTCTTCTATGGTTTAACCAAAATCATCACCAATCCATACTAACCGTCCAGATGGGCTTCACACAGCATGCCTATGCCATACTCCATACTTCTGGCTCTAGATGCAGACTCAACCAAGGAATAACTTCCGATATCCACCTCTTGGTGGAGGATTCCATGCATATGCATAAAGAAAGGACTTCGATGTCCAAGAAGGAGATCGTTACCCTTGAAGATCGCTTTGGAGCTATGAACTCGCCAGATGGAAATCACCGCCTCGGCGTTGCCTCCACGAATCCGATCTCGGATCTTAGCTCCACACTCCGCAGCTCCTCTAGCAACTGACTTTCTCCTCCCTTTCCCTCTTCCCTTGCTCTCCCTTTCTCTCTCTTTGAGAAGAAGAAGAAAGAATAAAATGAAGGAATTTTTCTCTCTTTCTCGATTTGCCCAAAAATATGCTGAACACAGCCTGACACGCCCTGGGACACGCTCGTGTCACAGGCTGTGTCCCTTAAGCGGCATACATCCGACTCAAATCCAACCACTACATGGCCGTGTGACACGCCCGTGTCACACCATACACGCCCGTGTCATGCCCGACACGCCTGTGTTTAGTAGTCGTGTACTTCACCCAACAAAACATCAATATACCCGAGCGGTACAAGGCCATGGGACACGCCTGTGTCCTAGGACGTGTACCCTAGGACACACCCGTATCGGCAAGCACACGCACATCTGGCTGAAACCCGCGAATGACATGCCCTATGATACGCCCGTGTCACAGGCCGTATACTCCCTTTGCTTGCCGCTCGACGATCGTCGAGCGTATTTCGTCGACTAGAGGGGGACACAGCCTCTGACCCGCCCGTGTCTTAGGGCGTGTTCCCTCCAGAAATTTCGTCGACCGAATTTCGTCGACCACTTTGCCAACTGCTCAACCCGAGCATGACACGCCCTGGAACACGCCCGTGTCCCAGGCCGTGTCACCCAATACTAAACACAAATTGGGATTTGGGGTGTTACATGTCTCATCTCCCAGCCTCCCATTAGCTGGTTTGAAAGGTTGACTACTCAGGGAGGCCAAGTGTTCTCTGCACCGAGGTCGTCTCGTCATCCAATCTCCCATTAACTGGCATGATAGGTTGACCCCTCGGGGAGGCCAAGTGTTTTCTATCCCGAGGCCGTCTCGTCACTCAGGCTCCCATTAGCTGGCATGACAGGTTGAACCCTCGGGGAAGCCATGTGTTTTCTACCCCGAGGCGATCTCGTCAACTAGTCTCCCATTAGCTGGCAAGACAGGTTGACCCCTTTAGGAGGCCAAGTGTTTTATACCACGAGGCCGTCTCTTCACACAGGCTCCCATTAGCTGGCATGACAGGTTGATCCCTCGGGGAGGCCAAGTGTTCTCTACCCCGAGGTCGTCTCGTCATCCAGCCCCCCATTAGATAGCATGACAGGTTGACCCCTTGGGGAGGCCAAATGTTTTCTACCTCGAGGCCGTCTCATCACCCAGTCTCCTATTAGCTGGCATGATAGGTTGACACCTCACAGAGGCCAAGTGTTCTCTACCCCAAGGCTATCTCGTCTTCCAGGCTCCCATTAGCTAGCATGACAGGTTGACCCCTCGGGAATGCCAAGTGTTTTCTACCCTAAGGCCATCTCGTCATCTAGGCTCCGATTCGTTGTCTTGACAGATTGACCCCCTCCGGGGGCAAGTGTTTTCGGCTCCAAGAAGGCTACGTAGCGAATACGTTGGGTTGGATGATTATTTCCGAGTGTGGAACTCGCTCGAAAAGAGCGGGGATTGTGTACAACCCCGTATTCGCGAAAAGAGGCCCTTTAACGAGGTGTGAGACTTTGTGCGTATTTTTAAGCTTTTTGGGAGTTTTGCACTCCTGGAGTCCAATTTTGTGCGGATGTGCAGCATATACTAGTAGGGGGAGGAAAACTCTGCCTCCCCCTCGCCCCTTTCATAGGGCTGGTGCGGCGAGTTGGTCAGCACCCGCCCCAGCTGTCTAGGTGTGGGATGGGAGTAGCAGGACCGGCCGGATGCTGGGGTCCTCCCCCCGGCATCCCAGCCCTATGCGTGGCGAGACCGAGTGGATTCTGGGGTCTCGACTCCTACTCTACGGCTTGGCGGGATGAGACTTACCGGAGGTCGGGGTCTCGCCCCTGCTTCGCGGCCTGGCGGGGAGAGACTGGCCGGATGCCGGGGTCTCGCCCCTGCTTTGCGGCTTGGCGGGGCGAGACTTGCCGGTGGTCGGGGTCTCACCCCTACTTCGCGGCCTGGCGAGGCGAGACCGGCCGGAGGCCGTTGTATCGCCCCTGCTTCGCGGATTGGCACGGCGAGACCGGCCGGATGCCAGGTTCTCGCCCCTGCTTCGCGGCCTAGCAGGCCGAGATCGGCCGGAGGCCGGGGTCCCGCCCCCTGCTCCGCGGCCTGGCGGGGCGAGACCGGCCGGAGGCCAGGGTCTTGCCCCTGCTTCGCAGCCTATCAAGGCAAGACCGGGCGGATGCCGAGATCTCGCCCCTGCTTTGCGGCCTGGCGGGGCGAGACCGGCCGGATGCCGGGTTCTCGACCCCTGACCCACGGCCTGGCAGGGCGAGACCGTCCGTAGGCCCGTGTCTCACCCCTGCTTCGCGTCCTGACGGGGGGAGACCGGCCGGAGGCAGAGGTCTCGCCCCTGCTCCTCAGTTCTTCTACGAGATTCGTTTGCTCGCCCGACCCCGCGGTGGAGGAGCAGTGGAGTGTTTTAACCCCCACTTGCCTAAGGTGTCCGGGGAAGGTGAGGGGCATAGTTTAGCCTCCTTTTACCCCCGAACAACTTTTGGTCGTGTTTCTACTGTTGTGCCCCTAAAGGTGGAATTACCTCTTTCCCCCCAGGTGTGGTTGTTTTTTATTGGACTAGGACCTACTTGTGTTGGGGGTATTTCTGACCTTTTGGTCCCTTGGTTTGGGATGACTATAAATATACTCTTAGGGGTGCCTTGGAGGGCATGACTTCTTGATCCTCTTTCCTTATCCTCCAAGGCACATATCTCAGCATTGGATAGGGAGGGGGAGATCACCACGGTCTTTCGAGTGTGAGGAGCGACCTCCACGCTAGATCTGAGGGTCTATTCCTAGTTTCTGAGCCTTTGGTCCCTGATATTCGCCTGAGTGCAGTAAGTGTGAGGTCACCCCATTTTAGGGACCCCGAACTCTGCAGAGACTGATTCCTCGATTTCAACAGTGTTGTGGGAGTTAGTTTAAGCCTCACAAGCGGTAGTATCGGTGGTTTTGGTGATGGGCAGGTTAGCCCGACGAGCCAATGCCACAGATGGTTTTGTGACGGACGGGTTAGTCCGTGGAACTTTGGCTCGGTAGATATTTGTGATGGACGGGATTGTTCGGGGAGCTTTCGCTTGGTTGGAAGTACATTAGTGTTGCATGTGCATAAGATATAAGGTGGTGGGTCTTTGGTATTGGAGAGTCGTAGCATCGACACCAATACGTTGACTCGACAAGTGTGGTTTAGCACTTGACTAAATAAATTTCGGTGCGACAACCGACAAGAGTACGTAGGAGCTCCGCTTAGTGCACCAGTGGTGAGCCGTACCTTAGGTCTGACTGGTAGTGCTGATACCTATTTAGAGGTGGGAGAGGCCCAACCTCTCCACCTGTGAGTTTAGGCTCTAGAAAGGGGGAACTAAAGGTCTGTGTGCACAGAGTCGGGTGTGCTATTTGCACTTGCATGTTCATACCATAGCATTCTTGCATGACATATCATAATCATTGCATATAACCCTTGACACCTATTGTATAAATTAGTATGAGACTCTTTATACAATAGGTCTTGCCAAACGACCCCTTGATCTATATGTTTGTATTGGCATTCCTATAGGTCATGGTTATTTTCTTAGTTTACTTTCTCATAATGTACTTGTTCACTTATTCTCGTGTATACTTACACTGCTTACCTACTACTGCTTACTTATACTTGTTATGGTAATATGCTCATGTTTGACTAGTTCCACCATCACCTGCTTACTTTGTTACTCTCCACCTTCATTACCTTCCATTTCCTTCTCCCCACTCGGTGCCTAGGAGCCATGTGGGTGGGGTGGGGCATAATAGGACTTAGTCTTTTAGACTAACGGTCATTGACCAAATCATTTTATGGGATCGTGGAACCGAACCAGGAGATGCATCCATAGAGGTAGGTGCGCTTGGAGACGGGACAGTCTAGTACTGGAGTTCAAGCAGCAAGGACAGTTTGTCCCGATCATTAGTAGATATTATAGATTTGCTTCCGCGATTGAGTGATTTGTAGTGAGGATTTTAATGTATCAGGTAGGGCCCTCTTTTTAGTACTTTTTTTTAGAATTTCTGTGTTCTCTCCCTTCGTGGAGAATTATATTATATTCATGTGATTCTATGGACCAATAACTGAGATTTCATTACTATTATATTTATTCTACTCTTCTACGATCGGTATGGCCGGCAGGATCGACGTTTTGTAGTGACGACCTTCCCAGGTGTGTTGGTGTCACTGCAAAGTGGCGGTTTTGGGCATAAGGCTCCGGTGGTTTTGGAAAAAAAAGAGGGGTATTACAAACTGCTATCAGAGGGAAACCTCGATCGAAAGAGTAAAAGTCCACTAACCCTGGGTCACGCCCGCTCGAGTTTAGTTTGGGGTCAAATTAAGCAGCGGAAGTTATGATGTGCTTATATGTGGGATCACATGTAATTGTCCACTTTTAACTAGGTTTGGAGGACTTCCACCGCACCGGGAGAAGGACTTTCAGATCCAGTTAGTGCCAGGAGCGAAGCCGGTGTCGAGGGCTCACTATTGGATGGCTCCGAAGGAGCTAGTGGAGTTCAGGAGTTAGTTGCAGGAGCTGGTGGAGGCTGAATTTGTTAGGCCAAGTTCCTCGCCTTGGGGAGTTTCGGTTTTGTTTGTGAAGAAGATGGATGGGACCCTCAGGTTGTGCATCGAATATCGTGCACTAAATCAATTGACAGTCCGAAACACCTACCCACTTATAAGGATCGACGAATTATTTGATCAGCTAGTGGAACACATTGGCTCTATAAGCTAGATCTGAGGTCGGGGTACTATCAGTTACAGATTTAGGAAGAAGACATCCCGAAGATGGAATTTAGCGACAGATATGGCCTGTACCAGTTTATCGTGATGCCCTTTGGGCTCACGAATGCTCCATCGGCTTTTATGAGTTTGATGAACCTGGTGTTCGAGCCGTACATCGACAGATTTATCATTGTGTTCATATATGACATCCTCATTTACTCGAGGATGAAGGAAGAGCATGCACAACATCTAGCCTTAACTTTGGAGAAGCTCAGGGAGCATCAGTTATATGACAAGTTCAGTAAATGCCTATTTTGGCTGACGGAGGTGGCCTTTTTAGGACACATCATCAGTGAAGCAAGATCGGCGGTGGATCCCGCGAAGATCCAGGCAGTCCAAGACTTGCCTTAGTTGAAGACGGTCACGGATGTTCGAAGTTTTCTGGGATTGTCCGGGTACTACAGGAAGTTTGTGCAAGGATTATCTCAGATAGCCCTTCCACTCACTTCTTTGACAAAGGACACTCCGTTCGTTTGGACGCCGCGTTGTGAGGCAGCCTTCCAGGAGTTGAAGGGTTGGCTTACGTTGGCCCCTATCCTCACTGTTTCATCTGGGAAGCAGGGGTTCCAGGTGTATACTGATGCGTCGTTTTAGGGGATGGGCACTGTAATGATGAAGAATGGACATGTGATTGTATACACCTCCCGCCAACTGAAGAAGAACGAGCAGATCTACCCTGTGCATGACTTGGAGATGGGAGCAGTGGTGTTCGCTCTGAAGATTTGGCGACATTACCTTTATAAGGTGCACTGCGACATATTTTTAGATCACAAGAATTTGAAATATGTTGATACGCAGAAGGAGTTGAATGTCCACCAGGGGCGATGGGTGGAATTCCTATCTGATTACGAGTATACGATACACTGTTACCCAGGGAAGGAGAATATGGTGGCAGACGCATTGAGCCGGAGGGCTACCACTTTAGGAGCAGAGTCTCAGTTGATGGCCATGGAGCTGGTACAGATGATGGAGGATATGCAAATTACCTTGGTGTCCTTGGACGACTCGAAGCTTTATGAGGAGTATCTGGCTGCAATGAGCACTACCAATGATATTCGACATTAGATCAGGACTGAGTAGAGGAGGGATAACAAGCTAGAGCCAGTATTCAGGGCCTTGGAGGCAGGCACGGCCGGGGAGTATATAAAGAGAGATGGGTTTTTATGCTTTAGAGGATGAGTGTACATACAGGCCGGGGTTAGGATTCGGGAGGACATTATGACCGAGTCTCACTACGGTAGGTACTTGGTGCACCCGGATATCACAAAGATGACGGCCGACCTGAAGTGGTTGATCTACTAGCCGGGCATGAAGAGGGAGATCACATACTTCATGGCCCATTGCGAGGCCTGTCAGTTAGTAAAGGCCGAGCGTAGCAGTCCTGCCGGGTTGTTGCAGCCACTTCCGGTGCCAGAGTGGAAGTTCGGTGATATTGCCATGGATTTTGTACAAGGTCATCCTCGGTCACATGCGGGGAACGACTTGATATGGGTGATCGTCGAACGATTGATGAAGGTAGCCAGATTTCTACCGATCAGGAAGGAACCTTTAGTGAATGAATTGGTGCAGAGGTTTCTAGAGCAGTTCGTCCGATACCATGGAGTGTCGAGGTCGATAGTGTCTGATCATGATGGATGATTTACGTCCAAGGAGTGGAGGTCAGTTCAGGCTTATTTGGGGACCCAGTTGATATTTAGTACCGCCTTCCACCCTCAGATGGATGGACAGACAGAGCACAGAAATCGTACGCTGGAGGATTTGTTGCGTCTTTGCATACTGGACCGCGGAGAGCCATGGGAGAGACAACTACCATTGATCGAGTTCTCGTTCAACAACAAACACCAGTCCAGCATCGGCATGGCCCTATATGAGGCTTTATACGGGCAGATATGAAGGACTCCTTTGTCTTGGATCCAGGATGAGGATCCGAAGGCACTTGTGTTGGATCCCTAGTTTGATTTGGGCTAGGTTCACTAACTTAGGATGATTTGACCTAACATGTCTAGCCAGGGTCATAGTTGTGTCCTAGAGTCTAGGCCAAGTCCTCAGTAAGAACATCACATGGACAAGCCATCATCAGACTGCCTAAGACTCAAGGCTTAGAGTTTTTCCAGAGATTCAGAGATTTCTCAAGAAACTAAGTAAAATGAGTTCGACGTTCGTCGAACTCCGGTCGACGATAGTCGTTCTCAGCTCGATGATCTTAGAGAAATATTGTCTGAGCTGAGCTCGACGAACTTCAGTCATATATCGACGATCCTTGGACTCCACCTTCAGAATTCTAAGTCCAGACTGTTCTCTAGACTCAGGTCGACGAACCTAGCTCTCAGGTCGAAGAACTTCATTCTTTGCTCGACGATTTCTAGACTTCCACTTCAACTCTATTGCCAGACATTTATCAATTTTTCTCTAAGTCCAGAATCATTTTTAGCTCGACAAATTTAAAGTTATCCAGACTTAGCTCGACGAAAACTATTCTTTGGTCGATGAATCTTTGGACTACTACATCATTTTGTCGAGACTATGTTCCCTAGTTCTCAGGTCGACGAACTCAGTTATCTTCCAGACGAATTATGGAACCAGAAGACCTATGTCGACACTCAGAGTATATGTCTACACCAACTAAGTCGACACTAGAAGAATTTGTATCGACACCCAGATCATCAGTCGACATTGTGGAAAGGCTGTGTCGACACCACACAGAGGACTTGTGTTGACACACAGGATATCAGTCAACATACAGAATATTTGACAACTCCAGAATAGTTGCTGAACTCTAGTTGACGAACACATTTACCAGCTCGATGAACTTCAGACACAGAATAGGAAAAAGATACAGCAGTTCAGTTTCCAGCTCAACGATCACGGAACTCAGCTCGACTAATAGAAGTCACCTGGTCGACGAATACAACATCTCAGCTCAACGAACTGTGGACTCAGTTCGACGAATTCTGCCATCTATTCGACGATTTCAGACTGATTTATTTCTGGCCTTCTGTCCCCACTCTAATGCGATAATTCCTGAGTAATTAATGCTCTAACATTCTCTGATTATAACCGTTAGAAGGGGCATTAATTATGGTCTTCTCCAGGATTATTGCTTGTCATTTTTCCACGGGACAGTTGGGGAAATAAATCAATGCCGATTATTCTGAAGGCTGTCAGCACTAATTGCAGATGAATTCAAAATTTTGAAATACAGACAAGAAGAGAATGACAGAAACATATAGAAACAGACAGATAGAAAGAATCAACCATTATTGAGAAAGCTTTACACAAAGCATAGCTTACTAAGAAGCATACAGAGATTACTGAGACACAGAGAAAAACATTCAGTCTTGAACAGTCTACTCTGTCAACAAGAAGCATTCTCTGATACACAGAATCTCTTGACCAGAAGCTCATCAGCACCTGAAGAAGAAAAACAACAATACCTATATCTAGAGTCTTCTTTCTTCAACTACTCCAGGACACTACAAAAGGACAATTGCAAGTTCATCTATCAAAGAAGTTCTTGAAGATTATTGCTGGTTAAGGATTCAGTTTGAAGACCTATCACCCTGAAGCTTAGCTCCTATTTTTCTCAGGGGAGCCATAAGCTATAATCAAATCCATAAGTCTTTTCAGTTGTATATTGAGAAAGAGAAGACAAAATCATCTCTCACACCCACTGTATTAAGGGTTGTCATCTCCCATCAAAAGTGATTCCTTGGTTGCAAGTCTCCTGATCAAAAGACTTGGTTTTGTTTTTGAGCACTTGATCAAAAGCTCATTGGTGTCAGGCACCAGATCAAAATTCTGAGTGGATTCCCACCTAGGGTGGTAGAAGAGTGGATGTACCCAGGTTGGAGAACCACTATAAAATTCTTGTGTCGCCTGGTTGCCTCATTTTCTTTTGTTCTTGTTGTGTTTGTATTTTAGGATTATTGTGTGCTTGCTATTTTAATTTCTGCACTTTCAATATACAACAAAAGCTGTAATAGCTGTTAAGAAGTTTTTAAGAATACTCTATTCACCCCCCCCCCCCCTCTAGAGTATTTCAGATCTAACTCTCACTTTCAATTGGTATCAGAGGAGGTTCCTTTGGTTGTACAAGTTAAATCTTGAATCAAAAGATCCTTTGTTAGATCTAAACATTATTTTATTTTCATTTTAATTATAAACACAGCATGACACAAAACAAGGATTATGCAAGCACCAGACCTCCAGTTTGCAACCTTAATAGGTTTGTCATCTGGAAGGTAAGAATTAGGCTATACATGAATTCCATTGATTAAGACATCTACAATTCAATCTTTACAGGTCCCCCATAGGCATCTACATCAACAACATCTTCCAGCAACAATGCAGTCCCACAACCTGAGGGGACTAAAGCTCAGAAGAAAGCAAAAATTGCAGATACCAAAGCTATGAATATCCTGGCACAAACTCTATCAGATGATATTTTCCAGAAGGTTGCTGAGTGCACCTCAGCAAAAGCCATTTGGGATTCCCTAAACCATATGGTGGATGGATCAGCAGATGAGAGAAAGGATAGGAGATCAAATCTCATATCCCTATATGATAACTTTAAGAAGGAGGAAGCTGAGACAGTTTCTGATATGTACAATAGGTTAAGCTCAATTATCAATGAGCTAAAAACCTTGGATAAGAACATCACTCTTACTGAAGTGAATGACAAGATCCTGATGTGCTTCCCAAGCTTATGGGATACAAGAATCTGTCCCATCAAGGAGGTCAGATGCCTGAATGAGATTTCAACTGAATCTCTATTAGGTAAACTGAAGTCATATGAACAGCTGATAAAGACCAGGGAGGCAGCTGAACAAAGAACATATCTAGCAGCCAGAAGAGAACAAAGTATTGCTTTTAAAGCCACTGAAGAGATAGAGACTGCAACATCAAATGAAGAGCTTATGAGTCTCTTTGCTAAAAGATTCTTCAAGATGGCCAGAAAGGATTTCAGGAGAAAGTCAACAAGAAAAGATGACAAGCCAAAATATGACAAGACACCAACCAAAGAAATTGTGTGCTACGGATGCAGAAAGCCTGGGCACTTCCTCTCTGAGTGTCCAGAGAACCAGAAGAAATAGAAGAGAGAAGGAAACTAGAAGACAGCACACCAACAAACCCTCTTCCAGCAAGCATAAGAAGAAGGAAAAGGTCTTTGTGGCTGAGACCTGGAGTGAGACAGAAGATGAGTCAACATCTTCAAGCTCCAGTGAAGATGAGGAAGAAGAAAGAGCAAAGGAGGTTTGCCTCATGGCAATTGATGCCTCCAGAAGTCACTCAGAAGAAGAAGAATCTGAAGATGAAGGACTGTTTGAATCAGATGCAGATCAGGTAATGTCCTCTTTTGACTACAGCTCTGAAACATTTTAATCTGATTTCATGTTAATGTGCATAGATTTGATTAATTCTGAAAAAGAAATTAAAATTCCTAGGGAAAAAGTAGGAAACTCAGAGGATGTTCAATCTGAAAATATTAGGTTAAAAGATGAATTAACCTTAGCAAATGAAAAGATAATTTCACTAAAAACCGAGCTTTGTGAGGCCAAACAGCTTGAGAAAACTCTCAATGGGAGAAGTTTCAAGCTGATGGATATCACAAGTACTGTTAATGCCAGACTTAATGACAAGCAGGGCTTGGGTGCTCCATCAGGTTTGCCCTCATTCTCAGGAAGAACATTTTATCAACCCCAATAAAATTTGTATCTGCTAAAGGGAAAGAAACAGTAAATGATAAACAAATACTAGAAAAGATCCCTAAGACAATAGGATAGAAAACCAAAAACCAGAAAACACCTAATAAAAATAAGGTTGAACAATTTTCGTCGAACTCAGATCGACGAAATGGGGCCAGTTCGTCGAACCCAGATCGACGAACTCTGAACGCAAACTATAGTTACATTTATTTGTCTAACTTCAATCGACGAACTCTGCATAGTTCATCGAGCAGATGTCGATGAATGTGGGGCACAGAGAATGAACATGCTCATTCTCTGGGCAGAGATCGACGATCTCAACCCAATTCGTCGAACTCTTGTCGACGAACTTACAGAAATTCGTCGAACCCAGGAAGACTTAATCAAAACTATAATTCCAACAGCAACTTAAATATTTCTAAGAAACCATTTAATCCACTAGCTGACTGGATCATACCACCTAGGAGATATCACCCCCTAGGATACAAGTCCCAACCTGAATTCTCTGTTATTTCCAGCTTCTCTTATCAGCAATACAAAGGACCCAAGGTAACCTGGGTAAAAAACCATTAACTGTTTTCTATTACATGTGAAGAGCTATCCAGGGGTAAATCAAACTTGGTACCTAGACAGTGGCTGCTCCAAACATATGACTGGCAGCAAGGACATTTTATTCAACTACAAGTCTAAGCTGGGGCCAAAGGTTATCTTTGGTGACTCCAAATGTGGTCAGTCAGAAGGATTTGGAGAAGTAAGAATATGAGCTGTCACATTCAAAAAGGTGACATATGTAAGTGGACTCAAGCATAACCTCATCTCCATAAGTCAGTTATGTGATGATGGTTATCAGGTATACTTTAACCCATCCACTTGTTCTATTATTGATAAAAACAACCAAACAGATTTAACTAGAAGTAGACAAGATAACATATACATAGTAAATTTTCTTTCTTCCAAAACTGATATCTGTTTACTTAATTTAACTAGTAATCAGAATGACTTATGACACAAAAGACTAGGTCATCTAAATCTAAAAAATATTGCTAGGCTATCTAAACATAACATTGTTAGAGTTCTACCTTCTGGTCCCAACAAGAAGGAATGTCTCTACAGGGCTTGTCAATTAGGCAAGCAAACTAAAACTAGTTTTAAATCTATTAATAAGAGTGATTCATCTAGGATTTTGTACTTACTACATTTGTATCTTTTTGGACCCATTGCTGTACAAAGCCTAGGAGGGAAATCCTACACTTTGGTTATAGTGGATGACTTCTCCCGGTTCAGTTGGGTATTCTTTCAGAGATCAAAGTCGATACCTTCAAGGTTCTTACAGATTTTCTCAGGACCATACACATTGAGTTCTCTACTCATGTTTCATTGATCAGAAGTGATCATGACACAGAGTTTGAGTCTCTTCTTATGCATGAGTTTTGTGATAAGGAAGGTATCAGGTATTGCTTCTCAGCTCATAGAACACCCCAACAAAATGGGGAAGCTGAAAGGAAAAATAGGACACTCATTGAAGCTGTAGGTACATTTCTTGCAGATGCTTACATGCCTCTAATCTTTTGGGCAGAGGCTATAAGCACAACAAATTATGTCCTGAGCAGGAGTCTAATTCACAAACTAAAGAATAGGACTCCCTATGAATTGCTCAATGGGAAGAAACCTAAAATCAGCTATTTCAAAGTATTTGGATGCTTATGTTACATTCATAACAATAACAAAAAATACATTAGAAAGTTTGAGGCTAAGGTTGAAGAGGGTGTTTTTCTAGGATACTCCCAAGTAAGCAAGGCAATATAGGGTTTTTAATAAATCAACATTAAAAATTGAAGAGTTTATTCATGTTTCATTTGATGAGACTAACATGTATTGTAAGGAGAAAGAAGTTTCTACCAATAGCAACTGGTAGGTACCCCACTTGTGTGAGACTTTGGATGGACTAAACCTCACACAAGAGGTTCCAACTCATCCATCTCCACAAGCCATTGAAGAATGTGAAGAAGAAGAAGCTGAAGAAAATGAATCTCTACCAACAGCAAATACAATTCCACAAGAGGAATTAATTCCAAATGCTGTTGCACAACCAACTCCACCCACTGATTTTGTCACACTTAGGGATCACCCCAGATCTCAAGTGATTGGAGACATATCAGCATGTGTACAGACAAGACATCAACTCACCCAAGATTTGATGCATGCCTGTTTTCTCTCTCAAGTTGAACCTCTATCCATTCATGATGCTGAGCAGGATCCCCGCTGGATCCTTGCAATGCAGGAGGAACTAAATCAGTTTGTGAGATGTAGAGTTTGGGATTTGGTTCCAAGACCCCAAAACTACCCCAGTTATTGGAACCAAATGGGATTTCAGAAACAAGCTGGATGCCCAAGGAGTCATTGTAAGAAAAAAAGGCTAGGTTTGTTACTCAAGGATATAGATAGGAACAAGGAATTTATTATGATCAAACCTTTGCACCTGTTATAAGGTTGGAAGCCATAAGAATATTCCTTGCCTATGCAGCATACAAGAGGTTCAAGGTCTTCCAAATGGATGTGAAGAGTACTTTTCTAAATGGAGTGCTATAAGAAGAGGTTTATGTAGAACAACCTCCAGGTATTGTTTCTCCAACTTACCCCTCTCATGTTTTTAAATTGCATAAGGCTCTTTATGGTCTAAAGCAAGCTCCAAGAGCTTGGTATGAGACCTTAGCTAGTTTTCTATTAGAGCATAAATTTACAAGAGAAACTGTAGATAAAACTCTTTTCACTAGATTTCATAAGGAACAAATCTTATTAGTACAAATCTGTGTGGATGATATTATATTTGGCTCTACAGTTTCAAAATTATGCAAGAGGTTCTCTGACCTCATGCATTCCAAATTTGAAATGAGTAGCATTGGTGAGCTTTCCTACTTCCTTGGTCTCCAAGTGAAGCAGCTCCCTGATGGCATCTTCATCTCTCAAGCAAAATATGCTAAAGAACTTCTAAAGAAGTTTGGGATGGCTGATGCCTCCGTGAAGAAAACTCCCAAGGCTACCAATTCTGTTGTGGACTTTGATGTACCAGGTAAACATATGGATCAGAAACTTTATATGGGCATTGTTGGGTCTCTATTATACCTCACAGTAAGTAGGCCAGATATTATGTTTGTCACATGTCTTTGTGCTAGGTTCCAGGTGAACCCTAAAGAATCTCACCTAATTTTACTAAAAAGGATTTTGAGATATATAAAAAGTTGTCCTAATCTAGGCCTATGGTATCCTGCTAAATCAGAATTTGAGTTAACTGGATACTCTGATGCTGATTTTCCTGGATGTAGGGTAGATAGAAAAAGTATTTCATGGATTGCCAATTCCTGGGTATGAGATTAGTATCTTGGTTTTGTAAAAAGCAAACATCAGTGTCAACCTCAACTGCTGAAGCAGAATATATTGCAGCAGGAAGCTGTTGTTCACAGATGTTTTGGATACAAAATCAGCTTCTAGATTATGGGTTCAACTTAAATAATTCAACCCTACTCTGTGATAATACAAGTGTTATAGCCATAGCCCAGAATCCAGTTCACCATAGTTGGACAAAACATATTGATATAAGACATCATTTCATTAGAGAGTGTGTAGACAAAAATAAAATCAAGCTTGTCTATATCTACACTGATTTACAAAGGGATGATATATTCACCAAACCTCTGGATGAGAGAAATCATATGTTCTTTGTAAATTAACTTGGAATGATCAATGGAGAAGACTTTATTTAATTTCTGTCTGCACTCGACGAATTTTTCAAAGTTCGTCGAACGGAGTTCGACGAACTGGGGAAAGTTTGAGAGATATTCGTCGAATGGAGATCGACGAACTGTCTGTGAGTGAAACAATTTTCGTCGAATGGAGTTCGATGAACTTGCTTCAAAAGATATTGGTCGAACGGAGTTCGACGAACTGTCTTCAATTCTTCTGGATAAGATCGACAAATTATTTCATTCAAAATTATTTCGTCGAACTCAGTTCGAAGAATTATGTCTATTTTCGTGGAACGGAGTCTGTCGATTCATATTCTTGAAAACCCTATATTTAGGTTTTCTTCGACCTCCATCCCGCGCTTTTTGTTCCTTTGCACTTGATCGCCGTTTTGTGTCTCTCTTGTAGGTGATTCCATGGCGATTCAGGCAAGCATTCTCGCGGGTATGAAGTTCGATACAGGCTTTGATGTGGATTTTGATTCATTTCAACATTCTGATCCCATCTTCCTTTACATTATAGAACTCCTTGAAGAACAAGAACTAAAACCTTGATGACTAGAAGAATCAAACTACACAGCACTGAAATCAGAGAATGGGTCTACACCCTATCGCCAACAGAGGAGAATACGATGACAGGAACCATTACGGGTAACTCTGTCTCCTTAACTCCCGCAATTTTAACTGAAATTTTTGGATTAAGGAATGGAGAAGAGCAACTGGAGATTGAAATAGAGGAATCTGACGTGATGCTAAGCCTCATGGGTTATACTGGAGATAACCCTAATAAACTTTTGAAGAAACACCTCTCTGCCCCTTATAAGTTTTTGGCAGATTTAGTTGGAAAAGTTTTACTTGGGAAACATACTGCCCATGACTACATCACCAGACACTAGTTTCTGGTCATGTGTGCAATCATAAACAAGAAACCAGTGGTTTGGGTACATATTCTTTTTGAACTGATATAGAAGAAAAACAATAAAAAGGAAGTATGCTTTGGAAGGATCCTAGGGATCTTTTTACAAGAAAAGGCTGCTGAATCTCTGGTCTCCCAGACCATATTCATCAATGCCAGTAAAAGGCTAACTTGTGCCTTATTTGGCAGGTGGGAGAGGATAATAACCAAGCCAACCAAGGATTCTACCTCCTCCACCCCAGCTTCTGATGGCACCAGGGCTGTGAAATCCACTCCCCAACCTACTGAAGAGATTCATCCAACACCACCATCTCTTCCAGCAACACATATCCATCCCTCTTCCACACTTCCATCATCCCCCACTCAACCTCCTACTCCAACAGAATCGCCACATGCTTCACCAGCTCCATCCCTACAAATTGACATCACTGAACTTCCATCTTCCCTTCTTAAATAAAATCAATCACCAACACCTCTTGATTCCCCCCATGACACCTACATTCATCCACCACAACTATCTCCTCTTCCCCCACATCTATCTTTCATATAATCTTACCATCTACCAACATACACAATCATGCAAGATGTTACTCCATCATCTCCACTACCATCTACCATTCCTCCACATGTTTATACTCAAACCACATCTGTAACATATACTGCTCTTCCATCATTGGACCACTCCACCATATCTTCGATCATTTCCATAATCACTCCCCTCCTTAAATTCCTTATAGCAGAGGCCATTACACCTCTTGCTACCACCATCTCCTCTCTCTCTGACCAAATCTCTACTTTTACTGTTGCCCCATCTTCAGCCAGGGGCCTGGGCTCAGTTCCCACTGAAACTAGGCAGGGGGAGATGCCTGATGATGAAGCAACAGCTATAGCTCTAAAGGCTTCAGCTCCAAATCCAACAACAGATACTCCAGCTTCAGTAACAACAACATAGTGCATAGAATACATAGAAAAATATTTGATTGATTTTATTGAAACTGATATTGTTTTTTATGAATCAGACTCTGAAGAGCCCACTATTGTTGGTGATTTCATTCTTAATCCCACAGTTGATTTAGAAACTTTGTTCAGTATTTTTGATACTGTACATTTGAATTACCTTTCAGCTGAGATTACTAAGCCATCCTTGGCTATTATACCATACACTTCCCCCATCTCTTGAGAAGTTGCTAAGCAACTTAGGAAAAGCTTTGTTATTACACAGCTAGCAGTCACTCCACCTCCAGAAGTAGTGGCTATTCCCTTTTCTTCAATAATACCTTGAGCACCAACCTTTGTCATGGATGACTCCCCCATGCCAGATCTAGATGAATTGATCTTGGATGATATTGAAGATGAAAATAAGGCAGCAGCTGAAAGCTCTGTCCAAGTTAGTTCTGACTCTTTTATAGCTTCTCCTCCAACTCTTGTTGAAACTCGTGCTCCTGCTCTAGAAAAGCCTGTTATTTTTACTGAGATTTTGAAAGCCTTGAATGATTTATATGATAACCCTCAGGGTTCTGAAAATGATGATGATAAAAATGAGGATGAGGACTTAGATGAGGAGGATACAAAGAAGAAGAAGCAAGTATCAAAGAAAAGAAAAGCTCCTCATCCCCCTGCTCCTAAGCCTAATCCATACAATGACACTTCCTATTACATTCTTCAAAAGATAATACCATACAAAGGGATGCATGTATGGATGTGGCTATCTAAGAATTAGCAGAAGGAAAGGAAGAAGAGTAGAAGGTACTCTCCTCCACCAGTTCAAAGGTATAGAAAAGATCCACCACCTCCTCCTCCTCCTATAGCTGGTGCTTCTGGTTCTAGTTCTCAAAGATCTGCCCCTATTCAAACATATCAAAGACATCAAGGGAGATCTTATCATGAAAGCAGCCAGCACAGGTAATACTCTTCAGTAAAACAACATCAGCAGCAATAACAACAGCAACAATAACAACATTAGCAGCAACAACAACATCAGCAGCAACAACAACAACAGCAACAACAACATCAGCAACAACAACATCAACAAGCTCAAAGTTCTAAAAGATCAACCTCTCCTCCTGTTCCTTACGAAGACCCAGAAACAAACAACACAGCTAAAATGACCAGGTTCCAAGAACTTGTAGGCCTTTCCATGATTCACAAGGCAAAGGCTGAAGGGACGGATATTTCTGAATACACTACAATGTCCAAATACAAGAGAGAAGAACTGAAAAGGTTTGAAAAGGGTAACAAAATTTTTAATGTTGATAATTATATGAAATTACATCCTGAAGCAGTGGCCCCTAGAGCTACATCTCTGAAGATTATAGGGGCTGCTGACATGACAATGACTATGGAACAAGCTTTAAATCCAAACAGGGAAATAATCTTTACCAAGACAGGAGATAAGGACAAGGATGTAAAGCATTAGGAGAAGAAGCAGAAGAAGTGAAATATGAACTATTTTATTTCTATTTTTCTCTCTTAAACTATTTCATATTCTCTAAACAAAGCTTTTATGAAAATATATCTGCTGCATGTGTTAATTATCTCTGCCAGATATATCTTTTTCCTGCTTTGTTTACTTTATGTTTTTATTTTGAGTCTATTAGTGACCTCACCCAAATAGGGGGAGATTGTTGGATCCCTAGTTTGATTTGGGATAGGTTCACTAACTTAGGATGATGTGACCCAACATGTATAGCCAGGGTCATAGTTGTGTCCTAGAGTCTAGGCGAAGTCCTCAGTAACAACATCACGTGGACAAGCCATCATCAGACTTCCAAACACTCAAGGCTTAGAGTTTTCCAGAGATTCAGAGATTTCTCAAGAAACTAAGTAAAATGAGTTTGGCATTCGTCGAACTCAGGTCGACGATACTCGTTCTCAGCTCGACGAACTTAGAGAAATATTTTCTGAGCTGAGCTCGACGAACTTCAGTCACAGATCGATGATCCTTGGACTCCACCTTCAGAATTCTAAGTCCAGACTATTCTCTAGACTCAGGTCGACGAACCTCATTCTCAGGTCGACGAACTTCATTCTTTGCTCGACGATTTCTGGACTTCCACTTCAACTCTATTGCCAGAGGTTTATCAATTTTTCTCTAAGTCTAGAATCATTTTCAGCTCGACGAATTTAAAGTTCTCCAGACTTAGCTCGACGAAAACTATTCTATGGTCGACGAATCTTTGGACTACTACAGCATTCAGTCAAGTCTATGTTCCCTAGTTCTCAGGTCGATGAACTCAGTTCTCTGCCCGACGAATTCTGAAACCAGAAGACCTATGTCCACACTCAGAGTATATGTCGACACCAACTAAGTCGACACTAGAAGAATTTGTGTCGACACCCAGATCATCAGTCGACATTGTGGAAAGGCTGTATCGACACCACACAGAAGACTTGTGTCGACACACAGGATATCAATCAACACACAGAATATTTGATAACTCCAGAATAGTTGCAGAACTCCAGTCGACGTACATATTTACCAGCTCGACGAACTTCAGAAACAGAATAGGCAAAAGAGACAGCAGTTCAGTTTCCAGCTCGATGATCATGGAACTCAGCTCGACGGACAGAAGCCGTCTGGTTGACGAATACAACATCTCAGATCGACGAACTGTGGACTCAGTTCGACGAATTCTGCCATCTGTTCGACGATTCCAGACTTAGTTATTTCTGGCCTTCTGTCCCCACCCTAATGCGATAATTCCTGAGTAATTAATGCTCTAACATTCTCTGATTATAACCGTTAGAAGGAACATTGTTGGGTACATTGGATTAAAGGTACCTGATTTGAAGAAGCCTCACCCTACTCAATGATATACATCAAAATGTATTTGATGTGTTTTGAGTTTAGTTGTGCAGGTTAAGTATTTGCAGGGAAAGTTGAAAAGTTTCTAAGTCCATGTGTCGACACCCAGAAGGAAAGTGTCGACACTTAAGAAGACTTGTGTTGAAATCCAGAGAAGCAGTGTCGACACTTGGACTAATTGTGTCGACACCAGGGATGCAGAGACGACACCAGACAGAAAGTGTCGACACATGAAGGCTGTGTCGACACTCAATGAAGAAATGTCCAGTGAAGAAGTGTCGACACTTAGAAGCAGTGTCGACACCCAGAGGAACTGTGTCTACATCAGAAAGTGTCGACACTTGGAGGCTGTGTCGACACTCAAGCAAATTTCAGCAGATTCTAAGTATAAGTGTCGACATAATAAAGAATATGTTGACACTCAACAGAAGACTCAACATATGAAGAAAGTGTCGACACAATGAAGAATGTGTCGACACACAGCAGAAGACTCAATACATGAAGAAAGTGTCGACACAAGGAGGCTGTGTCGACACTCAGCAAAGTTCAACAAAACTCTAAGTACAAGTGTCGACACAAAGGAGATGTGTCGACACTCAGCCAAAGTCTCAACAGAAGAAGAATGTGTCGACACAAGGAGCTGTGTCGACACTCAGCAAATTTATATGAAGACTAAGTACAAGTGTCGACACCAAGCAGATGTGTCGACACTCAGCAAAAGTATCAACACTGAAGGCATGTGTCGACACTAAGAAGATGTGTCGACACTTAACAAGTTCAACACAAGAAGATGTGTCGACACAAAGGAATTGTGTCGACACTTACAAGAATTCAACTAAATACTGAAGAACAAGAAGTTGTGTTGACACACAATATCAGTGTCGACACATGATGAAGAAGCAGTGTCGAGACATAAATTCTACAACACAAGGAGTTATGTCGACACCTTGAAGGCTAGTGTCGACACTTATTCTACTTGTGTCGACACTTGGTCTATAAGTGTCGACACTTAAAGACAGACTGTCTCGACACTTTCAAATAGTTACATATATTTCAAGAAGTGACTGGATGACATGACAACTGTCATTCCAGCCAGTCTACTGTAACTGTCAGAGTTGTCAGAAACTATTAGGAACTGGGTCAGCTGGTTACCATGAAGAAGGCCTATATATAGGCCTATTCTGTCAACAGAAGAAGATGATCAACACATCAAAAGGATTCAACACATATTAACACAAATCAGTTGAAGTGATCAGACGATCTAAGTAGTTGGAGAGAGAGAGAGCTCCTTCCAAGAGGACAGCCGTTGGAACCAGGCTGTGAAGAAGTTTCAGATTGAGATTTGAAACTTAAGTTGTAGTGATTGAAGATCAGCTGCAGAGAGTATCAACCCTATTGTGTTCTACATTCAAGAATCTTTGAAGAAAGCCAAGTGTGGTTGATCTCAGTAGAGTTCTTCCAAGAAATCGTCAAGAACCTGTCAACTCCTCTCTCATACTGAGTTGTAGGTTTACACTTTGTATTCTTTATATCTTGTAGGATCCTTAGGGATCTGAGTTGTAAGCCTGTAATTATAAAGACTGAGTAGTAGGGCCTATGTGCCTGAGTGTAGGAGATCCATATCTCTGAGTGTAGGCCTTGTGGCTGAGTGTAGGACTTGTGACTGAGTGTAGGCCTTGTGGCTCAGTGTAGGTCTTTGAAGAAGACTGAGTTGTAGGGCCTTGCGCCTGAGCTGTAGGAACCATTTGGCGTTCTGAGTGTAAGATCTGAGGATCTAAGGAATAGTGGAGGAGTTTGGCCGAATCTAGTACAGTACTAGATAGGCGAAGGGGGAAAGTGGATGTACCCAAACCTTGGGGAACCACTATAAATCTGTGTGTTCACTGTGTGCATGTTTATTCTGTGATTGTTGATTGATTACTGTGAAGAATTAGTTATAAATCTGTGATATTATCTGCAATCTGCCTAAAAGTTTAAAAATGATTTAGTCACCTATTCACCCCCCCCCCTCTAGGTGATTAGGGTACAATTTCTTTCAAGTGGTATCAAAGCGAGGTTCCTCAAAAAGGACTTAACTATCTGAGTAGATCCTGTTGGCAGATTCAAAATAAGTAAAGTGCAGAATCAAGAAAATCAAGAAAATGGGTTCAACAAAGAATCATAAGGAACTTGGATCCATGAAGTTGCCCATTTGTAGAAAAGAGATTTTTGGCATCTGGAAAGAAAGGGTGAGACTGTTTATGGAAGCTTCAGACCCTAGAATATATATCACAGTTAAAGAAGGGCCATATGTGCCTATGAAGGTTTCAGTCCTGGATGCAAATCAAAGAACACCTAAGGACTTTTCTGAAATGACAAAAGATGAGATTATTCTGGCCACCATGGACAAGAGGGATCAGAATATCATTGTGAGTGTCATAGATGATGCTACATTTCAGAACTTGATACACTGTAAGACATCTAAGGAGATGTGGGATACTTTGATAGTGTATATGGAGGGTTTTGAAGAAGTTAGGCAGGACAGAAAGTCTTTGTTAAACAAGGAATATGAAAGTTTCAGGCAAGGCAGATCTGATAGCATAACAGAATGCTATAAGAAATTCTATAGGATTGTCAATGAGTTGATGTCTTATGGAAGAGAATTCAGCAACTATGAGCTGAATGATAAGTTCTTGAGGTCTCTAACAAAGGATTGGGACACCAAGATCTGTGTCATAAGGAAAATGGCCAAGTTAGCAGATATCCCTCCTCCAACATTGTTTGGAAAACTGCTATCCTATGAGATGCAGTTGATGGTGAGAAAAGAAGAGGAGAAGACTACAAGAAGTGAGCATAAAGAAAGGACAGTGGCATTCAAGACAAAAGCCACCAGGAAATACAAAAGTAAGTCTCCATCTCCACCCCCAAGGGTTGCTGAAACTGAGTCAGATGAGACAAAATGCAAGGATTCTGAAAGCAGTGAGAGTGATGAGGATTTTGCAGCCTTCACAAGACACTTTCAGAAGTTTCTAAAGAAGAAACAGTGGAGGTCAAAGCCATCCACTTCACAGGGAAAAGATGACTATAATCAGAACAAGAAGTCATCAAAGAAAGACAGGAGAAAGACCAAGTCAAGCAAAATAACTTTATCAAAAATTGTTTGCTATTGCTGTAATAGACAAGGACATGTTATTGCTGACTGTCCAGAGAAGAGTAGAGAGTCAACAGATAAGAAAAAGACTCAATTCAAGGGCAAGAAGGAAAGGTCCTTTGTTGCCAAGAAGGACAAAAGCCTGTCAGACATATCTTCTTCAGAAACTGAGTCAGAAGCTGAAGCATACATAGGACTGTTTGCTGAAGAAGAGGAAGAGGAGTTCATCCAGATAATGAACTCTATATATGAGCAAGAGGACATTCAGTGCAAAGGACTGATGGCCTTAACAGAAGGTGACAAAATCCAGGATCAGCCTGGACCTAGTCAGGTACAAAATTGTTCTTTAAGTTCAATTTCTAGTGCTAGTTCAGATTCAGTTACATCAGCATCAAGTGATTCCAGTGAAACAGAATCTGAAGGAGATATTCACCAGTTGATTGATGAATATAAAGTTCTGTTGCAAGCTTTTAAGAAAAGCAAATCCTTGGCCAAAAGTCAGGCTAAGGAGATTGCTAATCTTAAAGTTGCTGCAACTGATTTTGAGAAGCTGATTGATCAAAAGCTAAATGAAATAGCCAGACTGAAGAACATAACTGTTATTCAGATGAGAACTATAACATTCAAGAATGTTCAAATCAGAAATCTGGAGATTAGTCTTCAGAAGGAGAGAGACATAGTTGCAAGGTTTTCTAAACCTAAGTCTGTTTTACCTTTGATTGATGAGTTTATACCTCACTAGGGTAAAACTGGATTGGGGTTTACTAACCCTGCTAGGACTGTAAAGTCCAAGTCTAAGGGCAAAGCCTCAGCTCTCAACAAGCCAGCTGTAGATAGAACAGCTAGGGTTGTACCTAAGCAAATGTACAATAGATTTGAGTGCTGGTGCTGTGGCAAGGTAGGCCACTTTGCCATGGACTGTTGACACAATTCAAGTGCCAAAGTGAGTAGCAAACTGCCTGTTGGAAAATCTGCAGGTAGCTTTGTTAAGAGGCAAACTAACCAGCGCCAAGGACCCAAGAATTCTTTGGGTTCTAAGGTCAACTAATCTGTTTTGCAGGTAAGTCCAAGTTGTCATGCCCAAATATGGTACTTGGACAGTGGATGTTTCAGGCACATGACTGGAACTAGGGGATTGCTAAAGGACTACACGCCTATCAAGGATAGTCCTAAAGTCACCTTTGGTGGTTCTGAAAAAGGAATTATCAAGGGTTTTGGTAACATTTCTAGCACCCATATAACAATTACTCAAGTGGCTTATGTTAAAGGTTTGAAACATAACCTTATTAGTATAAGTCAACTGAGTGATTTAGGATATGACATCTCATTTGTCAAAGATGGTTGTCATATCAGGAGGTCAAATGATCAAGAGATCATTTTGACAGGTTACAGAAAGAGAAATGTCTATTGCCTAGACATTATGTGTGAGAACAATGGTTCTCTAGTGTGTCTTGTAGCTGATGAAGAAAGTCTCTCATTGTGTCAAATGGCACAAGAGGCTAGCCCATCTTAACTACAAGACAATTGGCCAACTCTATAACAAAGAGTTAGTGAGGAATGGTCCTCAAGTTAAGTGTATTAAAGATGGAATATTCTCAGCTTGTCAAAAGGGCAAGCAGACTATATCCACCTTTAGTACCATTGAAAATAAAGATGCTGTGAGGTGCTTATACCTCTTGCATATGGATTTCTTTGGTCCTATGCCAGTTCACAGCCTAGGTAGGAAGGTCTACACATTTGTGGTTGTAGATGACTACTCAAGGTTTTCCTAGGTGTTCTTCCTTAGACAGAAATCTGAAATACCTAGTATCTTCTATAGCTTTGTCAAACAAATTAAGAATGAGTTAGACAGTACAGTGGTCAAAATAAGAAGTGACCATGGTACTGAATTTTAGTCTGATAGTATGGCAAAACTATGCGAAGAATTTGAGATATTTCAGGAATTTTCTTCACCAAGAACACCTCAGCAAAATGGCATTGCTGAGAGGAAAAATAGAACCTTGATTGAGGCTGGTAGAACCCTATTAAGTGACACATCTCTCCCAGAATATTTCTTGGCTGAGGCAGTTAACACTGCATGCTATGTAATTAATAGGGCTACTATCACCAAGAGCCACAATAAGACCCCCTATGAGATTGTGAAAGGCAGAAAACCAAATCTATCCTATTTCAGGATCTTTGGTTGTAAATGCTTTATACTGAATAATGGTAAGTCTTACTTGACCAAGTTTGCTGCCAAATCCCAAGAGGGGATTTTTGTTTGGTACAGCAACAACAGTAAGGCTTATAGAGTCTACAACTTGTCTACTCAAGTTATAGAAGAGTCAGTACATGTAGTATTTGATGAAGCTAGACTTATTAACAATGAGTTGTCTAGAAGTATTTGCACCTCCACAGGTGTGACTAAGAAGATGGACAAGCTCACTATTGAAGAAGTATCTACTACAAGTCAGCATGTGGATGATAGTGGCTATTGTCTAGGGGGAGTACTACATGTACCTAATGCAGAAGAAGACCAAGGAGTGCAGCAAGATGAAGAAGCTGATGGAGTTCAACCTGAAGCCAGGATGTATCCAGCTAATAGGCATCTAAGAGATCATCCAGCAGATCAAATCATTAGTGATATAAGACAAGGGGTACAAACAAGGAGCAGAAATCTGAGTGCAGTACTCTACTCCAGTTTTCTATCCCAAGTTGAGCCAAAGAAATTTGAAGAAGCCATCCTAGACCCTCATTGGATTAAGGCAATGTAAGAGGAGCTGAATCAGTTCAAGAGATGTAATGTCTGGGAGCTTGTTCCTAAACCAAAAGACCACAACATAATTGGAACCAAGTGGATCTTTAGGAACAAGATGGATGAACATGGAGTTATTATAAAGAACAAAGCAAGACTGGTTGCTAAGGGATATAGGCAGGAAGAAGGTATTGACTTTGATCAAACCTTTGCTCCAGTAGCCATACTGGAAGTCATAAGGATGTTCCTGGCCTATGCAACCTATCAAGGATTTAAAGTATACCAAATGGATGTTAAGTCAGCCTTTCTGAATGGTAATTTAAAGGAAGAGGTCTATGTGGAACAGCCATCAGGTTTTGTTGATTCAACTCAACCTAATTATGTCTATAGACTTAGGAAGGCTTTGTATGGGTTAAAACAAGCCCCTAGGGCTTGGTATGGAACCCTGTCTAGTTTTCTCATTGAGAATAAATTCACAAGGGAGAAAATAGACATGACTCTATTCTTTAGGGAATCCAGAGGCAAGATCATACTAGTTCAAATATATGTAGATGACACAATATTTGGGTCTACTGAAAGTAGTCTTTACAGAAAGTTTGCAAAACTTATGCAAGGACAATTTGAGATGAGCAGTATGGGGGAACTTAAGTTCTTCTTGGGTCTCCAAGTTAGACAGACTGAGAATGGTTTATCCATATGCCATTCTAAGTTCACCCTAGAACTGATAAGGAAGTATGGTATGGAATCATCCAGTACCATGAAAACTCCTATGGGGTCAAGTATGTCTCTTAGCAAAGATGATGCAGGGAAACCTGTAGATGAGACTTTATATAGAGGGATAGTTGGCTCCCTATTGTATTTGACTGCAAGTAGACCAGATATCATATATGCTACATGTGTCTGTGCTAGGTACCAAGCTTGCCCTAAAGAGTCTCATTTGACAGCAGTCAAAAGGATACTGAGATATCTTAAGGGCACTCCTTATCTAGGCCTTTGGTACCCTAGGAATGGAGACTTTGAACTGACAGGTTATTCAGATACAGATTTTGCAGGCTGCAAAGAAGATATGAAAAGTACAACTGGTACCTGTCAATTCCTAGGTGGAAGACTGATTTCTTGGAGTAGCAAGAAACAAACAAGTGTGGCTATCTCCACAGCAGAATCAGAATATGTGGCTGCAGGAAGTTGTTGTGCTCAACTTCTATGGATACAACATCAGCTTGAGGATTATGGTATTCAAGTAAGTAGAACACCACTATTTTGTGATTCTACTAGTGCTATATCTATTGCAAACAATCCTGTTTCCCATAGTAGAACTAAACACATTGAAATAAAATATCATTTTCTAAGGGAACATGTAGAAAAAGAAGATATTTCACTGGAGTATGTTAATATTGATAATCAACTAGCTGACATGTATACTAAGCCTTTAGAAGAAACCAAATTCAATAGATTTAAAATTGAATTATGTATGATAAACTTAGAATAGGTTTACAAAAATGGCTAAGTAAAATAGTGTCGACACACAGAGTTGTCTGTGTCGAGGCAGAAAAGTGGTGTCGACACTTCAAAGAAAAGGTGTCGACACATCTAGGAAGTTGGTGTCGACACTTCAGAAAATTAGTGTCGACACATTCAGGATAGGTGTCGACATATCCAAGGTGGTGTCGACACTTAGACTTTATGCAGAATTAGTGAAGTAAAGTCTCGACTAAGTGTCGAGCTAAGTGGTGTCGACACATAAACAAGTGTCGACACATATATTCTGTCGACTATACTTGTATCGACACATTGCTGTCGAGACATTATAAGTCTGTGTCGACACTTTTCAACAGTGTCGATACAATTTAAGTTTGTTGACGCGCCCTTTCATCTTCAATCCTAGAAAGGTATAAATAGGATTTCGCCATTGTCTGTCGACACGCTCACTAAAGTTTCGAGAACAAACTTGTGTGTCGACACCTCTCTTCTCTCAATTCAAATTCTTCAAACCCTAATGGCGCCCAAGTTCGAAGAGAATGTGAATGAAGGATATGAACTGGTGCGGCATGCGTTTGATGACGCAGAACCAGAGATCAAGGATGTGGTAACCCTAGTTGCAAACTCAGGGTTAGATTTTCTTGTTTCAGAACCGACCAAGATATGGAAGACAGAAGTTCTGGAATTTCTGAATGGAGCATCCCTAGATGAATCAGGACTAAAGATTAAGTCTAGGGTTCATGGGGAAAAGGTGAAGGTATCACCTAAGAGTTTAAGAAAGGTACTAAACCTACCAAGGACTAAGGAAGAAGATGAAGTTTCTGCTTCTAAAACCAGAGAAGCTTTAACATAGTGTGGACTGGATTCCAAGATGAAAATTGGATCAGTATTCAACAGAAAGGGAATGAACAGCCAAGGAAAATTTCTCTCTGAAATTGTTGGCAAGGTGATCCTGTGCAAGCCTGGAGGGCATGACAGGATTTTAGCTTATATGTTTAGCCTAATGACAAGGATTATCTTCACCCTATAAACTGATTGGTCTACTATATTGTTTGATAAGATAAAGGAGAGCCTGAAGAAACCCAATTTGGGTAGGATTCTAAGTCTTTACTTGGCTGGTAGTATAGCAGAAGTAATGAGCCAAGCTACAGGATCAAAAATCAACCACATGAGAAGAATGGACATGAGAATCTTCACTAGATGGGATAGAGTTTTGACCAAGGAGATGCCCACTCCTGAGAAGGAAACACCCCTAAAGAAGAAGAAGAAGTCAGTCCCAGTGACTCAAGAATCCTCTAGTAGTTTAGAGGAGCAAGTTATCTTTACTCCTGATGAGGAAGCATAAGGAAATGCTGGTCAATCTCCAGCAAGACAAGATGATGCAGAGAGGCGGGGGGAGCTATCTCAGGCTAGCACAATACACCAGGATTCTATCCAGGGGGAGCCTCTACTGGTTTAAGAGCCAACACCTCTAGAAAGTGAAAGAGCTACTCAAACTATTCTTGAGGTAATAACTGAAATCAACCAATTAGATTTCCTTATTGAGATGAAGTTATAACTGACAAGCTATCTGATGTTAATCAGCAAACACAAACACAAAGTCAACCCCAAGATGTTGTCATGGAGGACATCTCTGCTGCAGATTAAGTGAAATCTAATCAAGTGGTTGATGAGATTAGAGTTTCTCCACCTCATCCTCCACAAGAATTCACCCTAGAAGAGCTATTCCCTGACCTACTCCAAACTGACTTTGAAAAAGAAAGTGCAGCTGCTGAGGGTGAGAATGCTCATGTTGAGGGGGAGCAAGTGCAACATATAGAAGAAACTGCAGGTAAGGAGACTGAGGTGCCAAGAGATACTGAAGGACTCCAAAGGACTGAGAAGGAGTTACCTCCAAGCCCCAAGGACAGGGTTGATATTGCAAGCACATCTGCTTCTGAAGATGAGGAGGCTGTCAGAGCTAAAAAGAGAAAGTTTCAAGTCTTCAAGAGGAGAAGCCAAAATTATAAGAAAGCTCTGCAAACCATTACACCACAGCTTACACCACAGCCAGCACCATCTGTAGATTACAGTTCTCTGATGGTTGCAATGCAGATAAAGCTTGATGAGCAAAGGAAAGCAATAGAAACATATCTGGATGAGGGGCACAAGTCTTTACAGTTTGATCTGGCCCAAGACATTAAGTCCATCAGATTTGAAATGAATTTGAAAAAGAAGGAGATGACTGACTGCTTCCACAAGGGAGGGAATGCAGTAGTCTACTTGGCTACACATCAAGAGAAAATCAAAGCTCAAGTGGATGAACTTGAAGTAATGCAAGGCTATGTTCAGGAGAATCAAATAAGAATGAATGACAATTTGACAGCTTCCCACAATGATATTGTAACTGAACTAAAGAATATAGCAACTGCCCAGAATGCAGCCCTGACCACTGCCAAAGAGGAATTTGACAAAGCACTGCAAGAGAGCCTAACTGCTGTTACTTCTGCAATTCAAGATTCTCAGAAGCTGATCACTGAAAAACTCCAAAGGTTGAAACCTTACTTTAAGGATGGAGTAAACTATTTGGATGCCCAAATAAGGTTCCACAAAGATGATCTAAGGGATCACATGGAAAGAGAAGTCATAAAGGGGGAGAGGGTGTTAGTCAAAGCCAGCTCTGATCATGCAAAATGGATTTCCAATTCCATCAGAGCCACCCTTGGATATCCTCGATTGTGTGATGATGACAATGTAGCAGAGTCTGGGATTCATCCTGCATATCTTGGAGGGGCGCAAGCTGAAGTGGCTCAAGTCATTTACCCTCCACCAGACTTTGATATGATCCATGCAGATATACAATCAATGTATAGCCCACCTGAGGGAAAGCACAATGTCATCATAGAAAACGTGGTTCAGCCAGTGCCTGAGGCTATACAAGAAGCTATACTGAAGGAACAAGCAGCCCAATTGTCTAAGAAGAGGTTCAGAGAGCAAGCTGAACAAAGGCCTAATTTTGAACAGTGGAGCCCCACTTCAAGGAATATCATTCTGACTGCATGGAAGGCTGCCAAAGACAATATTGTGGACAGAGGCAAATGGTATTCTGATGTGGAGTGGAGGAAGCATGAGAACAGACAAGAAGTCATTATGTAGTATAGAAGAAAGGCAAAGATGGGAAAGCTACCTCCTACTGCCTAGGAGCCTAGCAAGTACTTTCCCAAGCCTTATCATTACTTTGAAAGGCAGAAAATCAAAGCTAAAGAGTTAAAGAAGAAGGATCTTAAAGGCAAGAAGCCTGCTGCTGCTGAAGATACTGAAGCCCCTGTCCAAGCAAAGATACAATCTGGAAAGGGCATAGTTATCAAGGAGGCTGAGCAGAAATAAACTAGAATTTATCTTTAGTTTACAGTTGTAATCTTTTGATTTTAAACACTTTGTAAACTTTTATATAATGAATATGATAATGTTGTTAGAACAATGTGACGTGTGATAAATCTATTACATAATTGTTCTGAGATATCTATGAATACATTATTTATTTATTACATGTTTATGAATTTTCCCTGTTACATAATCCTACTGTACATGATACTGTGATTTTATTATGTATGGTGTATATCATTGACTAAGGGTTATGACTTCTCCAAATAGGGGGAGATTGTTGGGTACATTGGATTAAATGTACCTGATTTGAAGAAGGCTCACCCTACTCAATGATATACATCAAAATGTATTTGATGTGTTTTGAGTTTAGTTGTGCAGGTTAAGTATTTGCAGGGAAAGCTGAAAAGTTTCTAAGTCCATGTGTCGACACCCAGAAGGAAAGTGTCGACACTTAAGAAGACTTGTATCGACATCCAGAGAAGCAGTGTCGATACTTGGAGTAATTGTGTCGACACCAGGGATGCATAGTCGACACCAGACAGAAAGTGTCGACACATGAAGGCTGTGTCGACACTCAATGAAGAAATGTCCAGTGAAGAAGTGTCGACACTTAGAAGCAGTGTCGACACCCAGAGGAACTGTGTCTACATCAGAAAGTGTCGACACTTGGAGGTTGTGTCGACACTCAGCAAATTTCAGCAGAGTCTAAGTATAAGTGTCAACATAATAAAGAATGTGTCGACACTCAGCAGAAGACTCAACACATGAAGAACGTATCGACACAATGAATAATGTGTCGACACACAGCAGAAGACTCAATACATGAAGAAAGTGTCGACACAAGGAGGCTGTGTCGACACTCAGCAAAGTTCAACAAAATTCTAAGTACAAGTGTCGACACAAAGGAGATGTGTCGACACTCAGCCAAAGTCTCAACAGAAGAAGAATGTGTCGACACAAGGAGCTGTGCCGACACTTAGTGTCGGCAAATTTATATGAAGACTAAGTACAAGTGTCGACACCAAGAAGATGTGTCGACACTCAGCAAAAGTATCAACACTGAAGGCATGTGTCGACACCAAGTAGATGTGTCGACACTTAACAAGTTCAACACAAGAAGATGTGTCGACACAAAGGAATTGTGTCGACACTTACAAGAATTCAACTAAGTACTGAAGAACAAGAAGTTGTGTCGACACACAATATCAGTGTCGACACATGATGAAGAAGCAGTGTCGCGACATAAATTCTACAACACAAGGAGTTGTGTCGACACCTTGAAGGCTAGTGTCGACACTTAGTCTACTTGTGTCGACACTTGGTCTATAAGTGTCGACACTTAAAGACAGACTGTCTCGACACTTTCAGACAGTTATAGATATTTTAAGAAGTGACTGGATGACATGACAGCTGCCATTCCAGCCGGTCTACTGCAACTGTCAGAGTTGTCAGAAACTGTTAGGAACCGGGTCAGCCGGTTACCATGAAAAAGGCCTATATATATAGACCTATTCTGTCAACAGAAGAAGATGATCAACACATCAAAAGGATTCAACACATATTAACACAAATCAGTTGAAGTGATCAGAAGATCTAAGTAGTTGGAGAGAGAGAGCTCCTTCCAAGAAGACAGTCGTTGGAACCAGGCTTTGAAGAAGGTTTTAGATTGAGATCTGAAACTTAAGTTGTAGTGATTGAAGATCAGCTGCAGAGAGTATCAACCCTATTGTGTTCTACATTCAAGAAGCTTTGAAGAAAGCCAAGTGTGGTTGATCTCAGTAGAGTTCTTCCAAGAACTCATCAAGAACCTGTCAACTCCTCTCTCATACTGAGTTGTAGGTTTACACTTTGTATTCTTTATATCTTGTAGGATACTTAGGGATCTGAGTTGTAAGCCTATAATTATAAAGGCTGAGTGGTAGGGCCTGTGTGCCTGAGTGTAGGAGATCCATATCTCTGAGTGTAGGCCTTGTGGCTGAGTGTAGGCCTTGTGACTAAGTGTAGGCCTTGTGGCTGAGTGTAGGTCTTTGAAGAAGACTGAGTTGTAGGGCCTTGGGCCTGAGTTGTAGGAACCATTTGGGGTTCTGAGTGTAAGATTTGATGATCTGAGGAATAGTGGTGGAGTTTGGCCGAATCTAGTACACTACTAGATAGGCGAAGGGGGAAAGTGGATGTACCCAAACCTTGGGGAACCACTATAAATCTGTGTGTTCACTGTGTGAATGTTTATTCTGTGATTGCTGATTGATTGTTGTGAAGAATTAGTTATAAATCTGTGATATTATCTGCAATCTGCCTAAAAGTTTAAAAAAGATTTAGTCACCTATTCACCCCCCCTCTAGGTGATTAGGGTACAATTTCTTTCAAACATTAATTATGGTCTTCTCCAGGATTATTGCTTGTCGTTTTTCCACAGGACAGTTGGGGAAATAAATCAATGCCGATTATTCTCAAGGCTATCAGCATTAATTGCAGATGAATTCAAATTTTTGAAATACAGAGAAGAAGAGAATAACGAATACACATAGAGACAGACAGATAGAAAGAATCAAGCATTATTGAGAAAGCTTTACACAGAGCACAGCTTACTGAGAAGCATACAGAGATTACTAAGACACAGAGAAAAACATTCAGTCTTGAACAATCTGCTCTGTCAACAAGAAGCATTCTCTGATACACAGAAGCCGTTGACCAGAAGCTCATCAGCACCTGAAGATGAAGAAAAACAATACCTATATCTAGAGTCTTCTTTCTTCAAGTACTTCAGGATACTTCAAAATGACAATTTTAGGTCCATCTGTCAAAGAAGTTCCTGAAGATTATTGCTGGTCAAGGATTCAGTTTGAAGATCTATCACCATGAAGCTTAGCTCTTATTTTTGTCAGGGGGAGCCATAAGTTATAATCAAATCCACAAGTCTTCTCAGTTGTATATTGATAAAGAGAAGACAAAATCATCTCTCACCCCCACTTTATAAAGGGTTGTCATCTCCATTCAAAAGTGATTCCTTGGTTGTAAGTCTTCTGATCAAAAGGCTTGGGTTGGTTTTTGAGCACCTGATCAAAAGCTCATTGGTGTCAGACACCTGATCAAAAATCTGAGTGGATTCCTACCAAGGGTGGTAGAAGAGTGGATGTACCCAGGTTGGGGAACCATTATAAAATTCTTGTGTCGTCTGGTTGCCTTTTTTCTTTTGTTCTTGTTGTGTTTGTGCTTTAAGATTATTGTGTGCTAGCTATTTTAATTTTTGCACTTTTAATATACAGCAAAAGCTGTAATAGCTGTTAGGGAGTTTTTAAGAATACTCTATTCACCACCCCCTCCCCATCTAGAGTATTTCAGATCTAACTCTCATTTTCAACTTGGTTCGGAGTTCGTCGAGGATACGGATGCTCAGGTGCGGTTGATTTGAGACAGGGTGTTGGAGGCCGAGAGCAGGCAGGACAAGTATTAATATGTTCGGCATCATCAGGTAGATTTTTAGGTAGGAGACAGGGTGTTTCTGAAGATATGACCGATGCATGGAGTCTTGCGGGTCCGTGGTCGGAAGAAGCTTAGTTCGAGATATATGGGGCCTTACAGGATACTGGAGTAGATCGGTACCTTGGAATACAGACTGGAGCTGCCGCCAAAGCTAGCGTGTTCGCACGATGTCTTCCACATCTCCTCACTCAGGAGAGCTCAACTTCGACCGGAGCAGTAGATTGCGACGACAGATGGGCCTATAGCTTCTGATCGATCGGTGCACCTAGATCCAATCCGGATAGATGATACTGGGATGCGGGTCTTACTACACAAGAAGGTTCTGTTTGTCAAGGTCTTGTGGAGGAATCATTGACAAGAGGAGAGCACGTGGGAGCCACAGGACTTGATGCAGCAAAGGTACCCGAAACTTTTCATGTTAGGTATTCCCTTTAACCTCTCGAGATGTTACATTTTACTTCTCACACTTGAAACCCCCTATGCCTAACATGAATTTCGAGGATAGAATTTTTATTTTTATGTATTAGGATTTGTAACATCCCTCAGACTTCTAGACCCCTAGGTTGGGGTGAACTTGGGAATTAGTGTGTGAACCACCTAGGTCTACTAATAGTAGAATTCTAATTACTAGCTTATGGATGACCATAGGGCTTCACCATGACTCCATGATCCCACCACAATATCACTAACCTATTAGAGGGTTTAGTGGAGCCGTAAGGACCCACTAGGGTCAACTAAAAAGGCTAGGTTGACCCAAGTCAACACAAGCCCTGATTAGGTCAAACTAAGCTCATCCATGCCCAATTGACATCCCCTTGGCCAAATGGACCCACCTAGACCTTCCCAATCCCTAAGGGAGGCCAATGGGTCACCAAGGACCCATTGGGGTCAACCAAAGAGACTAAGTTGACCCACGTCAACCCTAGCCCTAAAAAGGTCAAAGTGCCCTAAAGAAGTGTCAAGTGACGTCCAAGATGCCCAACCAACCATACCCAAGCCTTCCTAGACTTTATGGGAAGCCAATGGGTCACCAAGGACCCATTGGGGTCAACCCAAATGGTCATGTTAACCAAGGTCAACTCTACCCTAAGATTAGGTCAAACTAGCTCAAATGGGCTAACCCAAGCTCAAGACCATTTCCCCCACTTGTCCTGACTTTATTTTATCTAATATTATGAGCTAATGGGCTGCCAATAGGCTAGAGTGGTCATCAAATTCGGCCATGGTGACTAGGAGAGAGAAAACTCCATTTTTCCTTTAATGGAGGAGAGAGAAAGTGAAAAAAGAGGTCATTCATGGCCAACAGAGACGAAGGGCCTCTCCAATTGACGGATACATTCCCCCTCATCAGTTATGAGGGGTTGAATAATCATAGCCAGCCACCAAAGGGGCTGAATTTAATTTCTCCCATAAGAAAGAGAGAGAAAGAAGAGAGAGAAAGCCATTAATGGCCATGAAAGAGCAAGAGTCCCCCTCCAATTAATTCAAAAGTCTTGATTCATCTTCCCCTCATCAGTTAGAGGAGACCAGAGGTTTTTCACAGCCTCTAGGTGGCTGAATTCAGAAAGCTCCTCCTTGGCCGAAATTCTCAAAATGTCCATTAATGGACATTGAAGAATGACCTCTCCCCTCCCCCCAGTTGATGATTTTAATGGCTTCCCTAGGCCAATAGTGGCAGTTTCCACACTTCACCTGAAGAAACCATGCACTTTGGTAGTTCTTTTGTAGAGCACCAAAAAGCCCCACCACTGGCCATGGCGCACCAGCACCACACTCATCGGCAAGCTCGGTTATAGGTCCTCCTCTTCTCCTTTCTTCGTAGGCTAGAATCTTAGATCATTTAGGAGAGAAATCGGGCTCAATTGTGCCCGATTGGGTGGGCAAAATTTCTAAAATTTCATGGATTTTACACCTTGTGAGTTCGTCGGAAACCGCCCATCCGACGGCCGTGCCACCTTCCGGCGATTGCCACTACCTCAACGGAGGTGGTGATGGTGGTGGCCGGCTGGGGAGGGGACTGGATAGCAAGTAAATAGCACTGTAAATGGTTCCAGGTCGAGCAAATCTCGGCCACGGGCTTGATGTTGAAGACGAAATCAGAACCGTCAGATTAGTTCTGTACAGTTAATATATTTATTAATTAAGGATTTACATTTTTAACCCTTTACTGTGCCCCCTTTAAATTAAATAAATGAGACCCTTAGGTTGCTAAACCTTTAAAAGTGTCCAACACGAAAATTGTATCCCTTGAAATCTACTTTAGTTTAAAATTAATTTCAGCCAATTTGGATAAGCGGTTTGAGCACAACACTCAAAATGGTGCATCCTATACATAGGCTTGAACAAAGACTAAATTGAGTTCCCCCATCAATCCATTAATCCAAATGACTTGAAATTTGGCTGGGGGTCATTCTTATCTATACCTAGAACAAATCCAAAAATTAGAACTTTTGGGAAATATTTTCTTAAAGGTTTTGTAGAAATTAAATAAACATTGCATGAATTATATAAGGGGCCTAATTTCCTCTAAACCCAACACAACTTTGGTGATTGTCTTTTTGGGTCATATTATGGTTCTGATAAAAATTTCAGCCCCTTTGGGGTTGATTTGAATAGGTATTGGTGTGACCAAAGTTTGGTCCCTTAAGGGTAATTTAGGGCAAAGTGTGTTTGGGGCATAGAGGGGCCAATTCTCACCCAAAGGGGTTGGGAATTGGGCCAGAGCTCCATGGTCAGTTAAAATACCCTCTTATGGAGTTGGAGGTTGTTTGGGGTGGGTTTGCCCTATGACCCTAGTTCAAACCCTAGGGCTGAACTTTTGGGGTTTGTGAAGGACATGGAGTGATATGTCTTGTATGGACTTGTTGTTTAGTCCATGTGATCTTAGGGTGGTGAAATGCCCTAGGAAGTAATTTGGTGACATTTAGAGTTAGGCACACAACATAAACTAGTTAGGGATATTTTAGGCCTATATATTTTATGAAAATATTGAAGGGTCATATGATTTTGGATTTTTATGAGATTTTGATAGGAGTAATTTTGTAGTGATATTGATCTCTGAAAATTTTTAAATGATGTTTAGAAATCAGTAGCTTATACTTGTATGTATAATCTCCACCTTGCCCTTGTGGATGATTTTGAAGTTACTATGGTTTAATTGTCTTAGAATGATATGAAACTCGGGAAAAGTTAATCAAATACCATTTGTAGGCACTAGTGAATTATTTGGATCATTTGGGTTTTTAATGTTAGTATTTCATGTGTAAAGTGAACTAGTGCACTTTATTTTGATAAATAGAAAATAAATGTTATATATTATTGGAAAATTGCGTTATTTGTCCAGAGAATCTTTTAGGGCATAATAAAGCATAGATAATTATTACATGTTATTTGGATGAGTTTATAAGAATGTTTTTTCACAAAGTGCACTTTTATGGATTTATTTGAAGTATTTCTCTATATAGCCTACTGACCTTAGAATTGCATGAAACATAGTCAGTAGTGTTTTAAGATCATTATAAGACTCTGGTAATTTTTATGTAATTTGTGGACTATGATTTATGGTACTCATTTCATTAGCTAAGATTATTTGAATTAAATTGAGTTAATAATTTAGAGGTTATTACATTTACTAAAATCTGTGAAATTTGGAATTTACTGATATATTGCTATCATATACTGTTCAAAATGTTTGGTTGGCCATAACTTAAGGAAATCTAGTGCTTCAAGTTCAAAATTACCCATGGCCTTACTTTTGGGAAAATTTAATAAATCCCAAATTAATTAGGAAAATTACAAGTTTCGAGATTTAGGCTAATTGTGTCATGATAGACCAACAATAATTATCTTAGGGCATTTGGATGAAAATTTGGTGTACCTCCTATCATGTACGTCATATAGCATAGGTTGGTCTACATTTAGTAAAACTGTGGAATTTGTGATAATATGTAGAATGGACATAGGGTGATGGGGTTATTGGTTTAATGATCTTGATAAAGTGAAAAAGAAAAAGAGAGCTTCATTAGAAGTCATGACGAGGAGAGTGATGGGTTGACTAGTGTTAAGAGGTGCTCGAGATTGACTAAAAATCGTCTTTCCTGTGGAGAGAGAGTCAAAATACAGTAGGGTTAGATCCAGAATAATGTTAAAAGGGACCGGGAATTGGGTAATAACCAATAATAATAAGTACCTTGTGAAAGGGAGCTTTGGGTTTCAGCCCATCGTAGTTTCTAGTGCCCTCAAGAGCCCCTTCACAGGGAATGCCTTGGGCATTCCAAGGTTAATGAAAGTCGTAAGAATAAATGGAATGGAAGAGTAATTAGAAATACTCTAGGGTTACACTTACACTCACACTCCCCGGTGTTGTAGGAGTTAGGTTAGGTCTCACGAGCGATAGGCTCCATGGTTTTGGTGTTGGGCAGGTTAGCTCGGCTAGCCGATGGCTCGGATGGTTTTGTGATGGATGGGTTAGTCCGGGGAGATTTGGATAGGTATATATTTGTGATGGACGGGATTTTTCGGGGATCTTTGGCTCGGTAGGAAATATATTAATGTTGCATGTGCATAATATATAAGGTGGTGGGTCTTCAGTATTGAAGAGTCGTCGCATTGACACCAATACGTTCACTCGGCAAGTGTGGTTTAGAACTTGTCCAAATAAAGTCCGGTACGGCAACCAGCAAGAGCACGTAGGAGCTCCACTTAGTGCACAAACATTGAGACATATGATAGGTCTGTCTGGTATTGCTGATACCGGTTTAGAGGTGGGTGATGCCCAACCCACGACTTTTGTTTGCCACTACGGAGGTATCCTGGGAGGTTAGGCTCCTAAAAGGGGGAACTAAAGGTCTATGTGCATAGAGTCAGGAGTGTGAGTTGCACCTACATGTTCATACCATAGCATTCTTGCATGACATTATATAATCATTCCATATAACCCTTGATACATATTATATAAATTGTTATGAGACTCTTTATACAATAGGCCTTGCAAAACGGCCCCTTGGTCTATAGGTTTGTATGGGCATTCCTATAGGTCATTGTTACTTTCTTAGTTTACTTTCTCATACTGTATTTTTTCACTTATTCTCGTGTATACTTATACTGCTTACCTACTACTGCTTACTTATACTTGTTATGGTTATATGCTCATATTAGACTAGTTCTAGCATCACCTACTTACTTTGTTACTCTCTACCTTCATTACCTTTCCTTTCCTTCTCCCCGCTCGGTGACTAGCAGCCATGGGGTGGGGTTGGGATGATAGGACTTAGTCTTTTTGACTAATGGTCATTGACCAAATCATTTTAGGGGATCGTGGAACTGAACCAGGAGTTGCAGCCCCAGAGGTAGGTGCGCTTGGAGATGGGACGGTCTAGTTCTGTAGTTCAGGCAACAGGGATAGTGTGTCCCGATCATTAGTAGATATTAAAGATTTGCTTCTATGATTGAGTGATTTGTAGTGAGGATTTTGATGTATCGGAAAGGGGCCCTCTTTGGTACTTTGTTTTATCATTTTTGTGGACTCTCCCTTCATGGAGAATTATATTATATTCATGTGATTCTGTGGACCAATATCTGAGTTTTCATTACTCTTATATTTATTCTACTTTTTTGCGATCGGTATGAACGACAGGATCAACATTTTGTAGTGACGACCTTCCTGGGTGTGTTGGTGTCACTGCAAAGCGACGGTTCTAGGTATAGGACCCCGATGGTTTTGGAAAAAAAGAGGGGTCTTAAAGTTGGTGGCCACAACCTCCCTTTGATGAGCGAACTTGACTGTTAACTTGGGTCGTACAGGGACTTCCCAGGTAGTCACCCATCTCATTACTACTCTTGCCCAAACATGCTTAACTATGAAGTTCCTTCACTTCTCATCCCTAATTGAGCTATAGAGTGTTCTCTTATTGTGAGAGAGCCAATTTTCGACATGCATTGTGGTTCCAGTACACGCAAACATTGTACCTACTTCAACTATTTTTTTGTTACTTTCCTGTGGCCACTTGCTCCATGACCACTTGTCACACTGCCATAGGATCAACTAAACCAACCGGCTCCTGGGACTCCCCAGGGGTTGGAGGCAGTACTTTCCCTCCTGATTGTGCATTGATTAGCATGAACATGACTTCAACAACCCACCTTATAGTTTCAATAGAAGGAAGAGGTGTAGGCACCTGAGCTGGTGCACTACTATCCGCAGTAATTTCGGGTTCAGACATCCCCGCACCGTTTTTATTCATCTATAATCATGAAACACACAATTATGCTACTAGCAAAATTACAAAAAGTAATTATAGGAATACGCAAGTTTCATAAACATGTGTATTTTCATTCCAAAGTGAACATTCATACGTTCTTTTATGTTATAAGGGTAGTGCACATACACATGTTTGTGTATGGGCACTACCGTTACAATTTGGTATCAGCTTTTAGTGTTGGTCATCCTTAGTCGAATTCATGGTCAAATTCTTTTAAGTGGAGGTGAGCACGTGTGTGCGTCACAATTATAGCATGAAAGTACCCAGAAATGTCAACTTAGGTGAAAGTCCACCTAGTGTCAACTATGTGCACCTATGGGGGGGGGGAATAGGTGACGAGTAGCGCTTTTGCGGAATTTGTGAATGTACCTGCACAACAAAGATAAAAAGCACAGCACACAAAATACACAGGCAATTTATAGTGGTTTCCCGACTTGGGTACATCCACTTTCCCCCTTCGACCTATCTCCCAACAAGGGACGACTCGGTCACTTCTCCAACAGGATTGAAATCCAATCCCTGCACTAACGGAAGGAGCCCTTCCACACGTGAGAGTCAACACTCCCACAAAACGGGTTGCACCCAACCCTTACAACACGGAACAAAAGTTCCTTTACAACAAAATTAAATATAGAATGTACACGTGATACAAACTTCTTTTGGAGACTACGGTGTTCCTCTTCGTTCGACGACGTGTTCTTGAAGTCGATGAAGAGTCTACAACCTTGGTCTCTCTTGGAGAGGATCTCCCCGGAACCGGCGGCGGCACACGAGCGGCGGCTAGCTTCGGGATCGGCGGCTACGATGATGAGCGGCTGCTGAACTTGGAGATCCAAACTTCGTAGCGAAGCAAACTAGGTCTACCAACGGTCACTCTAGGATCGGTCGTCTCGATCGATTCGGACGGGGGAGTTTTTCCCGGTCAACAAATCGAGAGACAAGAGATCTCTGGATGGACACGTGAGACACAAGCTTTGCTAAGCTTCTGTCGCCGGAGATCACGAAGGAATCTCGAATGTTGACGGCGACAAACTAGCCCGAGCGCGACGGCGGCGGCGGAGAGGAATCACGATATTAGGGTTTCGTCGCGGCTCGGTTTCTTTCACCTTTTCTCCGTGATTTTACTGTTCAAAATACTGGAATATATATACTGTAGATAACTCCAATATGACCGTTTGTGGGACCCACACTAGAAATCCCTAAGTCCAGTTCAAACTAGTCTAGAGGCAGAATCCGGTCCAGCAGCAACCTGAGAAAACGCTAAGTGAAAATCGGCGAGAATCGCAGGCGATTCTCGACGAATCGGCGAGAATCACCAAGTGATTCTCGACGATTCGTCGAGAATCGTTAGTGATTCTCGCCGAATCACTTATTGATTCTCAACGAAATTCACTTTGTATACATGAGCTGCTTGGCCATTGGTTCGGCGAGAATCACTAGTGATTCTCGCCGAATCTTACTTGGCACCGTTTTGAGGTAGCCAGAAGGAGTCAGCGAGAATCACTAATGATTCTCGTCGATTCGGCGAGAATCACAAGTGATTCTCGCCGAATCGGCGAGAATCACTTGGTGATTCTCGTCGAATTTTCCTTGGACGAATTTTCGTCTTCCACCCAGGAGCTGCTCCTTGATCCATCCATGCTCCTTGTCTTCTCTTGCATATGAACGGCCCTGTACTTGAAAGTAAGTGCACTGCAATAGAGAGAGTACACGTAGGCCAACACACTGATCTGCTCAACGAGGGATTACGTCATGTAGACCCGCGTATATTGACCTACTGCACCCTGACATTGGTGTGCACTTAGCGTGGAGGAGCTGCAAGTACAACTTAAGATGTTTCATCAAATACATTGTGAATTCATCTTAGCTTGACAGGTGGCTTCCTCAAATCTAGGTAATCGTGGATACAATACCCAACAATCTCCCCCTATTTGACGAAGCCAAAACCCTACTAGCTAAGATGAATAACACATATCAAATAATAAACATAGCATTCAGAAATTAAACATGCAGCACAAGAGAATATATGCAATCAGATCAGGACTTGAGTCATTCACAAATTCAAATATATATACCAATATAAATATATACACATATAATCCAGAATTGTTTCTATGACAACAATAATCATTAAATGTTCTTAAGACCAAGTGACAAGCTATAAGTTTTTGACTATTTTTCCTTAGCTAAGTCACCCTTAGGATTTTGAGCCAAGTACTTCTTGCTTTGCCTCTCCATGTATTCTTTGGGCTTCGGGTAATACCTAGGAGGAGCAACTTTATCTGCATCCTTGTTGTTTCTGAAAAAGATGTTGCGTTTCGCTTCAAACGTTTTGTGCGTTTCCCACTCATACTGGCTATATACTTTGTTAGAAAGTAGAGACAAGAAGAGAAAAGACGAGAACAAGCGAGTAAACTTTTGAATAATGAAATTTTATTATCCAAAAAAGATATCATTTACAAAGGTATGGCCTCCCTTATATAGAATGGAGGAGATAAGAAAGAGAGTCTACAAACAATGTGGGACTAAACATTTACAGGCTGAGCGGCTAGAATAATGGAGACCGATCAGGCCGCGCGGTTAGACAGATGGGATAACCGCTCGGCAACACCAGCAGGATAGAACAAGCCGTAGAGAGAGACCGCCAGACCGCCCGGTCTACAAACCGCTGGAACAGACCGCTAAGCCGCTCGGTCAACAAACCGCTGGATCAGACCGCTAAGCCGCCCGGTCTAATACTTCAACACTCCCCCTCAAGCTGGAGCATAGATATCAATCATGCCCAGCTTGTCACAAATGCGGAAGAAGGAAGTAGAAACCGGCTTGGTGAAGATATCGGCCAACTCCTTGTCAGAGGTGACAAAAGGAGTACAAATCTGTTTCTTCAAAATCTCCTCCCGAATGAAGTGACAGTCAACCTCTATATGCTTCGTTCTCTCATGGAAGACCGGATTTCTGGATATGTGTATAGCGGCCTTGTTGTCACAGAACATAGGGAGAGGACAATCATATACCTCGCCCAGGTCAAGCATGAGAGCCCGCAACCATTTTAACTCACACGTAGTTGACGCCATACTCCGGTATTCTGCTTCGGCACTGGATCTGGACACAACCGACTGTTTCTTGCTTTTCCAACTCACGAGGTTACCTCCAACAAAGGTACAGAAACCTGACGTGGATTTACGATCGCCTTTGTCATCCGCATAACTTGAGTCTGAGTAGGCCTCAACTCTCAGATGGCCATTCTTCTGGAAGAGTAACCCTCTGCCCGGTGCTGCTTTGATATACTCTAAAATCTTCAGGGCGGACTGAAGATGACACTCCCTGGGAGCTTGCATAAACTGACTGACCTTTCCTACAGCGTAGGCGATGTCGGGTCTAGTCACCGTGAGATAGATGAGTTTGCCTACCAAACGTCTGTACCGTGTCACATCAGATAGAGGAGGCGATTCATCCGTCCACGTCTTGTCTTCTCCAACAGCCATGGGAAGATGAGCTGGTTTGGCACCTGTCAAGCCTGCTTCTCGAAGAAGATCAAGGGCATACTTCCGTTGAGAGAGGACCAAGGAGTCAGGTTTCCGAGAGATCTCTATCCCCAAAAAGTATTTTGGGGAGCCCATATCCTTCGTGACCAAGTGCTGGCGGAGGTGCTTCTTCGTCAAGTCCACCCCATCTCGGTCATCACCAGTAAGGAGAATATCATCCACATATACGGCCAAAACCACCAGTCCCGAGGCCGTTTTGCGAATGAATAAGGAGTGATCGGCCGAACTCCTTTGAAAACCGATGGTTGCCACAATACCACTGAACTTTTCGAACCATGCCCGAGGGCTCTGCTTGAGGCCATAAATGGCCTTCTTCAAATGACAGACACGTGTCTCCCCCTGAGCAACATACCCAGGAGGTTGCTCCATATAGACGTCCTCCTGAAGATCGCCATAGAGAAAGGCATTCTTCACATCCAGCTGAGAAACAGCCCAAGCCCGGTTAACAGCCACAGAAAAGAGAACCCGGATGGTGCTGAGGCGAGCAACCGGAGAGAAGGTATCGAAGTAATCAACGCCATAAGTCTGAGTAAAGCCCTTGGCCACCAGCCGGGCTTTGTAGCGATCCACAGTGCCGTCGGGGCGAAACTTCACAACAAAGACCCACCGACAGCCAACCACATCAGTGCCCACAGGAGGAGGAACCAGGGTCCAGGTACCCCGTTCAGTAAGAGTAGCCATCTCCTCATCCATGGCAGACTTCCAATGAGGGAGAGCGAGAGCCTCCTGGTAGGTACGGGGAGTAGAAGTGGCAGAGATAGCCAAGGCAAAACACCTGCGAGAAGGAGAAAGCTGATCATAAGAAACAACAGCCGTGAGCGGGTGTTGAGTACACGCCCGCACCCCTTTGCGAAGGGCAATGGGAACATCCAGATCATCGGGAGCGGCGGCGACGGGAGCGTCAGCGACCGGAGCGTCCGTGGCGGAGAAGGCTGGCCCGGGACTAGAGAGAGACGGCAGCGGAGAGGAGGGTGGAGGGGTGAGTGGGGAGACGGACTGGGAAGGAGTGAGTGGAGGAGGAGACGAAGGTGGGAAAACGTCGAGAGGTGTGGAAGGAACGGAGAGATCAGAAGGAAGAGAAGGAAGAGAAGAGGAAGGAGAGAAATAGGAAGCATTTTCAAAAAAGGTCACATCGGCGGAGACAAACTGCTTGCGGAGAAGGGGATCAAAGCAGCAATAGCCTTTTTGAGTGGTAGAGTACCCCAAAAAGACACACTTGGTGGAACGGGGGGAAAGCTTGTCGCGGGTAGCGGAGGGAGCGTGAACGAAGGCCGTACAGCCAAAGACACGGAGAGGAAGAGGAAAAGGTTCTTGGTGGGGGTAGAGAAGGGAGAAGGGAGTCTTCCCGTGTAGGACCGTGGAGGGAAGGCGATTAATGAGATAGCAAGCGAGGAGCACAGCGTAGCCCCAGTAGGAGCGAGGGACGTGCATCTGCGTCATGAGAGTACGCGCAACATCAAGCAGGTGACGGTTTTTACGCTCCGCCACCCCATTCTGTTGGGAGGTGTAAACACAAGAGGTTTGATGAAGGAGGCCATGTTCGTGAAAGAACGTGGAGAACTCATGATTTAGATACTCCTTTGCATTATCAGAACGTAAAATTTTAATGGAAATAGCAAATTGAGTCTTAATCATATAGTAAAAAGATTGCCAAACAGAAAATAGTTCAGAGCGATCTTTTAAGAGATACACCCAGGTACAGCGAGTAAAATCATCGATAAAAGTAACAAAATAGGAACTGCCCCGACCAACAGTAAGGGTAGGAGCAGGACCCCATACATCAGAATGAATAAGCTCAAAAATGCGAGAGGAGCCACGGCCTTGCTTCGGAGGGAAGGAGGAGCGATGATGTTTGCCAAGCTGACAGGCATCACAGTTGAGCGGAGAACTGGTAGGAGGTAAGTGGGGCAGAAGCTGACGAATAAGCCGAGGAGGAGGATGTCCAAGACGAAGATGCCACTGAAGGAGATCGGTGGAGGAGGAGTAGGCAGAAAGAGCGGAAACATCATCGAGGAAGTAGAGGCCGCCGCTCTCAGTCCCAGTAGCAATCGTCCGCTGGGTCCTCGGGTCCTGAAAAGAACAAGTAGTGGGAGTGAATAAAACAGAGCACTGAAGTTGCCGGCATAAACTAGTAACTGATAACAAATTGCACGGGAACTTCGGGACATAGAGGGTATCCTCCAAGCAAAGCGAGGGAGTGAGTTGAACCATGCCCGTCCCATGAACCGGGGACGGGGAACCATCCGCCACACGAACTGGGGGTAAGCGGTCATGGGTCTCAAGACGGGAGAAGCAATGGGGATTGCCCGTCATATGATTGGTGGCACCGGAGTCAATCAGCCATTTACCTTGGGTAACGACGTGGGCACTACCTGACGTCGTGGCCACAGAGGCAGACGGCCTAGAAGAGGCGGAGGCCGAAGGAGCATCACCGGAAGGGCGAAGATGAGGATGTTTCTGCCAGCAGCGGTCAACAGTATGGCCAGTACGACCACAATGAGAGCAGAGAAAACGGGAGGAACTTCGGCCGCCAGAAGAGGAGCCACGGCCACTGGGGCCCCCCCGTTGAGTTTGGTGAGCAGAGGAGTCCTGGAAAGGGGGGGAGGCCAGCAGAGGCCGCTGGAGGAGCGAAGGAGCTGCAGGAGTAGTGGTGAGACCGGAGGTAGTCATAGAACCCGGAAGCAGAAGAAGCCGCACGAACAGAGGCGGTTAGAAAAATAGAGGAAGCCGCGCGAACAGTAGCGGCTAGAAAGAGGCACTGCGGGGAAGAGGTCGCGCGGACTAAAAAGGCCGAGCGAACAGAAGAGAAGAGAGGAGAAGAGCAGGTGACCGCGACCAAGATGCGGGTAAGAAAGAGACAACCCGCACGGTCAGGCAGATCACAGCAGCGGCAAGAAGGCGGGCAAAGGCACGACGGGGAAGAAGTCGCACGAACTGAGAAGCCCGAGCGAACAGAAAAGACGAGAAGAGCTGGCGACCGCGACCAAGATGCGGGGAGAAAGGAACAACCCGCACGGTCAGGCAGATCACAGCAGCAAACCGCGTGGAGAGAGACAACACACACGCGGACAGAGACAGACCGCAGCGACTAGGAAGTCGGAGAGGCAAGAAAGAACAAGAGGCGCGGCGACAACTAAACAGGTCGCTGCGACAAAGAGAAGTAGGAGAAGAGAACCAAGAAGGAGCAAGCCGCGCGAACAGGTCGGCGGACAAAAGACAAGCCGCGCGGATAGAAACAGGCCGCGCGGATAGAAGAGGGGGCAAGCCGCGAAACAAGTCGCAGAATGCCGAAAAGAAGTGGCGAACAACAGAGGGCGCACAGAATTAGGAGGAAATGACCGTGTGCTCTGATACCATGTTAGAAAGTAGAGACAAGAAGAGAAAAGACGAGAACAAGCGAGTAAACTTTTGAATAATGAAATTTTATTATCCAAAAAAGATATCATTTACAAAGGTATGGCCTCCCTTATATAGAATGGAGGAGATAAGAAAGAGAGTCTACAAACAATGTGGGACTAAACATTTACAGGCTGAGCGGCTAGAATAATGGAGACCGATCAGGCCGCGCGGTTATACAGATGGGATAACCGCTCGGCAACACCAGCAGGATAGAACAAGCCGTAGAGAGAGACCGCCAGACCGCCCGGTCTACAAACCGCTGGAACAGACCGCTAAGCCGCTCGGTCAACAAACCGCTGGATCAGACCGCTAAGCCGCCCGGTCTAATACTTCAACATACTTCGTTTCGATTGATCTCTCCTCTTTCTTGAAGCTAGAAGGTGTCTAAGATGATGTTCCTTGAAACTAGACTCCACCTTTCGTTTCGTACATCCTCCTCATTCATTCGAGTTCTCTTTGCAGCCTGTGTCTCCTTGGAGGTCCCTTCTTGAACTTTTCTCTTTCCCCTGGCTTTTGCTAAGGCCTCTTGGTCAAACATGCTCCTCAGTTTAGCTTTGGAGAGAGCCCTAGCATCAGCGTCATTTGTGGGAATATCTGCAGCACTTGCACTTACATCCTCAGCAACACTTACTTCCTCAGCGGCCTTAGATGTCTCAGGGACATGAATACCGACAAGATTGTCAGGCAGAACGACGCCTAACGTACCTAGCGCCTGTTGGAGCATCCACCAGCAGCTCTCATAGACATATTTGCTTGATTGGGCGAAGTGTGTGCTCATGCTTTCTTAAAGCTCGGCCAACTTAGCTATATACTCTTTCTCCCCCTTTTTGGCTTCGACAACTATGCAGTTGGCATATGAGTGCAGGGAGTCATCAATATGCTTCGTGGTCTTGGAGAATTCAGTGATCAGGGCCTGCTGATTGGCATTTAAAGTGACCATATTACCATCAAACTTCTGAATGTTGTTGGCTACAACGTGTGCGTTCTGATTTACGATAACCAGAGTATCAGTATTCTTTTTCAAGCCGGCCATTAAGAGTGTGACAGCTTCGCCAGCCGCGGTATACTTCTCTTCAAATTTCTTCTCCATCACGTCCAGCTTATGGTTGATTTCCACCATATTCTTGAGCATCAGATTTTCCGAAGTCTTAATCCTGTTCAGCAGTTTATTCTGGGCTTCATCAAATGAGACTTTAAGTTCATTCACAATGCCCTGAATGATATTGATAGTGTGAGTGGCTAGCTCATCTCGTAACGGAATAGCCGGAGGCACTTGTGGGCCTTGCATTTCAGCAGACGCATCTGTAGAGCTGGATACAATCACAGTCTCTAATGGAGGAATGCTGGCTGCCTCTGTAGATTTATCTAACTCCCCCTCCACTGGTGCAGACTTGTCAGATGGAGGTTCAACAGGATCCGGAGTCTCAAATGCTTCATGTCCCTCATTCTCATCTTCCTCTCCGTCCTCATCCAAGAATTCATCTATATCAGAAGCCTCTTCCAATTCTCGGTCAGCAGTCTCCAGTGCTTCAGCTTCGGTTCCTTGAGTGTTTCTGTTCAGGACCTCCTCATCCTCCAGCTCAGGTTCACTTACTTCATGAATTTCGGCCACCGCATCCCTGGCCACCTGGGCAATTTCAGAAACTACATCTGTATGAGGGGGTAGAGTCTCCCCCTCGATTCCTGCAGTTAGGGTATCAGGAATTTCACGGGGGGTGACTGCTGGAGATACTTCCTGTCGCTCTTCCACGGCAGGCTGCCCGATCCGCCTCTCCCATCGATCAAACACACTTGCATCCATCTTCTTCAAGTAGTGGAGAGGGACACCTTTGCTCATGTCGAACTTGTCTCCGTTTAGCTGGTTTAGATATAGACTTATGATACGGCCGAAGCTAGGAGTGCCCAGGGTGTCCTTGATCTTCTCGAACAGCAACTCCCCCCAGTTGAACCTCTTGCGGCAGACAACAGCTATGAGGATCTTGAACATATCTCCTGAGATATGGTCATGCGAGCCCGGCTTGCAGATGAGCACTTTTCCAATAATGTCAGATAGGAGCTTCCCTTCTTCATTCATCTCCTTTGTCTTTATTGATCGAGTTCCTCGTGGAAGACCTCAGAACAAGAGAGTTCTGGTTTTGTCCTCGTCCTCCAGATAGTCCTCCTGCTCCGAACTAGAAAGCTGCAGGTAGCGAGTCAGCTTGCTGGCAGACATCTTTACTTTTGCCCCAGCCACCTTGCTCTTGATTATGGAGTCTCCATCTCGGAGTCTTGCGGTAGCGAAGAACTCCAGCACCTCTTTGTTCAGGATTTTGCAAGGGTGCTCCAGGACGAAGGTTAGCCCAGCCTCTTCCAGCATTAGAATGATGTTGCGGAATTCGTCCGAGGCATGAGAAAACCCAGTTCGAACCAGCTCACAGCCAGAGACCAACCCTGCAGTTGTCCTTGGAGCCATTGTAGATCTAGAGAGAGAAGCCCTACTCTAAGCATTAATGAACATTCAAAAAGAAGGCATCACTAGTGAGAGCGTCCAAGAACGAGTGAGGAAGAGGTTACCTAAGGACTTATATGTAAGTGAGTTGAGGAGCGTCAGGAAGACCTTCGGTGGATGGAAGGGTTTCCTGTGGGGTTCGGCCTTGCTAGAACGTTGCGAGAACCTTCTCGATTTGACGATGGACCTTGCGAGAACCTTGCGGTCACAGGGACAGTTCGCGATTCGACGAGAGCTTACGGGAAGAAGATGGACACCCAGCAGTTGTCCTTAGAGCAGGATGAATGGCAATTCGGCGAGTCGGAGGGAGAGCTCCTGCGGGTTTCGGCGAATCGGCGGAAGAACGCTTTCGGGAAATCTGCTGCGACGTGAGGCTGGATTCGTGAAGAAGGCGAATCGGCGGAAGAACTCTTTCGGCGGGTTTTGTCTAATTCGTCGGGATTCGGGGTGAATGCGAAGGGTCGGCGGGATTCAGGAGATTTGGTTAATTCGGTTTCTGATACTATTTGTCTAATTCGAAATTGAGAGGTCTCTTGACTACAAATTTTCACGTTGAGAAGCTTGCAATATTTTTGAAATTTTCCGATGTCAAGTCAATATAAAAATGATAAATACATGTATATTTTAAAGTCAATCTATTTGGATTTGAACGAGGCTTTTCCAAAGACTTCTTGATGTCAATTGTGAGTTGTCGAGATTCACGATGACATAACTTCGTTAACCCTTTATTGATGTGTAATGGTTTGCATGCATCGAGTTAACCTATCCTTAGAGGTGCACACATACATGTATAAGCATAAGTATAAATATACACATGGATAGAAATATATATATATATATATATATATATATATATATATATATATATATATATATATATATATATATATATATATATATATATATATATATATATATGAAATGAGGATGCAATATGACGCAAGTCTTTGAACTGATCAAAATTACCTGGGATTTTGAAAGTCATCGTCTTAGTCCCATATGTAGAACACATTAGAGGCTCAAAGTGAGTATGCTTAAGCAGACATCACATCAGTTATTGCAGACGCTTGTTCCAACTTAGTCTTGAGCCACCTACTGTCTAGTTCCCATCATATTCACGGGGACCTAGACTTCTCTGCAAGAAAGAATTACTTTACCTTAGGAACCCAAATCATTTTGGGTCCTAGGTTCCTGTTAGCATAAGCACGCAACTGCCATCCTTCAGAAAACCTGTCTGGAAGACTACCTCTGTCCCGAGAATGTGGATAAGCCCTTGCCGTGGGCACAGAGGGGTTGTGCCAACAGTCGATGGCAAAGTGCCCCACTTTGCCGCAGCACCAACAAGGGTGAATGTTGTATCGCCGTTTTCGACCTAATCTAGTGACTGATGTAGTCACGGTCCTAGGTCTAAACGGGATAGGGCATGTTCTTGTCACACAAATGTCTCTTCCATCGTGACACGTGGAAGGGTGGAAAGAATACATGTTGTAAGCGTTATGAGGTCGGGAAGGTGGTGCCATTCTTTCAGGCATCTCCCTTACTGAGGCCCCATGGAGCCTGACATCATGACTTCTATCCTCTCTATCCCGTGTCCTCGAGTGGTGAGAAGTCTTCTGTGAGCTGGGACATGCAGATCCACACTGTGTTGAGGCAGTGGCAGTGAATACAAAGGGCTCAGAATGAGCCTTAGGTATTCTCTCGTGGGTGGCCATGCCGGCCCTTGCACTCCGGGTGTCTCCACATGGGGACAGATCATCCTTACAGTGACCACGACTATTCCTGTGGTCATACCTGAAGGCATGATGAGTTGCCTTCCTGCTTGGAGTGGGGGGTCGGAATACCGTTTCCCCATTTCTCCATGCCTGGATAATCCGGGAAATCCACCCGGTTTCTTGCTTTCTCTTTATAGCATCAACTTTGGAAAAGTTTGATACTATACGTTTCTCATTATCTAGACTATTCTCTAGAGCTGAGATCTTAGAGTCCTTGACCTTGTTGGACGCTAATTGGAGAACCAATAAGATCTTCAGTCGAGCAATCTCTCGAGCTTGCTCCTCAGCAAGTAGGTTGCTTTCCTGAAGGGCTCTCTTCAGGGAATCAGTATTTTCTGGAGGAGAGCAGTTTCTGTCTTCAGAAAGGTCAAAAGATATGGGGCAGGGTGAAGATGTTACCTGCTCATCTGAGTTATTGTCATTAGAATCAGTGACCATTGTTTCATCCTCGTCAGAGCTGCTTTCCTCACTGGTCTCTTCAGTCTCTGACACGGACATGGGAGCTCTGATGCAATCTGAGGGATCCTTGCATTCATCTTCAGAAGTGAGGACCCCCACATACGCTTCATCCTCTGATTGGCAGCATATTTCAGCTTTCTCTGACCCCCCCATCAGCTCTGAGATCATCATCCACAGAGATTTAGCCGTTCTATATTTTTCCAATCTAGAGCGAGAGGCTCCAGACCAGACATCCATGATAATTTGTCGAATCCTCACGTCCAAGTGAAATAGAGATAGTTCCGTCTCAGACATCTCAGCAATGCCCATGGGCACTTGGATCCCAGAGTTGGAGGTCTTCATGGGGATAAACGGACCCTCTTCCAGGATGAAGGATGCTCGAGGATCGATAGCATCAAGGTGAAAGGATACTCTCATTCTCCAGATGGGATAATAATCCTTTGTGCATGCGGGGAGTTTGAGTGGCGGAATTTCATAATCTAGATCCATGCTTCTGACACTGGTGGCAGGATTCTACTCAAGGTGTTAACCTTTTTGAAGAGTAACCTCCCTCTGATACCACTTGAAAGTCCACCTAGTGTCAACTATGTGCACCTATGGGGGGGGGGAATAGGTGACGAGTAGCGCTTTTGCGGAATTTGCGAATGTACCTGCACAACAAAGATAAAAAGCACAACACACAGAATACACAGGCAATTTATAGTGGTTCCCCGACTTGGGTACATCCACTTTCCCCCTTCGACCTATCTCCCAACAAGGGACGACTCGGTCACTTCTCCAACAGGATTGAAATCCAATCCCTGCACTAACGGAAGGAGCCCTTCCACACGTGAGAGTCAACACTCCCACAAAACGGGTTGCACCCAACCCTTACAACACGGAACAAAAGTTCCTTTACAACAAAATTAAATATAGAATGTACACGTGATACAAACTTCTTTTGGAGACTACGGTGTTCCTCTTTGTTCGACGACGTGTTCTTGAAGTCGATGAAGAGTCTACAACCTTGGTCTCTCTTGGAGAGGATCTCCCCGGAACCAGCGGCGGCACACGAGCGGCGGCTAGCTTCGGGATCGGCGGCTACGATGATGAGCGGCTGCTGAACTTGGAGATCCAAACTTCGTAGCGAAGCAAACTAGGTCTACCAACGGTCACTCTAGGATCGGTCGTCTCGATCGATTCGGACGGGGGAGTTTTTCCCGGTCAACAAATCGAGAGACAAGAGATCTCTGGATGGACACGTGAGACACAAGCTTTGCTAAGCTTCTGTCGCCGGAGATCACGAAGGAATCTCGAATGTTGACGGCGACCAACTAGCCCGAGCGCGACGGCGGCGGCGGAGAGGAATCGCGATATTAGGGTTTCGTCGCGGCTCGGTTTCTTTCACCTTTTCTCCGTGATTTTACTGTTCAAAATACTGGAATATATATACTGTAGATAACTCCAATATGACCGTTTGTGGGACCCACACTAGAAATCCCTAAGTCCGGTTCAAACTAGTCTAGAGGCAGAATCCGGTCCAGCAGCAACCTGAGAAAACGCTAAGTGAAAATCGGCGAGAATCACCAAGTGATTCTCGACGATTCGTCGAGAATCGTTAGTGATTCTCGCCGAATCACTTATTGATTCTCAACGAAATTCACTTTGTATACATGAGCTGCTTGGCCACTGGTTCGGCGAGAATCACTAGTGATTCTCGCCGAATCTTACTTGGCACCGTTTTGAGGTAGCCAGAAGGAGTCGGCGAGAATCACTAATGATTCTCGTCGATTCGCGAGAATCACTAGTGATTCTCGCCGAATCGGCGAGAATCACTTGGTGATTCTCGTCGAATTTTCCTTGGACGAATTTTCGTCTTCCACCCAGGAGCTGCTCCTTGATCCAACCATGCTCCTTGTCTTCTCTTGCATATGAACGGCCCTGTACTTGAATGTAAGTGCACTCCAATAGAGAGAGTACACGTAGGCCAACACACTGATCTGCTCAACGAGGGATTACGTCATGCAGACCCGCGTATATTGACCTACTGCACCCTGACATTGGTGTGCACTTAGCGTGGAGGAGCTGCAAGTACAACTTAAGATGTTTCATCAAATACATTGTGAATTCATCTTAGCTTTACAGGTGGCTTCCTCAAATCTAGGTAATCGTGGATACAATACCCAACATTAGGAATGAAAAAACACATGTTTGTCGAACCTATGTGTTCCTATTATTTCTTTTTGAAATTTTGTTTATCGCTTATTTGTTTGTTTTTGTGGCTCCATTGTAGCTATTTAACCAAATTTCCTTATAGCAACTACCTTTGTATCTTATTCTTTCATTAAGGGTCTCAAAAATGTATCATTAAGCTTATCATTAGTAAATTTACGACAATAATTTCTTAGGCCATTGACGGTGTTGATAACTTCTCATAGAAGTCAGCAATAGTATCCCTCTTATCGTGCTTGAAGGCTTCGTATTCCTGATTGAGTAGAGATCTCCAATCATCCCTAACTTCTTCTGTTCCTTCCATAATAACAATTAAAGATTACCACATCTCATTTGAAGACTTACATTGGATTATGTTTTGCAGCATAGAATCGTCCACCGCACTGGCAATGATGTTCTTTGTCTTCTTTTCCAGAGCAACGAGAGCTATCACATCTTTGTTCAAATCCATTATCTTTTTATAAACCATCAAATTTGGATCAATGATTGACAGAGTCATGGGAACGTGTGGGACTTTTTCAATAATGATGAAGATTCTGGGATCAGAAGCTTCCATGAAGAATTTTACCTTTTCATTGTATAAAGGAAAGTTTTCTTTTGTGCACACTGGCAACTTTATTGAGGTCAAATCCTTGCTTTTGTCCATTTTCCTTTTAACAACTAGATCAAGATCTATTCAAGGTGTTAAACTTTTAACGAACAACCTGGCTCTGATACTAAGTGAAAGTATTTTGTTGTCAACCTAAATCACCTAAAGGGATGTGAATAGGTGAATATGGCAGCTTATAGTGGAATAAAAATCTAGTAAAAAAGTGCACAGAACAAGAGAATAAGCAGAACACAGACACAAGAATTTATTGTGGTTCCCCAAAATGGGTACTTCCACTGACCCACCTCACCTATCTAGCACTTCGGGATAGACTCGACTACTTCACCAAAATGCAATCTAATAATAATCTTAACTTGGAGACTTCCACTCCTAAAAACTTGGAGAGTAACATCTTTTACACTCGATCCTCTCAACTAGGATCTACAAATCTCGGAAGCAAACAACTTACTACAAGACATATAAATATTTATACAAACAAATAAATTGTAAACAATCTTCTTAAAACTCTCAAGAGTTTTTCTTTAGATCTGGAAAACATCCATTCTTCTTTGGTTGAAATCTTTGACTCAAATCTTGATGAAGAAGAATTGGATTGCTTGAAAATCAATCTGAATTATGCATCAAATGATTCTCTAAAAGTATTTTGAAAGAATTAAAGAATAGGAGATCAATCGAAGCTTTTCTTACAGGAGGAATCACTGGATGAAAACTATATAGCCGTCAGTGTCCTTGTGAAATGATTTTGAAATCACGATTGTTTATGGCAAAATGAAATTAGACCATGATTAGGTTTTTTTTGAAATAACTGTTGACTATTTATAGATGATTCCTCACTAACGACAGGAATTCGAACTTAGTTCTACCATTCACGTGTACTGTACATAGCGAAAGCCCTAATTTTAGAAAGCCATAAAATGAGAAAGAAAATAGAAAGAAATTGTCTTAAGTCCAAACTCGTCGAGACATCATGTGAACTCTCCAAACCACTCGACGAACCAGTCAAAACATCTTGGGAGAGAGCTTGCATGATATTTTTAGACTTCATGAGACCTTTCAATGAATTTTCTAAAAGCTTTCGAGAGTACTCGATAAATTTACTTGAGCACTCAACGAATTTTACTTAAACACGACTAACATTAACTCTATGTAACATTAAAGTACTTCACTTGACTTCTCGAGAGCACTCAATGAATTTCACAAGTATGCACGGAAGTAATCGATGAATTCACTTGAGTAGTCGACAAATTTTACTTAGTCGATCTATATAATAGTTCTTAGTAGTCTCTCAAAACACATAAGATCACTCAACGAATTCTATGAGTTCTTGCGTGAGTTCTCATTGAATTTAACTAGACCTCACGTGATCACTCGATAAATTTACCTTAGCCAAAATATACAACTTCTGAACAACATCCTTTGTGATGTTAGATGAAGTACACCCCATTAGAGAGATTACACATGGATCAACACAATGTTCTATACAATGAAGGATTAATTGCATAAAAATGTGTTTGAAGATCCATTGTAACCTGATAATGGTTTGTACTTGGTATTAAAGACATGCACAACACACAAATAAAATTATAATCAAATATAACCTCAATTCAACTTAGTTCGAGGGACACATCTTCAAATCAGGGCTATTGTGGATATAATACCCAACACAAGGTATCACGAACTCAAATTTTTCAAGCATCGAATCCTAGATATGCCCTTGAAAGTCTTTATCTTTAGATACACCCAATCACCAACCACAAACTCTATATTTCATTTTTGGCACTTTTGTACTTTGCTTGCCTATCTTGAGCAATCAAGATCCACTCTCAAATAAAACGTATCGTCAAAGTCATATCTTCGACGTCTTTACTTTTATACAACTTTGATTCACCCGTTTCTACCCAATCCAAGGGACTATAACACTTATTACCGTATAAGGCCTCAAAAGGCATTATTTGAATACTTGTTTGATAGTTATTATTGTAGGCAAATTCTATCAAATAGTTAGGGTCCTCCTACCTCTTCTAGAAATCCAAGGTGCATATGCAAAACATATCTTCCATCATTTAGTTTGACCTCTCACTCTGACCATCCATCTGAGGATGAAAGGTATTGCTGAACTTCTGCATGGTACCCAACAGTTGATTAATAAACCTCCAATCATTTGATGTGAAACACCCATCTCGATCACTAGCAATGCTACAGGGCACACCGTGCAATCTTACGATCTATTCGACATAAAGTTTGTCCATTTTTTCCACTAAATCATCCCTCCAATTTGGAATGAAGTGTGAAACATTTGTCAATCGGTCTACGATCACCCAAATGACATTCTTTTTGCATTGCAATCTCGACAAACCATACACGAAATCCATAGATATATCATCAAACTTCCACTCTGGTATTGGTAATGAATTCAAGAAACCACCGGGTTTTTGACATTCAACATTTACTAGGGAGCATGTATGACACTTCGCCACATAATGAGCTATGTCCTTCTTCAACCTTGGCCACTAGAATAACTTTTTATGTCCTTGAACATTTTTGCCTCCCTGAGTGGACTGAGTACTTGGTGAAATGTGCCTCGTACCTCAATTCCTCCCACAATTTGCCAACATTTGGGATCCACAATCGACTTTTATTCCACAAAAGACCATGGCTAATTGAGAACTTGGAATATGACCCATCCATAGACTCCACCATATAGCGCTTCATGCTATTGTCAAGCTCCAATGCCTGATGAATCCTTTATGCGAGGTCATATTACACCTCCTTCCAGTTTAAGAATACATTTTCATTAGAGCTCCGATCAATACAAGTGATCTTCAAAGATTCCAAATCTCAAATTAGACGCTCATCATTCATCTGTATCCAGTTTGCTTGCACCGGAGCCCTGCGACTTAATGCATCTGCGACAATATTTCCCTTCCCAAGAACTTAGTGCATCTCAAACGTTTAGTCCCCAAGAAACACCATGCACCTCCTTTGTTGTATATTCAAATCGTTTTGATTTAACAGGCACTTTAGGATCTTATGGCCCTTAAAGATTTCAACCTTCATACCATCCAAAAAATGCCGAAACAACTTCAGGGGGAATATCACAACAGTCAACTCCAATTCATGGACTCGATAATTCCTCTCATGTACTTTCAGTTGGCTAGAGCCAAAAGAGATTGCTTGAACGAACTGTAAAAGAACGTAGTGTATGTTGCTCGCTATGGTATCACTATAGATCTTATAACCATTGGCACCACATGGCGAACCTAAAATAGGCGTCGTGGTTAGATGACTCTTCAATTCCTCAAAAACTCGCGTGCACTCCGCACCCTTCCGAACTGCCTTGACCACTTGGAGAGCAGACATCAGTATCTTGATCGATTCTCGCATACCAGCAAACTTTGTTGTGTGTTTAGTGTTTTGTTCTAGTATGACTTCCTTTGAGTTGCAATTAGTGAAGTCACGCTGCTCCGAGAGCCATTCCATGTCAAAGATCACATTAAACTCAGATATCAACATCACAGATGCTTCCAGTCCAAAATCATGACTTCCTATCCACACTTTAACATATCAGGTTGTATATGTGTGCATCAAGCACACGTCAAACAATAACATTTTCACTCTATCAGTTAATTTAAAAGAAGGCACTCTGATACGCACCACGAAGTCCTCAGACAGGAAGGAATGAAAGGCTCCTGTTTCGAACAGTGCACTCGTTAGACAATCCAAAATCAGGACAAAGACTGTCATCATGTTGCTTTGTATAATGGCCTCCTATTGGCCAAGATTATATACACGGGGCTGCGTTTGGGATGCAGTTGACTCCAATACTCTTCCCTTTTCAGCATATGATGCACCCGTCTATTTCTCCACCTTTGGACGACAACTCTAACAATCTCGAACCATATGTTATAACTTGCCACACGTGTAGCAAGCGAGCGGACTTCGTCCTATCATCACTTTAGAAATAACAGAAGAATCTGGTTCTTCCTCCATCATCATTGAGAAGACTTTGTAGAACTCGGCACTTTAAATTCCAACTTCTTCACCGTTAAGTCATTATTATGCTGCATGTGCTTCATATCTTGCTCTAGGGATCGAGCTTTATTGACCAATATCAGAAAACCCCGGATCATCAGACCTGAGAGAAGCAACCTCAGATTGTCGCGCATTCCTTCATAAAACAGATTGGTCTTCTGCTCCTCGTCTACAAACATAAAGCTTGCATACCTCCCCATCCTTGTAAACTCATGCAAGTGCCATCCACATAACTATCATCCTGAGTTAACCTCTGGAATTGATTTTTGTTACATTCCACTGTGCAGATGGAAGATACCTTGCCAGAAAAAACCTCTAGAACTCCTCCATTGAGATCTCAATCAATGACCTACCAGCAAACTGCTAAAGCTGCAACACATCGCAACATAGTATCGCCTCTCCATCTAACAGGAAGGTAGCTATAGTGAATTTCTGCCACTCCACCGTCTCCATTAACGGCATGGTTCTCTTAATGTGAGAGAGCCAATCTTCGGCATGTGTTGTGGTTCCAATATACACAAACACTGGATGGTTTAAACTCATAACCTACTTCAACTAATTTTTTGTTGCTCGCCTTGTGGTCACTGGCTCTACGATAACTTATCTCACTGTCATAGGATCAACTAAACCAACCGGCTCCTAGGACACCCCAGGGGTTAGAGGCTGTAATTTCCCTCCTAGTTGTGCATTGATTAGCATGAACATGACTTCAACAACCAATCCTATAGTTTCAGTAGAAGGAGGAGGTGTAGACACCTCAGCTAGTGCACTACTCTCCGCAGTACTCTGGGGTCCAGACTGGCCTGCACCTCTTTTAGTCACCTATAATCATTAAACACATAATTATGCGACTATAAAAATTACAAAAAGCAATTATAGGAGCACACAGATTTCATAATCTTGTGTATTTTCATTCCTAAGTGAACATTATTGGGTTTTTTATGTTATAACGGTAGTGTACATACAGATGTTTGTGTATGTGCACTATCATTATAATTTGGTATCAGCTTTTAGTGGCAGTCTTCCTTTGTCGAATTCGTGGTCAAATTCTTTTAAGGGAAGGTGAGCACACATGTGAGTCACCATTATAACATGAAAGCACCCATAAATGTCCACTTAGGAATGAAAATACACTTGTTTGTGGAACCTGTGTATTCCTATAAATTTTATTTGTCGCTTAATTGTTTGTTTCATGATTATAGGTGACTATAAGTTGTTCCATTTATCAAGTTCATTCTATTGAAATTTTCTTAGTTTAGAGGCTAATTTCATATCTATGTTTAAAATTTTTAGCACCAAGTATGCATGATGTTCTAATTCTTCCGTAAGATGGCATGCTTTTTCGTAGACTAACCGATAAGGCGTACAACCGATAGTTGTTTTGTATGTCGTTCAATAAGCCCAAAGTGCATCGTCAATTTTAAGTGATCAATCTTTTCGATTGATGGCTATAGTTTTTCTCAAGAATACGCTTCAGTTCCATATTAACTACCTCCACTTGGCCGCTTGTTTGTGGGTGATAAGCGGTGTCAAGTTTGTGATATTTATCTAACATTTTAGGTAACTAGGCGTTACTGAAATGTGTACCTCGATCGCAAATAATTGAACGAGGTGTGCCAAAATGAGAAAATATGTTTTTCAAAAAATTCACGACAACTCTCACATCATTGGTGGAGAGAGCATGCACTTCTGCCCATCTTGAAACGTTGTTAACCGCTACTAAAATATAAAGATTTTTAAATGATGGAGGTAGATGGCCTATAAAATCTATTCCCCATAGATCGAATATTTCACATTCTATAAATAAGTTCTGGGGCATTTCATCCCATCGGGAAATATTACCTGACCATTGGCAGCTATTGTAAGTGCTTACCAAATTTTGAGCATCTTTGAATAAAGTTGGCCAAAAAAACCCACTTCAAGCACCTTTCGCAAAGTTCAGTTTGCTTGATAATGTCCGCCGGTTTGTCCTTCGTGGTAGCACATCAAGATTTTGAAACCTTCCTTGTCCGAGATACATCTCATAATCACTTGGTCTAAATAGGCTCGGAACAAAAATGGATGTTCTCAAAAATAGTTTTTTAGATCAGAAAAGAATATCTTCTTTTACTAACTTGAAAAAGTTTTTGGAAGGACTCGAGCAACTAAATAATTGGCCAAGTCTACAAACCAAGTAGTAGTTGTTGTTGTTACCATTTTGATTGTGAAGAGGCGTTCTTCAGGGAATTTGTCCTCAATGTCATCCACCACTAGCGTATTTATAGCAGTATTCTCTAGTCAAGAAAGATGATCGGCCGCTAAGTTCTCCACACCTTTTTTTATCTCAGATCTCTAAGTCAAATTCTTGTAAGAGGAGAATCCAGCGTAGTAAATGGGGTTTGACATCTACTTTACTTAAAACATATTTTAAAGCAGAATGATCTGTAAGAACTATAACTTTAGATATCATTATATATGATCGAAACTTATCAAAAGCAAATACAATTGTCAGTAGTACCTCTTCCATGGCGTTGTAGTTGGATTGTGTAGATGTGAGTGTTTTACTTACGTAATAAATTGGATGAAAAACACCTGTTTATGCACTGTTCTAATACAACTCCTAGTTTTGGAGCATGAGTTCCACACTTCTTGGTTTGCTAATAACAAATCTCGTCTGGATTTGATCATAGGGTGTTTATTGTGTGCAGATATCACAGGTCTAAATTAAAACTACAATCAATTGGGGCTTGATTCGGGTTTGAACAGAGGAGTTAAGGTGATATCTCCTGGTTATATCCACTATCACCAACAGCGACAACTCAATGGACAGTTACAACATTAATCTCCATGGCATGCAGTTATACTCGATATCACCCGACGATATCGATATCGCCCATGCGATAGTGCACGATTGGCCACGATCGATTCATCCCATAGAAGTTTCGAATCCATGAGACACGTGCCAGCCAAATAGGATATCGATGTCAGATAATATCCAGTATCGCTAAGTGATATCTCCAAAATATTTATACGGCTCATTTTCTATGGAGATTAAGATTTTAAGTTTTTGGAGTGTTCCTTCTCATGCATCCTATCCAGAGAGCTCCACCATCCAGAAAAACTCCAAATTCCCAAGAAGGTTCAAGTGCGGAAAAGTGATGACTCTTACACGACATCTGAAGCAACCCTAGCAAGGATTTATTGGTTTTGAAGCCAAAATCTGACTTCGACAAAAGTTCAAAATTAGGGCCATAGCCAACACCTATTCGTCCCAAGCTCTGACCTCCGACTGCTTGTGAATGACCAAAAACCGACCCAAAACCTCAGCAGTGAGGTCCCACCGCTTACCCAAAAGATCTCTGAGAGCTTCCCCTCCAAAGCCAAAACCTGGTCTTGGAGCTCCTTAAAAAGCATAGGAAAACTCTTAAAATCCCCGGAAAAAGGTGCTTCTGAAGAACTCATATGGGCCTATTTATAGTTTCTGAGTTTGAACTGCCAATAAACAAACTGAACCGACCTGAAATTACCAAAATACCCCTGGTTGGGTCTGCCAACAACCAAACTTCTCTGTTTTGAGGAGTTATATGCAGACCACCAAGGGCAAAAGGGTAAAATTACACAGGGTAAAGTAAAATCCCCCATGGGTATAGAATTGTCAAAACATCCTTCTTTCTATATGGCCAGTAGGGAAGCACCCAGCGGCGAGACGAGCCCTCCTGGCCATCTCGCAGGCATCCTTCACTATGGGGAACTCTCGCCGTTAAGGGCCTACTCATATCTCAAAATGGCATCTAACCCACTGCAGAGACCACCCGTCCCACCTCCTGCGAGTGGACCACGTGGTCCCACTCACCCGTAATGACCCAGCCCTTTAGACCAAGCGTCGTCGGCCTACCAACAGCCCGAGTTTATAGTTCAGAGGCCCATCGCACCCTTCATGGGCCGGTGGCTTGTCTCGCCCCATGGCACCACTAGTAGTAAGCCTAAACATTAAGGCCTGCAGGCCCAATGCACCCCAACAAAATCTCCGCGCCTATTTATCAGCAGTGTAGGTTGTTGCCACGGGGTCTCGAACCCGCAACCTTGATAAGAGAGTCTTAATACCACTCCTCATCACCAACTGAGTTGCACGACCCGCATTTTCTCAATGATTAAATCATATCAGAGCAAGAGAAAATACGTGTCGTGATATCATGCCGTGCGGGGGATAACTACACACGTTTAGGCAAAACTCCAGACTTTAGATTTTTAAGGAAAATTCATAGTTTAATATGAAAGAAAACCAGTTTAGTTTGATGGTTGTATCCCTCGGCACAGTGGATCAGCTAGTCCATAATTAAAAATATATTTATACGCAGCAGAAAATACTTTGGTTAAGTTGATTTGACATCCTACATGAGTTTAAACGTCCCCGAAGAAAAACTCATAGAATGCAAGACTCTAGATTTATCATAGTATAAGAAAAATAGCTTTTTACGTTACTTGGGAAAGTAGTGCTTTAGTTTTATAAACATGACGTGCATGAGGTATATATAGTAATGCTGTTAGGTTTTAAAAATACCTAACATGCAACCTAGCAAAAAACATTCCCAGAAGCAAGTAAATAATCTCCAAAAAGGAAAAAATAGCAGTTCTCAGTTCATATCTAGCATCACAAGCAAGCCACCAGTCGGCATCATAAACCTGACACAAACACACTGTGAGTATGTATGTCTATACAAAAAGAAGAAAACTAGCTCACCAAATCGAGGAACAGCAAACTCAGCTACCTCGAAGGCCACAAGCAAGCTCCACCATAACACTAGCCGCTCAATCGGCCAAAACCTGAACCTGAGGCATTCAAAGAAAGAATTCCTCAACAAGAATAGAATGAAAAGAAGTGGAGCATATATTTATAAGTAATAAAAGAGGGGCTTACCAACCCCACAACAAGTGCTATCAAAAAAAAGTGCGAAGGTAAAATGAACAATACAGCAAGGGTAAAACACTTCCCAAGGCAAGATCAAAATGCACCAAGTACGAGAAATAAATAACATACCCTGCTAAAAACCTGCAGTAGCAACAAGGCAAGTATAAGCCAAAATAACAATTTTACAGAAAGGAACTAACCGTCCTAGCTTGTGAGCCATTAGCAGTGGTAAAGTCATGGGTCTGGGTTGGTGACCAAAAACAGTCCTCATCCAAACAAGCAGACCCATAAATACTCAAGGGTTCAACGGTGGCAGCCCTAAGGCCCAACACACCAACACAACCAGCCCAAACCGTGGCCAAAATGGTGACAACACACCAAAACAAACAGCCCATATCGGGGCCAAAATGGTGGTGACTAACGCTCTACACCACACCACCCCTCACAGAGCCACCGAACAAAACCACCTGCCATAATTCATGACTCGGCCTTCAAAACCAGACGAGAAACATCAACAACCCGAAACAAACCCATCCTAGCCAACTCAGGAGAAAACACTAGCCTAATGAAAAAAACATCGAGTCCACTCGACGCCGCGTTGGGTGAGTATCACTCACTCAACGCCAAACACTAAGCAGAGAAGGCATCGAGTTTACTCGACGCTACATTGAGTAAGCTCTACTTACTCAACTCCAAAAGATTTAGCCGCAAATAATAAACTTCGGCCCTAAGCTAACACTCAATGCCTGCTCACAAAGAGTTGGAAACTATAATATTCCACCCAATTTTACCCCGCTAAGCGACAACTTCCCAAAAAAAGAACCAATTTCCTCTTATTTCATGGACCTGCTGGACCAATTTTACCCTAACAACACTTTAACCGAAGCCAACATCTACAATCGACTAAAACTAAGCCTGGATGAGCTATACATCAGACTAATTCTGAATAAGATCTTCAGCAGCCCTAAGTTCTAAGAAGAGAACAACAACAACAACAAATAACAAGCTACCAAACAAAATAAGATGAAGAAAATCGACTTAGCAAGGGAAAAGAGCACCACTTGCCTCTACTTTCCAGGAATCGGCATCTACACTCCTCACTCGGCACCGACAGCAAGATCAGCCACCTAAGAAAACAAAAATCTGGAGCTTTTAGAGGGAAGACAAGCTAACCCACAAAACCATAGCTACAAAGATAAACCTAGAACTTGAAATACCTACCCTAGGGAGGTAGATCCGGGCGAGAGCAATCCAGATCTGCCTTTACCCGAGAAATCCAGCCTCTACACCTCCAGATATCGCCGTCCGGAGCTCTAGCACCTCCGTCCCCCGATTCCTTCGCTGGGAGATTTTCGTCGTGTTAGGGGAAAAGCAATAGGGATATATAGTACTATTATCATATTCGTGCAGGGGATATATAGTATCCTAACAAAATATATGTATCCTAACAGCACTATTATCATATATATCCTAACAGCACTATCATCATATATGAATAAATTACCAGCCACTAGAAACTATCTTAACATATAAAATCAGCCACTTGAGCTCCAACTGTAACGCCCCGAAACTCAAAGGAGAAAAAGGGGGACGTTTTGGGCTAGTTTGGGTTCTGGCAGCAGGCACACGGCCTGGGACACGGGCGTGTCCCAGGGCGTGTCAAGCATGTGTCGACACTTAGCCGCGAAGACGTCGAGATGGACTCGACGATTCGACGAGAGTGGGCACACGGCCTGCGATACGGGCGTGTCGCAGGGCGTGTCGACCCGTGTCGACACTTAGCCGTGAAGTCATCGAGTTTTACTCGACGATTCGTCGATAATGGGCACACGGCCTGCGACACGGGCGTGTCGCAGGGCGTGTCGACCCGTGTCGACGATCGTCCCGCGGAGTCGTCGAGATTCACTCGACGATCGTCGAGACATGGCACACGGCCTAGGACACGGGCGTGTCCAAGGCCGTGTCAACAAGTCGTCGATCTTCACTCGACGAAGTGTCCCGTGTACACGGCCTGGGGCCCAGGCGTGTCACGGTGACACGGGCAAGGACACGGGTGTGTCCTATAACCCGTGCAGTGCTCGGGTTGAAAATGGGGAAAAATCATGGGGTACACGGCCGGCCACACGGCCGTGTGCGGTGTAACACGGGCGTGTCAGCTCGAACACGGGCGTGTTCGATACCCGTGTGAGGTTCCAGGTGATTCGATTTTGACGGCGAATGCGGCACACGGCCCTGGACACGGGCGTGTGCCAGGCCGTGTTCGGCCCAGATTGGGCATTTCGATCCCGAATCGAAGCCGTTCGTTTCCTTGTTTTGAGATCCAACGGCTGGGGGATGTTCCTGAAGGGATATACCCATGGATTGACTTAGAAATCCATCACTTTTCATACCTTATCCTTTTCCAAATCCTTGGAGAGAGAGGAGAGCTAAGGGAAGAAGAAGGAGCTAGATCCGCCATTGGAGGAGCTTCGGAGCTCCGAATCGCAAGCCGACTCCGGATCCACGGAGGCAATGCTAGTGCGGTGATTTCCATCCGATTACTTTTCAATGGCGCCAAAGAGGAACTCAAGGGTAACGATCCTCATCTTGAGCATGAATAGCTCTCTTTCTTAGCATAGGAAGCCCGCTCTCGCGAGTTTGCGGAGAGTTGGAGGCGTTCCTTCTGCTAGATATGTAAAGTCCCCGATGTTTAGAGTCCGTATGCGAGAACGGACGTAGACATGATGTGTGAAGCCTATCCGGACATGTTGGTCTGGATCGGTGATGTTGCATTGCATAATGCCGGAGAAGACTCCATGCTATTGGTTATTTTTTGGGTTTTCTACGCGGTAGATTGCAGCAGGGAGCCTTGGGGACTAACCCAAAGGTGCACCCGGAAAACTGGGCGGATACGAGATCTTGCCAACTTGGTGGCTTGAGAGCCAACTTGAATATAACCGGGTTATGTGACTTGTGATGGAAATGGGACTCGGTGGAAGTTTGACCCGCGCAAATGGCTTAAATTGTCGTTGCGATGTGAGCACGGGTTAGATGGAACCGTACCCGTTCTATGTCGTTCGGTTAAAGAGACCTAAAGGCACGTGGCACTTACCGTTGGCATAGAGTAGGGTCTTCGGCGGTTAATGGCTTAAATTGTCGTGACCCAGGCCAGGAAGACAAATTGCTCATAGGTTTGGCCGTCTAAGTGGCGGTGGTGAGTCCGGAATGTTAATGGCATTAATTGACGTGACATCGACCGGTTCACCGAGAATGTGCCCTGAGTGCACGGGGCGTGTGGCCGTGCGAGCCAACGTCTGTGATGAAATGGCTATGGATGTATACATTGCTCGCTTATGCTAATGAAATGCAGGGAAGGAGCATCGCCGCCCCGAGTTGGGGGCGGGATCGTTATAATTTGGTCAGCATTGCTGACCGTTGCCTTGTTTTGCCACCGTGCGGTGGTTTGTTGCTTGCAGGTGCAGCTGGACCAAGCGGTCAATAGCGGGCTAAAGCCCTTTTTGCGAAGCCGGCCCTCAAAGGCCCAAATGGAAATGTTTATTGCTTTATTCATGTATGACCGGCCTGCGTGCCGTGGTTTGTAAATCATGTAATATTCAAGTGAAACATTTTGTAAGGCCTTAAGGCTTGTTTTGAGTATTTTGTAATAACATTCCTGTTTTGTACTAGTGGACATTCATGCTCTAATGATGGGTTCTTTGTTTACAACTTTTATAAACTGCTTCCGCTAGAATTCTCTGTATAGGACGTTGAGATTGGTTGGATGGTTTCCATACGTAACCACCCGGTCTGTCTGTGGTATATGGCGTCGGGCCCCGGCCGGACATACTGCTATATGCTATGCGGCGGATAGGGGGTGTTACACCAACACTCAAGCTTAAACACACACACACACACACACACATATATATATATATATATATATATGTAAATCAAGCTAAAACACAAGCTAATATATACATACATACATATGAAGCCAAGCAAAACCGGCCACTAACGCGAAAAAAACGAACTCCGAATTCGACGAAACTAGCACCGTAGCTAAACACCCATGCTACAAAAACAACGGAGAAGTCGAGAATAACATCTGACGCTTAAAACTCGGGCTAACATCTCCCAAAGCCAAAATACATGCATTCCCTGAGAGGCTCTGGCGAGTCACCAAAACAGACTCCGGCTAGTTGGGGAACAAGCCACTAAGAACTCCTCAAGAGCTAAGACCACGCTCTAACAACGGCAAAGGCATGAAACGCGTCAACATAATGCCAAACAATGATTAAACAGTCACAGAAAAAATATCGGGGGCGTTACAGTCACTCCCCCCTAAAAGAAAGTTTTGCCCCGAAACTTTACGCATAACACTCCTATCAAGAAGGAGAAAGAAATAGCCAAGCAAGAGCTATAATAGAAAATGCAAAACATACCAAGCACAAGTCAGGGGAACAGATGAGGGTGAGCCTCCCTTATAGCAGACTTCAATTCCCAAGTCGCGCTTTCCACGTCCTGTTTTCTCCATAAAACTTTAACCATTGGAATGGTCTTCTTCCGCAACACACGATCTTGGGAATGCAAAATGCGGACAGGTATATCCACATAAGAAAGATTTGACTCTAACTGAGGCACATAATCAAAAACTTACCTGTCGCTCAGCACACACTTCCGCAGCTGGCTAACGTGAAAAACATCATGCACACCAGGAAGATTTGCGGGCAAATCCAGCCTATAAGCTGTCACACCAATCCGCTCAATAATCTTAAACAGTCCCACAAACCTTGGATCCAGCTTTCGGTTCTTACCAAACCTCTTGATTCCAACAATCGGGGAGACTTTAAGAAAAACCCAAGTCCCCCACAGCAAACTCCAAATCAGATCTACGCCGGTTGGCATTCTTCTCATATCGCTCTTGAGCTATCTGAAGCTTCTCTCTAATAAGCTTCACAGCAACTTCCATTTCTTCAAGTGCATCCGGACCCAACAAAGATCTCTCGCCAACCTCAGTCCAAAATAGGGGAGCTCTACAGCGTCTCCCATACAGAGCTTCAAATGGAGCCATTTGCAAGCTTTCCTGATAACTGTTATTATAAGCAAACTCCATAAGCCGTAAACTCTCATCCCACTCTCCTCCGTAGTCTAAAATGTAGCATCTGATCATATCCTCCACCATCTGATTAACTCGTTATATCTGACCATTGGTCTGCGGGTGGTAAGTGGTAGAATATCTCAAATCTGTACCCAAACCTTCTTGCAAACTCTTCCAGAAGCGAGATGTAAACCGTGAGTCTCGGTCTGAAATAATGCTGACTGGAACACCATGCAATCAGATAACTTCATTCAAATACAGCTCAGCTAGTTTCTTCATCGGATAGTCGATCTTATAAGGTACGGAGTGAGCACACTTCGTTAATCTATCCACGATCACCCAAACTGAATCATATCCCGTAGGAGATCTCGATAAACCTGTGATGAAATCCATCAAAATGCTTTCCCACTTCCAAGTCGGAATCTCCAACGGAGTCAACTTTCACCAGGCCTTCCATGATCGGCCTTAACACGCTTGCAAGTACAACACTCAGAGACAAAACTGGCTACTTCTCTCTTCATCCCATTCCACCAGGCAATTTGCTTTAAGTCATGATAAATCTTGGTAGATCCAGGATGGTAGGCAACGCACGAACCATGTGCTTCTCTACATAACATAACTAAGATATCCATAACGGCGGGGATACAAAATCTACGGCAGTACTTCAAAGTACCCGCATCATCAATCGAGAAATCTGGTAACTCCCATTTCTCATCTCTAAGATATAAATGCAGTAGATCTGTATCATCTTTCTGATGCAACCTCATAAGCGCAATCCAAAAGGCTCTGCTACTATCAAACTACTCTGCAAGTCGCATCGCCCCACAAAAATATCCATCAAGAGAAATTCTTCCACAAATAGCTCGGCGGAGAGATTAAAAATCTTCCTCATCTTCCGACTTATGGCATCGGCCACCACATTATCCTAACCCAGATGGTAATGGATCTCAACATCATAATCGACAACATACTCCAACCATCGCCGTTGGCGCTGATTCAATTCTTTCTGGGTGAAGACGTACTTTAAGCTGTTATGATCGGTAAAAATCTTGCACTGCGCGCCATAAAGCAGATATCTCCACAACATCAACGCATAAATCACAGCTGCAAACTCTAAGTCATGCGTAGGGTAGTTATTCTCATGAGTATTCAGTTGCCTGGACCCATACGCAATCACTTTACCACCTTGCATCAACACGCAACCAAGCCCAACATGCAATGAATCCACAAAAACATCATAAGCCATCCCCTCCATAGGCAGCGTCAAAACGGGAGCAGTGCACAATCTGTTGGATCCCTAGTTTGGATTTGGGCTAGGTTCACTGAGTTAGGATGTCTTTTACCCACCTTGTATAATCATGGTCATTGGTTGTGTCCTAGAGTCTAGGGTATGTCCTTAGAACATCATCCTGTGGACCAACCATCCTCCAGACTGCCAGAGAAACTCAAGACTTAGAGATATTTTCAGTTCAAGGAAATGTGCTCGATGTTCGTCGATCTCAGCTCAATGAACCATATTCTTTGGTCGACGACTTCTGGTCGACTATTTGAATACTTCTCAGCCAGAGACTTCTCAGATTCTAAGTCCACAATCATTCTTCGGTCAACAATTTTGGATCTCTGTTCGACGAATGATGATTGTCTGTTCGACGAATGATGACTGTCTGTTCGACGAATGATGACTGTTAGTTCGACGAAGATTGCAGCAGAATTGACAAGTTTCCCTTGAAGACTAATTGATATTGTCTGGTCGACGAACTAATTAGCTCAGCTCGACGAACTATGAACTCAGCTCGACGATATTTGTTCTTCGTTCAACGATTCCAGACTAGGTCTTCTCCAGTTTTCCGTCCCTTTTCTTGGCGATTATTCCTGAGTAATTAATGCTCAATCGTCTCAGAATGTTACCGTTAGAATGAGCATTGATCATGGATTATTACATGCTGTTTTTCCATGGGATAGTTAGGGAATTCATTGATTGTCGCTTCCTTCCCAGGCCGACTGCATTTACTGCTCAAGCATTCAAATTTCGAATGTGTTCTTCAGTCAGTTAGACAGAAAAGAAAAGATCAAGCAGTCCTGCTGATACATTACTTTCAGGAAGCTATCGATATACAAAAATTAAGATTACAGGCAGACAAAAATACAGTCTTAAAGAAATCTAAAGTTTTACACTGCAATCAGCCTAGTCTAGAGAACATCATCATCAAGAAGAAGAAGAACATACAATCTTCATCAAGAGTCTTCTACTTTCAACCCTACAGGATAACTTCAGAAAGACAACAATAACTCTATCTGTCAAAGAAGTTCCTGAAGCAATCTCTGGTCAAGGCATTCAAGTTTTTGAAGACCTGTCACCCTGAAGTAGAGCTCTAGATTTCCTGATCCATTCAAGATCTCAGGGGGAGCAATCTGCTGAAATCAATCCACTAGTCTTCTCAGTTGTTATTGAGAAAGAGAAGACACCATCACCCCTTTTTCATCTTCTGTACAGGGTTTTAAGTCCCTTCAAAATTATTCCTGGTTGCAATTCTCCTACCAAAAGACTTGAGGTTTTGGTTTTTGAGCACGTGAACAATAGATCATTGGTGTCAGGCACCTGATCAAAAATCTGAGTGGATTCCTACCAGGGTGGTATTAGAGTGGATGTACCCAGGTTGGGAACCACTATAATTTCTTGTGTCATCTGGTTGCCCTTTTTCTTTTGTTTTGGCTGTGCTATGGGATTTGTTAGGTTGCTGTGCTTAATACTTTGTTTGCTAACTTGTTCACCAAGCTTTATAGCAAAAGTTGTAAAGATTTTTAAGAGACCACAATACTTTATTCACCCCCTCTAGAGTTTTTCAGATCTAACCTTCACTTTCAATTGGTATCAGAGCGAGGTTGGTTAAACTACCACACATTAGCAGGTTGGTTATTTTTGGTTGCACAGGCTAACACCTGAATCATAAAGATCCCTCTTGTTAGATCCTATTGTTTTGTTTCCTTTATTAGATTTATTTTTTCACAAAATGGCTCAAAACAAAGATTATGCAAGCATCAGATCTCCAGTATGCAATCTTAACAGATTTGCCATCTGGAAGGCAAGAATCAAATTGTATATGAATTCTATTGATGAAGATATCTTTGCTTCCATCTTAACTGGAGTACCTCCAGCACCTACAGCTTCTCCAAGTACGTCTACAAACATGACTGCAGTACCTCCTCCAGATAATACTGAAGCCCAGAGGAAAGCCAAAATTGCAGATGCAAAAGCAATGAACATCTTGGCACAGACTATGTCAGATGATATATTTCAGAAGGTGGCTGAGTGCACCTCCGCCAAGGCCATTTGGGACTCCCTCAACCAAATGGTAGCTTGTTCAGCTGATGAAAGGAAAGATAAGAGATCAAATCTCATATCCCTGTATGAGAATTCTAAGAAGGATGAGGCTGAATCAGTTGCTGAAATGTACAATAGGTTGATCTCAATCATCAATGAGCTTAAAACCTTGGATAAAGATATCACCCTTACAGAGGTGAATGACAAAATCTTGATGTGCTTCCCTAGCTCTTGGGACTCAAGAATCTGGCCTATCAAAGAAGCTAGAAGCCTAAATGAGATATCAACTGAATCTCTGCTAGGCAAACTAAAATCTTATGAGCAGTTGATTAAATAAAGAGAAGCAGCTGAACAGAAATCAATAACTCCAGTGAAAAAAGATCACAGTATAGCTTTCAAGGCATCAAAGGAAAGGGAGACCTCAACATCCAATGAAGGACTAAATAGCCTCTTTGCAAAAAAAATTATAAGATGGCTAGAAAGGACTTCAGAATAAAATCATCCAGGCAGGATGATAAGCCCAAATATGACAAGACACCAACCAAGGAGGTTGTGTGCTTTAGATGTAGAAAGCCTGGACATTACATCTCTGAATGTCCAGAAAGCCAGAAGAAGGAGAAAAGCAGAGAAAAAGACTCAAGGAGAAAACACAGCAGTAGACCCTCCTCCAGCAAGTACAAAAAGAGAGACAAAGGCTTTGTTGCTGAAACATGAAGTGATACTGAAGAAGAATCATCCTCCTCCAGCTCAAGTGAAGAAGTGAAAGAAGCAAGATTCAAGGAGTTTTGCCTTATGGCAATTGATGCCTCCAGGAGCAGTTCAGGATCAGAAGGTGAATCTGAAGATGAAGCAGCCTCAGAGTCAGAGACAGATCAGGTTCTTTCAAGTTTTGATTATAATTCTGATTCATTTAAAATTGAATTCAAGACTATGTGTTTAGATTTAATTAGTTCAGAGAAAGAAATAAAAGCCCTTAGAGAAAAACTTGGAAACCATGAATCTGTTAACTCAAAAAATCTTAAACTAAAAGATCAACTAACTTTAGCAAATGAGCAGATAATTAAATTAAAATCTGATTTATGTGAGGCTAAACAACTTGACCAATCTCTCAATGGAAGAAGTCTAAAGCTGATGGACATAACAAGCACAGTAAATGCCAGATTAAATGGCAAGCTGGGCATGGGTGCATCATCAGGTTTGCCCCCCATAATTAAGAAAAATATCCGTGCAACACCGATTAAATTTGTTTCTGCCAAGGGAGAAGAGAAGATAATAGACAAACCAATGTCTGAAAACAATCCAAAACCCATAGACAAGAGCAATAAAAATCAGAAAACAGCTAATAAAAACAAGATTCAGCAGCATTCATCGAACTCCGATCGACAAAATGTGGCCCGTTCGTCGAACCTAGATCGACGAACGTTGAACGCAAATTTCAGTAATAACAATTCGTCTAACTGCGATCGACGAACTTTGTATGGTTCGTCGAGCAGAGGTCGATGAACATGGGGCGCAAAAAATGACTATTGTCATTCTCTGTATAACGCCCCAAAAATTGTATTTGAGTCGGTCGCGAAAAAGGGGATTTTTGGTGCTTGTATAGGGGTACACGGCCTAGGAAACGGGCGTGTCCAAGGCCATGTCTGGCTGGTGTTTTGGCTGTTTTCATCCCGAGAAGGACACGGCTAGAAGCACGGCTAAGTTACACGGGCGTGTCATTTGACACGGGTGTGTGCCTACCCGTGTCCCTACCTGTGTTCTTTTGGGTCGTGTCCGTTGCCGTGGCAGTTATGCGTGACACGCCCCCGAACACGGGCGTGTCGAGGAACCCGACACGGGCGTGTCAGGTGAGATACGGGCGTGTCATTGCCCGTGTGTCTTTCCTCCGTTCGACGATCGTGCCTGGAGCGAGGCACACGGCCTGAGACACGGCCGTGTGCAAAGCCGTGTTCGGCCAAGGCCTGGAGATTTTTGAACGGATCTGAGACGTTCGTTTTCTTTAATTAAAATCCAACGGCCCAGATGGTTTCCTGCTTTGTTAAGGCCGGGAATGGGGGAGTTAATCCTTCATTTCTCTCCAACCATTCTCTCTCTCAAGGAGTTGGAAAGAGGAGGAAGAAGGAAGGGATTCCGGCCGCCGGCGGAGCATCGGAGCACCGTTTTGAAATCTGAGAGCGGATCTGTGGAGGAAAGTTCCTTTCGAAGATTTCCATCAGTGTAGTTTTTCCATGGCACCAAAGCGGACTACAAGGGTAACGATTCTCTACTTGATCATGTGAAGCTCTTCCTTTCTACATGGGGAATCCCGCTCCAGCGAGAGTGCGGTGAGTGCGTGGTGTTCCTTGGGGTTGATGTGAATAGTCCCCCTTGTGTTGCATATATAGTCCGAAATCGTAAGTACGAGCATAGGCATTGTGTGTGAAGCCTACCCGAATGTGTATTATCTGGATCTGTGATGTTGCATTTGATATGTTTTTCCGGAGAAGACTCCGTGCTTTGGGTTTTTCGGGTTTCTACACGGTAGATTGCAGCAGGGATCCTTGGAGGTTAACTTAAAGGCGCACCTGGAAAACTGAGCGGAAATGTGTTTTGCTAACTTGGCGGTCTGGGAACCGGCCTTGATCATAACTGGGTTATAAGGTTGTTTGGAAAGTTTGGGGATCTGAGAGAAGCTTGGCCCGCGCGTAGGACAAAAATTGTATATGCGGCATGAGCAACGGGCAAGTGGAATTGGACCTATGATATGTGGTTTGGTGCGAGACACCAGAAGACGGGGACTGACCGTTGGCATAGTCGGGAGCATTAAACGTTGATCAGAAAGGCTAAATGCTCACATGTTGTTGCCATCCTGGGGTGGTGGTGAAGATGCTGATTGGTCAGGATTCACCGTTAATGTGCCCTGAGTGCACGGGGTATTTGGCCGTGCGAGCCTACACCTATGGCGTAGTATAGTTATGCTTTATAATGTTATTGGGCTAATGATATGCAGGGAAAGAGCACCACCGTCCCGAGTTAGGGGCGGGGTCGTTATAATTTGGTCGGCTTTTGGCTGATCGTTGCTCTATTTGCCACTGTGCGGTGGAATGTGCTTGCAGGTGCTGCGGAGCCGAGTACCAAATAGCGGGCTGGAGCCCATGTTGCTGTGCTGGCCCTAGAAGGCCAAAGCGAATAGTTGTTTTTATTTTTATCATGTGTAGCCGTCCTACGAGCTGATGTATGTAAGACATGTTTTTATTAAGTGAACATTTGTAAGGCCATAAGGCCATGTACCCTTTTTAGTGTATTTGGGGTTTCATTCCAGTGGTTTTGGTTGTGGACATTCATGCTTATTGGATTTAAGATTTTATCAACTTTAAAAGCTTCCTCTAGAATGCTCTGTGTAGGACGAGTAGTCTTAATTGGATAGTTTGAATATTGTTATGTAACCCTTCAAACTGTCTGTGGTATATGGCGTCGGGTTCCAGCTGGACCTTCTGTTATATGCCATGCGACGGATGGGGGTATTATAATTTGGTATCAGACTTCTGGTTACGGTCAGACTTAAATGAATTCATGGGCGAATTCTTTTTAGGGGTGGTGAGCACATGTGTGCGTCATCATTATAACATTAAAAAGAACCCATGAATGTCCACTTATGAATGAAAAATACACTTGTTTTGTGGAATCTGAGCATTCCAATGATTGCTTTTAGCAATTTGTTTGTCGACTAATCGTGTGTCTTTTCTACTTTAGGCAGCTAGAGCGGTGCTGGTCAGTCAGAGCGTCCACAATCAGCGGAAAGTAGTTCACCAAGGGACGTGCCTACAACACCTCCTTCAGTGGAAACCATCAGTATGGTGGCTGAGGCGGTATTTGCAATAATAAATGCCCAACCTGCAAGGCAAATGCATCGCGCACCTCCTGCGAATGAGCAAGAACCGGTTAGGGCGGCAGAGCCGAGAGTGGTGGAGCGCATAGCAGTTGATCTGGTAGAGCCGAGGAGAGCTACGGAGAAGCAGCTTAAGCATGTAATGGGCTTTAATCCTCCGAGGTTCGATGGGGTTGGAACGCCAGCTCAAGCTGAGGACTGACTCTCTTCGATAAAGAGGGTCTTGATAGCCACGTTAACTGAGGAGTGGCAGAAGAACACCATAGTGACTTTTCTTTTGGTGGGTGAAGCGAGGCTGTGGTGGGATGAGTTGGAGTTTCATCTCTTAGTGGGTAGGCAGCTTGCTGATGTGCCTATGGAGGAATTTTCGAGGTTGTTCCTAGCCAGATTTGTACCCTCTGCTCAGAAGTTGGAGATGGAGAATCAGTATCTTGGGTTGACTTAGTGATCCAGAAGCGTCGATGAGTATCTTCATGAGTTCACACGGTTGGGTCGTTATGCTGGTGCTACATTTATGGAAGAAGAACGGAAGACCAACCGATTTTATGAGGGTCTACGCGGAGACCTACAGCTACTACTTGCTGGGCCTAAGGCACAAGGCTTCCTAGCCTTGGTCAAATCGGCCCGATCATTGGAGAAGGTTGCGAAGAAAGTTCAATAGAAGAAGGTCCCAGGAGAAATGAAGTCAGAGTTCAAGGTGCCAAATAACAAGTCAAGTTTCCGCAGATGGAATAAGAAGTGGAGGACTTCGAACTCAGCCCCTTCGGCTGATGCATCGGGGGCAACTACAAGTCGAGTCCCAGGAGCTTACTACAACTGCGGGAAGACGGGGCATTTTGCTCGTGAGTGTTGGAGCGGACGTTCAAAGTCCGAGAGGAAGTCTGGAGCAACTTATGAGGAGAAAGGGAAGGCGGTGGAGTCAACAGCGTCCCCATGCTCCAGCCCAGCCTAGAGTCTACAACCTTGGTCTGCAAGATGCCATAAAGCAAGCAGACGTGGTGACAGGTATGAGTTAAATTTCAGTGGTATAACTTTTATAGTTGTTACCTTTGTATTTGTTAGCTTACTTTTATTGGTGCTAGGCTTTGTGTTTGTCTTTGAGTTTTCGGCGAAAGCCATGTTTGATACGGGAGCATCGCATTCCTTCTTGTCCGAAAAATTTATATCGCGCATCGGGGTTCCGTCCTCGATGGCAAAAGACAAGTTGGATGTGTTGTTGCCCAATGGGTGCTCAATGCGCGCGGATAGGGTCTGCGTTGTGAAGCTTCGGATTGGAGACTGAGAGTTGGATTTGCGGGCGTCGGTTCTACCGTTAGTGGAGTTCGACGTAATATTCGGTATGGATTGGCTCTCGGAGCAGGGTGCATGCATTGATTGCAACCGTAAGGAAGTTAAGTTAGGTCTGGACACCGATCGGGAGACTACCTTTGTGGGCATGAAGGGGTCGGGTAAAGTTTTGATGTCGGCCCTTCAGGTGTTCAAGGCAGTTCGGTTTGGGGCAGCGCTGTTTGCCACTCTAATGCAGTCTTCGACGCCTAAGCCAAGTCTTGACAGTATCCCAGTTGTGTCTGAGTATCCCGATGTGTTCCTAGATGATCTCCCAGGAGCCCCTCCTCAGCGGGAGATTGATTTTACCATTGAGCTGGTACCAGGTGCCAAATCGGTGTCACACTCTCCATATCGGATAGCGCCGCGAGAGATGGTAGAATTGAAGGTGCAACTGAAAGAGTTGCTAGAGCAAGGTTATGTGCGTCCAAGTTCGTCTCCTTGGAGCGCACCAGTTCTCTTTGTTAAGAAGAAAGATGGGAGCTTGCGGCTTTGTATCGACTATCGGGAATTGAAGAAGCTTACGGAGAAGCACAAATAACCAATCCCGAGGATTGACGATCTGTTTGATCATTTGGTTCGGTCAACGGTATATTCGAAGTAAGATTTGAAGTTCGGTTACTACCAGTTGAGGATAAGGGAGAGCGACATCACAAAGACAGCATTCAGTACGCGGTTTGGGCATTACGAGTTTACGGTCATGGCGTTTGGGTTGACGAATGCGCCATCCATATTTATGGATCTGATGAACAGGACGTTCAGAGAGTACCTGGATCGTTTCATGATAGTATTTATCGATGATATCCTGGAGTACTCGCAGTGTGAAGAGGGCCATTACAATCATCTACACATTGTGTTGGAGACGTTGAGAAGGAATAAGTTGTATGCTAAGTTCTCCAAGTTTGAATTCTTATTATCCTCGATAGCGTTCCTTGGTCATGTTGTTAGTGGAGAGGGTATAGCTGTGGATCAGGCGAAGATAGTGGCGATACGAGAGTGGCCTCCTTTGACTTCAGTGGCAGAGGTCCGGAGTTTTCTGGGGCTTGCTGGCTACTACAGGCGCTTCGTAGAGAACTTCTTGCGGATAGCGCTACCACTCATGACGTTGAATAGGAAGGATCAGAAGTTTGTGTGGTCTTCGGAGTGCGAATTGGCTTTTGAAGAGTTGAAGAGGCGGTTGACCACAAGGCCTATTTTATGTTCGCCAAGTGGAATTGAAGGGTTCAAGATCTATAGTGATGCTTCAGGTAGTGGTTTGTGTTGTGTTTTGTTACAACATGGGAGAGTGATAGCCTATGGTTCATGACAATTGAAGGCTCACGAGAGAAATTATCAGGTTCACGACTTAGAGTTAGCGGCCGTGATATTTGCTATAAAGCTTTGGAGGCACTACCTGTACGGTTTAAAGGTTGATATTTACACCGATTATAAGAGCTTGAAGTACTTGTTGGACCAAAAGGATATGAATATGAGGCAGCGGAGGTGGATGGAGTTCTTGGGGTACTACACCTTCAAGATACATTATGTGCCTGGGAAGGGTAATGCAATGGCGGATGCGTTGAGTTGCAGGACTCCAGGCGCAGGCCAACTGCTTATCGGTACATGATGAGAGATTGGTTCATGAGTTGGAGGCTTTGGAGATATCTTGCGTCGACAAGCAGTCTAGTGCCGAGGCGAAATTATTTTGGACAGAGGTGCAGTGTGACCTAGCGGATAGAGTTCGGCAGGCTTTGGTTCAGGATAACAGCATGAAGCAGATCTTGGATGAATCTTTGGATGGGTCAAATTTCCAGTTTGTTGTTGAAGATGGTTTGCTATGGAAGGACGGTCGCCTATGCGTTCCTAGTGCGGATAATCTTCGGGAGGCGTTGATGTATGAGGCTTATCATACAAGGTACTCAATCCACCCGGGAAGCACGAAGATGTATAGAGACATGAAGAAATTATTCTGGTGGCCAGGTTTGAAGAAGGATGTAGCACTTTATGTGGCCAAGTACCGTACTATAACGCCCCCGGTTTTTTTGTGTTTTGTTTGATCTTTGGCTGGCGTTGCGATGACGTATTTTCGGCTTTTAGCCGTTGTAGAGCGTGGTCTTAGCTCTTAGGGTTCCTTGTGTAGCCTGTTTGTAGCCTGTTAGCAAGATTCCCCAGCTAGCCGGAGTCTGTTTGGTGACTCGGTTGGGCCTCTTAGGGAATGCTTGTGTTTTTGACTTCGGGTGGTAATATCCCGGGTTTTGTTCGTCGAATGCTAATTTCGACTTCACAGTTGTGTTCGTAGCGTGGGTTTTTAGCTGCGATGCGAATTTCGTCATTTTTTCCGTGATGTTTCGGGTCTCGCGTCGTTTTGATATTGAGTGTAAGTAATTATTATGTATTGATTGTTTATTATTAAAACTGATGTGTATATATAGCCTTAGGTTAGAAATTAGGGCTCAGTTCTTTGTCTTTTCCTTTTTTTTCTTTCTGGTAGAAGTCGCCGCCTGTGCGAGAGGAAGAGAACCGCCGGACTACCATAGCCTTTGGACGCCGATTCCTGGAGATTTAGTGGTCGAAATTCGATTTCGAGAGTGGATCTGGACTGCCCTCGCGTGGATCTGCATGCTTTCTGCTCCTCAGCTTGCTGCTCTGCGGCTAGATCCGTGAGTGGGGGAAATCGCAGACCAAGTTTTTCCGGTATTGAGGCAAGTGATGTTCCCTCATCCTTGCCATAATTGATCTCTGCCTTCTTTTGTTTAAATTTTATCTCTTTCCTGCTTAGATCTTAGGTGTACGTTAGGGTTCGTTCCCGATCATACCGTGGTTAGTGTAAAAACGTTCCAGTTAAATCTCAAATTTCCTGAGGGATTGTGTTTATTAGGGACAGATTTGGTTCGGTTCAGGTCGAGTAGTTGCTATTGCCGATGGATGATGGAATGCTAGAGAGAGGCCTCGTTCTCGTTTTGGTTGTTTGCTGGTTTTGGCACCGGTGGCCAGTCGGGGTGTCGACACCGACCAGCAGTGGTGTCGACACTTGGTGTCGACACCAGCAGCTGTGGTGTCGATACTTGGTGTCGACACCAGCAGCAGTGGTGTCGACACTTGGTGTCGACACCAGCAGCTGTGGTGTCGACACTTGGTGTCGACACCAGCAGCGGGGGTGTCGACACTTCGTGTCGACACCAGCAGCTGTGGTGTCGACACTTGCTGTCGACACCAGCAGTGGGGGTGTCGACACTTGGTGTCGACACCAGCAGCTGTGGTGTCGACACTTGGTGTCGACACCAGCAGCAGGGGTGTCGATACTTGGTGTCGACACCAGCAGCGGGGGTGTCGACACTTGGTGTCGACACCAGCAGCTGTGGTGTCGACACTTGGTGTCGACACTAGCAGCAAAGGTGTCGACACTTTGTGTCGACACCAGTAGCAGAGGTGTCGACACTTGGTGTCGACACCAGCAGCAGAGGTGTCGACACTTGGTGTCGACACCAGCAGCAGAGGTGTCGACACTTGGTGTCGACACCAGCGGCAGAGGTGTCGACACTTGGTGTCGACACCAGCGGCAGAGGTGTCGACACTTGGTGTCGACACCAGCAGCTGAGGTGTCGACACCGGCATGTCATGGTGTCGACATATCGTGTCGACACTAGTTTCCGCGTTGGTTTTGGGGTCAGGTAAGGCTCGAGGTTGGTTCGGGTTAGGCGTGCAAGGTCGCGTCGGTTAGACCCGACGTTTTTGCCTTGGGTTCGTGTGTTTCTTAGGATTGTTTGTGTGACTTTTTCCCTAGGGGGGGCATTGGGTGTTCGGCCAGTTTCTGCATGCCGACTCTTGGGTTGTGGCAGGTGGTGGAGTTTTGGTGGCCTCTGGAGGGGTGGTTTTATGTGCAGAGCTGTGGCCACCGCCTTTTGCCCCGGTTTGGGTTGGTGTGTGTGGGACCCTAAAGCTGCCACTGTTTGACCCCTTAACCCTTTTTGGACCTGATTTTCGTTATGTATTCAGATCCATGTTTTGACCACTGCCACTTACCCACGTGTTAGGACTGTTAGTCCCTTTCCTGTTTATGCTTTCTTTTCTTATGGCATACATGTATATGTCTTGTTGCTGTTGCAGACTCTTTTGGTAGGGCATAATGGTTTTATTGCTCACACTTGGTGTGCTCTGCTGTGCTCTAGATAGTACTCTCTTCTTACTGTCACCCCCTTTTCTTTTGCTTATAGCAGTTTGTTGCCAGGTTGGTAAACCCTCTTCTTCTTATTACTCATTAATCTATTGCTCTATTTACCTTTTGATTATTTCCTTGCTGAGTTATTCTTTTCTTGAATTCCTCAGGTCCAGGTTGTAGCCAATTCAGTGGCTAGTTCTTTTGGAGGGGCTTGTTGGTGGCCTCTTGGGTAGCTGAGATAGCTGATCCCCGTTTTTGTGAGGTAGTTCTTTACTTTTTCTGTATAGACATACATACTCGCCAGTGGGTTCGTGTCAGGTTGTTGACGCCCACTGGTGGCTTCTTGCGATGCTGGGTATGACTTAAACTGCTGTTTTTGCCTATTTTATGGTTGGTTACTTGCTTCTGTGAAGGATTTATGCTAGGTTGCATGTTAGATATTTTTAAAACCTAAAAGTATTGCTCTATGTACCTCATGCATAACATGTTTTCTAAAACAAGACACTATTTTTCCTCAGCGTAAAACACTATCTTTCATACCTACTATATTCACCTTAGAGTCGTGCATACCATGAGTCATCCCCCGGGGACACTCATGCTCAATTAGGGTGTCAACTTAATTGAACCAAAGTATTTTCTGCTGCGTATAAATATAATTTTAACTGTGGACTGGCTGATCCACCATGCCGAGGGATACGGCCATTCAACTTAACTGATTTTCTTTCACATTTAATTAACGATTTTCCTTAAAATCTAAGGTCTGGAGTTTTGCCTGAACGTGTGCAGTTATCCCCTGCACGACGTGGCATCACGGCACGTGTTTTCTCTTGCTCTGATACGATTTTATCGTTGAGAAAATGCGGGTTGTGACAGTTGGTATCAGATGGAGGTTGCTTGACAAATGGTTGGCAACCTTTCCCTTGTTTGCATTAGTGGTTAGCATCATACCATACACACACTGATATGTCATCAGCACATCTTGGACGAAGCACGAACACTACACTCATGAGCATAAAGAAGTATACATGGCATATTATGTAGTATGGGATGCATAATATATTTTGTATATGGATCCACCATAAGAGGCAACATGTGAGGGTTATGTAGTATGGGATGCATAACCTCACCACATGAATGCGGCTAGCCCATTTTCTTTTTTCGTTGCATGGGAATGTTATGTAGTATGAGATGCATAACATTTTCATGTGTACGCCGCCCATGGCATGCACTAAGGCCTTTTTAGAATGCATAGCACATCATGCATAGCATAACATTTCATAAGCACAACGTGCCAAGCTAAAGATTTGCAAGATGACATATGTACACACATGGTTTTGAGTCAAAAAGAATACAAATACATGCATTCATGGTTTAGGCACCTGAGTTAGTATGATGGTGGTGAACCATCTTAGGTTAAGCATAACATCATCATGGTAAAAACAACTCCCAGAGCAAGTTTTGCAGTTGAAGTTCATATTTAAGTGTGTTTGTCCATACTGGGTAGTTTTGTTCTAGCTGATGGGCTAGGTTTTGTCTAAAGCTTGTGCGATTTTAGGATGGCAAGACGTCCTGCGACGAGATCGACCCCCCAATCCGAGGGTGAGACGTCAGGAGCGCAGAGCGACGCGTTGGTAGAAAGCTTGCGGCAGAGTAATGAGGCGTTATCGAGGCAGGTAGTGGCTATGCAGGCTCAGATTCAGTCCCTTGTAGCAGTGGTGGCGGGACAGACCCCGAGAGCTCAGGGCCCCGCTGAGGGGGTAGCTATTCCTGCCCCTCCTGCTCCTCCCATGCCTTTGGTTGTGGTGCCCCCAGAGATGACGTTCATATCCCAGTTTTAGCGGCCGAGACCCCCAACCTATGATGGGCAGGCAGATTTCATGATTTTGGATGACTGGCTGATTACCATTGAGGAGATGTTCTCTTACTCAAGGATTACGGACGATCAGAAAGTGATGCTTGCTGCCTACCAGCTCAAGGGCTTAGCAAAGAATTGGTGGCTGAGGGAGAAAGAGAGCTTAGTGGCAGGTTGCACTTGGGAGTCATTTAAGGTGATGTTGTTAAGTAAGTTTCTGCCTTCAGTCGAGCGGGACCAGCTAATGAATGACTTTCTTCATTTAAAGTAGAGGAAACTCACGGTTAGTGAGTATGAGATTGAGTTTAGTAAGTTGAGTCAGTTTGCTCCGGTTCTGGTGAGTGTTGAGGCAGACCGAGTTAAGCGATTTCTGGGTGGACTAAGAAGCGACATTCAGCAGTTAGCAAATGCCTATGGAGCAGTCAGTTATGCCAGCGTGGTTGAAGCTGCCTTGAGAGTTGAGGCCATTGAGAATGCCAAGAATAGAGGCCAGCAGTTGAGGAAGGATAAGCGGAAGTCCGATGGAGGGAAGAGCCCTCAGGAACCTGGTGCTATCTCGAGAAAGAAGATCAAAGAGATTTGTAGCTTTTGTGGCCGGCCAGGCCACCCATTTGAGAAGTGTTTCAAAAGGTTGGGAGCGCAGAAGAAGGAACAGGTGCACGCGATTCAGGGTATTTCCAGGGGAGACTTGGTGTGTGCCTTGTGTGGAAGGAAGGGGCATGAGGCTGCCCGTTGTTGGTTAAAAGATAAGGTCTGTTTTCAGTGCGGCCAGAAGGGTCATCTCAAGACAAGGTGCCCTCAGACCCAGCCTATTCTGCAGCCAGTTCCCCTCCAAGCTTTGCCACCGCCTCAGCAAATGGATAAAGGAAAGGGGAAGCTTAATGTGCTTTCGACAGACGAAGTGAAGACCTCGACCCAGGTTATCTCAGGTTCGACTCCTCCCCAGTCAGCTCGTTACGTTCCCTTTTTGGTTGTAGTTTTCGTTTTAGTGCTTGTTGCCTTAGATGCGTGTGCAATTCGTAGGACGATTTAAGGTAAAGAACCGCTGGGCGTGCGTTCTCTTCGATTCCGGCGCTACCCACTCGTTTGTGGCTAGAGCCTTCGTGGAGCAGTTCAGTTTGGGCCTAGATCGTGTTGGTGGTGCCTTCTGCGTTAAGTTCCCTTCTGGTGACTCTGTGGTTACGGACCTGGGTGTCCTCGATTGTCCGATTTTGTTGGGAGATTTTCTAGCCAAGGCAGATCTGAAGGTGATTGACCTGGAGGACTTCGATGTTATTTTGGGCATGGACTGGTTGTCAAGGTACGATGCTGTGATCCAGTGCAAGGGTAAGCGCTTGGACTTCGTCAAAGACAACGGTCAGCCAGGGAGCGTTTATGGGTATTCCCTCAAGGAGTCTCCAGTCTTTTCTGCGGTGCGTGCTCGGAAGTTGCTTGATTCTGGCTGTTTTGCCTGTGTGGTCTCTCTGGTAGGGACGATTGTTAGTGTGCCCCGCTTGGAAGAGATTCTTGTGGTGTGTGACTTCTCTGATGTGTTTCCTGACGATCTTCCCGGTCTTCCACCCGATCGAGATGTCGAGTTTGCCATATATTTGGAGCCAGGCACGCGTCCTATTGTAAAGGCGCCGTACCAGATGGCCCCGCGAGAGCTGGAAGAGTTGCGAATTCAGCTAGATGAGTTGTTGGCAAAAGGCTTTATAAGGCCGAGTGCTTCGACTTGGGGTGCGACAGTGTTGTTCGTTAAAAAGAAGGATGGGTCGATGAGGTTATGCATCGACTATAGAGAGCTGAACAAGGTTACTATTAAGAACAGGTATCCTTTGCCACGAATCGACGATTTGTTTGACCAACTGCGTGGTAGTGCCCTGTTTTCCATGATAGATCTTCGTTCGGGCTATCACCAGTTGAGGATTCGGGAGTCAGATGTTCCGCGGATGGCGTTTCGCTCTCGTCATGGGCATTTTGAGTTTTTGGTTATGTCATTTAGTTTGACTAATGCGCCCTCAGCTTTTATGGAGTTGATGAACAGATTTTTCAAGGATTTTCTAGATAAGTTTGTGATTGTCTTTATAGACGATGTTTTGGTGTATTCTAAAGATGCGGAGGAGCATGATCGACATTTGTGACTGGTCTTGGCGACTCTGAGAGACCATAAGCTATACGCCAAGCTGAGCAAATGTGAATTTTGGTTGCCTCAAGTCTCTTTTCTAGGCCACGTGATTAATAAGGAGGGAATATCGGTGGACCCAGAAAAGATCGCTGCTGTTATGGAATGGGCGAGACCTGTTACTCCCAAAGAGATCAGAAGCTTCTTGGGTCTGGCTGGTTATTATAGAAGATTTGTAGAAGGATTCTCTACCTTGTCCGCGCCGTTGACCAAGTTGACGCAGAAGAATGTAGCCTTTATATGAGATGGTAAGTTTGAGAAGGCTTTTGAGGAACTAAAAAGAAGGCTATGTTCGGCTCCAATTTTTGTCTTTGCCTACGGAGGCTAGTGAGAATGATATATATGTGGATGCGTCGCATGTCGGACTGGGCTACGTTTTGATGGAGGGCGGGAAGGTGATTGCGTACGGGTCGAGGCAGCTAAAGACTCACGAGAGGAGTTACCCTACGCATGACCTGGAGTTTGCAGCTGTGATCTATGCGCTACAATTGTGGAGGCATTTGCTATATGGCGCGCAGTGCAAGATTTTCACGGATCATAAGAGTTTGAAGTATGTCTTCACTCAGAAAGAATTGAATCTGCGCCAGCGGCGGTGGTTGGAGTACGTGGCCGACTATGATGTTGAAATTCAGTATCATCCGGGCAAGGCAAATGTGGTGGCCGATGCCCTAAGTTGGAAGTCAGGTAAGATTTTTAATCTTTCCGCCGAGCGTCTAGTGGAAGAGTTTCTTTTGATGGACATTTCTGTGGGAAGCTGTGATTCGCAGAGTTGCTTGGCAGTGGCAGAACCTTCGTGGATTGCGCTTACGAGACTGCATCAGAAGGACGATCTCGATCTTCCGCATTTGTATCTTTGAGCTGAAAAAGGTGAATTACCAGATTTCTCTATAGATGATGCGGGTACCTTGAAGTATCGTGGCAGGTTTTGCATCCCCATGGTTGGAGATATCCGGGATTTGGTGTGCAGAGGAGCCCACAGATCTAGTGTCGCCTACCATCTAGGGTCGACCAAGATGTATCATGATTTAAAACAGATTGCCTGGTGGTACGGAATGAAGAAGGACATAGCCAGATTTGTTTCAGAGTGTTTCACTTGCAGGCATGTGAAAGCCGACCATGGGAGGCATGGTGGCAAGCTGACTCCCTTGGAGATTCCGATGTGGAAGTGGGAGAGTATCTCGATGGATTTCATTACCGGCTTACCAAGATCTCCTAAGGGGCATGATTCAGTGTGGGTAATCATAGACAGATTGACGAAGAGCGCTCATTTCGTACCATTTAAGATCGATTATCCGATGAGGAAGATAGCCGAGCTGTATCTGGAAGAGGTTGTCAGATTGCATGGTGTACCTGTAAGTATCATATCAGATCGAGACTCCATGTTCAAGTCTCATTTTTGGAAGAGCCTTCAAGAAGGGTTGGGTACAGATTTGAGATATTCTACGGCTTATCATCCGCAGACCAATGGTCAGACGGATCGAGTAAATCAGATTGTGGAAGATATGATCCGATGCTATATTCTGGACCACGGAGGAGCGTGGGACGAGCGCTTGCGGCTTATGGAATTCGCTTATAACAACAGTTATCAAGAAAGCTTGCAAATGGCTCCTTTTGATGCTTTGTATGGAAGGCGCTGCAGGACTCCCTTGTTTTGGGCTGAGTTTGGCAAGGGACCTTTGTTGGGTCCAGAAGCCCTCGAGGAGATTGAAACCGCTGTGAAGCTTATTCGGGAAAAGTTTCAGATAGCCCAGGAGAGATATGAGAAGAACGCCAATCGGCGTAGATCGGACTTGGAATTTGCGGTGGGGGACTCGGTGTTCTTAAAGTTCTCCCCATTGATTGGAGTCAAGCGGTTTGGCAAGAATAGGAAGTTGGACCCGAGGTACGTGGGGTCATTTCCGATTGTTGAGCGGATTGGGGTATCATCCTACAGGCTGGCTTTGCCCGCAAATTTCCCGGGCGTGCATGATGTCTTTCACGTCAGTCAGCTGCGGAAATGTGTGAGGAATGACAGGCAGGTTTTGGATTCTGTGCCTCAGTTGGAGCCAAATCTTTCTTATGTGGAGGTGCCCGTTCGCATTTTGGATTCTCAAGTTCGTGCGTTGCGGAAGAAGACTATTCCTATGGTTAAAGTTTTATGGAGGAATCAGGATGTGGAAAGCGCGACTTGGGAATTGGAGTCGGCTATGAGGCAGGCTCACTCTCATCTGTTTCCCTGATCTTGTGCCTGGTATACTCTATTTTATTATATAGCCCTTTCCTGGCTCTTTCTCTCTCCTTCTTTATAGGAGTGTTGTGAGTAAAGTTTCGAGGCGAAACTTTCTTTTAGGGGGAGTGGCTGTAACGCCCCCGGTTTTTCTGTGTTTTGTTTGATCTTTGGCTGGCGTTGCGATGGCGTATTTCCGGCTTTTAGCCATTGTAGAGCGTGGTGTTAGCTCATAGGGTTCCTTGTGTAGCCTGTTTGTAGCCTGTTAGCAAGATTCCCCAGCTAGCCGGAGTCTGTTTGGTGACTCGGTTGGGCCTCTTAGGGAATGCTTGTGTTTTTGACTTCGGGTAGTAATATCCCGGGTTTTGTTCGTCGAATGCTAATTTCGACTTCACAGTTGTGTTCGTAGTGTGGGTTTTTAGCTGCGATGCGAATTTCATCATTTTTTCCGAGATGTTTCGGGTCTCGCGTCGTTTTGATTTTGAGTGTAAGTAATTATTATGTATTGATTGTTTATTATTAAAACTGATGTGTATATATATAGCCTTAGGTTAGAAATTAGGGCTCAGTTCTTTGTCTTTTCCTTTTTTTTCTTTCTGGTAGAAGCCGCCGCCTGTGCGAGAGGAAGAGAACCGCCGGACTACCCTAGCCTTCGGACGCCGATTCCTGGAGATTTATTGGTCGAAATTCGATTTCGAGAGTGGATCTAGACTGCCCTCACCTGGATCTGCATTTTTTCTGCTCCTCAGCTTGCTGCTCTGCTGCTATATCCGTGAGTGGGGGAAATCGCCGACCAAGTTTTTCCGGTATTGAGGCAAGTGATGTTCCCTCATCCTTGCCATAATTGATCTCTGCCTTCTTTTGTTTAAATTCTATCTCTTTCCTGCTTAGATCTTAGGTGTACGTTAGGGTTCGTTCCCGATCATACCGTGGTTAGTGTAGAAAAGTTCCAGTTAAATCTCAGATTTCCTGAGGGATTGTGTTTATTAGGGACAGATTTGGTTCGGTTCAGGTCAAGTAGTTTCTATTGCCGATGGATGATGGAACGCTAGAGAGAGGCCTCATTCTCGTTTTGGTTGTTTGCTGGGTTTGGCGTCGGTGGCCAGTCGGGGTGTCGACACCTTTGTGTCGATACCGGCCAACAGTGGTGTCGACACTTGATGTCGACACCAGCAGCTGTGGTGTCGACACTTAGTGTCGACACCAGCAGCAATGGTGTCGACACTTGGTGTCGACACCAGCAGCTGTGGTGTCGACACTTGGTGTCGACACCAGTGTTGGGTACATTGGTCAAATGTACCTGATTTGAAGAAGCCTCACCTAACTCAATGATATACATCATAATGTATTTGATGTTTGTTTGAGTTACTTGTGCAGGTTAGGTATACACTGGACTGAAGCTAAAAGTTTCTAAGTCCATGTGTCGACACCCAGAGGGAAAGTGTCGACACTTGAGAAAGCTTGTGTCGACACCCAGACAATCAGTGTCGACACTTGGAGTAATTGTGTCGACACCTGAGAAGAAGAGTCGACACCAGACAGAAAGTGTCGACACTTGGAGCTGTGTCGACACTCAGTGAAGAAGAATGCAGAAAAGCTGTGTCGACACTTAGCAGAAGTGTCGACACCTAGAAGAGCCGAGTCTACATCAGAAAGTGTCGACACTTGGTGTTGTGTCGACACTCAGCAAAATTCTGCAGAGACTAAGGACAAGTGTCGACACTCAACACAATGTGTCGACACTCAAACAGCAGAGTCAACATATGAAGAATGTGTCGACACTCAACACAATGTGTCGACACACACACAAAGGAGTCAACACTTGAAGTATGTGTCGACACTCAGCACAATGTGTCGACACACAACCAGAAGAGTCAACACTTGAAGAAAGTGTCGACACCCAGCACAATGTGTCGACACTTAGTTGAAGACTCTACACTTGAAGAAAGTGTCGACACAAGGAGCTGTGTCGACACTTAGCAAAGAACAGAAAAGTTTACAAAATATTCTAAGTACAAGTGTCGACACTAAGGGAATGTGTCGACACTCAGCTGAGGAAACAAAATTGAAGACTTGTGTCGACACCAAGAAGTAGTGTCGACACTTGACAGTTTCAACACATGAAGATGTGTCGACACAAAGGAGATGTGTCGACACTTAGAAGAATACAGTTAAAGAATGAAGAACAAGTACTTGTGTCGACACTCAATTTCAGTGTCGACACATGCAGAAGTATCTGTGTCGAGACATACAAGGAATTGTGTCGACACCTTGTAGACATGTGTCGACACTTACACAACATGTGTCGACATTTGGTCTATAAGTGTCGACACTTAAGAACAGAAAGTCTCGACACTATCTGACAGTTAGAAAATTTCAAGAAGTGACTGGTTGACATGACAGCTGCCGATCCAGCCGGTCTACAACAACTGTCAGAGAAATCAGAAGTCTATTATGAACCGGATCAGCCGGTTACCATGAAGGAAGCCTATAAATAGGCACCCATAGTATACAGAAACAGATGGATTGTTGTTGATGTAAGAATTACAAGTTGTTCTTTCAAGTAGGGAGAATAATTAAAGTGGTTGATCAGATCATCAGAAAAGTGATACACAGAGGATCAACACAAGAAGATCTGGCAGTCCAACTGCAGATCTAAGAAGTTGGAGAGAGAGAGCTCCAATCAAGAATTCAGTCTTTGGAACTAAGGCTGAGAAGAAGGATTCAGAATCATCTGGATCTCAAGAAGCAGAGGTCAAGGATCAACTGCAGAAGATTCAGACTAATTCAGTTCTAACTCAAGAAGCTTTGAAGGAAGCTAAGTCAGTTTGGATCTAACTGAGTTCTTCCAAGAACTCTTCAAGAAACTCTCAACTTCTCTCTTATTTTCTGAGTTGTAGAGTTAGCTATTGTATTTCTATTTTTAACTTGTAGGATCCATTGGATCTGAGAGAATTGTAAGCCTATATTATAAAGGCTGAGGGTAGGGCTTGGTTGCCTGAGTGTAGGAGTTGAAGAACTCTGAGTGTAGGCCTTAATTGGCTGAGTGTAGGCCTGGGTGGCTGAGTGTAGGCCTTGGTGGCTGAGTGTAAGGCTTTGGGCCTGAGGTGTAGGAACCTAGTTGGGTTCTGAGATAGTGGAGAAGGTTGGCCGAATCTAGTACACTGCTAGATAGGCGAAGGGGGGAAAGTGGATGTACCCAAAGATTGGGGAACCACTATAAATTAGTGTGTCTGCTGTGCTGTGCTGTGCTGTGGATTAACTGTGTATATTCTGTAATTGCTGTTAGCTGTAGAATTCTGTGAAATAACTGTTGTGCTGCCAACAAAGTTTTAAAAAGGTTTAGGTCACCTATTCACCCCCCCCCCCCCTCTAGGTGTTTAGGTACCATATCTTTCAAGTGGTATCAGAGCGAGGTTACTCAAAACAAGGACTAACAGTCTAAGGAGATCCTGTTTGGCAGAAACAGTCTAAGTCAGAAAACAGATTCAAGAAATTCAAGAACTTCAAGAAACATGGGTTCTTATGAGAATCACAAAGAGTTGGGTTCCATGAAGTTACCCATATGCAGGAAGGAGATTTTTGGATTCTGGAAAGAAAGGGTTAGGCTATTTATGGAGGCCTCAGACCCAAGAATCTACATCACAGTTAAGGAAGGGCCTTATGTGCCCATGAAGATTTCAGTACTGGATGCAAATCAGAGGACTCCAAAGGATTTCTCTGAGATGACCAAGGATGAAATTGTCCTAGCCACTATGGACAAAAGGGCACAAAACATTATAGTAAGTGTCATTGATGATGCAACTTTTCAGAACCTAATTCACTGTAAAACAGCAAAAGAAATGTGGGATACCCTCATTGTCTATATGGAAGGTTCTGAAGAAGTTAGGCAAGATAGAAAGTCCTTGCTTAATCAAGAGTATGAGAGCTTTAGGCAAGGAAGAGGAGATAGCATCACTGAATGCTACAAGAAGTTCTATAGAATTGTTAATGAACTCATGTCCTATGGAAAAGAGTTCACTAACTATGAATTGAATGATAAGTTCTTGAGGTCCCTAACCAAAGATTGGGACACTAAGATCTGTGCCATCAGAGAAATGGCAAAGTTGGGAGAAATTCCTCCTCCCACACTGTTTGGCAAGTTGCTGTCTTATGAGATGCAGCTGTCTGTGAGAAAAGAGGAGGAAAAATCAACAAGGACTGAGCACAGGGAAAGGACTGTTGCCTTCAAATCAGAAGTACCTAGAAAGGGCAGGACTAAGTCATCAACTCCTCCTCCAGAGGTAGTTGAATCAGAATCTGATGAATCTGTTAGCACAAAGTCTACAAGCAGTGAAAGTGATGAAGACTTTGCTGCATTCACCAGACATTTTCAGAAATTCCTGAAGAAGAAACAATGGAGGTCCAGACCTTCATTTTCCAAAGGGAAAGAAGTGCAGTATCAGGAGAAGAAACCTTCAAAGAAGGACAAGAAAAAGACAAAGACTAGTAAGGCAACTGGGTCTAAGATAGTGTGTTACTGCTGCAATAGACAGGGTCATGTTATTGCAGATTGTCCTGAGAGAAGAAAAGAATCCAGTGACAAAAAGAAGACTCACTTCAAAGGAAAGAAGGAGAAGTCCTTTGTTGCAAAGAATGAGAAGACTCTTTCAGACATTTCTTCTTCAGACACTGAGACAGATGCTGAAGCCTACATAGGGCTATTTGCTGAAGAAGAAGAGGAGTTTATGCAGATCATGGAATCAATCTATGAACAAGAAGAGTGTCAGTGCCAAGGACTGATGGCATTGACTGAAAGTACCAAAATCCTGGAGCAGCCAGGACCTAGTCAGGTACAAAGTCCAACTCAAAGTTCAGATTTCAGTTCTAGTTCAGAGTCAGATTCATCTTCATCAAGTGATGGAAGTGTTTCTGAATCTGAGGGAGATATTCATCAGCTCTTAGATGAATATAAAGTACTGTTGCAAGCCTATAAGAAAAGCAAGTCCCTTGCCAAAAGTCAGGCAAAGGAAATTGCTGATCTAAAGGCAGCTGCAACAGACTTTGAGAAGGAATTTGATCAAAAGCTCAATGAGGTAGCCAGGCTGAAACACATTACTGTGATTCAGATGGGAACTATCACTTATAAAAATGATCAAATTAAGTTACTGGAGATCAATCTCCAGAAGGAAAGAGAGCTAGTTGCTAGGTTTTCAAAACCTAAATCAGTGCTACCCTTGATTGATGAATTTGTTCAACATAAAGGAAAGGCTGGATTGGGTTTTATTAAACCAGCTAGGACTGTTCAGGATCAGTCCAAGTCCAAGGGCAAAGCCCCAACATTCAACAAGCCTGCTGTAGTCAAGACAGCAAAGGTTGTACCTAAGCAAAGGTACAACAAGTTTGAATGCTGGTGCTGTGGCAAGGTTGGTCACTTTGCCTTGGATTGTTGGCACAATGCCAGTGCCAAGTTGAGTAGCAAGTTACCTGGTGGAAAGCCAGCAGGTAGCTATGTCAAGTTGCAAACTAACAATCACCAAGGACCCAAGTTTACTTTGGGTTCTAAGGTTCATTAATTTGTTTTGCAGGTGAATCCAAGTGGCCATACCCCAACATGGTACTTGGATAGTGGATGTTCCAGACATATGACTGGAACAAGGGGACTACTGAAGGACTACATTCCAATCAAAAATGGTCCTAAAGTGACCTTTGGTGGTTCTGAAAAAGGAATCATCAAAGGGTTTGGTAACATCTCTTCAAACCTTGTTACCATTACTCAAGTGGCTTATGTTAAAGGGTTGAAACACAACCTCATTAGTATAAGTCAGTTAAGTGATGTAGGGTATGACATCTCATTTGTTAAAAATGGTTGTCATATCAAGAGGTCAAGTGATCAAGAGATCATTTTGACAGGATATAGAAAGAGGAATGTCTACTGCTTAGACATCATGATTGAGAACAATGGTTCTCCTGTTTGTCTTGTAGCTGATGAGACAGTCTCTCATTGTGTCAAGTGGCACAAGAGGCTAGCTCATCTTAACTACAAGACTATTAGCAAACTCTTTAGCAAAGAGTTAGTGAGGAATGGTCCTCAAGTTAAGTGTGTTAAAGATGGCATTTGCTCAGCTTGTCAAAAGGGCAAGCAGACCAAATCCACCTTTAAAAGCATTGAAAACAAAGATGCTGTGAGGTGTTTATACCTCTTGCATATGGATCTATTTGGTCCAATGCCAGTTCACAGCTTAGGTAGGAAGGTCTACACCTTTGTAGTTGTTGATGACTACTCAAGGTTTTCTTGGGTGTTCTTCTTAAGGCAGAAATCTGAAACACCTAGTGTCTTCTATAGCTTTGTTAAGCAAATTCAGAATGAATTGAACTGTACAGTGGTCAAAATTAGAAGTGACCATGGTACTGAGTTTCAGTCTGAAAGCATGACAAAACTGTGTGAAGACTTTGGGATATTTCAAGAATTCTCTTCACCTAGAACACCTCAGCAAAATGGCATTGCTGAGAGGAAGAATAGAACCTTGATAGAGGCTGGTAGAACCCTATTAAGTGATTCATCACTGCCAGAGTATTTCTGGGCTGAAGCAGTTAACACTACATGACATGTGATAAATAGGGCTACCATCACTAAAAGGTTAAATAAGACCCCCTATGAAGTTGTGAAAGGCAGGAAACCAAACCTATCCTATTTCAGGATTTTTGGTTGCAAATGCTTCATACTTAACAATGGGAAGTCTTACTTAACTAAGTTTGCTGCCAAGTCCCAAAAGGGAGTGTTTGTTGGGTACAGCAATAATAGTAAGGCTTATAGAATCTACAACTTGACTACACAAGTTGTAGAGGAGTCTGTGCATGTAGTTTTTGATGAGACAAAACTAATTAACAATGAGTTGTCTAGCAGTGTGTGCAGCCCCACAGGTCTTACTAAGAAGATGGACAAGCTAACCATAGAAGATGTACCTGCTGCAAGACAGCAAGTAGAAGGAGATGGCTTATGTCCAGGGGGAGAACTACATGTACAAGGAGCTGAAGAAGTACAAGGAACTCAGTTTGATGAAGATGCTGAAGAAGTTCAACCAGAAGTAAGGATGCCTCCAGCCAACAGGCATCTAAGAGATCATCCAGTAGAGCTGATAATTGGAGATCCAAGACAAGGTGTTCAGACAAGGAGCAGAAATCAGAATGCTGTAGTATATTCAAGTTTTCTGTCTCAAATAGAACCAAAGAAATTTGAAGAAGCTATACAAGATCCACAGTGGACTGAAGCAATGCAGGAAGAACTTAATCAGTTCAAAAGGTGCAAGGTTTGGGACTTGGTTCCTAAACCTAAAGATCACAATGTGATAGGAACAAAGTGGATCTATAGGAATAAGTTAGATGAACAAGGAGTCATCATTAAGAATAAAGCAAGACTGGTTGCAAAAGGATATAGGCAAGAAGAAGGTATTGATTTTGATCAAACCTTTGCTCCAGTAGCCAGACTGGAAGCCATAAGGATGTTCTTGGCCTATGCAACCTATCAAGGATTCAAGGTATACCAAATGGATGTGAAGTCAGCATTCCTAAATGGTAATTTGAAAGAAGAAGTCTATGTGGAGCAGCCTGCAGGTTTTGTTGATCCAACTTTACCTCATTATGTGTATAGACTTAGGAAAGCATTATATGGGTTAAAACAAGCACCTAGAGCTTGGTATGAAACCCTATCTAGTTTCCTCATTGAGAACAAGTTCTCAAGGGGAAAATAGATAAGACTCTATTCCTTAGAGGAATCTAGAGGCAAAGTCATACTTGTCCAAATATATGTAGATGACATTATATTTGGGTCTACTGAAAGTAGCCTTTGCAAAAAGTTTGCAAAGCTTATGCAAAGTCAATTTGAGATGAGTAGTATGGGAGAACTGAAGTTTTTCTTGGGTCTCCAAGTTAAACAGACTGAAAATGGTCTATCCATATGTCAGTCCAAGTTCACCCTAGAACTCATAAGGAAGTATGGTATGGATTCATCCAGTACCATGAAAACTCCTATGGGGTCAAGTATGTCTCTGAGCAAGGATGATGCAGGGAAACCTGTAGATGAAACCTTGTATAGAGGGATAGTTGGCTCCCTACTATACTTGACTGCAAGTAGGCCTGACATTATGTATGCTACATGTGTTTGTGTCAGGTATCAAGCCTGCCCCAAAGAGTCTCACTTGACTGCAGTCAAGAGAATCTTGAGATATCTAAAGGGCACTCCCTATCTAGGCCTCTGGTACCCTAGGAATGGAGATTTTGATCTAACAGGCTATTCAGATGCAGACTTTGCAGGATGCAAAGAAGATAGAAAGAGCACTACTGGATCCTGTCAATTCCTAGGTGGAAGACTTATTTCATGGAGCAGTAAGAAGCAAACCAGTGTGGCTATTTCCACAGCTGAGTCAGAATATGTAGCTGCAGGAAGTTGCTGTGCTCAACGTCTGTGGATTCAACATCAGCTAGAAGACTATGGATTTCAGGTAAGTAGAACTCCACTTTACTGTGATTCTACAAGTGCTATTTCAATAGCTAATAATCCTGTATCACATAGTAGAACTAAACATATTGAGATTAAATATCACTTTCTTAGGGAGCATGTAGAAAGAAATGATATTGCACTTGAATATGTTAAAACTGATAATCAGATAGCTGATATGTTTACTAAGCCCTTAGAAGAAGCTAAGTTCAATAGGTTCAAAATTGAACTAGGTATGATAAACTTAGACTAAGTTTACAGAACTAAAAATTGGCTAAGTAAAAAGGTGTCGACACATAGACAAGTCTATGTCGACACAGAATAGTAAGTGTCGACACTTCAGGAAAATGGTGTCGACACATCTAGGAAGTTGGTGTCGACACTTCAGAATGTTAGTGTCGACACATGTCGAGTTGGTGTCGACACATTCAATAAGGTGTCGACACTTAAGTTTTACTCAGAATTTTCTAAGTAAAGTCTCGACTACATGTCGAGTAGTGTGGTGTCGACACTTAACCAAGTGTCGACACATAGAATCTGTTGACTAAACTTGTGTCGACACATGAGTGTCGAGACATTATAAGTCAGTGTCGACACTTATTGCCAGTGTCGACACATGTTTAGCTCGCTATCCCGCCTGTTCATCTTCAAAAATCAACAGGTATAAATAGGGTTCTGTATTTGTTTGTCGACACGCTTTCAAAGTTTCGAGACCAAAACTCTTGTGTCGACATTTCTCTTCTCTAAAGACTAATTCTACAAACCCTAATGGCTCCCAAGCTCGAAGAAAACGTCAATGAAGGCTATGAACTGGTTCGTGGCGCATTCGACGATGGCGATCAAGAAATCAAGTCGGTGGTAACCCTAGTCACCGATTCAGGATTGGAGTTCTTGGTTTCAGAACCAACCAAAATTTTGGAAGAAGGAAGTTATTGAATTCCTTACTGGAGCTTCTGTAGATGACTCTGGTTACAGAATCAAGTCAAGGGTGCATGGCACCAAGGTCAAGATTTCACCCAAATCTCTGAGAAAGGTACTTCAGCTACCTAAAGTTCAAGAAGAAGAGGAAGTGACTACATCTAAGACCAGAGAAGCACTTACCTGGTGTGTTCTAGATCCTAAGTTGAAGATAGGATCAGTATTCAACAGGAGAGGAATGAATTCCCAAGGAAAATTTCTGCCAGAAATTGTGGGCAAAGTTATACTCAGCAAGACTGGAGGGCATGACAGGGTGTCAGCCTCCATGTTCTGTGTTATGACCAGAATCATCTTCAACCTCAAAACAGACTGGTCAATGGTTGTGTTTGAGAAAGTTAAGGAGAGTCTGAAGAAGCCCAATCTGGGCAGGATACTTAGTCTCTACCTGGCTGGTACAATACCAGAGGTCATGAGCAATGCTGCTGGTGCTAAAATCAATCATATGAGGAGGATGGATATGAGAATACTTTCAAGATGGGAAAGAGTGCTGTCTAAGGAAGTTCCTACTCCAGAGAAGCCAGTTTCTAAGAAAGATACCCCTCCAAAGAAGAAGAGGAAGATAGCTCCTGTGACTGAGGAGTCCTCCAGCAGCTCAGGTAGTGAAGAACATATTGTTTTCACTCCTGAAAGTCATGAGGATGTGGCTGTAGAGAAGTCACCTGCTCCTCAAGAGCCAGCTGAAATCCAGGGGGAGCTGCCTACAGCTAGCCCCATGCAAAAGGATCCAAGCCAGGGGGAGCCTCCAGCTGTAGAACAACCCTCTACACTGGAGAGTGAGCAAGCTACTCTCATTATCCAAGAGGTACTTTCTGACCTCAATACTTTAGATTTTTCTGTAATTGATTCTGATTTGTCTGATGTCCATCAGCAAACTCAGCAAGCAACTCAAGAACCAGATGTTGTTCTCCAAGACACATCTGCTGTAGATAATGTACCCAGTACATCTCCTGCACAGTCACCCCCAGAATACACAATCGAAGATCTCTTTCTGAATCTAGATCAAGAGGATTTTGACATGGACAAGAATGCTGCTGATGAAGAGAAGGGTGCTGCTGCTGAGGGGGAGAACTTGGATGTTCAGGAAGAGCCTATAAGGCTATACACTGAGAAGGCACTAGATGTGCAAGCTGAAAAACCCTCAAGCCCTAAGGATAGGGTAAATATAGCCAGTACTTCAGAGTCTGAGGATGATGAGACTGAACAAGCTAAAAAGAAGAAATTCTTTGTATTCAAAAGAAGGAGTCAGAGCTACAAGAAGGCTCTACAAACTGTTGCTCAACACTCCCTAGTCCAACAAGCTCCATCAACTGATTACAGTGCTCTACTGATTGCACTGCAAATCAAGATGGATGAGCACAGGAGAGCTATAGAGAAGTATATTGATGAAGGGCACAAGTCCCTACAGTTTGACCTTGCACAGGATATCAAGTCCATAAGGTTTGAAATGAACCTGAACAAAAAGGAGATGAATGAATGCTTCCACAAGGGTGGAAATGCTGTGGTGTTTCTGGTTACCCACCAAGAGAAGATAAAGTCTCAAGTAGATGATATAGCATTGAAGCAGGGCTATGTGCTGGAAAATCAACTAAGGATGAATGACAATCTGACAGCTTCACACAATGCTATAGTCACTGAACTAAAGAATAAGACTGCTGAACCTTCAACATCATCTGCTGCTGCAAAGGCTGAATTTGATAAAGCTTTTCAAGATGAACTTGCTGCTGTCAAGACTGCAATCAAGGATTCACAGAAGGTCATTTCTGAACAGCTTACAAAGCTTAGACCTTATTTTAAGGATGGAATCAGGTACTTGGACAGCCAAATCAGGTTCCAAAAGGATGATGTAAGAGACCATGTGACCCAAGAAGTCATAAAGGGGGAGAGAGTGTTAGTCAAGGCCAGTTCTGAGCATGCAAAATGGATTTCAAATTCAATCAGGGCTACACTTGGATATCCTCCCCTGTGTGATGACAATGAAGTTGCTGAATCTGGACTGAACCCTGCCTATTTTGGAGGTGAGCCACAAGAAGTAGCTCAAGTCATTTATCCACCTCCAGATTTTGAAATGATTCATGCAGAGGTGAGCACTATGTATAGCCCATCTGGGGGCAAGGACAATGTCCATTTAGAAAAGGTTACTCAACCTATAACAGCAGCTATGCAAGAGGCTTTGGACAAAGAAGAAGAGACAAGGCTGTCAAAGAAGAGGTTTAGGGAACTAGCAGAACAAAAGCCAGATTTTGAACAGTGGAGCCCTACCTCTAGAAATATCATTCTCACTGCCTGGAAAGCTGCTAAAGACAATACTACTGATAGAAACAAGTGGTTCTCAGAAGCTGAATGGAGGAAGCATGAGATCAGGCAGGAAGCCATTGTCCAGTATAGAAGGAAGGCTAAGTTAGGAAAGCTACCTCCTACAGCTGTGGAGCCTAGCAAGTACTTTCCTAAGCCCTATCATTACTTTGAGAGGCAGAAAATCAAGGCTGAAGAACAAAAGAAGAAAGACTCAAAAGGCAAGAAGCCTGCTGATGCTGAGCCTGCTGCTGCTGCTGCTGTCAAAGCTCAAGTTAAAGCTGGAAAAGGAATTGTTATCAAAGAACCTGATCAGAAATAGATTAGGAATTAAACTTGAAGCTTGTTGTAATCTTTTAAATGAAAAATATTTTTGTTCAACATTGAAAATGTATAAGGAACAATGTTAGAACAATATGTGATAAATATAGTATGATTGTTCTAAAATGTGTTTGTTTCTTATTTGTTCTGGAATGTTGAATGTGTATATGTGTGAAGTTTTACATGTTCATGTTAACCCTATTGATTATAATCTGCTTTTCATCATTTTGTAATTTTTTAATTATGAGTGGTGTATATCATTGACTAAGGGTTATGACTTCTCCAAATAGGGGGAGATTGTTGGGTACATTGGTCAAATGTACCTGATTTGAAGAAGCCTCACCTAACTCAATGATATACATCATAATGTATTTGATGTTTGTTTGAGTTACTTGTGCAGGTTAGGTATACACTGGACTGAAGCTAAAAGTTTCTAAGTCCATATGTCGACACCCAGAGGGAAAGTGTCGACACTTGAGAAAGCTTGTGTCGACACCCAGACAATCAGTGTCGACACTTGGAGTAATTGTGTCGACACCTGAGAAGAAGAGTCGACACCAGACAGAAAGTGTCGACACTTGGAGCTGTGTCGACACTCAGTGAAGAAGAATGCAGAAAAGCTGTGTCGACACTTAGCAGAAGTGTCGACACCTAGAAGAGCTGAGTCTACATCAAAAAGTGTCGACACTTGGTGTTGTGTCGACACTCAGCAAAATTCTGCAGAGACTAAGGACAAGTGTCGACACTCAACACAATGTGTCGACACTCAAACAGCAGAGTCAACATATGAAGAATGTGTCGACACACACACAAAGGAGTCAACACTTGAAGTATGTGTCGACACTCAGCACAATGTGTCGACACACAACCAGAAGAGTCAACACTTGAAGAAAGTGTCGACACCCAGCACAATGTGTCGACACTTAGTTGAAGACTCTACACTTGAAGAAAGTGTCGACACAAGGAGCTGTGTCGACACTTAGCAAAGAACAGAAAAGTTTACAAAATATTCTAAGTACAAGTGTCGACACTAAGGGAATGTGTCGACACTCAGCTGAGGAAAAAAAATTGAAGACTTGTGTCGACACCAAGAAGTAGTGTCGACACTTGACAGTTTCAACACATGAAGATGTGTCGACACAAAAGAGATGTGTCGACACTTAGAAGAATACAGTTAAAGAATGAAGAACAAGTACTTGTGTCGACACTCAATTTCAGTGTCGACACATGCAGAAGTATCTGTGTCGAGACATACAAGGAATTGTGTCGACACCTTGTAGACATGTGTCGACACTTACACAACATGTGTCGACACTTGGTCTATAAGTGTCGACACTTAAGAACAGAAAGTCTCGACACTATCTGACAGTTAGAAAATTTCAAGAAGTGACTGGTTGACATGACAGCTGCCGATCCAGCCGGTCTACAGCAACTGTCAGAGAAATCAGAAGTCTGTTATGAACCGGATCAGCCGGTTACCATGAAGGAAGCCTATAAATAGGCACCCATAGTATACAGAAACAGATGGATTGTTGTTGATGTAAGAATTACAAGTTGTTCTTTCAAGTAGGGAGAATAATTAAAGTGGTTGATCAGATCATCAGAAAAGTGATACACAGAGGATCAACATAAGAAGATCTGGCAGTCCAACTGCAGATCTAAGAAGTTGGAGAGAGAGAGCTCCAATCAAGAATTCAGTCTTTGGAACTAAGGCTGAGAAGAAGGATTCAGAATCATCTGGATCTCAAGAAGCAGAGGTCAAGGATCAACTGCAGAAGATTCAGACTAATTCAGTTCTAACTCAAGAAGCTTTGAAGGAAGCTAAGTCAGTTTGGATCTAACTGAGTTCTTCCAAGAACTCTTCAAGAAACTCTCAACTTCTCTCTTATTTTCTGAGTTGTAGAGTTAGCTATTGTATTTCTATTTTTAACTTGTAGGATCCATTGGATCTGAGAGAATTGTAAGCCTATATTATAAAGGCTGAGGGTAGGGCTTGGTTGCCTGAGTGTAGGAGTTGAAGAACTCTGAGTGTAGGCCTTAATTGGCTGAGTGTAGGCCTGGGTGGCTGAGTGTAGGCCTTGGTGGCTGAGTGTAAGGCTTTGGGCCTGAGGTGTAGGAACTTAGTTGGGTTCTGAGATAGTGGAGAAGGTTGGCCGAATCTAGTACACTACTAGATAGGCGAAGGGGGGAAAGTGGATGTACCCAAAGATTGGGGAACCACTATAAATTAGTGTGTCTGCTGTGCTGTGCTGTGCTGTGGATTAACTGTGTATATTCTGTAATTGCTGTTAGCTGTAGAATTCTGTGAAATAACTATTGTGCTGCCAACAAAGTTTTAAAAAGGTTTAGGTCACCTATTCACCCCTGATGGTTAAAACTCCAAAATTATTTGCGGTCACGCGGCGCCCCGGCGGTTTTATTTGAGAAAAAGGCGGAAGTGAATTTATTTAAGAAAACGGGGCGCGCGTATTTATTTTGTTTATTTTGGATATAAAAAAGGTTTAGAAATCGAGTTTTAACGAAAGGAGGCAAGTGCACCTATCGTGAGTAGTACAGGATATTCCGGGTGGAATATCGAGGTCGTATTGTTCTCGGGTCCGGTTCGATTATTCCTACTCTTCCCTGGAGGGGACTATTATTTTACCGATAATTATCTTGTCGGGATATTTTATATAAAAATACAGAAAATGGCGGAAAGAAAATGAAAGCAATAAAAAGAAAGCTTGAAGGTGGTGCCGATGAAGAGCTTAGCTCGATGGCACCGGAAAAACAATTGAACTAAAATAGACTTTAAATAAAAAGAGCTCCTAAATTTCTAATTAATTAAGGCGGAGACTTGGCCGTGGAGGTTCCACTAAAATGAGCTCACCTAGCTATAGGGCTATCGCTCACCTGAACGCTAAGACTATTCGACCGGGCTCTCGTCCGACGAAGGATTCCTCTTAACGCCCGCATTACGCTAAGAACCCCGCTATTGGGTGGGGAACCCAATCCGGTAGAGTTGGCGCGCCTCCTCTCTCGAGGGTTAGTGCGGAACTCTCTTTGCCAAGGGGTGATCTGTCCATACGCACGGCCTCTCGGCGAGCGTATGGAAAACGGAAATAGGGCCCACACATCGATATGTGGTCCTACGCGTCGTTAACCCCGGGCAAACCTTAAGTACTTTTAATTAATTAGAAAAATTAGACCTTTAATTATTTTAAGCTATTTTATCTGTCCCAATGCTCTTCGATGCCGAGGGCTAAGAACTGTTAGCCACTCATCGGAATGGGGACGGCTTGCGAGAAAAGCAAAAAATAAAGCAGTAAAGAAAGCTGAAAAATGAAAGCAGTAAATGAAAGCGGTAAATGAAAGCTGAAAATTGCAAGTCCTACCCAAACGAGTAGGACTAAAGAAAGCAGTAAATTGCGAGTCCCGGCGCAACTGCGTGGGCGGGAGAAATGAAAGCAGTAAAACGCACACACGCAAGTCCTACTCAAATGAGTAGGAGAAAATAAATACTGGTCCTACTCAACGAGTAGGACAAAATAAATGCAACGCACGCACACTCTCTCTCGACATAAATGAAAACACACGCACTCTACTGAAATGAAATCCAGCCATTAAACTCAAGTGAGTAGGCGGAAAAAAGAAAATTACAAACTCACGCACTCTACAGAAAGTAAAATAAGCAAGCGCCATTTAACTCTTAACGAGTAGGCGGAAATAAATGCGCACACACACATGAGCGAAAAATTAAGAAAAACTAAGCTATCTAAAATTGAAAACAACTGCATTTCTACCGCTAGAATGCGGTAGAAATGCATAAAAGAGAAAATAAAAATTAACCGGAAAGAAAGTTTTGCAAATAAACGAAAAAATGCAAGTGCTCGAAAAATTAAAACGAATACATTTCTACCGCTAAAATGCGGTAGAAATGCGTAAAAAGAGAACGAAAAAAATTAAACGGACAAAAGTTTTGACAATAAAATTGAAAATGCAAGTGTTCGAAAAAGCAAAATAACAACTTATCCATTCTTATAATTCTATAAAAATGCCTAAAAAGTGGAAGAAAAGTTAAAAGCATGAAAAGTTTTACAAAAATAACGAAAAAAAACGACTAAGTAAGAAAAATCAAAACCACCTTTTAATCATTTTTATATTTTCATAAGGATGAACAAGAACGGAAAAGCTAAACTATGAAGATAATGAAAACAATAAAACTAATTTAAACTCATACACACACACACACATGTAAAGAAGAACAAAAAAAACTAAGTTAAAACAAAAGAAAACATAAGATTGCTTAGGAGAGTTTTGCTTAGACTCATTCCAACACCATACAAAGAGACGAAAAATAACACGTTTTATTAAGTAAAAATACGGTTACAAAGGAACGAAAAACAAAAAAACTAAGGAGAGGGGGAGAAAATATCTCTTACATAGCATTTGGAAGCATTTCGGCAGCACAACCCCTAAGCAAAATGGATCCAAAAGGGAACAGGAATTCAGAGCAGAACCTCTGAATTTATAGAAAAAATTTTCATGGGTCACGCCCTTGGTCACGGGCGTGACAGGGGGCGTGACAGTACTATTTGGAAGGCGGCCGGCGATTTGACGGGAAAGTTGACTTCGGCCTGGACACGTGTCGGTCTCGCAGAGGTCACGCCCTTGGTCACGGGCGTGACAGGGGGCGTGACAGGCAGGTGGATCTGGGCGCGGTGCGCCAAAAAGTCGCCGCGCGGGTCTTGTCGGGCTAGCTGGAAAGGTCACGCCCCAGGTCACGGGCGTGACTCTGGGCGTGACAGGCGGGTGTCGACACTCGACGAATGTCGAGATGAAATCGTCGAGTGGAGTGTCACGGGCTTGGGTCACGGGCGTGACTCGGGTGACACGGGCGTGACAGGCTTTGAACTTCAGAAAATTGCTGATTTCACGGCTTTTGACGTGTCACGCCCTGGTCACGGGCGTGACCCATTTGTCACGGGCGTGACATGTCAAATTTTGGCAGATTTTTGATTTTTTCCTGAAAAATAAAATAAAATAAGTTAGTATAATATTTACAAAAATAGGAGCATTTATTGAATAAAAATAAGTAAAAACAACAAAAATAAATGAAAACAACTAAATTAATGTACACAAAAATAGGTATATTTACAATTCATCAAATACCCCCATACTTAAGCTTTTGCTATTCCAGAGCAAAAGTTGGAGATGAACTTATAAGGAATAAAAGAGATCCTAAGTTTAGCTACCGCTTGAATTAATTAAAAAGAAAGATCAAAATAAACATCCGGGGTTAAAGAATTAAATCCTAATTTATGAAATGTTATGAATAGAGGAAGAGTTTCAAAAAGACTTCTAGAAGAAATAAAATAGAAAGCAAAAATTTATTTTTGTTAGTTTAACAAAGATGGATTGGATTTATACAAAAAACTTTTGCTTAAAAGAAGTTAAAGGAAATAATGCAATTTAAAATTATGCTCTCAAAAAATTTTTAAATTAAGTCTAGAATTATTGAAATAGGCTAAGTGGTTTGGCGGTTTATGAAGAAGGCTTGGATATTGAGGTGAGGTAATTTTTTCTCGAACCTCCAAATTTTTTTTTCTTTTGGATAGTTAGGAAAACGAAATCTTATTTTCCTAACTCATAATAAATTTTTTTCTTTCTTCATAATAAATAAATAACCCAATGTATATTTGTAGGAGTAATGAATTTTATCCTCTTACTCCCTATATAATCTTTTTAAAATTATTGGGTGCCTATGTTTACGGAATGAAATCTTATTCCCATTGACATAAGATCTTTTTTTTTTAAGGGATAGGGGGGGAATCATGTCAATTAAGACATGAAAAAAAGTGGAAGTGAGTTTAGTTTTTCAAAAAGAAAACTAGATTTTAATAAAAAAGTTTTGAGAGCAACCTTTTTTAAAATGAACGTTCCAATGTTTCTAAAAGCATGAAGTAGAAATAATTGAAATCCATGGATGTTATTTTCTAACATAAAAAACGAGCTTCTATTTATAAAATTAGAAGTGGTGGTGAAAAACAAGTTCCCTATTATAAGGAAAAGACATAAAAAATTCTTTAAATCTTAACCCCAGACACTTAAATCTATCGAACTTTAATTAATAAACGAATAGTAAGCAAAGAATAACTAAAATTCGCATATAAATTAACTCGAAACTAGATTTTTGGAAAACAAAAAGAGTTAAGATATGGTGTATTCGAATTATTTTGTTACATAATTTATCAAAACATTTTTTGGAATTTTTAGAGTTTTATCATTTTTTTTTGTGTTTTAATTATTAGCTTTTTAGGATTTTTTAGACTTTTTATCTTTTTAGGGTTTTTGGTTTTTCTAATTTTTTGATTTTTAGAGTTATTTTGATAAGTTATTTACAAGAAAGAGGAGAGAAAGAAGTGTTATTTACAAAGAAGATAGGGGGGAAAGAGAGATATTTACAAAAAAAAGGCAAAGTAAAAACTCGATTGCGGCCCCGCGAACAGACTCTTATTTGAATGGTTGGTTCGATGAGTCGACCGTCGCGGGCAGGCAAGAAGCAAGTTTTTACAAAAAAGAGAAGAAGAGGGGGGGAAGAGAGATTTTTTACAAAAAATATTTACGAAGTAAAAAGATTTTTTGAAAATTTTTTTTTTTTTTTTTGAGGTTTTAATTTTTTTTGATGTTTTGTAATTTTATGCGTTTTTGTAAAGTGCAGAAATAAAGAAATACGAAAACACCCCCATACTTAAACCCAACATTGTCCCCAATGTTGCAATCTAAGTATGCGGAACAGATAATATACAAAATATAATAAGTATAAAAAGAAAAAGAGAAGGGAAGGAGCTTCCCTAAGACGAACGCGGGAGGCCCAGGTTTGAAACCCTGCATTATTTAGAAAAGAAAAAGCAAAAAGATAACAGAAAAAACAAAAAAGATACACTCGGCCAAAAGATTGCGGGCGGTAGGGGGGGTGTGCGTGGGGGAGTCGGAGGTAGCTAAGGCCTTAGCTACGTGAGTGTGATGGAAATGCGCACCCCTAACGTGCACAAGAATGGAAGCGCGCCGAAGCGAAACAAAACAAAATAAAACAAGTTAAAAAAATAAAGACAAAATATATACACTTGTATTGTTTGTGTTTTTTAAGGACGTTTTTTTATTTTTTAGTTGTTTTTTTTTTTTTTTCATTTTCATTTTTTTTTTTCGAATGTTTTTTTTTTTTTTAGTTTTGTTTGTTTTATAGTTTTTTTTTGTCTTTTTATGAAAAGAATGAAAAATAAAATTGTTTTTGTTAAGTTTTTTTTTTTTTTTTTTTTTTTTTCATTTTTTTGGGTTTTAGTTGTTTTTTATTTAGTTTTTTTTTTAGTTTTATAGTTTTTTTTCAAATTTTTAATTTTTAAGGTTTTTCAAATTTTTTTTGTTTTTGAGTTTTTCAATTTTTTTGGTTTTATAAATTTGTAAATATATATATTTAAGTTATTATTATTATTATTATATTATAATTTTTTTTAGTTGGCCAAACTATTTTTTTTTATAAATATAAATAGGTAAAATTAATAGATTTCCAGGGTTTAAAATAACGAACTTAAAATTCCCCGGCAACGGCGCCAAAAACTTGATGCGTGTTAAAACTCCAAAATTCCCCGGCAACGGCGCCAAAAACTTGATGGTTAAAACTCCAAAATTATTTGCGGTCACGCGGCGCCCCGGCGGTTTTATTTGAGAAAAAGGCGGAAGTGAATTTATTTAAGAAAACGGGGCGCGCGTATTTATTTTGTTTATTTTGGATATAAAAAAGGTTTAGAAATCGAGTTTTAACGAAAGGAGGCAAGTGCACCTATCGTGAGTAGTACAGGATATTCCGGGTGGAATATCGAGGTCGTATTGTTCTCGGGTCCGGTTCGATTATTTCTACTCTTCCCTGGAGGGGACTATTATTTTACCGATAATTATCTTGTCGGGATATTTTATATATAATAAAATGCAGAAAATGACAGAAAGAAAAAATGAAAGCAATAAGAAGAAAGCTTGAAGGTGGTGCCGATGAAGAGCTTAGCTCGATGGCACCGAAAAAACAATTGAACTAAAATAGACTTTAAATAAAAAGAGCTCCTAAATTTCTAATTAATTAAGGCGGAGACTTGGCCGTGGAGGTTCCACTAAAATGAGCTCACCTAGCTATAGGGCTATCGCTCACCTGAACGCTAAGACTATTCGACCGGGCTCTCGTCCGACGAAGGATTCCTCTTAACGCCCGCATTACGCTAAGAACCCCGCTATTGGGTGGGGAACCCAATCCGGTAGAGTTGGCGCGCCTCCTCTCTCGAGGGTTAGTGCGGAACTCTCTTTGCCAAGGGGTGATCTGTCCATACGCACGGCCTCTCGGCGAGCGTATGGAAAACGGAAATAGGGCCCACACATCGATATATGGTCCTACGCGTCGTTAACCCCGGGCAAACCTTAAGTACTTTTAATTAATTAGAAAATTAGACCTTTAATTATTTTAAGCTATTTTATCTGTCCCAATGCTCTTCGATGCCGAGGGCTAAGAACTGTTAGCCACTCATCGGAATGGGGACGGCTTGCGAGAAAAGCAAAAAATAAAGCAGTAAAGAAAGCTGAAAAATGAAAGCAGTAAATGAAAGCGGTAAATGAAAGCTGAAAATTGCAAGTCCTACCCAAACGAGTAGGACTAAAGAAAGCAGTAAATTGCGAGTCCCGGCGCAACTGCATGGGCGGGAGAAATGAAAGCAGTAAAACGGACACACGCAAGTCCTACTCAAATGAGTAGGAGAAAATAAATACTGGTCCTACTCAACCGAGTAGGACAAAATAAATGCAACGCACGCACACTCTCTCTCGACATAAATGAAAACACACGCACTCTACTGAAATGAAATCCAGCCATTAAACTCAAGTGAGTAGGCGGAAAAAAAAGAAAATTACAAACTCACGCACTCTACAGAAAGTAAAATAAGCAAGCGCCATTTAACTCTTAACGAGTAGGCGGAAATAAATGCGCACACACACATGAGCGAAAAAATTAAGAAAAACTAAGCTATCTAAAATTGAAAACAACTGCATTTCTACCGCTAGAATGCGGTAGAAATGCATAAAAGAGAAAATAAAAATTAACCGGAAAGAAAGTTTTGCAAATAAACGAAAAAATGCAAGTGCTCGAAAAATTAAAACGAATACATTTCTACCGCTAAAATGCGGTAGAAATGCGTAAAAAGAGAACGAAAAAATTAAACGGACAAAAGTTTTGACAATAAAATTGAAAATGCAAGTGTTCGAAAAAGCAAAATAACAACTTATCCATTCTTATAATTCTATAAAAATGCCTAAAAAGTGGAAGAAAAGTTAAAAGCATGAAAAGTTTTACAAAAATAACGAAAAAAAACGACTAAGTAAGAAAAATCAAAACCACCTTTTAATCATTTTATATTTTCATAAGGATGAACAAGAACGGAAAAGATAAACTATGAAGATAATGAAAACAATAAAACTAATTTAAACTCATACACACACACACACATGTAAAGAAGAACAAAAAAAACTAAGTTAAAACAAAAGAAAACATAAGATTGCTTAGGAGAGTTTTGCTTAGACTCATCCAACACCATACAAAGAGACGAAAATAACACGTTTTATTAAGTAAAAATACGGTTACAAAGGAACGAAAACAAAAAAACTAAGAGAGGGGGAGAAAATATCTCTTACATAGCATTTGGAAGCATTTCGGCAGCACAACCCCTAAGCAAAATGGATCCAAAAGGGAACAGGAATTCAGAGCAGAACCTCTGAATTTATAGAAAAAATTTTCATGGGTCACGCCCTTGGTCACGGGCGTGACAGGGGGCGTGACAGTACTATTTAGAAGGCGGCCGGCGATTTGACGGGAAAGTTGACTTCGGCCTGGACACGTGTCGGTCTCGCAGAGGTCACGCCCTTGGTCACGGGCGTGACAGGGGGCGTGACAGGCAGGTGGATCTGGGCGCGGGTGCGCCAAAAAGTCGCCGCGCGGGTCTTGTCGGGCTAGCTGGAAAGGTCACGCCCCAGGTCACGGGCGTGACTCTGGGCGTGACAGGCGGGTGTCGACACTCGACGAATGTCGAGATGAAATCGTCGAGTGGAGTGTCACGGGCTTGGGTCACGGGCGTGACTCGGGTGACACGGGCGTGACAGGCTTTGAACTTCAGAAAATTGCTGATTTCACGGCTTTTGACGTGTCACGCCCTGGTCACGGGCGTGACCCATTTGTCACGGGCGTGACATGTCAAATTTTGGCAGATTTTTGATTTTTTCCTGAAAAATAAAATAAAATAAGTTAGTATAATATTTACAAAAATAGGAGCATTTTATTGAATAAAAATAAGTAAAAACAACAAAAATAAATGAAAACAACTAAATTAATGTACACAAAAATAGGTATATTTACAATTCATCAAATACCCCCATACTTAAGCTTTTGCTATTCCAGAGCAAAAGTTGGAGATGAACTTATAAGGAATAAAAGAGATCCTAAGTTTAGCTACCGCTTGAATTAATTAAAAAGAAAGATCAAAATAAACATCCGGGGTTTAAAGAATTAAATCCTAATTTATGAAATGTTATGAATAGAGGAAGAGTTTCAAAAAGACTTCTAGAAGAAATAAAATAGAAAGCAAAAATTTATTTTTGTTAGTTTAACAAAGATGGATTGGATTTATACAAAAAACTTTTGCTTAAAAGAAGTTAAGGAAATAATGCAATTTTAAAAATTATGCTCTCAAAAAAATTTTTAAATTAAGTCTAGAATTATTGAAATAGGCTAAGTGGTTTGGCGGTTTATGAAGAAGGCTTGGATATTGAGGTGAGGTAATTTTTTCTCGAACCTCCAAATTTTTTTTCTTTTGGATAGTTAGGAAAACGAAATCTTATTTCCTAACTCATAATAAATTTTTTCTTTCTTCATAATAAATAAATAACCCAATGTATATTTGTAGGAGTAATGAATTTTATCCTCTTACTCCCTATATAATCTTTTAAAATTATTGGGTGCCTATGTTTACGGAATGAAATCTTATTCCCATTGACATAAGATCTTTTTTTTTTAAGGGATAGGGGGGGAATCATGTCAATTAAGACATGAAAAAAGTGGAAGTGAGTTTAGTTTTTCAAAAAGAAACTAGATTTTAATAAAAAAGTTTTTGAGAGCAACCTTTTTTAAAATGAACGTTCCAATGTTTCTAAAAGCATGAAGTAGAAATAATTGAAATCCATGGATGTTATTTTCTAACATAAAAAACGAGCTTCTATTTATAAAATTAGAAGTGGTGGTGAAAAACAAGTTCCCTATTATAAGGAAAAGACATAAAAAATTCTTTAAATCTTACCCCAGACACTTAAATCTATCGAACTTTAATTAATAAACGAATAGTAAGCAAAGAATAACTAAAATTCGCATATAAATTAACTCGAAAACTAGATTTTTGGAAAACAAAAAGAGTTAAGATATGGTGTATTCGAATTATTTTGTTACATAATTTATCAAAACATTTTTTGGAATTTTTAGAGTTTTATCATTTTTTTTGTGTTTTAATTATTAGCTTTTTAGGATTTTTTAGACTTTTTATCTTTTTAGGGTTTTTGGTTTTTCTAATTTTTTGATTTTTAGAGTTATTTTGATAAGTTATTTACAAGAAAGAGGAGAGAAAGAAGTGTTATTTACAAAGAAGATAGGGGGGAAAGAGAGATATTTACAAAAAAAAGGCAAAGTAAAAACTCGATTGCGGCCCCGCGAACAGACTCTTATTTGAATGGTTGGTTCGATGAGTCGACCGTCGCGGGCAGGCAAGAAGCAAGTTTTTACAAAAAAGAGAAGAAGAGGGGGGGAAGAGAGATTTTTTACAAAAAATATTTACGAAGTAAAAAGATTTTTTGAAAATTTTTTTTTTTTTTGAGGTTTTAATTTTTTTGATGTTTTTGTAATTTTATGCGTTTTTGTAAAGTGCAGAAATAAAGAAATACGAAAACACCCCCATACTTAAACCCAACATTGTCCCCAATGTTGCAATCTAAGTATGCGGAACAGATAATATACAAAATATAATAAGTATAAAAAGAAAAAGAGAAGGGAAGGAGCTTCCCTAAGACGAACGCGGGAGGCCCAGGTTGAAACCCTGCATTATTTAGAAAAGAAAAAGCAAAAAGATAACAGAAAAAACAAAAAAGATACACTCGGCCAAAAGATTGCGGGCGGTAGGGGGGGTGTGCGTGGGGGAGTCGGAGGTAGCTAAGGCCTTAGCTACGTGAGTGTGATGGAAATGCGCACCCCTAACGTGCACAAGAATGGAAGCGCGCCGAAGCGAAACAAAACAAAATAAAACAAGTTAAAAAAATAAAGACAAAATATATACACTTGTATTGTTTGTGTTTTTAAGGACGTTTTTTTTTATTTTTTAGTTGTTTTTTTTTTTTTTCATTTTCATTTTTTTTTTTCGAATGTTTTTTTTTTTTTTTAGTTTTGTTTGTTTTATAGTTTTTTTTTGTCTTTTTATGAAAAGAATGAAAAATAAAATTGTTTTTGTTAAGTTTTTTTTTTTGTTTTTTTTTTTTTTTTTCATTTTTTTGGGTTTTAGTTGTTTTTTTTATTTAGTTTTTTTTTTAGTTTTATAGTTTTTTTTCAAATTTTTAATTTTTAAGGTTTTTCAAATTTTTTTGTTTTGAGTTTTTCAATTTTTTTGGTTTTATAAATTTGTAAATATATATATTTAAGTTATTATTATTATTATTATATTATAATTTTTTTTAGTTGGCCAAACTATTTTTTTTTTATAAATATAAATAGGTAAAATTAATAGATTTCCAGGGTTTAAAATAACGAACCTAAAATTCCCCGGCAACGGCGCCAAAAACTTGATGCGTGTTAAAACTCCAAAATTCCCCGGCAACGGCGCCAAAAACTTGATGGTTAAAACTCCAAAATTATTTGCGGTCACGCGGCGCCCCGGCGGTTTTATTTGAGAAAAAGGCGGAAGTGAATTTATTTAAGAAAACGGGGCGCGCGTATTTATTTTGTTTATTTTGGATATAAAAAAGGTTTAGAAATCGAGTTTTAACGAAAGGAGGCAAGTGCACCTATCGTGAGTAGTACAGGATATTCCGGGTGGAATATCGAGGTCGTATTGTTCTCGGGTCCGGTTCGATTATTTCTACTCTTCCCTGGAGGGGACTATTATTTTACCGATAATTATCTTGTCGGGATATTTTATATATAATAAAATGCAGAAAATGACAGAAAGAAAAATGAAAGCAATAAGAAGAAAGCTTGAAGGTGGTGCCGATGAAGAGCTTAGCTCGATGGCACCGAAAAAACAATTGAACTAAAATAGACTTTAAATAAAAAGAGCTCCTAAATTTCTAATTAATTAAGGCGGAGACTTGGCCGTGGAGGTTCCACTAAAATGAGCTCACCTAGCTATAGGGCTATCGCTCACCTGAACGCTAAGACTATTCGACCGGGCTCTCGTCCGACGAAGGATTCCTCTTAACGCCCGCATTACGCTAAGAACCCCGCTATTGGGTGGGGAACCCAATCCGGTAGAGTTGGCGCGCCTCCTCTCTCGAGGGTTAGTGCGGAACTCTCTTTGCCAAGGGGTGATCTGTCCATACGCACGGCCTCTCGGCGAGCGTATGGAAAACGGAAATAGGGCCCACACATCGATATGTGGTCCTACGCGTCGTTTAACCCCGGGCAAACCTTAAGTACTTTTAATTAATTAGAAAAATTAGACCTTTTAATTATTTTAAGCTATTTTATCTGTCCCAATGCTCTTCGATGCCGAGGGCTAAGAACTGTTAGCCACTCATCGGAATGGGGACGGCTTGCGAGAAAAGCAAAAAATAAAGCAGTAAAGAAAGCTGAAAAATGAAAGCAGTAAATGAAAGCGGTAAAATGAAAGCTGAAAATTGCAAGTCCTACCCAAACGAGTAGGACTAAAGAAAGCAGTAAATTGCGAGTCCCGGCGCAACTGCATGGGCGGGAGAAATGAAAGCAGTAAAACGCACACACGCAAGTCCTACTCAAATGAGTAGGAGAAAATAAATACTGGTCCTACTCAACCGAGTAGGACAAAATAAATGCAACGCACGCACACTCTCTCTCGACATAAATGAAAACACGCGCACTCTACTGAAATGAAATCCAGCCATTAAACTCAAGTGAGTAGGCGGAAAAAAAGAAAATTACAAAACTCACGCACTCTACAGAAAGTAAAATAAGCAAGCGCCATTTTAACTCTTAACGAGTAGGCGGAAATAAATGCGCACACACACATGAGCGAAAAAATTAAGAAAAACTAAGCTATCTAAAATTGAAAACAACTGCATTTCTACCGCTAGAATGCGGTAGAAATGCATAAAAAGAGAAAATAAAAATTAACCGGAAAGAAAGTTTTGCAAATAAACGAAAAAATGCAAGTGCTCGAAAAATTAAAACGAATACATTTCTACCGCTAAAATGCGGTAGAAATGCGTAAAAAGAGAACGAAAAAATTAAACGGACAAAAGTTTTGACAATAAAATTGAAAATGCAAGTGTTCGAAAAAGCAAAATAACAACTTATCCATTCTTATAATTCTATAAAAATGCCTAAAAAGTGGAAGAAAAGTTAAAAGCATGAAAAGTTTTACAAAAAATAACGAAAAAAAAAACGACTAAGTAAGAAAAATCAAAACCACCTTTTAATCATTTTTATATTTTCATAAGGATGAACAAGAACGGAAAAGCTAAACTATGAAGATAATGAAAACAATAAAACTAATTTAAACTCATACACACACACACACATGTAAAGAAGAACAAAAAAAACTAAGTTAAAACAAAAGAAAACATAAGATTGCTTAGGAGAGTTTTGCTTAGACTCATTCCAACACCATACAAAGAGACGAAAATAACACGTTTTATTAAGTAAAAATACGGTTACAAAGGAACGAAAACAAAAAAACTAAGGAGAGGGGGAGAAAATATCTCTTACATAGCATTTGGAAGCATTTCGGCAGCACAACCCCTAAGCAAAATGGATCCAAAAGGGAACAGGAATTCAGAGCAGAACCTCTGAATTTATAGAAAAAATTTTCATGGGTCACGCCCTTGGTCACGGGCGTGACAGGGGGCGTGACAGTACTATTTGGAAGGCGGCCGGCGATTTGACGGGAAAGTTGACTTCGGCCTGGACACGTGTCGGTCTCGCAGAGGTCACGCCCTTGGTCACGGGCGTGACAGGGGGCGTGACAGGCAGGTGGATCTGGGCGCGGTGCGCCAAAAAGTCGCCGCGCGGGTCTTGTCGGGCTAGCTGGAAAGGTCACGCCCCAGGTCACGGGCGTGACTCTGGGCGTGACAGGCGGGTGTCGACACTCGACGAATGTCGAGATGAAATCGTCGAGTGGAGTGTCACGGGCTTGGGTCACGGGCGTGACTCGGGTGACACGGGCGTGACAGGCTTTGAACTTCAGAAAATTGCTGATTTCACGGCTTTTGACGTGTCACGCCCTGGTCACGGGCGTGACCCATTTGTCACGGGCGTGACATGTCAAATTTTGGCAGATTTTTTGATTTTTTCCTGAAAAATAAAATAAAATAAGTTAGTATAATATTTACAAAAATAGGAGCATTTTATTGAATAAAAATAAGTAAAAACAACAAAAATAAATGAAAACAACTAAATTAATGTACACAAAAATAGGTATATTTACAATTCATCAAATACCCCCATACTTAAGCTTTTGCTATTCCAGAGCAAAAGTTGGAGATGAACTTATAAGGAATAAAAGAGATCCTAAGTTTAGCTACCGCTTGAATTAATTAAAAAGAAAGATCAAAATAAACATCCGGGGTTAAAGAATTAAATCCTAATTTATGAAATGTTATGAATAGAGGAAGAGTTTCAAAAAGACTTCTAGAAGAAATAAAATAGAAAGCAAAAATTTATTTTTGTTAGTTTAACAAAGATGGATTGGATTTATACAAAAAACTTTTGCTTAAAAGAAGTTAAAGGAAATAATGCAATTTAAAAATTATGCTCTCAAAAAAATTTTTAAATTAAGTCTAGAATTATTGAAATAGGCTAAGTGGTTTGGCGGTTTATGAAGAAGGCTTGGATATTGAGGTGAGGTAATTTTTTCTCGAACCTCCAAATTTTTTTTCTTTTGGATAGTTAGGAAAACGAAATCTTATTTTCCTAACTCATAATAAATTTTTTCTTTCTTCATAATAAATAAATAACCCAATGTATATTTGTAGGAGTAATGAATTTTATCCTCTTACTCCCTATATAATCTTTTAAAATTATTGGGTGCCTATGTTTACGGAATGAAATCTTATTCCCATTGACATAAGATCTTTTTTTTTTTAAGGGATAGGGGGGGAATCATGTCAATTAAGACATGAAAAAAAGTGGAAGTGAGTTTAGTTTTTCAAAAAGAAAACTAGATTTTAATAAAAAAGTTTTTGAGAGCAACCTTTTTTAAAATGAACGTTCCAATGTTTCTAAAAGCATGAAGTAGAAATAATTGAAATCCATGGATGTTATTTTCTAACATAAAAAACGAGCTTCTATTTATAAAATTAGAAGTGGTGGTGAAAAACAAGTTCCCTATTATAAGGAAAAGACATAAAAAATTCTTTAAATCTTAACCCCAGACACTTAAATCTATCGAACTTTAATTAATAAACGAATAGTAAGCAAAGAATAACTAAAATTCGCATATAAATTAACTCGAAACTAGATTTTTGGAAAACAAAAAGAGTTAAGATATGGTGTATTCGAATTATTTTGTTACATAATTTATCAAACATTTTTTGGAATTTTTAGAGTTTTATCATTTTTTTTTGTGTTTTAATTATTAGCTTTTTAGGATTTTTTAGACTTTTTATCTTTTTAGGGTTTTTGGTTTTTCTAATTTTTTGATTTTTAGAGTTATTTTGATAAGTTATTTACAAGAAAGAGGAGAGAAAGAAGTGTTATTTACAAAGAAGATAGGGGGGAAAGAGAGATATTTACAAAAAAAAGGCAAAGTAAAAACTCGATTGCGGCCCCGCGAACAGACTCTTATTTGAATGGTTGGTTCGATGAGTCGACCGTCCGCGGGCAGGCAAGAAGCAAGTTTTTACAAAAAAGAGAAGAAGAGGGGGGGAAGAGAGATTTTTTTACAAAAAATATTTACGAAGTAAAAAGATTTTTTGAAATTTTTTTTTTTTTTTTTGAGGTTTTAATTTTTTTGATGTTTTTGTAATTTTATGCGTTTTTGTAAAGTGCAGAAATAAAGAAATACGAAAACACCCCCATACTTAAACCCAACATTGTCCCCAATGTTGCAATCTAAGTATGCGGAACAGATAATATACAAAATATAATAAGTATAAAAAGAAAAAGAGAAGGGAAGGAGCTTCCCTAAGACGAACGCGGGAGGCCCAGGTTGAAACCCTGCATTATTTAGAAAAGAAAAAGCAAAAAGATAACAGAAAAAACAAAAAAGATACACTCGGCCAAAAGATTGCGGGCGGTAGGGGGGGTGTGCGTGGGGGAGTCGGAGGTAGCTAAGGCCTTAGCTACGTGAGTGTGATGGAAATGCGCACCCCTAACGTGCACAAGAATGGAAGCGCGCCGAAGCGAAACAAAACAAAATAAAACAAGTTAAAAAAATAAAGACAAAATATATACACTTGTATTGTTTGTGTTTTTAAGGACGTTTTTTTATTTTTTAGTTGTTTTTTTTTTTTTCATTTTCATTTTTTTTTTTTCGAATGTTTTTTTTTTTTTTTTAGTTTTGTTTGTTTTATAGTTTTTTTTTGTCTTTTTATGAAAAGAATGAAAAATAAAATTGTTTTTGTTAAGTTTTTTTTTTTGTTTTTTTTTTTTTTTTTCATTTTTTTGGGTTTTAGTTGTTTTTTATTTAGTTTTTTTTTTTAGTTTTATAGTTTTTTTCAAATTTTTAATTTTTAAGGTTTTTCAAATTTTTTTGTTTTGAGTTTTTCAATTTTTTTGGTTTTATAAATTTGTAAATATATATATTTAAGTTATTATTATTATTATTATATTATAATTTTTTTTAGTTGGCCAAACTATTTTTTTTTATAAATATAAATAGGTAAAATTAATAGATTTCCAGGGTTTAAAATAACGAACCTAAAATTTCCCCGGCAACGGCGCCAAAAACTTGATGCGTGTTAAAACTCCAAAATTCCCCGGCAACGGCGCCAAAAACTTGATGGTTAAAACTCCAAAATTATTTGCGGTCACGCGGCGCCCCGGCGGTTTTATTTGAGAAAAAGGCGGAAGTGAATTTATTTAAGAAAAACGGGGCGCGCGTATTTATTTTGTTTATTTTGGATATAAAAAAGGTTTAGAAATCGAGTTTTAACGAAAGGAGGCAAGTGCACCTATCGTGAGTAGTACAGGATATTCCGGGTGGAATATCGAGGTCGTATTGTTCTCGGGTCCGGTTCGATTATTTCTACTCTTCCCTGGAGGGGACTATTATTTTACCGATAATTATCTTGTCGGGATATTTTATATATAATAAAATGCAGAAAATGACAGAAAGAAAAATGAAAGCAATAAGAAGAAAGCTTGAAGGTGGTGCCGATGAAGAGCTTAGCTCGATGGCACCGAAAAAACAATTGAACTAAAATAGACTTTAAATAAAAAGAGCTCCTAAATTTCTAATTAATTAAGGCGGAGACTTGGCCGTGGAGGTTCCACTAAAATGAGCTCACCTAGCTATAGGGCTATCGCTCACCTGAACGCTAAGACTATTCGACCGGGCTCTCGTCCGACGAAGGATTCCTCTTAACGCCCGCATTACGCTAAGAACCCCGCTATTGGGTGGGGAACCCAATCCGGTAGAGTTGGCGCGCCTCCTCTCTCGAGGGTTAGTGCGGAACTCTCTTTGCCAAGGGGTGATCTGTCCATACGCACGGCCTCTCGGCGAGCGTATGGAAAACGGAAATAGGGCCCACACATCGATATGTGGTCCTACGCGTCGTTAACCCCGGGCAAACCTTAAGTACTTTTAATTAATTAGAAAAATTAGACCTTTAATTATTTTAAGCTATTTTATCTGTCCCAATGCTCTTCGATGCCGAGGGCTAAGAACTGTTAGCCACTCATCGGAATGGGGACGGCTTGCGAGAAAAGCAAAAAATAAAGCAGTAAAGAAAGCTGAAAAATGAAAGCAGTAAATGAAAGCGGTAAATGAAAGCTGAAAATTGCAAGTCCTACCCAAACGAGTAGGACTAAAGAAAGCAGTAAATTGCGAGTCCCGGCGCAACTGCGTGGGCGGGAGAAATGAAAGCAGTAAAACGCACACACGCAAGTCCTACTCAAATGAGTAGGAGAAAATAAATACTGGTCCTACTCAACCGAGTAGGACAAAATAAATGCAACGCACGCACACTCTCTCTCGACATAAATGAAAACACACGCACTCTACTGAAATGAAATCCAGCCATTAAACTCAAGTGAGTAGGCGGAAAAAAAGAAAATTACAAACTCACGCACTCTACAGAAAGTAAAATAAGCAAGCGCCATTTAACTCTTAACGAGTAGGCGGAAATAAATGCGCACACACACATGAGCGAAAAAATTAAGAAAAACTAAGCTATCTAAAATTGAAAACAACTGCATTTCTACCGCTAGAATGCGGTAGAAATGCATAAAAAGAGAAAATAAAAATTAACCGGAAAGAAAGTTTTGCAAATAAACGAAAAAATGCAAGTGCTCGAAAAATTAAAACGAATACATTTCTACCGCTAAAATGCGGTAGAAATGCGTAAAAAGAGAACGAAAAAATTAAACGGACAAAAGTTTTGACAATAAAATTGAAAATGCAAGTGTTCGAAAAAGCAAAATAACAACTTATCCATTCTTATAATTCTATAAAAATGCCTAAAAAGTGGAAGAAAAGTTAAAAGCATGAAAAGTTTTACAAAAATAACGAAAAAAAACGACTAAGTAAGAAAAATCAAAACCACCTTTTAATCATTTTTATATTTTCATAAGGATGAACAAGAACGGAAAAGCTAAACTATGAAGATAATGAAAACAATAAAACTAATTTAAACTCATACACACACACACACATGTAAAGAAGAACAAAAAAAACTAAGTTAAAACAAAAGAAAACATAAGATTGCTTAGGAGAGTTTTGCTTAGACTCATTCCAACACCATACAAAGAGACGAAAATAACACGTTTTATTAAGTAAAAATACGGTTACAAAGGAACGAAAACAAAAAAACTAAGGAGAGGGGAGAAAATATCTCTTACATAGCATTTGGAAGCATTTCGGCAGCACAACCCCTAAGCAAAATGGATCCAAAAGGGAACAGGAATTCAGAGCAGAACCTCTGAATTTATAGAAAAAATTTTCATGGGTCACGCCCTTGGTCACGGGCGTGACAGGGGGCGTGACAGTACTATTTGGAAGGCGGCCGGCGATTTGACGGGAAAGTTGACTTCGGCCTGGACACGTGTCGGTCTCGCAGAGGTCACGCCCTTGGTCACGGGCGTGACAGGGGGCGTGACAGGCAGGTGGATCTGGGCGCGGTGCGCCAAAAAGTCGCCGCGCGGGTCTTGTCGGGCTAGCTGGAAAGGTCACGCCCCAGGTCACGGGCGTGACTCTGGGCGTGACAGGCGGGTGTCGACACTCGACGAATGTCGAGATGAAATCGTCGAGTGGAGTGTCACGGGCTTGGGTCACGGGCGTGACTCGGGTGACACGGGCGTGACAGGCTTTGAACTTCAGAAAATTGCTGATTTCACGGCTTTTGACGTGTCACGCCCTGGTCACGGGCGTGACCCATTTGTCACGGGCGTGACATGTCAAATTTTGGCAGATTTTTGATTTTTTCCTGAAAAATAAAATAAAATAAGTTAGTATAATATTTACAAAAATAGGAGCATTTTATTGAATAAAAATAAGTAAAAACAACAAAAATAAATGAAAACAACTAAATTAATGTACACAAAAATAGGTATATTTACAATTCATCAACCCCCCCCCCCCCCTCTAGGTGTTTAGGTACCATATCTTTCAACCAGCAGCTGTGGTGTCGACACTTGGTGTCGACACCAGCAGCGGGGGTGTCGACACTTGGTTTCGACACCAGCAGCTGTGGTGTCGACACTTGGTGTCGACACGAGGTGCTGTGGTGTCGACACTTGGTGTCGACACCAACAGCGAGGGTGTCGACACTTGGTGTCGACAACAGCAGCTGTGGTGTCGATGTAACACCCCCTATCCGTCGCATAGCATATAGCAGTAGGTCCGGCCGGGGCCCGACGCCATATACCACAGACAGACCGGGTGGTTACGTATGGAAACCATCCAACCAATCTCAACATCCTACACAGAGCATTCTAGCGGAAGCAGTTAATATAAGTTGTAAACAAGAACCCAGCATAAGAGCACGAATGTCCACTAATACAACATTTAGGAATGTATACAAAAATACCCAAACATTGACCTTAAGGCCTTACAAAAAGTTTCACTTGACCGTTACATGATTTACCGACCTCGGCACGCAGGCCGGCCATACATGAATAACAATAGAAAACATTTCACTTGGGCCTTCGAGGGCCAGCTTCGCAAAAAGGGCTTTAGCCCGCTATTGACCGCTCGGTCCAGCTGCACCTGCAAGCAAACAAACCACCGCACAGTGGCAAACAAAGCAACGGTCAGCAATGCTGACCAAATTATAACGATCCCGCCCCCAACTCGGGGCGGCGATGCTCCTTCCCTGCATTTCATTAGCATAAGCGAGCATTATAAATATAGCCATTTCATCACAGGCGGAGGCTCAACGGCCACACACCCCGTGCACTCAGGGCACATTCTTGGTGAACGCAGTCTAAGTCTGCCGACTCACCGCCATCCTCTCTTGGACGGCCAAACAATGAGCAGTTTGTCTTCTTGGCATGGGTCACGGTAATTAAAACCATAGACCGCCGAAGACCCTCATCTATGCCAACGGCCCTAATCCGAACGACATAGAGTGGGTACGGTTCCATCTAACCCGTGCTCACAACGCAACGGTAATTTAAACCATATGCGCCCGCAACGGTAATTTAAACCATATGCGCAGGTCAAACTTCTACCGAGTCCCATTTTCATCACAAGTCACATAACCCGGTTATGTTCAAGTTGGCTTCCAAGCCACCAAGTTGGCAAGACCTCGTGTCCGCCCAGTTTTCCGGGTGCACCTTTGGGTTAGTCCCCAAGGCTCCCTGCTGCAATCTACCGCGTAGAAAACCCGAAAACACCAAATAACACGGAGTCTTCTCCGGCCTTATGCAATGCAACATCACCGATCCGGACTAACATGTCCGGGTAGGCTTCAACCAAAATGCCTATGTCCGTTCTCGCGTACGGACGCTAAACAACGGGGACTTTACATATCTACCCGAAGGAACGCCTCCAACTCTTCGCAAACTCGCGAGAGAGGGCTTCCTATGCTAAGAAAGAGAGCTATCATGCTCACAAGTGAGGATCGTTACCCTTGCGTTCCTCTTTGGCGCCATCGAAATGTAATCGGATAGAAATCACCGCGCTTACGTTGCCTCCGTGGATCCGGAGTCGGCTTGCGATTCGGAGCTCCGAAGCTCCTCCAATGGCGGATCTAGCGCTTCTTCCTCCAATAGCTTTCCTCTTTCTCCAAGGGTTTGGAGAGATGATCAAGTGAAGGAAAAATGGATTTTTCTTAAGTCAAAACCGTGTATATCCTCCCAGGAACCATCCCCAGCCGTCGGATCTCAACCTAAGAAAACGAGCGGCTTTGATTCGGGGCTGAAATGCCCAATCTGGGCCGAACACGGCCTGGCACACGCCCGTGTCCAGGGCCGTGTGCCGCATTCGCCGTCAAAATCAAATCTTCTGAACACGCACACGGGTATCGAACACGCCCGTGTTCGAGTTGACACGCCCGTGTTCCAGATGACACGGCCGTGTAGCCGGCCGTGTACCCCATGATTTTTCCCCCGTTTCCAACCCGAGCACTGCACGGGTTCTAGGACACGCCCGTGTCCTTGCCCGTGTCACATTGACACGCCTGGGCCCCCAGGCCGTGTACACGGGACATTTCGTCGAGGGGAGAATGACGACTGGATGACACGGCCTTGGACACGCCCGTGTCCTAGGCCGTGTGCCTTGTCTCGACGATCGTCGAGTGAATCTCGACGATTTCACCTTGACGATCGTCGACACGGGTCGACACGCCCTGCGACACGCCCGTGTCGCAGGCCGTGTGCCCATTCTCGACGAATCGTCGAGAATAACTCGACGATTTCACGGCTAAGTGTCGACACGGGTCGACACGCCCTGCGACACGCCCGTGTCGCAGGCCGTGTGCCCTTTCTCGACGAATCGTCGAGTATAACTCGACGACTTCGCGACTAAGTGTCGGCACACACTTGACACGCCCTGGGACACGCCCGTGTCCCAGGCCGTGTGCCGTCAGCCAGAAACCAAAACTGGCCCAAAATGTCCCCCTTTGCTCCTTTGAGTTTCGGGGCGTTACAACTCTCCCCCTCTTAAAAGAATTTCGACCACGAAATTACATAAAGGAACGATATACAAAAACAACATTTGTACCTGAGCGGAATAACTCCGGATACTCGTCAAGCATAGTCTGCTCTCGCTCCCAGGAGAGCTCCTCACGACCGCAATTGTCCCATCGGACCTTGACCATCCTGATCTCTTTATTGCGTAGCCGCTTGACCTCCGAGTCCTCAATCCGCACGGGCTTTACCTTTGTCGTTAGCCCACTATCCACCGGCACTTGATCGACCGCGATCACTTGCGTAGGCTCTTGCACCGCCTTCCGAAGCACCGAAATGTGGAATACATCGTGTAAACCACTTAGCTCCACAGAAAGCTTCAACCTATAGGCCGCTTCTCCAACTCGCTCCAGAACCTCAAACGGTCCAAGGTACCTCGGGCTTAGCTTTTTCAATCGTCGCACCCGCGAGACCCCCTTGAACGGCTTGATCTTTAGGTACACATAATCACCCACAGCGAACTCCACGTTCCTGTGCTTGGCATTATAGTACTTTGCTTGCCGGTCCTGAGCGATGAGTAACCTCTCCCGAATGGTTCTCACCAAAGAAGTAGCATCATCCACTTCCGATCGCTTATACAACTTCGACTCGCCCGTTTCTAACCAAGACAACGGCGTGCGACATCTTCTACCATATAGGGCCTCGAAAGGTGCCATCTGAATACTTGATTGGTAGCTGTTGTTGTATGCGAACTCCACCAAATAAAGGTGGTCCTCCCATTGCTTTCCAAAGTCCAAAACACACATGCGAAGCATGTCTTCCATGGTTCTATTGACCCTCTCGGTCTGTCCATCCGTTTGCGGATGGAAGGCTGTGCTAAACTTCAGCTTTGTTCCCAACATTTGCTGCACCAGCCTCCAATCATTGGACGTGAACCGCCCATCTCGGTCACTCACGATGCTACGGGGCACACCATGAAGCCGCACTATGTTATCCACATAAAGCTTTTCCAGCTTCTCCACCGGATCATCCTTCCTATGCGGAATAAAATGCGACACCTTTGTTAATCGATCAACCACCACCCAAATGGCGTCGTTCCCCTTCTGCGACCTTGGCAAACCATGCACAAAGTCCATAGAGATGTCGTCGAATTTCCACTCCGGAATAGGCAAGGACTTAAGAAATCCTCCCGGCTTTTGGCACTCCGCCTTTACCAAGGCGCAAGTTTGGCACTTCGCTACATATAGCGCCACATCCTTTTTCAAGCCCGGCCACCAAAACAGTTTCTTTATATCGCGGTACATCTTCGTGCTCCCCGGGTGAATCGAGTACTTGGTATGGTGTGCCTCGTACAACAACTCCACCCGTAAATTGCCCACACTTGGGACGCACAAACGACCGTCTTTCCACAGCAATCCGTCCTCCACAACGAATTGGGAATTTGACCCATCCAGAGCCTCTATCATGAACTGCTTCATATGAGCATCCATATCCAAAGCCTGCCGAATCCGATCAGCCAGGTCATATTGGACTTCAGTCCAATTCAGCACTGCTTCAGCACTAGATTGTCTATCCACACAAACAATCTCCAACGCCTCCAGCTCCTGCACCAACCGCTCATCATGCACTGATAGCCAATTCGCTTGAGCTGGGGCTCAGCGACTCAACACGTCCGTAACCGCATTCCCTTTGCCAGGCACGTAGTGGATCTTGAAAGTATAGTCCCCCAGGAACTCCATCCACCTACGCTGCCGCATATTCAGATCCTTCTGATCAATCAGGTACTTCAGGCTCTTGTGATCGGTGTAGATATCAATCTTCACACCGTACAGATAGTGTCTCCACAGCTTCAAGGCAAAAATCACGGCCGCCAACTCCAAGTCGTGGACCGGATAATTCCTCTTGTGCACTTTTAGCTTTCTCGAGCCATAAGCTATCACGCTGCCGTGCTGCAATAGCACGCAACCCAAACTGCTGCCTGAAGCGTCGCTATATACCTCATAGCCTTCGGTCCCCACCGGCGAACTCAGCACAGGCGTCGTGGTCAACCGACACTTCAATTCCTCAAAAGCTCGCGCGCACTCCGGCGTCCAAACGAACTTATGCTCCTTCCTCGTCAAAGTAGTGAGAGGTAGCGCTATCCGCGAGAAGTTCTCTACGAAGCGCCTATAATAGCCGGCAAGCCCCAAAAAGCTCCGGACTTCTGCTACCGTAGCAAGCTCAGGCCACTCCCGTATCGTAACAATCTTCGCCGGATCCACAGCAATACCCTCTCCACTCACTATATGCCCGAGGAACGCTACTGAGGATAGCCAAAACTCGCACTTCGAGAACTTGGCATACAACTGGTTTCTCCTTAGCGTCTCCAGCACCAAATGAAGATGCTTGAAGTGATCTTCCTCACTTTGCGAGTACACCAAAATATCGTCGATGAAGACGATCACGAAATGGTCCAAGTACTCCCTGAACGTTCTGTTCATCAAATCCATGAATACCGACGGCGCATTAGTCAGCCCAAACGGCATGACCGTAAACTCATAATGCCCGTATCTCGTACTAAACGCTGTCTTCGGGATATCACTCTCCCTTATCCGCAGCTGATAGTACCCAGACTTGAGATCTAACTTCGAGTACACCGTCGACCCGACTAACTGATCAAAGAGATCATCAATCCTAGGGATCGGGTACTTATTCTTCTCAGTCAGCTTGTTTAGCTCCCGATAATCAATACACAATCTCAAGCTTCCGTCCTTCTTCTTAACAAAGAGGACCGGTGCGCTCCAAGGCGAAGAACTCGGGCGCACATACCCTTGTTCCAACAACTCTTGCAGTTGAACTTTCAGCTGCGCCATTTCCTTAGGCGCTAGCCGATACGGAGATCGTGACACAGGCTTTGCACCTGGCACTAGCTCGATCGTAAAATCTATCTCCCGTTGAGGCGGGGCTCCAGGAAGATCTGCGGGGAACACATCAGGGTATTCCGATACCACTGAAATATAATCCAACGCGGGCTTCGGCTTTGCAACCTCCACTAGTGTAAAGAACAGTTCTGCTCCAGCACGAACCGCCTTCACCACCTGAAGAGCAGACATCAACGTCTTGCTCGACTCCTTTAAGCCCGTAAAAGTCGTCTCACGACTCGCTCCCAGCTTGACTTCCTTGCTACCGCAATCTATATGGGCCTGCTGCTCCGAGAGCCAGTCCATGCCAAATATGACGTCGAACTCCACTAACGGAAGTAAAGACGCCCGCAGGTCGAACTCCTGCTCTCCAATACGAATCTTAACCTCGCAGATCCTAACCGCTCGCATCGAACACCCATTGGGCAATAACACATCCAACTTGTCCTTCGCCATCGAAGAAGGGACTCCGATGCGTGATATAAATTCTTCGGACAAGAAGGAGTGTGAAGCTCCCGTATCGAAGAGTGCTCGTGCGGGATTTTCACAAATCATTACAAATTCTAAACAAGCAGTGGTAAGGTAACATATACATAACAAGCATATAAAGGAATTGACTTGCTATAAATTAAACCGTACCTGTCACCACGTCAGCTTGTTTAATGGCCTCCTGTTGGCCAAGATTGTAAACCCTTGGTTGGGCCGGAGCATAGTGAGATGCGGTCGACTCCACCGCCTTTCCCTTCTCTTCGTAGGTAGCTCCTGGCCTCCTTTCGGACTTAGGACGTCCGCTCCAACAATCACGGGCGAAATGCCCCGTCTTGCCACAAGTGAAGCACGCGCCCGGGGTCCGACTCGTAGTCGCCCCAGAAGCACCAGAAGGAGCTGGACCCGAAGTCCTATGCTTCTTAAAGAATCTTTGATAGCCAGACTTTGAAGTAGTCGGCACTTTGAACCCAGATTTCTTCTCGCCCAAGCCTTTCTTCGCTTGTACACTCTTCATGTCCTTCTCCAAGGACCGGTCAGTATTGACCAAGGTTAAGAAACCCTGCGTCATTGGCCCCGACAGTAACAATCTCAGCTCATCCCTCAAGCCTTCATAAAAACGATTAGTCTTGCGCTCCTCATCCATGATGATGGAGCTAGCATAACGACTCAACCGCGTAAACTCGTGGAGATATTCATCCACGTTCCTCTCACCCTGCACCAACTTCAGGAATTCATTCTCCATTGAAATCCTCTGAGTAGAAGGGAGGTATCTTGCTAAGAACAATTCCGAGAACTCTTCCATCGGAACGTCTATCAGTTGTCTACCTCGCAGATGATGCAGCTCCAAACCTTCCCACCACATCCTTGCTTCACCGTCCAGCAGGAACGTAGCAATGGTGGTCATCTACCACTCCTCCGTCTCCGTCGCTGTCATGACTCTCTTCACCCTAGAGAGCCAGTCTTCAGCTTGAGATGGGGTTCCCAACCCCGAGAATAACGGAGGGTTAAAGCTCATTACATGCTTCAACTGCCTCTTAGTCGCCCTCCTTGGCACTATTGGTTCTACAACCACTTGCTCCATCCTCCTCGGCTCAGCCTCTTGAAGAGGTACTTGCTCCATCACAGGAGCGGGCTGCTGCGCTTGCCTCCCAGGCTGCGCATTGATCACGGCCAACACCGCTTCAGCCACCAATCTTATATTTTCAGCCGACAAAGGTGTTGCGGGAGCAACTTCCGGTGCACTACTTGCCTCAGAAACTCGGCGTTCTGACGGCCCAACACCACTTCGGGTCACCTATAGTGGTACAAAACACCGTTAAGCGACCAAATAAATTGCAAACAGCAATTATAGGAACACGCAGGTTCCTCAAACACGAGTATTTTCATTCCTAAGTGGACATTCATGGGTTCTTTTTACGGTTATCATGATGACGCACACAACGTGCTCACCACCCCTTAAAAAGAATTCGCCCACGAATTCAATTCAAGTCCAACCAAAACCAGTAGTCTGATACCAAATTGTAACACCCCCTATCCGTCGCATAGCATATAGCAGTAGGTCCGGCCGGGGCCCGACGCCATATACCACAGACAGACCGGGTGGTTACGTATGGAAACCATCCAACCAATCTCAACATCCTACACAGAGCATTCTAGCGGAAGCAGTTAATATAAGTTGTAAACAAGAACCCAGCATAAGAGCACGAATGTCCACTAATACAACATTTAGGAATGTATACAAAAATACCCAAACATTGACCTTAAGGCCTTACAAAAAGTTTCACTTGACCGTTACATGATTTACCGACCTCGGCACGCAGGCCGGCCATACATGAATAACAATAGAAAACATTTCACTTGGGCCTTCGAGGGCCAGCTTCGCAAAAAGGGCTTTAGCCCGCTATTGACCGCTCGGTCCAGCTGCACTTGCAAGCAAACAAACCACCGCACGGTGGCAAACAAAGCAACGGTCAGCAATGCTGACCAAATTATAACGATCCCGCCCCCAACTCGGGGCGGCGATGCTCCTTCCCTGCATTTCATTAGCATAAGCGAGCATTATAAATATAGCCATTTCATCACAGGCGGAGGCTCAACGGCCACACACCCCGTGCACTCAGGGCACATTCTTGGTGAACGCAGTCTAAGTCTGCCGACTCACCGCCATCCTCTCTTGGACGGCCAAACAATGAGCAGTTTGTCTTCCTGGCATGGGTCACGGTAATTAAAACCATAGACCGCCGAAGACCCTCATCTATGCCAACGGCCCTAATCCGAACGACATAGAGTGGGTACGGTTCCATCTAACCCGTGCTCACAACGCAACGGTAATTTAAACCATATGCGCCCGCAACGGTAATTTAAACCATATGCGCAGGTCAAACTTCTACCGAGTCCCATTTTCATCACAAGTCACATAACCCGGTTATGTTCAAGTTGGCTTCCAAGCCACCAAGTTGGCAAGACCTCGTGTCCGCCCAGTTTTCCGGGTGCACCTTTGGGTTAGTCCCCAAGGCTCCCTGCTGCAATCTACCGCGTAGAAAACCCGAAAACACCAAATAGCACGGAGTCTTCTCCGGCCTTATGCAATGCAACATCACCGATCCGGACTAACATGTCCGGGTAGGCTTCAACCAAAATGCCTATGTCCGTTCTCGCGTACGGACGCTAAACAACGGGGACTTTACATATCTACCCGAAGGAACGCCTCCAACTCTTCGCAAACTCGCGAGAGAGGGCTTCCTATGCTAAGAAAGAGAGCTATCATGCTCACAAGTGAGGATCGTTACCCTTACGATCCTCTTTGGCGCCATCGAAATGTAATCGGATAGAAATCACCGCGCTTGCATTGCCTCCGTGGATCCGGAGTCGGCTTGCGATTCGGAGCTCCGAAGCTCCTCCAATGGCGGATCTAGCACTTCTTCCTCCAATAGCTTTCCTCTTTCTCCAAGGGTTTGGAGAGATGATCAAGTGAAGGAAAAATGGATTTTTCTTAAGTCAAACCCGTGTATATCCTCCCAGGAACCATCCCCAGCCGTCGGATCTCAACCTAAGAAAACGAGCGGCTTTGATTCGGGGCTGAAATGCCCAATCTAGGCCGAACACGGCCTGGCACACGCCCGTGTCCAGGGCCGTGTGCCGCATTCGCCGTCAAAATCAAATCTTCTGAACACGCACACGGGTATCGAACACGCCCGTGTTCGAGTTGACACGCCCGTGTTCCAGATGACACGGCCGTGTAGCCGGCCGTGTACCCCATGATTTTTCCCCCGTTTCCAACCCGAGCACTGCACGGGTTCTAGGACACGCCCGTGTCCTTGCCCGTGTCACATTGACACGCCTGGGCCCCCAGGCCGTGTACACGGGACATTTCGTCGAGGGGAGAACGACGACTGGATGACACGGCCTTGGACACGCCCGTGTCGTAGGCCGCGTGCCTTGTATCGACGATCGTCGAGTGAATCTCGACGATTTCACCTTGATGATCGTCGACACGGGTCGACACGCCCTGCGACACGCCCGTGTCGCAGGCCGTGTGCCCATTCTCGACGAATCGTCGAGAATAACTCGACGATTTCACGGCTAAGTGTCGACACGGGTCGACACGCCCTGCGACACGCCCGTGTCGCAGGCCGTGTGCCCTTTCTCGACGAATCGTCGAGTATAACTCGACGACTTCGCGACTAAGTGTCGGCACACACTTGACACGCCCTGGGACACGCCCGTGTCCCAGGCCGTGTGCCGTCAGCCAGAAACCAAAACTGGCCCAAAACGTCCCCCTTTGCTCCTTTGAGTTTCGGGGCGTTACAGTCGACACCAACAGCAGAGGTGTCGACACTTGGTTTCGACACCAGCAGCAGAGGTGTCGACACTTGGTGTCGACACCAGCAGCAGAGGTGTCGACACTTGGTGTCGACACCAGCAGCTGAGGTGTCGACACTTGGTGTCGACACCGACTTGTCGTGGTGTCGACATATCGTGGCGACACTGGTTGCCGCGTTGGTTTTGGGGTCAGGTAAGGCTCGGGGTTGGTTCGGGTTAGGCGTGCAAGGTCGCGTCAGTTAGACCCGACGTTTTTACCTTGGGTTTGTGTGTTTCTTACGATTGTTAGTGTGACCTTTTCCCTAGGGGGGGGGGGGCATTCGGTGTTCGGCTAGTTTCTGCATGCCGACTCTTGGGTTGTGGCAGGTGGTGGAGTTTTGGTGGCCTCTGGAGGGGTGGTTTTATGTGGAGAGCTGTGGCCACCGCCTTTTGCACCAGTTTGGGTTGGTGTGTGTGGGACCCTAAAGTTGCCACTGTTTGACCCCTTAGCCCTTTTTGGACCTGATTTTGGTTAGGTATTCAGATCCATGTTTTGACCACTGCCACTTACCCACGTGTTATGACTGTTAGTCCCTTTCCTGTTTATGCTTTCTTTTCTTTTGACATACATGTATATGTCTTGTTGCTGTTGCAGACTCTTTTGGTAGGGCATAATGGTTTTATTGCTCACACTTGGTGTGCTCTGCTGTGCTCTAGACAGTACACTCTTCTTACTGTCACTCCCTTTTCTTTTGCTTATAGCAGTTTGTTGTCGGGTTTGTAAACCCTCTTCTTCTTATTGCTTATTAATCTATTGCTCTATTTACCTTTTGATTATTTCCTTGCTGAGGTGTTCTTTTCTTGAATGCCTCAGCTCCAGGTTGTAGCCAGTTCAGCGGCTAGTTCTTTTGGAGGGGCTTGTTGGTGGCCTCTTGGGTAGCTGAGATAGCTGATCCCCGTTTTTGTGAGGTAGTTCGTTACTTTTTCTGTATAGACATACATACTCGCCAGTGGGTTCGTGTCAGGTTGTTGACGCCCACTGGTGGCTTCTTGCGATGCTGGGTATGACTTAAACTGCTGTTTTTGCATATTTTATGGTTGGTTACTTGCTTCTGGGAAGGATTTATGCTAGGTTGCATGTTAGATATTTTTAAAACCTAAAAGTATTGCTATATGTACCTCATGCATAACATGTTTTCTAAAACAAGACACTATTTTTCCTCAGCGTAAAACACTATCTTTCATACCTACTATATTCACCTTAGAGTCGTGCATACCATGACTCGTCCCCCGGGGACACTCATGCTCAATTAGGGTGTTAAGTTAATTGAACCAAAGTATTTTCTGCTGCATATAAATATAATTTTAACTGTGGACTAGCTGATCCACCGTGCCGAGGGATACGGCCATTCAACTTAACTGATTTTCTTTCACATTTAATCAACGATTTTCCTTAAAATCTAAGGTCTGGAGTTTTGCCTGAATGTGTGCAGTTATCCCCTGCACGACGTGGCATCACGACACATGTTTTCTCTTGCTCTGATACGATTTTATCGTTGAGAAAATGCGGGTTGTGACACGTACATGTGCATTGGTGAAGGTAGAATGTCAGAAACCCGGAGGTTTCTTGAAGTCTCTACCTATCCCAGAATGGAAATTTGATGACATATCTATGGATTTTGTGCATGGTTTGCCGAAGTCATAGAAGGGAAACGACGCCAATTGGGTGGTCATAGATAGGTTGACAAATGTGTCGCACTTTATTCCGGTCAGGAAGGAAGATCCGGTGGAAAAGTTAGCCAAACTCTATGTGGAGAATATTGTACGATTGCATGGTGTGCCTCGCAGTATTGTTAGTGATCGAGATGGACGCTACACGTCGAATGACTGGAGGTTGGTGCATAGTATGTTGGGTACTAAGCTAAAGTTCAGTACAACCTTTCATCCGCAGACGGATGGCTAAACCGAGAGGGTCAACAGGACTATGGAGGACATGCTTCGCATGTGCGTCCTAGATTTTGGAAAGCAGTGGGAAGATCACCTGTACATGGTGGAGTTTGCGTATAACAAAAGCTTTCAGGCGAGTATTGGAATGGCACCTTTCGAGGCCTTGTACGGGAGAAAGTGTCGCACGCTGTTGTCTTGGTTGGAGACGGGCGAGTCGAAGCTTTTCAAACGTCAAGCGGTGGAAGATGCCACATCAGTGATACAGACAATTCAAGAAAGGTTGAAGATCGCTCAGGATAGACAGTCAAAGTACTATAACGCCAAGCATAGGAATGTGGAGTTCAGTGTTGGGGACATGGTGTATCTAAAAATCAAGCCGTTCAAGGGTGTATCGCGGGTTCGACACTTGAAGAAGCTGAGTCCGAGATACCTTGGACCATTTGAAATCCTAGAGCGGGTTGTCGAGGCGGCGTATAGATTGAGGCTGTCGGCGGAGTTGACTGGGCTACATGATGTGTTCCACGTGTCGGTGTTGCGTAAGGCAGTGCAAGAGCCTTCGCAGATCATTGCGGATAATCGAGTACCAGTTGATTATGAGTTGACCACAAGGGTCAAGCTAGTGCGTATTGAAGAAGTTGCAGTCAAGCGACTGCATAACAAGGATATCTGTATGGTTAAAGTCCGATGAGATAATTGCGGACGTGAGGAGCTTTCTTGGGAGCGAGAGCAAGCTATGTTGGAGAAATACCCGAGTTATTCCACTCAGGTATTATTTAGATTTGAGTACCTTTACTTAATTTCAGGACGAAATTCCTGAAGTGGGGGAGATTTGTAACGCACCGAATATTGTATTGGAGTCGGTCGCGAAAAAGTGGATTTTTGGTGTCTATATAGGGGTATACGACATAGGACACGGGCGTGTCCAAGGCCGTGTCTGGCTGGTGTTTTGGCCGTTTTCATCCCGAGAAGGACACGGCTAGAAACACGGCTATGTGACACGGGCGTGTCATTTGACACGGGCGTGTGCCTACCCGTATCCCTACCCGTGTTCTTTTGGGTCGTGTCCGTTGTCGTGACGGTTATGCGTGACACGCCACCGAACACGGGCATGTCGAGGAACCCGACACGGTCGTGTCAGGTGAGACACGGGCGTGTCGTTGCCCGTGTGTCTTTCCTCCATTCGACGATCGTGCCTGGAGCGAGGCACATGGCCTGGGACACGGCCGTGTGCAAAGCCGTGTTTGGCCCAGACCTGGAGATTTTTGAACGGATTTGAGCCGTTCATTTTCTTTAATTAAAATCCAACGGCCCAGATGGTTTCCTGCTCTGTTAAGGCCGGGAATAGGGGATTTAATCCTTCATTTCTCTCCAACCATTCTGTCTCTCAAGGAGTTGGAAAGCGGAGGAAGAAGGAAGGGATTCTGGCCGCCGGCGGAGCATCGGAGCACCGTTTCGATATCTGAGAGCGGATCTGTGGAGGAATGTTTGTTGCGAAGATTTCCATCCGTGTAGTTTTTCCATGGCGCCAAAGAGGACTACAACGGTAACGATTCTCTACTTGAGCATGTGAAGCTCTTTCTTTCTGCATGGGGAATCCCGCTCCCGCGAGTGTGCGGTGAGTGCGTGGTGTTCCTTGGGGTTGATGTGAATAGTCCCCCTTGTGTTGCATATAGTGTCCGGAATCGTAAGTACAAGCATAGGCATTGTGTGTGGAGCCTACCCGGATGTGTATTGTCTGGATCAGTGATGTTGCATTTGATATGTTTTGCCGGAGAAGACTCCGTGCTTTGAGTTTTTCAGGTTTCTACGCGGTAGATTGCAGCAGGGATCCTTGGAGGTTAACTTTAAGGCGCACCCGGAAAACTGAGCGGAAACATGTTCTGCTAACTTGGCGGTCTGGGAACCGGCCTTGATCATAACTGGGTTATGAGTTTGTTTGGAAAGTTTTGGGATCCGAGAGAAGCTTGGCCCTCGCGTAGGACTTAAATTGTATATGCGGCGTGAGCAACGTGCAAGTGGAATTGGACCTAGTCTATGTGGTTCAGTGCGAGAGACCCGAAGACGGGGACTGGCCATTGGCATAGTCGGGAGCCTTAGACGGTGGTCAGAAAGGCTAAATGCTCACATGTTGTTGCCATCCTGGGGGTGGTGGTGAAGATGCTGATTGGTCAGGATTCACCGTTAATGTGCCATGAGTGCACGGGGTGTTTGGTTGTGCGAGCCTACACCTGTGGCGTAGTATAGTTGCGCTTTATTATTTTATTGGGCTAATGATATGTCGGGAAAGAGCACCGCCGTCCCGAGTTAGGGGCGGGGTCGTTATAATTTGGTCGGCTTTTGGCTGACCATTAATCTGTTTGCCACCGTGCGGTGGAATGTGCTTGCAGGTGCTGCGGAGCCAAGTACCAAATAGCGGGCTGGAGCCCATGTTGCTGTGCTGGACCTATAAGGCCAAAGCGAATAGTTGTTTTTATTTTTATCATGTGTGGCCAGCCTACGAGCCGATATATGTAAGACATGTTTTTATTAAGTGAACATTTGTACGGCCATGGAGGGTTCTCTGGAGGTAGTCGTGGAGATAACGTGGGTGGAGAGACCGGAAGTAGTCATAGGAAACCGCGCGAGAAAAAGAGAAGCCGTGGTGAGAGGAAAAGGGAGAGCAACCCGCGCGAAACCGCAGCGGTTTAAAGGGAAGAAGCCGCGCGAACACTGACGGCCAGGAAGCAGACCAAGGTACAATGGGGAAGAGGTCGCGCGTACTGAAAAGTCCGAGCGAATAGAAGAGAAGAGGAAGCAAGAAGAAGCGGAGACAACAACAAGTCGCAAGCCGGGCGAACAGAAGCAGGCCCCACAGCGAGGGGAAAACAGGCGGCTAGAAGGAAACAGGTCGCGGCGACAACTAAACAGGTCACGGCGACGAAGTGCAGCTAGAGAAGAGAAGCAACAAGCCGCGCGAACAGCGCAGCAGGCGGAAGAGAAGGCAAGCCGCGAGAATCAGAGAGCGCACACAATCAGGAGGAAAAGACTGTGTCCCTCTAATACCATGTTAAAAGTAGCGAACATGCAACAACAAACGGATAGAATTTTGAATAATTGAAATTTTATTATCCAAAAAAGATATCATTTACAAAGGTATGACCTCCCTTTTATAGAATGGAGGGGATATGAGAGAGTATAAACAAATAATGTGAGACTAAACATGTACATGGCTGAGCGGCTAGAAATAAAGGAGACCGCACAGGCCGCGCGGTTAGATAGATGGGTTAACCACGCGGTGGAAGGGGGAGTAGCCATGGAGGGTTCTCTGGAGGTAGTCGTCACACCAATACAAGACATTTCATTGATTGCCGGCGTCAAGGCCAGATGAAGGACACTTGCTTTCCTGTCCATGGGAAGCCTAACATGGCCTCCAAACCTCACTCATTGTCTCGCTCTTCCCACCTGGCTGATTCAACGTGGATCTAGGACTCTAAGGACGGGTTGAAATCTCTAAAGAGGAGTATCGTCGTCTACAAGTTCTCCAAATTGACCATTCGACTCATAGTGTTGTTATTGTTGTACGAAACATTCAGCCAATGTGTACTTAACAACAAACTATTCATTGGTTGGCAGACTCAAGGTCTTCAGATCAGCTTACTAGTATCTCAGGTATCTTGCATTCATATAAACCTCATAGTGGGTCCTCGATCACTGTTGCGGATGGATCGACTGTTCCCATTGATGGGTTTGGCAATTGTGATGTAACTCTATCAATAACTTAGATTTGCATTGCTACATTCACACCTTATGACTGTGTTTTTTAGGAACAGTCTACGAGCTGTATTATTGGTAGAGGGAAGCTGATTGGTAGTGTGTATGTCATAAATGACAGTTCATTCCATGTCTGTTCTGCTGCTTCCACCAAGTTTTTGGATCTTCATAATCGTCATGGTCACCGAACTGCTCATGTTATGCGTTGTTTGTATCCTGAGTTTGGGCATGTTCCCCATATCAATTGCGAGTCTTGCCATTTTTGCTAAACACCATAAAGTAAGTTATGCCCCTCGTCATGATGTACGTGCTACGACCGTTTGATTTACTTCACTCTGATTTTTAGGGACCTCGTCCTGCCCCTACAATGTTATGACATAAATATTATGTTACTTTCATTTATGTTTTCTTTCATATGAGTTGGGTATATATAATGAAAAATCATTCTGAATTTCCTTCTATTTTTCAAAATCAGTGAATGAAATATTTACTCAATTTCATGTTTGTATTAAATGTTAACACACTGATAATGGTAGAGAATATTTATCTCAATCTTTGTTTGCCTTCCTCGCCGACAAAGGCATCCTAGATAAAACCACTTATCCTGATACCTCCACAACAAAACGGTGTTGCTGAAAACAAATCACCATCTTTGTGAGGTAACGCGTGTTATTCTTCATCATAAGCAAGTACCTAAACACTTCTGTAGTGATGTAGTCCTTACTACCGCACACCTTATCAATCTTCTTCTCACTCATATTTTTCAAGGAGAGACACTACCATATCCTTCACCAAAACCATTCCAGTCTCCCCCTCTCTCTATCGTTACGTATATTTTGGTGTGTTTGTTATGGTTGGGATGTACGTCCCTCTATCTCCTAACTTGACCCTCGCTCCTTGAAGTGTATCTTTCTTCGGTATTCCTGTACTACTAAGGGGCATCAATGTTATTCTCCTGACTTAAACAGATACATTATCTCAACTGATGTTGTTTTCCTTGAGTCTGACTCCTATCCTACTCCTATTTGTGAATCAAAACCTCTTGACCCTTCCCTTGATTCTATAAGTTGCTCGTTCGTTCGAGCAACTTTCATCAAACGCGCTGACACGCCCTGTGACACGCCCGTGTCATAGGCCGTGTCCAGAGTCGACCAAATTTTGTCGACCATTCGTCGACTGTTCCTCTCGACACTCGACGCACGCAAGACACGCCCGGGGAGACGCCCGTGTCCCAGGCCGTGTCACCCGAAAATTGGCCTGCTGATAAAAATCGGGCTGTTACAACTCTCCCCTCGTACAAAAATTTCATCCTCAAAATTAAGACACAGGAAGGCAACCAACAATCAGCAACCAAAACGTTATAACATTAAAATTTTTATGTTACAACATTATTCTCTCTACGGATTACAGAAACAGCTCGGGAAACTCTTCTCGCATGGTTTGCTCTCGCTCCCATGTAAGTTCTTCACGGCAGCAGTTGTCCCACCGGACTTTAACCATGCCGACCGTCTTGTTCCGCAACTGTCTCTCGGCTCGATCCTCGATCTGAATGGGTCTAACTCTCATTGTTAGCCCATACTCCACCGGCACACGATCATCCACGATCACTTGTGCTGGATCTTTAACGGCCTTCCGAAGTACCGAGATGTGAAATACATCATGTATTCCACTCAAGTCTGCCGACAGAGCTAGCCGATAAGCCGCTTCTCCGATGCGCTCCACCGCTTCTAATGGACCCAAATACCTTGGACTCAACTTTTTCAACCGTCGAATCCTGGAGACACCTTTGAAGGGTTTGATCTTCAAGTAGACCCAATCGCCAACCGCAAATTCCACGTTTCGGTGCTAGGCGTTTTAGGACTTAGCTTATCGATCTTGAGCAATAAGTAGCTTCTCTCGAATAGTTCGTATGGTAGAATTTGCTTCATCAACCTCATTTGGTTTATAAATTCAAGCTTCGCCCGCTTCTACCCAAGCCAAGGGAGTACGACACTTCCTTCCATATAGCGCTCCATATGGTGTCATCCCAATGCTCGCCTGATAGCTGTTATTATACGCAAACTCCACCATATAGAGATGATCTTCCCATCTCTTTTCGAAGTCGAGGGCGCACATTCGGAGCATGTCCTCCATCGTTCTGTTGGTACGTTCAGTTTGGCCATCCGTTTGGGGATGAAAGGCCGTACTGAAAGTGAACTTCGTGCCCAACAGTCGGTGAACTAGCCTCCAATCATTTGACGTGAATCGCCCATCTCGATCACTTACGATGCTTCGAGGAACACCGTGAAGCCGTACAATTTGGTCAACTTATAACTTTGACAAACTTTCGACTGAATCATCCTGCCTGTTCGGGAGAAAATGTGCCACTTTAGTTAGCCGGTCAACAATCACCCAAATGGGATCATTTCCTCGCTGCGATCTCGGCAACCCGTGCACAAAATCCATGGAAATATCATCAAATTTCCATTCTGGGATCGGCAGCGACTTCAAATAACCGCCCGGCTTTTGGCATTTTGCCTTGACCATCGCACATGTTTGGCGTTTGGCCATATAGAGGGCAACATCTTTCTTTAGCCCTGGACACCAAAATAGCTTTTTCATATCATTGAACATCTTTGTGCTCCCGGGGTGAATGGAATACTTTGTATAATGCGCTTCATAAATAAGTTCTTCCCGCAATTTACCCACATTCGGGAAGCACAAACGGACCTCTTTTCGCAAAAGACCGTCGTTCCAGGAGAATTTTCCTTCTGCCCCTTCATTCACATAGCGTAAGAGATCTTCATCCAACTCCGTTTCCCGTCGAACTCGGTCCGCAAGGTCACATTTCACCTCGGTCCAGTTCAAATATGCCGTGGCAGCGGAATTCTTGTCAACACAATAAATCTCCAACGCCTCCAGTTCCTGGATAAGACGTTCATCATGCCTTTGTAACCAATTCGCTCTAGTCGGAACCCTCCGTCTCAAAGCATCTGCGACAACATTCCCCTTCCCGGGCGTATTGTGAATATTAAAAGTGTAGTCCCCAAGGAACTCCAACCACCTTCGGTGTCGCATGTTCAAATCTTTCTGCTCCAATAGGTACTTGAGGCTCTTATGATCTGTATAGATTTCCACCTTCACTCCATAAAGATAGTGTCGCCACAACTTTAGTGCAAAAATCATCGCCGCTAATTCCAAGTCATGGAAAGGATAATTTCGTTCATGCACCTTCAGCTGGCGTGAGCCATAAGCAATTACCTTTCCATTTTGCAGAAGAACGCAGCCTAAGCCTCTCCCTGAGGCATCACTATAAATCACAAATCCATCGGTCCCACTTGGCGAAGACAACACCGGCGCCGTGGTCAACCGAACCTTCAGCTCTTCAAAATCTCATGCGCACTCTGGCGTCCAAACGAACTTCTGATCTTTTCGCGTCAACATGGTTAGCGGCAAAGCAATCCGCGAGAAGTTTTCAACAAATCTGCGATAGTAGCCCGCAAGTCCAAGGAAACTCCTAACCTCGGCCACGAAAGACAACATTGGCCACTCCTCGATGGCCTTTATCTTCACTGGATCTACAGCAATGCCTGTTCCACTCATCACATGGCCCAAAAAGGCAACTGACGACAGCCAAAACTCGCACTTCGAGAACTTGGCATAGAGCTGATTTTGCCTAAATGTATTCAACACCAACCGCAAGTGAGTCTCATGCTCAGCTTCTGACTTCGAGTATACCAGGATATCATCAATGAACACTATCACGAACAAATCCAGGTACTCACGGAACGTGTGGTGCATCAAATCCATAAACACCAAGGGCGCATTGCACAGTCCAAATGGCATGACTGTGAACTAATAGTTCCCATAATGCGTTCCAAATGCGGTTTTGGGAATGTCACTTTCCCGAATTCTCAACTGGTAATAACCAGACTTCAGGTCCAACTTCGAATAGACGGTAGAGCCCACCAGCTGATCGAATAACTCATCAATCTGGGGGATCGGATATTTATTCTTCTCGGTCGGCTTATTCAGTTCACAGTAGTCAATACATAATCGCAACCCACCGTCTTTCTTCTTCACAAAAAGCACAGGCACGCTCCAAGGTGACATGCTTGGGCGTATATAACCTTGCTACATCAATTCTTGTAATTGGACCTTCAACTCAGCCATCTATTTTGGCGCGACGCGATATGGAGAGCGGGCCACAGGTTTCACACCTGGCACCAACTCGATCGTGAAGTCAATCTCCCGCTGGGGTGGTAGCCCAGGGAGATCCGTGGGAAACACATATATAAATTCAACCACAATCGGAACCTCACACACACTGGCCTTACGCTCAACAGCCTGAATCAGTGCGAAGTAACAATCCGCACCCTTCCGAACATCCTTGACTACCTGGAGTGCAGACATCAACGTCCCGCCCACTCCTCGCATACCCGCGAACTTTGTCTCCTGTTTAGTATTCTGGCCCAATGTGATCTCTTTGGACTGGCAATCAATCATGACATGCTGCTCCGCAAGCCAATCCATACCAAATATCACTTCAAATTCCGATATAGGCAAAACAAATGCAGTGAAAGTGAAATCCTGACTTCCTATTTGGACTGCCACATCGCAAGCTTGATCCGCAAACATCCAATAGCCATTCGGCAACACCACGCTGACGTTATCTGTCTTTGCACGACTAGGTATCCCAAGCCGCGCTATAAACTCGCTAGGCAGAAAGGAATGCGATGCACCCGTATCAAACAGTGCTCGCGCCAGCGTGTCCCGAATCATCACAAAGCCTGTGACAATCATGTCACACACACAAGCCAAAAACACATATGTACTAAGCAAAGCATACAAGCAATAGCATATACAAAACTAAACTCATACCTGTGACAACGTCACTCTGCTTGATGGCCTCCTGCAGGCCAAGATTGTAGACCTGGGGCTGCGCCTGCGAGGCAGAGGAGTCCACTACTTCCTTGGCCTTCTCCGCATACGACGCTCCCGCCTTCTTTTCATTCTTTGGCGGCACCCGACACTCTCGAGCGATATGCCCCACCCGGCAACAATTATAGTATATACGAGTATCCGGCTTTGAAGTAGCCCCCAACGTTGCTCCCGTTGTAACAGATGAAGGAGCTTATCCACATGTCTTGGACTTCTTGCCCCATTTCTTCTTATAAAATGGTTTCCTAGATCGGGGCACCTTCCACTCCGGTTGCGTCAAAGCCAAATCTCTCTTCCCCTGCACCCTCTTCATATCCTTTTCCAGCGCGCTCGCAGTGTCGACCAACGCCTGGAAGCCTTGGTTCACCGAACTCGAAATCAGGAACCGCAACGCGTCCCTCAGTTCTTCATAGAACCGATTTGTCTTCCTCTGCGCATCGGAAAAAATAGAACCAGCATATCGCCCCAAGCGAGTAAATTCATGCAAGTACGCGTCCACACTTCCATCACCTTGTGTTAGCCTTTGGAATTCATTTTCCATGGCCATCTGTTGAGCTGCATGAAGGTGCTTTGCTAGGAAGAGTCGGGAGAATTCTTCCATGGATACTTGTGTTAAGGGACGACCCGCCAAGTGATGCAACTCCATTTCATCCCACCACAATCTAGCTTCTCCTTCAAGCAAGAAGGTAGCTAAGGTGACTTTCTGATGCTCTGCCGTTCCAATCGTCGTCATGACTCGCTTGACGCGTGATAACCAATCCTCAGCTGCATAGGAGTTCCCACTCCCGAAAATGTAGGCGGATGGAAACTCATAAACCACGTCAACTTCTTCTCAGCCGCTCGAGGATCCACTACAGGTTCAGGCCTTGCCGCCACCTGTTCTGGCCTCACAGCCAGTTGCTCCTGCCCAAGTGGCCGGCCTTTGATCATGGTAAACAAAGCCTCAGCAACTAAACGCACATGTTCCGTAGACGGTGGAGGTGTAGGCACCGCGACTGGTGTCGTACTTCCATCAGAAAGCTGGGGCTCTGACTGCCCAGCTCCACTCTGTGTCACCTAAAGGTGGACAAGACACACACATTAGCGGCCTTATACAAGCAAACAACACAAAATAGGAACACGCAGGTTCCTCAAAGACATAAATTTGTATTCCTATCATGGACATTCAGGAGTTCACTGGTAGAAATGTGGTTTGCACAGACACGTGCGCGCCACCCCACAAAAGAAGTTGAAAGTACAGCTAGATCTGATATACTCTAAAGGGGGGGGGTGAATAGAGTATATGGCACTTTGAAACTTTTTACAACAACTGTTGTAATAAGAGTGAGCAGGGAAGCAATAATAAATCTAATCACAGCACTAAGTTAAACAAAAACTAAGCACAGAAAAATCAAGGCCAGAAATAAAAAAGAAAACAAGCAAAACCAGAAGACACAAGGAAATATAGTGGTTCCCCTAAACTTGGGTACAACCACTCTTCTACCACCCTAGGTAGGAATCCACTGCAGGATGAGTTGATCAGGTGTCCTGGGCACCAATGAGCTTTTGATAAGGTGCTCAAAAACCAAAGCAGATTTTTTGATCAGGTGTCTTGCCACCAATGAGCTTTTGACAAGGTGCTCAAAAACCAAGCTCAAACTTTTGAAGAGAGTTTGAGAAACCCTTTACAGAGAGGGGGTGAGAGAGTGATGGAAGTCTTCTCTTTCTCAGATCATCTGAGAAGACTATGTGGATTGATGGTGTCAAAGCTCCCCCTAAATCCTTGAGATCTTCGGGAAGAAAAGCTTTGCTGAGGGTGATAGGCCTTCAAAGGTTGAACTCCAGCAATAGATGATTTCAGCAATAACTAAAATGTTGAATGTCTGGAGTCTGGAAATATGTTGGCCTTGAACACTTTGAAAACTAAAGAGATCTGAAGATTTGAGACAGCTTGATCTCCTTGGATGTGTGTTCTTGAGAATTCTTTGAGATAGAAGATTTTTGAATGTGTCTCTGTAATCTCTGTTCTATGAGTGATTCAAAAAATTCTGTCTTTTATTCTCTGGTACAGAATAGAATAACATTCTCTGTCAAGGATAGTTGTTATCCTGCATTGATTGCATCCTTAATTACACAATCTCTTCTGGAGAAAAGTCCACAGAAATATTCCTTGAAAACTCCCTTGAAACTTGGTCCAGAAATGAATGAAAACGGCTAGGAAATCTCTGAATTAATTGCAGAATAACTCCTAACTGATTTGAATTTGAATTTAGAAACATCCTGGAAGTTATCTGAAATCGTCAAACTGAGCTCTGCTATCGTCGAGCTGAGCTCAGCGATTTGGAAACATACAGCACCAAAATATCGTCGATCTGAGCTCAAAGATCGTCGAACTGAGCTCAGAGATAAAGATCCAAAGCAGAGTCAAAATCGTCGACCTGAGCTCAGCGATCGTCGAATGGAGTTCGACGATATATAATGATGTTAAGCTCAGCGATCGTCGAATGGAGATCGACGATCTGTCGAAGTTGAGCTAGACGATCGTCGATCAGAGTTCGACGAATCGTCGTGCTGAGCTCGACGATATGACTTAGTCTCCAAACACAAAATCTTGGTCTTCAGGGCAGCTTCCAAACCTAGACTTCTAACCCTTAGACTCAATTCTAATTGACCTATTAAGCTATACAGAAGGTCAAGCAAAGATTCCTAAAGACATAGTGATCCTGACACAAATTAGTAATAGGGTGTTCCAACAATCTCCCCCTATTTGGGTTAGGATTACTATTTACAGACTTTGGATAAAATTTAAATAACAACATACAATCAGAAAAACAGAAAAACAACAGCTAGACATAGCAGAATCACAGAAATATATATCATCCAGATAACAGTCAGAAATCACAGAAATTATCACCTTACAATATCATTTCTTCTCTTTGCCTTTAACAAGTTTAATCTCTCTATTAGGATTGAGGGCTTCCTTGTTGGATCTGGTATCATCTGCTGCACCCAAATATGTTTACTTTTTAGGCCTGGGAACCACAGCTTCAGGATGTAATTCCATGTATCTGTTAGCATCAAAGAATTTACTTGAAGCATATCTCTCTAGTTCTTTCTGTCTCTGTTCAGACATAGTAGAAATGTTGGAAGAATCTAATCCTTATTCTCTGGCCTTTTTAATCTGATCCAGTGCAGCTAATTCCTTTAATCTGGCAGTCCAAGAAGCTGGATTATTTTCAGGGTCCTCAAAAGGTACAGGTGGCTCATACCTGTTGGAGAGATTGTCTTGAGGAGGCCTGGCAGACACAGTCTCTTTCAGCTTGTAAGGGAAAGGACCTGATGTTGTATCAGTAGAACTTTGTCCTCCCCTAGAATATGGGTGTTGCCTGGAGTACCCTTTGGAATAGACTTGAATATCTCTTTGGCTTCCTCTATATCCTCCTCTCCTAGAATGTGAACCCCTGGATTGGCTTTCCCTGTGGTAAGATCTGACATGAGGTTGATAGGGAGCCTGACTTCTGGCTGGGGGTTGACTTGCAGAGCTTCCACCTGCACCTGCATCAGGAGGAGGTGGTGGAGGAGGATGAGAGTGCTGGAATTGGGATGAACCCTTCTCATATTTTCTCTTTTTCTTCATTGCTTTCAGCTGATTTTTAGAGTATTGCATCCAGTGTTCAGTAATTGAGCAGTTATGTAGAATGTAATATGGGATATCATTGCTATCTTTAACTTTAGCAGGAGGTACCCTCTTCATTGCTTTGCTCCTTGCCTTCCTTTTCCTGGCAATGGTAGCAGAAGAGTCATCAGAGTCTGTTTTAAATTCATCACTTTCAGAACTCTGGTCATCATAGAGAGCATCTATTTTCTTCATCAAGTCCTTTTTGAGCTGAACAGAAGCAGATGAGGCAGAAGTTGTAGTAGCAGATGTTGAGATGGTAACAGCAGGGACAGCAGCAGATATTGAAGGTGAAGCAGAAACAACAACAGCAGCAACAGTAGGTTCTGGAGAGGTGATAGCAGCAACAACTTCACTAACAATAATAGAAACAGCAGATTCACTATCAGCAATAGAAGCAGAGGGAATATCATCAAGGACTGCAGAAGGCTCAAATTCAGTGGCCTCTGTCATGGGAATGTCCTTGGAGATTGGTTCATCAGAAGCAACAGGAACTTCAGCAGCAGTATCAATATTCTCAGAATCAACAACAATCCTTTCTTCAGAAGAAGCAGCAGCAGCAATTACTGAATTTACAAAAGAGGTGATAATGCTAGGGTCACAGCAAGAAAATGGCACAAGTGCCTTGGATAAGTCTTCTGGAGGCTGGAAAACATTAACCTCTGGCAGACAGCTGAAGAAAGCAGAATCAAAAGCTGATAGCAAAGACCTGAGGTCTATTGCAAGGACTGCAGTTGAAATCTGACTTTGTGCTGAAGGCACAGCAACAACAAGAGGAGGAGTAGCAGAAGAAGCAGTACTAACAGCAGCAGTAGACAGATAGCTTGCAGAAACAGCAGCAGCATGAAGATTCACTTCATATGGCATCTCCCCCTGCCTAGATGCAGACATGTCTGGATCAAGTCACACTGCTGTAGGTGCTGCCTGAGGGAATAGGGAAGAGAGCCTGGCAGAAAGGGATGCCACTGACAGGTGGAGTGGAGCCAAGGAGGTCTCCAACAGTAGAGAGAGCCTGGGGGCAAGCAGCTCATACAGCCTGTCAGCAAGGGCTGATAGGTCTACTTGCTCAAGAACTAGAGCAGAGGTAGAAGGCATGGGAGCAGCTGAAGGTTCTGGTAGAGAAGGGCTGGAGAATTGTGGAAGGGATGGCTGAGGTGTTGGCAAGGTGGATATGGAGGACAGGGGAATGGATATGGATGGGGTGAAAGTTGGTTGATCAATGATTTGGTGTAGGAGGTCTTGAAATGAAGTGGAGGAGGAAGGTAACTCAGGAGGAGATGATGGGGAATCATCCATAAAGGAATCATCAAGTAGGGTGAAGGATGGAAGAGAGGGTGATGAGGTGACATCTGGTGGAGGATAGGAGAATAGTGGGTGGAATTGTGCTGCTGGTGGAGGTAGATGAGGTTCTGGAGAAGGTGTTGATGTTGGAGATGGGCTGGATATGATGATGGTGGATGGAGCTGGAATGGTGGATGGTAGGGGAAGGGATGGAATTGGAGGAGGAGGAGAGGCAGCAACAGCAGCCAGGTCATCTGCAGGGGCAGAGACCTGTGGAGGAGTACTCTTGGAGTCCTTGTGCCTGAAGGGGCACTGGAGGAGGGCCTGCTAGGCTTGCTTATTTGTCTGTCTCACTTTCCAAAGAGGGCACAAGACAGTCACTTGGAGGCATTTATATGAATTCCAAAGGAGACTAGCAAGGCAGGGCACCTGTGCTGCAGAAACACTCCAAGGAATCTCCCAAAGTTAACAAAACTTTTGTTGATTTTCTTTTTGATGAGGTCAAATAAAACCTCTCCTCAATTCAGATTCTTCTTGTCCACAAGAGCTCCCATGAGGCAGAGCTGATATCTTGAAATTGTATCATGGGCAGAGTGCTTTACCAGTAGCACTTTCCCAACCACATCTGCCATGAACCTATATTCTACAGACAGGTTCCTTTTGAAGAGCTTGCTAGGGTTTCCCTCTGGATGACCCATTCTGGCAAGCAGTTCAGAAAATTCATTTCCAGATAACTCAGCAGAATCTTCTCCATTTCTCAGTCCAAAAACTTCTGATAGAATGGTTGGGGTCAAGGGTACCTGAGTTCCAGCTATAGACCCAACTATGGTAGAGTTATCTTGATTATGAGCAGTATAAACCCACTCCTTGATTTCATCAGATGCCAGCTTGATCCTGGTGGTCATTATAGCAGTCAAGTTCTGATCTTTGAATAATCCCAATATGTCTTGAAAAACCTGGTCAGTGGTGCTGAATGATTCCAGGTCGATGTCAAAACCGGCATCAAACTTCATAGCAGCAAGAACAGCAACTGACACAGCCATGTGTACCTGCAAAAATTCAACAAACAAAACGACCAAGTGTAGAACTGTTTGGAGGGAAAGAAAGTTCTTGCGGAGGAATCGAAAGCGCAAAAGAGAACGACGGCGAAAAATGAGTTTTATATTAGGGTTCGACGCAGAATTGGAAAGATCGTTGAACTCAGTTCGACGATCGAGGCTTCTTAAGGAATCTGAAGAGTCTTCACCATCGTCGATCTCCGTTCGACGATATTGGAGAGCGTCGAGCTCCGTTCGACGATCGTTCAGAGAACACAATCATCGAGCGCCGTTCGACGATCGTTGACCGGAAGAGATAGTTCATACTATCTGATAGACGCTGAACTCAGTTCGACGATTTTGGCAATCGTCGATCTCCGTTCGACGATCTTGGGGCAAATCGTCGAGCGCAGTTCAGAGATCAGAAAAATTCTAGACACTAAGAAAAATCAGAATGTTTGTCTAGTCTTGGTCAATTTTTAAGCTTTCAAAAATCTTGGATATTATTTAAGACTTCCTCCATCTAACATTCCTAACTGATTTAGGAAGAAGGTGTGTTTCTTTACATCCAATGGCTTGGTGATAATATCTCCCCTTTGTATATCAGTTGGGATATATTGTAATTCAATTTTATTCTTTTCAACATTATCCCTTAAGAAATGATGCCTAATCTCTATGTGTTTTGTCCTACTATGGAGGACTGGATTTTGAGCTATGGAAAATAGCACTTGTGTTATCACAAAAGATTTTAGACTTCTCTAAGTTGTAACCATAGTCTAGGAGTTGGTTTTGAATCCACAAGATTTTTGAACAACAACTGCCTGCAGCCATATATTCAGCTTCAGCAGTTGAAGTTGACACATATGTTTGTTTCTTACAAAACCAAGAGACAAGTCTGTCACCAAGGAACTGACAAGTTCCACTGGTGCTTTTCCTGTCAATTCTGCATCCAGCATAATCAGTATCTGAGAATCCAGTTAAATCAAATGCTGAATCTTTTGGATACCAGAGACCAAGATTTGGACAACTTTTAACATACCTGAGAATCCTCTTTACTAAAGTTAGGTGTGACTCTCTAGGGCTTACTTGGAACCTAGCACATATACATGTAGCAAACATTATATCTGGTCTACTAGCTGTAAGATATAGTAAAGAGCCAATCATTGCTCTATATGTTGTCTGATCAGCAGGTTTCCCATGTTCATCAGCATCCAATACAGCATTAGTAGGCATGGGTGTTTTCATACAAGATGCCTCAGACATACCAAATTTCTTAACCAGTTCATTTGCATATTTGGTTTGAGAAATAAAGATGCCTTCAGCATGTTGCTTGACTTGCAATCCTAGGAAGAAGGATAGCTCACCCATGCTACTCATCTCAAATTTAGAATGCATCAGGTTAGAAAACCTTCTGCACAATTTGGAGTCAGTAGAACCAAAAATGATATCGTCTACATAAATCTGTACTAGTAGGGTATGGGACTTATGGGTTCTAACGAAAAGAGTTTGGTCTACTCTACCCCTTATAAAACCATTTTCGAAGAGAAAGCATGCTAGGGTCTCATACCATGCTCTAGGAGCTTGCTTGAGACCATATAATGCTTTGTTCAGTCTAAAGACATAATCAGGAAAAGTTGGAGAGATAAAACCTGGAGGTTGTCTGATATAAACTTCCTCTTTGATGTCTCCATTCAATAAAGCACTTTTGACATCCATCTGATATACTTTGAAGCCTTTGTGAGCTGCATAAGCTAGAAATATTCTGATGGCTTCCAATCTTGCAACAGGTGCAAAAGTCTGGTTGTAGTCGATTCCTTCCTCTTGAGAGTATCCCTTAGCAACTAGCCTTGCCTTGTTCCTTATAATTACTCCTTGATCATCCAGTTTGTTTCTGAATACCCATTTTGTTCCAACAATGGAGTGATCCTTGGGCTTTGGCACTAGTTCCCATACTTTGTTCCTCTCAAATTGATGCAACTCCTCTTGCATTGCAATGATCCAGTGTGGATCTTGCTCTGCATCTTGAATGGGCTGAGATTCAATTTGAGATAGGAAGCAGGTATGCAACAGGTTTTGGTTGACCTGATTTCTGGTTTGCACACCAGCTGAGATTTCTCCAATTATTTGGGAAATTGGATGGTCTCTTGATGTTACTAAATCAACAGGGGGTGTTGATTGTTCACCAACCTGTGTTGTTGTTTCCTCTTGTGGTACAAAAACTGGCTCTTCAAGTTGTTCTTCATTATGTTGAGCATTCCCTTCATCTTCACTGCTTTCATCCTCTTGAGTAACCTGTAACTTGTTCAAGTCTTCAACTAGAGAATGTTCCTGCAAAGGTTCTATGGTAGAAGAATTCTTCTCCTTGAAAGACATGTTAGATTCATCAAAAGAAATGTGAACAGATTCCTCAATTTTCAAAGATGATTTATTATAGACCCTATAGGCCTTGCTGATCATGGAGTATCCAGAAACACTCCTTCATCAGCTTTGGCTTGAAATTTTACTAAATATTTCTTGTCATTATTGTGAATGTAGCAAATACAACCAAAGACTCTAAAATAGTCAACTTTAGGTTTCTTCCCTTTGAGTAATTCATAGGGAGTCTTTCCCTTTAATTTATGTATCAAACTTCTGTTCAGCACATAGTTGGAGGTGTTCACTGCCTCTGCCCAAAAGGATAGAGGTAGATGAGCATCTGACAACAATGTAGTGGCAGATTCAATAAGGGTTCTATTTTTCCTTTCAGCTACCCCATTTTGTTGAGGAGTTCTAGGAGCTGAGAAAGTATGTCTGATCCCTTCACTCTGACAGAACTCTTGCATAAGAAGAGAATCAAACTCTGTCCCATGATCACTTCTAATCAGGGCAATGTGAGTATTGAACTCAATCTGTATACATTTGAGAAACTCTGTCAGACACTTAAAGTTATCAGACTTCTTCCTTAGAAAGAACACCCAAGTGAATCTAGAGAAGTCATCTACAACTACTAAAGTGTAGGATTTCCCTCCTAGGCTTTGTACTGTGATGGATCCAAAGAGATCCATGTGTAACTGATACAATATCCTAGGTGAATCACTCTTATTAAGTGACTTAAAGCTGTTTTTAGTTTGCTTGCCTAATTGACAAGCCCTGCAGAGTCCTTCCTTCTTGTAGGGGCCAAAAGGTAGTCCTCTAACAAGGTTGTCCTTGGATAGCCTAGCAATAGTTCTAAGGTTTAGGTGTCCTAATCTCTTATGCCATAAAATATTTGGTCTACAGACAGAATTAAACAAGCAGATATCTACATCAGTTGAAAGAAAATCTACTAGATAGATGTTACCTTTCCTTTTACCTGTCAACACAGTTGTGTTGTCCTCTGACTTGATTTTGCATAAGGCTTTGCTGAAGGTCACCTGGTAGCCTTCATCACACAGCTGACTGATGCTAATTAGGTTGTGCTTCAGTCCTTCCACATAAGCTACCTTCTTGAAAGTTACTGAACCAATCTGGACTGCACCATATCCTTTAGTCTGTCCAAAGTTTGAATCACCAAAGATAACTTTGGGTACAAGCTTGGCTCTGAAGGATGTGAGGTTGTCCTTGTTCCCTGTCATGTGCTTAGAGCACCCACTATCCAAATACCATTGCTGGTTAGATGTTGGATAGGTCTTCACCTGCACATAAGACAATTCATTTGTTTTTGACCCAGTTTACCTTGGGCCTAGGTTGATAACCTTTAAATTCTGAAATGAAAGACATCCCTGGTTGACTCTTATATCCTTCAGGATGATATCTCCTTGGAGGTAAAATCCATTCAGTATAAGGGTTAAAGATTTGGGATGAAGGACCCTTAGGATTCAATTTTGATTTGCCTTTGAAAAATTTTCCAGAGCTCTGACCTCTGTTCGACGATCTTGGAGCTGCGTTCGACAATCTTGGGTCAGATCGTCGAGCTCCGTTCGACGGTCGACTATGGCTGAGGTCAGGTATTGGAGATCGTCGACCTGCGTTCGACGACTTTGGCTGAGATCGTCGATCTGCGTTCGACGATTTTGCCTGAGATCGTCGAGCTGCGTTCGGCGATCGTCGATCTTCATTCGGCAATCGTCGATCTCTGTTCGATGATTTCTGCTGGGACTTAGTTTTCTTAGGCAGATCAAAATTTTTCCTAGCAACCTCTACAACTCCCTTTCCTTTGTCAGAAATGAATTTGATTGGAGTTGTTAGGACTATAGGCTGGCTGGATAAAGCACCCAAGCCCAGTGTACTGTTGAATCTGGAGTTCACTGTGCTTGTGATGTCCATCAGCTTGATGCTTCTCCCATTGAGGGATTCTTCAAGATTCTTGGCCTCAGAGAGCTCACTTTTCAGTGAGGCTATCTGTTCCCTACAGCACTCCAACTCCTTAGAGAGTTTGAGGTTTTCTGACTTTAAAGTATTGTGTTCAGATAATTGATTTCTAAGAGAGATAATCTCTTTCTCAGACTTTAGCAGGTCTAAACACAGTGCTTTAAATTCAGATTTAAAATCTTCTGAACTAAAATCAAAAGAACCAATTACCTGATCTTCTTCAGGTTGAGTCTCTGAGTCTGACTCTGACTTCTCTTCCTCTGAATTGTGCTGTGAGGCATTGATTGCCATCATGCATAACTCCTTTTCTTCTGCATCATCCTCATCATCACTGGAGCTGGATGAGGCTTCTGACTCTTCTTCTGTCTCACTCCAGGATTCAGCAACAAACCCTTTTCTTGTATGCTTGTTTTTGCTTGAAGAAGGTTTGCCATTGCCATTCCTTTTGGAGTCTTTCTCCTTTCTTCTTTCTTTCCTGTCCCTTCTGTCCTTGTTCTTGTTCTCTGGACAGTCAGGAACTATGTGCCCTACTTTCCTGCAACCAAAGCAAATAATGACTTTATTATTACTAATGGACTTGTCATACCTTTGCTTATCCTGCTCCTTGTATGATCTTCTTCTGAAGTCCTTTCTGGCCATTTTGTAAAATCTTTTGGCCAGCAGACTGAGTAGTTCATCATTGCCTGTAGCTTTATCTTCAGGCAGATCCTCAGTTGCCTTGAATGCTATGGTCTTCTCTTTTCTTGTGGCTGGTGAGGCAGCCTTCTGTTCTTCCTCTCTATTTTTGAATGAGTAGCTCATAAGATTTGAGCTTACCTAATAAAGCTTCAGTGGTGATCTCATTCAGACTTCTGGCATCCTTAATTGGCCAGATTCTTGAATCCCAAGTGATGGGGAAGCACATTTGGATCTTGTCATTAAGTTCTGTTAGAGAGATCTCTTTGTCCAATGTCCTGAGTTCACTGACAATTAGACTTAGTCTGTTGTACATATCTCCCACTAACTCAGTCTCTCCCTTCTTGAAATTCTCATATTGAGAGATAAGGTGGGATCTTCTATCCTTTCTCTCATCAGCTGAGCCTGAGACTATTTCTGAGAGCTTGTCCCAAATTTCCTTGGCCGAATTACATTCAGCTACCTTTTGAAATATGTCATCAGACATTGTCTGGGCTAGGATGTTCATAGCCTTAGCATCAGCTACTTTCCATCTCTTGATATCAGCATCTGTTCCTGATGGAGGTGGAACAGCATTTGTACTTGTGTTCTCTGGGGGTCTTGGACACACTGTCAAAACAGAATTAAAGATATCTTCGTCAATAGAATTCATGTAAAGTCTGATCCTTGCTTTCCAGAGTGCAAACTTGGATAGATTGCACACTGGAGGTCTGGTGCTAGCATAATCTTTGTTTTGGGCCATGATTTGTGAAAACAAAATCTAATAATAAAATACCAAAGAAGGCAGATCTAGTTTGGGATCTTTGGGTTCAGGTGTTAGCCTATACAAACAATCAGGTATGGTATGTTTAACCAACCTGGCTTTGATACCAATTGAAAGTACAGCTAGATCTGATATACTCTAAAGGGGGGGTGAATAGAGTATATGACACTTTGAAACTTTTTACAACAACTGTTGTAATAAGAGTGAGCAGGGAAGCAATAATAAATCTAATCACAGCACTAAGTTAAACAAAAACTAAGCACATAAAAATCAAGGCCAGAAACAAAAATGAAAACAAGCAAAACCAGAAGACACAATGAAATATAGTGGTTCCCCTAAACTTGGGTACATCCACTCTTCTACCACCCTAGGTAGGAATCCACTGCAGGATGAGTTGATCAGGTGTCCTGGGCACCAATGAGCTTTTGATAAGGTGCTCAAAAATCAAAGCAGATTTTTTGATCAGGTGTCTTGCCACCAATGAGCTTTTGACAAGATGCTCAAAAACCAAGCTCAAACTTTTGAAGGGAGTTTGAGAAACCCTTTATAGAGAGGGGGTGAGAGAGTGATGGAAGTCTTCTCTTTCTCAGATCAGCTGAGAAGACTATGTAGATTGATGGTGTCAAAGCTCCCCCTGAATCCTTGAGATCTTCAGGAAGAAAAGCTTTGCTGAGGGTGATAGGCCTTCAAAGGTTGAACTCCAGCAATAGATGATTTCAGCAATAACTGAAATGTTGAATGTCTGGAGTCTGGAAATATGTTGGCCTTGAACACTTTGAAAACAAAAGAGATCTGAAGATTTGAGACAACTTGATCTCCTTGGATATGTGTTCTTGAGAATTCTTTGAGACAAAAGATTTTTGAATGTGTCTCTGTAATCTCTGTTCTATGAGTGATTCAAAAAATTCTGTCTTTTATTCTCTGGTACAGAATAGAATAACATTCTATGTCAAGGATAGCCGTTAGCCTGCATTGATTGCATCCTTAATTGCACAATCTCTTCTGGAGGAAAGTCCACAGAAATATTCCTTGAAAAATCCCTTGAAACTTGGTCCAGAAATGAATGAAAACGGCTAGGAAATCTCTGAATTAATTGCAGAATAACTCCTAACTGATTTGAATTTGAATTTAGAAACATCCTGGAAGTTATCTGAAATCGTCGAACTGAGCTCTGCTATCGTCGAGCTGAGCTCAGCGATCTGGAAACATACAGCAGCAAAATATCATCGATCTGAGCTCAAAGATCGTCGAACTGAGCTCAGAGATAAAAATCCAAAGCAGAGTCAAAATCGTCGACCTGAGCTCACCGATCGTCGAATGGATTTCGACGATATATAATGAAGTTAAGCTTAGTGATCGTCGAATGGAGATCGACGATCTGTCGAAGCTGAGCTAGACGATCGTCGATTGGAGTTTGACGAATCGTCGTGCTGAGCTCGACGATATGACTTAGTCTCCAAACACAAAATCTTGCTCTTCAGGGTAGCTTCCAAACCTAGACTTCTAACCCTTAGACTCAATTCTAATTGACCTATTAAGCTATACAGAAGGTCAAGCAAAGGTTCCTAGAGATATAGTGATCCTGACCCAAATTAGTAATATGGTGTTCCAACAGAAGTCGACCATGACTTCGAGAGTGAAAGACCAAGACAGCTGATACCAAAAATGTAACAACCCCATCCGTTCATATGGTATATCCTAGAAGGTCCGGCCGGGGTCCCACAGCATATATCACAAACCAGGCGGTGAAGGTACAGGATGATACCAGAGTAGCATAGCGCACCTATCACAAAGCATTCTAGCGGAAGCCTATATTACCACTTGAACTCCTCTCTTTAATGTCCGACAAATAAAACACCATATGTTATATCATATAGGAATGTCTTACAATATGTACCATCAGTGGCCTTATGGCCTTACAAGGCTTTCAAACAGTGGCCCCAATATTAGCGCGCAGGCCGGTCACAATAAAAGTAAACACAACAAGCATTTCCAAATAGCCTTCAAGGGCTAGCAGCAGCAGCAGTAGCAACAGCAAGGACCTCAACCTTTATGCATCCCGCTTGGCTCTCCAGCACCTGTACAGGGACAATCCACCCAACGGTGGCAAACAGAAGCAACGGTCAGCGTTCAGCTGACCCAATTATAACGACCCTACCCCTTTTCTCAGGGCAGCGGTAATCTTCCCTGCAGGCAAATCATATCACAAGCATGGCAATATATTCATATAATGTGCTTTTACGCACACATGCCATCACAACCATTCGCCACCCAGCCCAACGGTGCGTGCACTCAGGGCACATTCTTGGTGTTCTACAAAGCACTTGCCCACCACCGTATCAGGGTCACAACCCAACGGTAATTCTCTTGAGCATTTACTCCATGGCGTGCAACCGGAGTTCTAGTCTTACTACACCGGGATGGCCCGTAGCCCCCCATTGTGTCATGGCACGCAGGCCTAAGACTCTCGCTATGCGCTCCAACAGACCACACCTTCTGGTCCACGTCGGACGGACATAACGCAGGTCGGATCCTCCACCCCCCCGTTGCTCAAATCGCCTTTCCTTCACCGAGTACGGCGTACTCGCGGCTTAATCAAAGGCGCGGGTCGGTCTCACCAATCCTGTTCTTGGCATTCAGCCTGGGTATTTCTCTTACACCCATTCATCTTACAATATCAGCGGGTCTTTCCTGGGCCCCCAGTACTTCCTGTTACTCGCTTCACAGGTGGACACCGACATATCACAAATGTCAGGGGTCTTTCCTGGGCACACTAGTACTTCCTGTTACTCTCTTCACAGGTAGACACCCTACGACATCAAGCATCACAAAGGGCCTTTCCTGGTCACACCAGTACTTCCTGTTACTCATTCATAGGTACGACCCAATAGCACAAGCATACACAGCTATTTTCCTGGAATACCACGCCAGTACTTCTTGCTACTACCCTTCACAGGCATAACCCATTGACTCCTTAAACTACACGTTTATCACGGAGTCTTCTCCGATTCGTATGCAACATCATAAATCCAGACCAACCTGTCCAGATGAGCTTCACACAACATGCCTATTCCGTACCCCATTTTCGGATCTATATGCCAACAAAGTGGATTTCATGCATCCACCCAAAGATTACCAAAATCAGCCACCTCTTGGTGGGGGAATCACAAACATATGCCAAAAGGAAGCCTTCACATGGCTAGGAAGAAAGGTCATTACCCTTGAAGCCCGCTTTGGTGCCATGAACTCGAAGTTGGCTTGAATGACTCACAAGAGCTTTTCCTCCGCAACGTCGGCCTCGGATATCTAGTCGGTAAACCGCAGCACCACCGGTGATCAGCCCCCTTTCCTCCTCCTTCTTCTTCCTCTCTCTTTCTCTCTCTAGAAGTGAAGAAAGAGAAGACAAAATAAGAAATGTGATTGCTCTTCTTATTCACTGCCTTAAGAAAACAGGGAGGCCTCTCAGCCCTTGGATCCAGGTTGAAGGAATGGACGGCCATAATTTCACCAAAAAGTATAAATTTTTGCCTGACACGGCCTGTGACACGCCCATGTCCCAGGCCGTATGCCTCAAGCGGTGCTCAACCGACTTATCCATCCCAGTGATACGCCCATGGGACACGCCCGTGTCCTAGGATGTGTCACCAACACGCTTTCAGACACGCTCGTGTCCGTGGCCGTGTTCATCAGGCTGAAAAATCCCAAAATCGCCCGAGACTCACACGGCCTGTGACACGCCCGTGTCCCAAGCCGTGTACCCATACACGGCACTCGACACGCCCCAGCTCAAAATTCGTCGGGCTGAGTTCGTCGAACCAAAGGGACACGGCCTGTGATACGCTCGTGTCACATGCCATGTTACAAACGTCGACCGCATCTCGACACTCGACGATCGTCGAGCAAATTTCGTCGAACGCGCTGACACGCCCGTATCACAGGCCGTGTCCAGAGTCGACCAAATTTTGTCGACCATTCGTCGACTGTTCCTCTCGACACTCGGCGCACGCAAGACACGCCCGGGGACATGCCCGTGTCCCAGGCCGTGTCACCCGAAAATTGGCCTACTGATAAAAATCGGGCTGTTACAGAAAGGGGGAGAGCAGCCATGCTAAGACTACAGGACTCATTGAATATCATGCATTCAAAGTAATTCAAGGTACTAGGGTTGCACTACAACTGCCTCTACTAGATAAAAAGAGGACGGAGGATTTAGAATTCCTAGCTCAAGCAAGACTTACACAGGATGCACAACTTGTTGCCAGAAGAAAAAGGGAAGGGACTCAGATGGCTGAAAAGTTCATGGCCAAGAGAAGAGCTGAGAATAGAAATGATCCTGATTATGAACAACTAAGTGATGCGTCTGAGTCTATCATCATAAATGCTTGGATCAGTCATAGGCAAACTCTAAAGAACATTGATAGTGTTTATCCCTCAGAGGAATGGATAAAACATCTAAAAAGAAACTCCTTAAGAGAAAGAGTATTTAAAGAAAATCTGGTAAGGATAAGCAATCATAAGAGAATGCCTTCAAGATACATCCCAATGCCATTCCTCTACTTCAAGATACAGGAGGAGAAAGATGAAATCTTGAAGAAGACTGCTACAACCAAGGATGCTGGGGTAAGTTCATCAAGGAACAACTGATAGATTGTTGATAGCTTAGGATTGTTTAAATTATCACATCTTGTCTTGTAATGTATACCTACTATGTAAAAACTTCAAATCTGTATCAATGAAATTAATATGATTTGGCCCTAACTTCATTGTTGTGTCTAATGTGCTTAAAATTCTCACTTGTATATCTATGGTTGGTAAATATGCTATTTCTTGACAGATTTCTTAATTTCCTATTGTTATGTGGCTAAGTTAATGATTAGGTAGACCTTAATCATATTATTACACTGTCAATAATTGATAATTCAGAACTCACAATCATAGTGTTAAGTCATCTCATCTAGGGGGAGTTTTCCAGTACTGAGATGGCTAGTGGTCATGACAATGTGTTCATCAGATTTATCTTGATATTTCTTGTGTTAATGCACCTTAGCATGGATATGAGTCCTGCCTTCTTCAAATAGGGGGAGATTGTTGAGAATTTTGCCCTATAATGTTTCTCAGGATTTGAAGAAGCATCACTATTCATGCTAAGGGGCATAGTGTATTTGATGTATGCTTTAGTTCATGCATGCGGGTAGTCCATGATTGGACAAGTAAAGAAAAATGAGTTTGGGAGTAAACTCAAATTTCGTCGAACTCAGCTCGCTGATCGTCGAGCGCAACTCCGCATAAGCATAAGAACTCAGGATACAAATTTCTTCGAACTCAGCTCAGAGTTCGTCGAACTCAGCTTACTGATCGTCGAGCTCACCTCAGCACAAGCTTAAGAAATCAGGATACAAAATTCGTCGAATGTAGATCGAAATTCATAGAGCTCAAATTACAGATTATCGAGCTCAGCCCAACGCGTGACAAGCTAAAGCAATAGAAAATTGACAAATGCAAAAGGCACAGAGAGCACTGAGAAGGTCAAAGATCATAGAGCTCAGGTTGCGGTTCATCGAGCTCAATTCAAAGCTTGTCAAGCTAAAGCCATAAAATCTGTCTAAGGGAAAAGCGTTGAGACCGCTGAGAAGAAGGCGTTCAGGCAGCTGAGATAGCTGCGAAGATGGCGCTGAGACAGCTGAGACAGCTAAGAAGATGGCGCTGAGACAACTGAGATAGCTGAGAAGATGGCATTGAGATAGCTGAGACAGCTGAGACAAAGTTAGCTTGGAAACTTTCGAAGTCCAGAAGCGTTGAGTGAAGCAAGTTCACTAAATGCTTCTAAATAAAGCAGGAAGCGCTGAGACAGTCAAGAGGTAAATAGTTGAGAACAAAATTAGCTGGAATTTTTCTAAGTCCAGAAGCATTGAGTGAAGCAGGTTCACTCAACACTTCTAATAAAGAGGAAAGCGCTGAAATAAATAATTGTCTCAGTTGATAAATGAAAAACCGCTGAGACCGTTGAGACAAAACCGCTGAGACAGTTAAAGTACAAAAATCGCAGAGACAATAAATAAGAGGAAAGCGCTGAGACAAAGGCTTATCTCGGCTAATGATGGAAAATCGCTAAGACCGTTGAGAAAAAACCGCTGAGACAAAGTCAGGGAATATTCTAAGTCTAAAACTGCTAAGAGATAAGGCTGATGGCATTTAGTGTCTCAACATCACTCAATGTTTGATGGGATTCAAGAATTTTTCTAATTCCAGTTGTTGATGACCACTGCTGATGTCATCATTGTCAAAATTGCGGGGATCTTTTGCGGGAAAGCTGCTACAGTGCCAAAAGATGTTTTGTCTCTCCCTGATGAAGTTGGGGCTCACCAATCCTTAGTGGGCCCACATACTATGGTCATGTTGATTCAAATCAACGTATATAAAAGGGGAAACAACAAAGGATTAGGGTTAACGAATACTTGGACATCAAACAAATCCAATAAATAGAAAGAGAAACTGAAAGAGATGGCTGGACATTTATTCCGATCAAGCTTGAAAGCTAAAAGTCCAGCAAAGTTAGCCAAAGGGCAAGAAGAAGATAGTTCGAGCACTTCCTGCTCAACAAGTTGGTTCTCTCAAGAACAAAGAAAGCTGGTTCATCCACTCAACATCAGATAGTTGCTCACATGTGCAGCAAGTGAGAAGATTGTTGTAGAAGAAGACTTATCCCTTCTATAGCAAGTTAGCTAAACTGATATCTGCTCAGTCCAGCAGAGCAAACTCAGATATTTAATCTCTGAGTTATTTTTGTTTTCTTTTTCATCTTAAAACTTGTAACCTTTTTACAGTAGGATTCAGCTTTCCAGGATCTGAGTTGCTAGAAGGCTTAATAGCCAGAGGCTGGAGAGTTTATCTCTCTGTGGTAGGTTCCAAGTGGATCTGAGTTTGCTGGAAGGCTTAATAGCCTGAGGCTATAGAGTTTATCTCTCTATGGTAGGATCAAAGCGGATCTGAGTTACTGGAAGGCTTAATAGCCTGATGCTGAAGAGTTTATCTCTCTATGGTAGGATCCAAGTGGATCTGAGCTACTGGAAGGCTTAATAGGCTGGAGAGTTTATCTCTCTATGGTAGGATCCAAGTGGATCTGAGTTGCTTGAAGGCTTAATAACCTGAGGCTGGAGAGTTTATCTCTCTGTGGTAGGATCCAAGTGGATCTGAGTTGCTGGAAGGCTTAATAGCCTGAGGCTGGAGAGTTTATCTCTCTGTGGCAGGATCCAAGTGGATCTAAGTTGCTGGAAGGCTTATTAGCCTGAGGCTAGAGAGTTTATCTCTCTGTGGTAGGATCCAAGTGGATCTGAGTTGCTGGAAGGCTTAATAGCCTAAAGATGGAGAGTTTATCTCTCTATGGTAGGATCCAAGTGTGGATCTGAGGTAGGGATGTCCTCCCAGCCTGAGTATAGGGCTTTGTGCCTGAGGTAGGTGGCTGTAGAGCCACAGAGATGTAGGTGACAAATTTATCACTGAGTTATAGGCCTTGGAGGATGTAACACCCCCTATCCGTCGCATAGCATACAACAGTAGGTCCGGCCGGTGCCCGATGCCTTATACCACAGACAGACCGGGTGGTTACTTATGGAAACCATCCAACCAATCTCAACGTCCTACACAGAGCATTCTAGCGGAAGCAGTTTATAAAAGTTGTAAACAAAGAACCCAGCATTATAGCATGAATGTCCACTAGTACCAAACAGGAATGTTATTACAAAATACTCAAAACAAGCCTTAAGGCCTTACAAAATGTTTCACTTGAATATTACATGATTTACAAACCACGGCACGCAGGCCGGTCATACATGAATAAAGAAATAAACATTTCCATTTGGGCCTTCGAGGGCCGACTTCGCAAAAAGGGCTTTAGCCCGCTATTGACCGCTTGGTCCAGCTGCACCTGCAAGCAACAAACCACCGCACGGTGGCAAAACAAGGCAACGGTCAGCAACGCTGACCAAATTATAACGATCTCGCCCCCAACTCGGGGCGGCGATGCTCCTTCCCTGCATTTCATTAGCATAAGCGAGCAATTTATATAACCATAGCCATTTCATCACAGACGTTGGCTCGCATGGCCACACGCCCCGTGCACTCAGGGCACATTCTCGGTGAACCGGTCGATGTCACGTCAATTAAAGCCATTAACATTCCGGACTCACCACCGCCACTTAGACGGCCAAACCTATGAGCAATTTGTCTTCCTGGCCTGGGTCACGACAATTTAAGCCATTGACCGCCGAAGACTCCCATCTATGCCAACGGCAAGTGCCACGTAACCTTAGGTCTCTTTAACCGAACGACATAAAGCGGGTACGGTTCCATCTAACCCATGCTCACATCGCAACGACAATTTAAGCCATTTGCGCGGGTCAAACTTTCACCGAGTCCCATTCTATCGCAAGTTACATAACCCCGTTATGTTCAAGTTGGCTCTCAGGCCACCAAGTTTGCAAGATCTCGTATCCGCCCAGTTTTCCGGGTGCACCTTTGGGTTAGTCCCCAAGGCTCCCTGCTGCAATCTACCGCGTAGAAAACCCGAAAAACAACCAATAGCTCGGAGTCTTCTCTGGCCTTATGCAATGCAACATCACCGATCCAGACCAACATGTCCGGGTAGGCTTCACACATCATGCCTACGTCCGTTCTCGCCTACGGACTCTAAACAACGGGGACTTTACATATCTACCCGAAAGAACGCCTCCAACTCTCCGCAAACTCGCGAGAGCGGGCTTCCTATGCTAGGAAAGAGAGCTATTCGTGCTCAAGATGAGGATCGTTACCCTTGAGTTCCTCTTTGGCGCCATTGAAAAGTAATCGGATGGAAATCACCGCACTAGCGTTGCCTCCGTGGATCCGGAGTCGGCTTGCGATTCGGAGCTCCGAAGCTCCTCCAATGGCGGATCTAGCTCCTTCTTCTTCCCTTAGCTCTCCTCTCTCTCCAAGGATTTAGAAAGAGAACAAGGTATGAAAAGTGATGGATTTCAAAGTCAACCCACGGGTATATCCCTTTAGGAACATCCCCCAACCGTTGGATCTCAAAACAAGGAAACGAACGGCTTCGATTCGGGACTGAAATGCCCAATCTGGGCCGAACACGGCCTGGCACACGCCCGTGTCCAGGGCCGTGTGCCGCATTCGCCATCAAAATCGAATCTCCTGGAACCTCACACGGGTATCGAACACGCACGTGTTCGAGCTGACACGCCCGTGTTCCACTTCACACGGCCGTGTAGCCGGCCGTGTACCCCATGATTTTTCCCCATTTTCAACCCGAGCACTGCACGGGTTCTAGGACACGCCCGTGTCCTTGCCCGTGTCACATTGACACGCCTGGACACCAGGCCGTGTACACGGGACACTTCGTCGAGGGAAGATCGACGACTTGATGACACGGCCTTGGACACGCCCGTGTCCTAGGCCGTGTGCCTTGTCTCGACGATCGTCGAGTGAATCTCGACGATTCCCCGGGACGATCGTCGACACGGGTCGACACGCCCTGCGACACGCCCGTATCGCAAGCCGTGTGCCCCTTCTCGACGAATCGTCGAGTATATCTCGACGACTCACGGCTAAGTGTCGACACGGGTCGACACGCCCTGCGACATGCCCGTGTCGCAGGCCGTGTGCCCATTCTCGACGAATCGTCGAGACAATCTCGACGACTTCGCGGCTAAGTGTCGACAGGGCTCGACACGCCCTGGGACACGCCCGTGTCCCAGGCCGTGTGCCTGCTGCTAGAACCCAAACTGGCCCAAAACGTCCCCCTTCGCTCCTTTGAGTTTCGGGGCGTTACAACTCTACCCCTCTTAAAAGAATTTCGCCCACGAAATTACATAAAGGAAAGCCATACATAAACAAAATTTGTACCTGAGCGGAACAACTCCGGATACTCGTCAAGCATAGTCTGCTCTCGCTCCCAAGAGAGCTCCTCACGACCGCAATTGTCCCACCGGACCTTGACCATCCTGATCTCTTTATTGCGTAGCTTCTTGACCTCCGAGTCCTCAATCCGCACGGGCTTGACCTTTGTCGTTAGCCCACTTTCCACCGGCACTTGATCGACCGCGATCACTTGCGTAGGCTCTTGTACCTCCTTCCGAAGCACCGAAATATGGAATACATCGTGTAAACCACTAAGCTCCACTGAAAGCTTCAACCGATAGGCTGCTTCCCCAACTCGCTCCAGAACCTCGAACGGTCCAAGGTACCTCGGGCTTAGCTTTTTCAATCGCCGCACCCGCGAGACACCCTTCAATGGCTTGATCTTTAAGTATACATAATCGCCCACAGCGAACTCCACGTTCCTGTGCTTGGCATTATAGTACTTTGCTTGCCGGTCCTGAGCGATAAGCGACCTTTCCCGAATGGTTCTCACCAAAGAAGTAGCATCATCCACTTCCGATCGCTTATACAACTTTGACTCACCCGTTTCTAACCAAGACAACGGCGTGCGACATCTTCTACCATATAGGGCCTCGAAGGGCGCCATCTGAATACTTGCTTGGTAGATGTTGTTGTATGCGAACTCCACCAAATAAGGTGGTCTTCCCATTGCTTTCCAAAATCCAAGACACACATGCGAAGCATGTCTTCCATGGTTTTATTAACCCTCTCGGTCTGCCCATCCGTTTGTGGATGGAAGGCTGTGCTAAACTTCAGCTTTGTTCCCAACATTTGCTGCACCAGCCTCCAATCATTGGACGTGAACCGCCCATCTCGGTCACTCACGATGCTGCGGGGCACACCATGAAGCCGTACTATGTTATCCACATAAAGCTTTGCCAGCTTCTCCACCGGATCATCCTTCCTATGCGGAATAAAATGCGACACCTTCGTTAATCGATCAACAACCACCCAAATGGCGTCGTTTCCCTTTTGCGACCTTGGCAAACCGTGCACAAAGTCCATAGAGATGTCGTCGAATTTTCACTCCGGAATAGGCAAGGACTTGAGAAATCCTCCCGGCTTTTGGCACTCCGCCTTTACCAAGGCGCAGGTTTGGCACTTCGCTACGTATAGCGCAACATCCTTCTTCAAACCCGGCCACCAAAACAGTCTCTTCACATCACGGTACATCTTCGTGCTCCCCGGGTGAATCGAGTACTTGGTATGGTGCGCCTCGTACAACAACTCCACCCGTAAATTGCCCACACTTGGGACGCACAGACGACCGTCTTTCCAAAGCAATCCGTCCTCCACGACGAATTGGGAATTTGACCCATCCAGAGCCTCTATCATGAACTGCTTCATATGAGCATCCATATCCAAAGCCTGCCGAATCCGATCAGCCAGGTCATATTGGACTTCAGTCCAATTCAGAACTGCTTCAGCACTAGATTGTCTATCCACACAAACAATCTCCAACGCCTCCAACTCCCGCACCAACCGCTCATCATGCACTGATAGCCAATTGGCTTGAGCTGGGGCTCGGCGACTCAACGCGTCCGCAACCGCATTCCCTTTGCCAGGCGCGTAGTGGATCTTGAATGTATAGTCCCCCAGGAACTCCATCCATCTACGCTGCCGCATATTCAGATCCTTCTGATCAATCAGGTACTTTAGGCTCTTGTGATCGGTGTAGATATCAATCTTCACACGGTACAAATAGTGTCTCCACAGCTTCAAGGCGAAAATCACGGCAGCTAACTCCAAGTCATGGACCGGATAGTTCCTCTCGTGCGCTTTTAGCTGTCTCGAGCCATAAGCTATCACGCTTCCGTGCTGCAGTAGCACGCAACCCAAACTGCTGCCCGAAGCATCGCTATATATCTCATAGCCTTCGGTTCCACATGGCGAACTCATCACAGGCATCGTGGTCAACCGACACTTCAACTCCTCGAAAGCTCGCGCGCACTCCGGCGTCCAAACGAACTTATGCTCCTTCCTCGACAAAGTAGTGAGAGGTAACGCTATCCGCGAGAAGTTCTCTACGAAGCGCCTATAATAGCCGGCAAGCCCCAAAACGCTCCGGACTTCTGCTACCGTAGCAAGCTCAGGCCACTCCTGTATCGCAACAATCTTCGCCGGATCCACAGCAATACCCTCTCCACTTACTATATGCCCGAGGAACGCTACTGAGGATAGCCAAAACTCGCACTTCGAGAACTTGGCATACAACTGATTTCTCCTTAGCGTCTCCAACACCAAATGAAGATGCTTGAAGTGATCTTCCTCACTTTGCGAGTACACCAAAATATCGTCGATGAAGACGATCACGAAATGGTCCAAGTACTCCCTGAACGTCCTGTTCATCAAATCCATGAATACTGACGGCGCATTAGTCAGCCCAAACGGCATGACCGTAAACTCATAGTGCCCGTATCTCGTACTAAACGCCGTCTTCGGGATATCACTCTCCCTTATACGCAGCTGATAGTACCCAGCCTTGAGATCTAACTTTGAGTACACCGTCGACCCGACTAACTGATCAAAGAGATCATCAATCCGAGGGATCGGGTACTTGTTCTTCTCAGTCAGCTTGTTGAGCTCCCGGTAATCAATACATAGCCTCAAGCTTCCGTCCTTCTTCTTAACAAAGAGGACCGGTGCGCTCCAAGGCGAAGAACTCGGGCGCACATACCCTTGCTCCAACAACTCTTGCAGTTGAACTTTCAGCTCCGCCATTTCCTTAGGCGCTAGCCGATACGGAGATCGTGACACAGGCTTTGCACCTAGCACTAGCTCGATCGTAAAATCTATCTCCCACTGAGGCGGGGCTCCAGGAAGATCTGCGGGGAACACATCAGGGTATTTCGATACCACTGAAATACAATCCAACGCGGGCTTCAGCTTTGTAACCTCCACTAGTGTAAAGAACAGTTCTGCTCCAGCACGAACCGCCTTCACAACCTAAAGAGCAGACATCAATGTCTTGCTCGACCCCTTTAAGCCCGTAAACGTCGTCTCACGACTCGCTCCCAGCTTAACTTCCTTGCTACCGCAATCTATATGGGCCTGCTGCTCCGAGAGCCAGTCCATGCCAAATATGACGTCGAACTCCACTAACGGAAGTAAAGACGCCCGCAGGTCGAACTCCTGCTCCCCAATATGAGTCTTAACATCGCAGATCCTATCCGCTCGCATCGAACACCCATTGGGCAACAACACATCCAACTAATCCTTCGCCATCGAAGAAGGGACTCCGATGCGTGATATAAATCCTTCGGATAAGAAGGAGTGTGAAGCTCCCGTATCGAAGAGTGCTCGTGCCAGATTTTCACAAATCAATACAAATCCTAACAAGCAGTGGTAAGGTATAACATGTGCATAACAAGTATTTAAATAAATTGACTTGCTATAAATTAACCCGTACCTGTCACCACATCAGCTTGTTTAATGGCCTCCTGTTGGCCAAGATTGTAGACCCTTGGTTGGGCCGGAGCATAATGGGATGCGGTCGACTCCACCGCCTTTCCCTTCTCTTCATAGGTAGCTCCCGGCTTTCTCTCGGACTTAGGACGTCCGCTCCAACAGTCACGGGCGAAATGCCCCGTCTTTCCACAAGTAAAACACGCGCCCGGGGTCCGACCCGTAGTCGCCCCAGAAGCGCCAGAAGGAGCTGGACCCGAAGTCCTATGCTTCTTGAAAGACCTCCGATAGCCGGACTTTGAAGTAGTCGGCACTCTGAACTCAGATTTCTTCTCACCCAAGCTTTTCTTCGCTTGTACATTTTTCATGTCCTTCTCCAAGGACCGGGAAGTATTGACCAAGGTTAAGAAACCCTGCGTCATCGGCCCCGACAGTAGTAATCTCAACTCATCTCTCAATCCTTCATAGAAGCGATTAGTCTTGCGCTCCTCATCCATGATGGTGGAACTAGCATAACGACTCAGACGAGTAAACTCATGGAGATATTCATCCACGCTCCTCTCACCCTGCACCAACTTCAGGAACTCATTCTCCATCGAAATCCTCTGAGTAGAAGGGAGGTATCTTGCTAAGAACAATCCCGAGAACTCTTCCATCGGAATGTCTATCAGTTGTCTACCTCTCAAATGATGCAGCTCCAATCCTTCCCACCACATCCTCGCTTCACCGTCCAGCAGGAACGTAGCGATGGTGGTCATTTGCCACTCCTCTGCCTCCGTCGCTGTCATGACTCTCTTCACCCTGGAGAGCCAGTCTTCAGCCTGAGATGGGGTTCCCAACCCCGAGAATAACGGAGGGTTAAAGCTCATTACATGCTTCAACTGCCTCTCAGTTGCCCTCCTTGGCACCACCGGTTCTACAACCACTTGCTCCACTCTCCTCGGCTCAGCCTCTTGCAGAGGTACTTGCTCCATCACAGGAGCGGGCTGCTGCATTTGCCTTCCAGGCTGCGCATTTATCACGGCCAACACCGCTTCAGCCACCAATCGTATATTTTCAGCCGACAGAGGTGTTGCTGGAGCAACATCCGGTGCACTACTAGCCTCAGAAACTCGGCGTTCTGACGGCCCAACACCACTTCTGGTCACCTATAGTGGTACAAAACACCGTTAAGCGACCAAATAAATTGCAAACAGCAATTATAGGAACACGCAGGTTCCTCAAACACGAGTATTTTCATTCCTAAGTGGACATTCATGGGTTCTTTTACCATTATAACGATGACGCACACAATGTGCTCACCACCCCTTAAAAAGAATTCGCCCACGAATTCACTTTAAGCCCGACCAAAACTAGTAGTCTGATACCAAATTGTAACACCCCCTATCCGTCGCATAGCATACAGCAGTAGGTCCGGCCGGGGCCCGACGCCTTATACCACAGACAGACCGGGTGGTTACTTATGGAAACCATCCAACCAATCTCAACGTCCTACACAGAGCATTCTAGCGGAAGCAGTTTATAAAAGTTGTAAACAAAGAACCCAGCATTAGAGCACGAATGTCCACTAGTACCAAACAGGAATGTTATTACAAAATACTCAAAACAAGCCTTAAGGCCTTACAAAATGTTTCACTTGAATATTACATGATTTACAAACCACGGCACGCAGGCCGGTCATACATGAATAAAGCAATAAACATTTCCATTTGGGCCTTCGAGGGCCGGCTTCGCAAAAAGGGCTTTAGCCCGCTATTGACCGCTTGGTCCAGCTGCACCTGCAAGCAACAAACCACCGCACGGTGGCAAAACAAGGCAACGGTCAGCAATGCTGACCAAATTATAACGATCCCGCCCCCAACTCGGGGCGGCGATGCTCCTTCCCTGCATTTCATTAGCATAAGCGAGCAATTTATATAACTATAGCCATTTCATCACAGACGTTGGCTCGCACGGCCACACGCCACGTGCACTCAGGGCACATTCTCGGTGAACCGGTCGATGTCACGTCAATTAAAGCCATTAACATTCCGTACTCACCACCGCCACTTAGATGGCCAAACCTATGAGCAATTTGTCTTCCTGGCCTGGGTCACGACAATTTAAGCCATTGACCGCCGAAGACTCCCATCTATGCCAACGGCAAGTGCCATGTAACCTTAGGTCTCTTTAACCGAACGACATAAAGCGGGTACGGTTCCATCTAACCCGTGCTCACATCGCAACGACAATTTAAGCCATTTGCGCGGGTCAAACTTTCACCGAGTCCCATTCTATCGCAAGTCACATAACCCCGTTATGTTCAAGTTGGCTCTCAGGCCACCAAGTTGGAAAGATCTCTTATCCGCACAGTTTTTCGGGTGCACCTTTGGGTTAGTCCCCAAGGCTCCCTGCTGCAATCTACCGCGTAGAAAACCCGAAAAACAACCAATAGCTCGGAGTCTTCTCCGGCCTTATGCAATGCAACATCACCGATCCAGACCAACATGTCCGGGTAGGCTTCACATATCATGCCTACGTCCGTTCTCGCATACGGACTCTAAACAACGAGGACTTTACATATCTACCCGAAGGAACGCCTCCAACTCTCCGCAAACTCGCGAGAGCGGGCTTCCTATGCTAGGAAAGAGAGCTATTCGTGCTCAAGATGAGGATCGTTACCCTTGAGTTCCTCTTTGGCGCCATTGAAAAGTAATCGGATGGAAATCACCGCACTAGCGTTGCCTCCGTAGATCCGAAGTCGGCTTGCGATTCGGAGCTCCGAAGCTCCTCCAATGGCGGATCTAGCTCCTTCTTCTTCCCTTAGCTCTCCTCTCTCTCCAAGGATTTAGAAAGAGAACAAGGTATGAAAAGTGATGGATTTCTAAGTCAACCCACGGGTATATCCCTTCAGGAACATCCCCCAACCGTTGGATCTCAAAACAAGGAAACGAACGGCTTCGATTCGGGACTGAAATGCCCAATCTGGGCCGAACACGGCCCGGCACACGCCCGTGTCCAGGGCCGTGTGCCGCATTCGCCTTCAAAATCGAATCTCCTGGAACCTCACATGGGTATCGAACACGCCCGTGTTCGAGCTGACACGCCCGTGTTCCACTTCACACGGCCGTGTAGCTGGCCGTGTACCCCATGATTTTTCCCCATTTTCAACCCGAGCACTGCACGGATTCTAGGACACGCCCGTGTCCTTGCCCGTGTCACATTGACACGCCTGGACCCTAGGCCGTGTACACGGGACACTTCGTCGAGGGAAGATCGACGACTTGATGACACGGCCTTGGACACGCCCGTGTCCTAGGCCGTGTGCCTTGTCTCGACGATCGTCGAGTGAATCTCGACGACTCCCCGGGACGATCGTCGACACGGGTCGACACGCCCTGCGACACGCCTGTGTCGCAGGCCGTGTGCCCATTCTCGACGAATCGTCGAGTATATCTCGACGACTCACGGCTAAGTGTCGACACGGGTCGACACGCCCTGCGACACGCCCGTATCGCAGGCCGTGTGCCCATTATCGACGAATCTTCGAGACAATCTCGACGACTTCGCGGCTAAGTGTCGTCACGGCTCGACACGCCCTGGGACACGCCCGTGTCCCAGGCCGTGTGCCTGCTGCCAGAACCCAAACTGGCCCAAAACGTCCCCCTTCGCTCCTTTGAGTTTCGGGGCGTTACAGAGGAGGCTGAGTTGTAGATACCTAGATGGGTACTGAGTGTAAGTGTACTGCAGCGCACTGAGAGTAAGGTTGTGGGCCTGAGGTGTAAGCTCTAAAGAGCATAGTCCTGGAGTTTGTGCCTTGTCCAACAAGTAAGTTGGAAATGTGGGAGGGAAAGTGGATGTACCCAATTGGGGAACGACTATAAATACTTGTGTGCTTCTTGTATGTGTTTGTTTTACTTTCTTATTGCAGGATATAAGAACAAGATCTAGATAGTGTAGTAAGAAAACAACAAAAGAAGCTATAAATTTCCAAGACCTATTCCCCCCCCCCCCCTCTAGGTGATTAGCTAACCTTCAATTAAATAACTTTAAAGTGGTATCAGAGAGAGGTTGCTCAAAAAGGATTTAACAATCGGAGTATACCTCCAAGGTTAGCTAAAAGGGTTACACTTGTGGGTTCAAAAGAGAATCACAAGGAATGGAGCTTCAAGTATGCAATAAGGAGAACTTTAAGATTTGTAAAGAAAGGGTCAATCAAATCATGGAAGCCTCTGATACTAGGGTGTTGGCAACAGTTCATGAATGACCTTTCATCCCCATGAAGGACTCAACTTCAGATGCAAGCATCCAGACTCCAAAGAGTTATGCAGAGATGTCTGAAGGAGAAATCAACCTTGCATCCATGGATAAGAGGGCACAACACATCATGGTGAGTGCCATGGATGACTCAACCCTCATGAGAGTGGTCCACTATAAGTCAGCTAAAGAGATGTGGGATTCTCTCACTGACTATATGGAACGGATAGGGAAAGTCAGTCTTTTTGTTAGTGGCTCAATGTCTGAAGATGAAAAGAAGAAGAAAAAGTCCTTTGTGACCAAGATGGAGAGAAGCTAGACAGATTATTCATCCTCGGATTATGAAGATAAAAAGGAAGAAGCCTACTTAGGGCTGATATCAGTTGCTATAGATCCAAAAGAAGAAGTGGAATATCATGCTGCCAAGATAGGAATCAGGGCCCCTCTGTCACACTCAGACAGTGACAATGAGGTGGATGAAGAAGACTATGAATGTCATGATATGATGGTAATGACTGAAGAAGAAAGAATTCAGCCAGACACTAAAACAATCAAGGTACCTCCTCTCTCTCCATCTCTCCATCTTCTTCATCATCTTCATCCACCATTGAGTCACTATCTGAGTGAGACAGAGGGGCCCTGATCCCTATTCTAGCAGCAGGGTATTCTTCAGGTTCTTGTTCAAAAACAGCTATTAGCCCAATATAGGCTGCTTATTCTTCACTGTCTGACCCGAAGGAGTTAGACCAGGTCTTTTCCTTCTTTGCCACAAGGGACTTCTCTTTCTTCTTTCCCTTGTGGTGCTTCTTCACTCCTTCTTCTTTCCTCTTCACTAGGCAGTCTGTAACTATATGCTGAGTTTTGCTGCAGCACAAGTAAATAATATTAGAGGAAGATTGTTTATTTGAGTTTGAAGCATACTTGCCCACCTTAGATGATTTCATTCTATACTTTGAGGAGGAGGATGACCTTCTGTTCTTCCAATGCCCCTTCTTCATGAGTTTCTGGAATTGCATGGAGAAGGCAGCCAGGTCCTCATCAGATATATGGCTGTTAGAGGAGCTGGACCTTGAGCTCTCAGATTCTGACTCAACAGTTCTCCTGATTGGAGAGATCTTCCTTCTGCTCCTGGTTGAAGCATCAGTTCTGAAGGCCACAGATTTAACCTTTCTCCGTGACTTACTGCTCTTCTCTTCCTCTTCATTCCTTGTTACAAGCTGCATCTCATAAGACAGTAGCTTTCCAAGTAGGTTTGGAGGTGGAGTGTCAGCTAGCTTGCCAATCTCCCTGATGGCACAGATCTTTGTGTCCCAATCCTTTGTAAGGGACCTGAGAAATTTGACATTCAGCTCATAGGTGTTGAAGACCCTTCCATATGTTCTCAGTTCATTAACAATTTTGAAAAATCTTTCAAAACTTTCATCAATGCCCTCAGACTTTCCTTATATGAAGGCCTCATACTCCTGGTTAAGCATGGATTTTTTGTCATCCCTCACCTCTTCGGAAACATCCATGAACACAACTAGGGTGTCGCACATCTCCTTGGAGGTCTTGCAGTACACTCGATTCTGGAATGTAGAATCATCTACTGCACTGATAATGATATTTTGAGCTCTCTTGTCCATGGAGGCAAGGAGGAGCTCATCTTTGTTCATTTATTCATAAGACTTGGGAGTCTGGATGTTGGCATCCAGAACTGAGATCTTTATAGGGATGAAAGGTCCCTCTTTGACTGTGATGTAGATCCTAGGGTCAGCAGCTTCCATGAATAGCCTGACCCTTTCTTTCTAGAGCCCAAACCCTTCCTTTCTACAGATTGGTAACTTTATGGCTCCCAATTCCTTATTGTTTACACCAGACCCCATTCTTTATCTTATAGCTAACCTTAGAGGTATACTCAGATTATTAAATCCTTTTTGAGTAAACTCCCTCTGATACCACTTGAAAGTTGCTTAACTGAAGGTTAGCTAATCACCTAAAGGGGGGTGAATAGGTCTTTGAAAGTTTATTAGTTCTTTTGCTGATTTTAACTTAATATATCTATAGCTTGTCCTTAAATCCTGCAATAAGAAAGCAAACAAGCAACACAACAAAAACACAAAGATTTATAGTGGTTCCCCAATTATGTACATCCACTTTCCCTCCCACCTATCCAACGTATTTGTTGGACTAGGCACAAACTCCACCACTATGCTCCTCAGAGCTTACACCTCAGGACATCAGCCTTATACACAGATTCTTCATTGAATCCAAACTTGTTTGGTACATTGGAAAATGTGTACCAGATTTGAAGAAGCCTCACCCTACTCAATGATATGCATCAAGGTGTATTTGATGTGTTTTGAGTTTATATGTGTAGGTTAAGTAAATGCAGGAATGCAGAAAAATTTCTAAGTCCATGTGTCGACACCTAGAGAAGCTGTGTCGACACTTATGAAGGCTTATGTTGACACTGGAGAAAAGCTGTGTCGACACTTGGAGTAGATTGTGTTGACACTTGGAAAGGCTGTGTCGACACCAGAAGCATTTGTGTTGACACCAAGAGGTTGTGTCAACACACAGAGAAGCAAAGTCGACATCAACCGTGTCGACATCAAAAGTCTGTATCGACACAGAAGAATACTTAGTCGACATCAATTGTGTCGACACCCAGAGGCTGTGTCGACACATAGAATACTTTTTCGACATCAACTGTGTTGACACAAAGGACTTGTGTCGACACACAGCAGAGGTTCAACAAAGTAAAAGAGAAGAAGTATTTGTGTCGACACACAGAGGCAGTGTCGACACACAGAAGATCTTGTCGACATCAAATGTGTCGACACACAGGACTTGTGTCGACACATGGCAGAATTTTAACAAAGTACATTTGTATGAAGAAAAGAAGTGACTGTGTCGACACCATAAAGGCTTGTGTCGACGCATTCAACAGAAGGTTGTGTCTAGAAGTATTATCAACAATAGAAGAGATGTGTCGACACCACCAAGGCTTGTGTCGACACTTAGTCCACTTGTGTCGACACTTAGTCTACTTGTGTCGACACATGAATAAGTTCAGTCTCGACACTTTCAGACAGAGACAGTATTTCAAGAAGTGACTGGATGACTTGACAACTGCCATTTCTAACCGGTCTACTGCAACTGTCAAAGCTGTCAGAAGTTTGTTAGAAATCGGATTAGCCGGTTACCATGGAGGAAGACTATATAAAGGCTTTCTCCTTCAACAAATGAGAAGAATTACACGGAAGATTGAAGAATATACACAGATAACGAACAACACAAAAATAAGAAGACCTTCGATAGAATATCTAAGAAGTTGGAGAGAGAGAGCTCCATCTAAGAAGTGCAGTTGCTGAACCAGACTACCAAGAAAGATTCAGATTGAGATCTGAATGTCAAGTCAGAAGATGATTGAAGATCAACTTCTCAAGAGTTCAACCCAACTGAGTTCAGATTCAAGAAGCTTTGAAGAAAGCTAAGAGAGGTTGTGCTCTGCCATCATATACTTCCAAGAACTGATCAAGAAACCATCCATCCCTTCTCTCTCTACCTGGGTGGTGGTAAAACACTTTGTTTAATCAATTTTTTGTAGGATCTATTCTAGATCTGAGTTGTAAGCATATTATATAAAGGCTGAGGTAGGGTTGTGAGCTTGAGGTGTAGGAGATTGTGATCTCTGAGTGTAGGCCTTGTTGAAGGCTGAGGTAGGATAGTTGGCCTGAGTTGTAGGAGTGTGGAGACACTCTGAGTTGTAGGAAGCTGATTTGGGTTCTGAGTTGTAAGATCTGAGGATCTGAGGTGAAGTGCAGAAGTTATGCGGAATCTTGCACGCTACTAGATAGGCGAAGGGGGAAAGTGGATGTACCCAGAGCTTGGGGAACCACTATAAAAACTATGTGCACTCTGTAATTGAATGTTTCTGTGATTGCTGTGTTGTGTTAGCTATAGAATTTGCAGTTTATTATTAGTTAACTGATCAGCTTTTCTGCCTTAAAAGAAAAACAGGAATTACACCTATTCCCCCCCCCCCCCCTCTAGGTGGTTAGACACTAATTCTTTCAAGTGGTATCAAAGCGAGGTTAGTCAAAGAAAGACTTAACAGTCTGAGTAGATCCATAAGGCAGATTCAAGATCAAGAAAATGGGTTCAGGAGAAAATCATAAGGAACTAGGTTCTATGAAATTACCTATATGCAGAAAGGAGATATTTGGCATCTGGAAAGAAAGGGTTAGGCTGTTTATGGAGGCTTCAGATCCAAAGATCTATATTACAGTCAAGGAAGGTCCTTATATTCCTATGAAAATTTTTGTTCTGGATGCAAACCAAAAATTCCCAAGGATTATTCAGAGATGACCAAGGATGAGATCATTCTGGCAATTATGGATAAAAGAGCCCAGAATATCATAGTAAGTGTCATAGATTACTTTTCAAAATTTGATTCACTGCAAGACCTCCAAAGAAATGTGGGATACTTGGTAGTCTAAATGGAGGGTTCTGAAGAAGTCAGACAAGATAAAAAATCTATGCTGAACCAAGAGTATGAAAGTTTCAGACAAGGAAAGTCTGATCGTATAACTGAGTGTTATAGAAAGTTCTATAGAATAGTAAATGAGCTGATGTCCTATGGGAGAATCTTCAGTACTTATGAACTGAATGATAAATTCCTAAGATCCTTGACAAAGGATTGGGACACTAAGATTTGTGTCATTAGGGAAGTGGCCAAACTTGCAGACATCTCACCTCCAACTTTGTTTGGAAAATTACTGTCATATGAGATGCAGTTGATGGCTAGGAAAGAGGAAGAGAAAAGTTCAAAAGGGGAGCATAGAGAAAAGTCTGTGGCCTTCAAGGTTGAAGCCACTAAGAAAAATAGGAGGATGTCTCCATAACCTCCTAAGATAGTTGCTGAAACTGCTTCAGATAATTCAGACAACCAGAATTCAGACATCAGTGACTCAGATGAAGATTTTGCAGCATTTACAAGACAGTTTCAGAGATTCTTAAAGCAGAGGAAGTGGAAGTCAAAACCTTCCACATCTCAGCCTAAGGATGATTATTATCAAAAGAGGAAGTCATCCAGGAAGGACAAGAGCAGGTCTAAGCCAAGCAAATCTACAACATCAAAGATAGTTTGCTACTGCTGTAATAAGCCTAGACATGTTGTGGCTGAGTGTCCAGATAAAAGAAAAGAGACTGCAGATAAAAAAAGAGTCAACACCAGAGCAAGTAGGAGAAATCTTTTGTTGCTAAGAAGGAGAAGAGCTTGATAGACCAATCTACATCAGAGTCAGAATCTCAAGCTGAGGCCTACATTGGTCTATATGCAGCAGATGAAGAAGAAGAGTTTCTCCAGGTGCTGAACTCCATATATGAACAAGAATACCATAAGTGCAAGGGACTGATGGCTGTGTCAGAAGAAGACAAGGGCCAGGATCAGCCTGGTCCTAGTAAGGTACAATGTATTTCTAGATATTCAGATTACAGTACTGAATCAGAGTCAGCAACATCTGCATCAAGTGATGTGGATCGGTCTGAGTCTGAAGGTGATATTCATCAGCTGATAGATGAATATGGAGATTTATTGCAGGCACTTAAGAAGAGCAAAAACCTGGCCAAATCTCAGGCTAAGGAAATTGCAGATCTTAAGATGGCTGCATTAGATTCATAGAAGTTGCTGGATCAAAAACTGAATGAGATTGCCAGATTGAAAAACATAACTGTTATTCAAATGGGCACAATCACATTCAAGAATGATCAGATTAGAAATCTGGAGGTTAGACTTCAGAAAGAGAAAGAGATTGTGGCTAGTTTTTCTAAGTCAAAATCTGTATTACCCTTAATAGATGATTTTGTGTCACAAAAGGGTGAGGCTGGATTAGGGTTTAAGAAAATAGCATGGGCTACTAAGTCAAATAAGAAAGGCAAAGCTCATGCACAAAACAAGAGACCTGCTGTAAACAATTCAGCAAAGGTTGTACCTAAACAAAGGTATAACAAGTTTGAGTGCTGGTGCTGTGGCAAGGTAGGTCACTTTGTCTTAGATTGTTGACACAATTCCAGTGTCAAGGAGAATAGCAATCTGCCTGTTAGAAGATCTGCAGGAAGATTTATCAAATTTCAGACTAACATGAACCAAGGACCCAAAACTTATTTGGGTTCTAAGGTTAAGTAGTCTTTATTGTAGGTGAGTCCAAGTGGCCGTGCCCCTATATGGTACTTGGACAGTGGATGTTCAAGGCACATGACTGGAATAAGGGGGTTGCTGAAGTACTACACACCTATTATGGATGGCCCTAAAGTAACCTTTGGTGGTTCAGAAAAAGGAATCATCAAAGGATTTGGTAACATTTCTAATAACCAGATTACTATCTCTCAAGTGGCCTATGTGAAGGGTTTGAAATACAACCTTATAAGCATAAGTCAGTTGAGTGATTTAGGATATGACATTTCATTTATTAAGAATGGATGTCATATCAAAAGGTCAAGTGATCAAAAGGTCATATTGACAGGATATAGGAAAAGGAATGTGTACTGTCTTAACTTTGAGTGTGAGAACAATATATCTCCTATTTTCCTTGTAGCTGATGAGAGAGCCTCTCATTGTGTTAAATGGCACAAGAGGCTGGCCCATCTTAACTACAAGACTATTGGCCAACTCTTTCGCAAAGAGTTAGTGAGGAATGGTCCTCAAGTTAAGTTTATAAAGGATGAGATATGCTCAGCTTGTCAAAAAGGCAAGCAGACCAAATCATCCTTTCATAGCCTTGAAAACAAGGATTCAGTGAGGTGTCTTTACCTCTTGCATATGGATCTATTTGGTCCTATGCCAGTTCATAGTCTAGGTAGGAAGGTCTACACTTTTGTGATGGTAGATGACTGTTCTAGATATTCCTGGGTGTTTTTTAAGACAAAAATCTGAAACCCCGAGTGTCTTATATAGTTTTGTTAAACAAATTCAGAATTAGTTGGACAGTACAGTGGTCAAAATCAGAAGTGACCATGGCACTGAATTTCAATCTGAAAGTATGACAAGACTGTGTGAAGAATTTGGGATTTTCCAAGAATTTTCCTCACCTAGAACACCACAGCAAAATGGTATTGCTGAAAGGAAGAATAGAACACTGATTGAGGCTGCTAGAACTCTATTGAGTGACACTTCTATCCCAGAATTTTTCTGGGCTAAGGCAGTAAACACTGCATGTCATGTGATTAATAGGGCTACTATCACCAAGAGCCACAAAAAGACTCCCTATGAGATTATGAAGGGCAGAAAACCAAACTTATCCTATTTTAGGATCTTTAGTTGCAAGTGTTATGTCCTTAACAATGGCAAGTCTTATCTAACCAAGTTTGCTGACAAATCCCAAGAGTGGATATTTGTTGGGTACAACAACAATAGTAAGGCTTATAGGATCTACAACTTGACTACTCAAGTTGTAGAAGAGTCTGTACATGTAGTCTTTGATGAAGCAAGACTGATTAAAAGTGAGTTGCCAAGTAGTGCTTGCAGTTCTACAGGTATAAATGAGAGAATGGACAAGCTTACCATTATAGAAGATTCAACTGCAAATCAGGAAGTGGAAAATGGTGGTTGTTGTCCAGGGGGAGTACAAGACTCTCCAGATACTGAAAAAAACCAAGAGGTGCAGCATAATGAAGAGACTGGAGGTGTTCAACCTGAAAATAGACTACCTCTAGCTATTAGACACTTAAAGGATCATCCAGCAAATCAGATAATTGGTGATCCAAGACAAGGAGTGCAAACAAGAAGCAGGAATCTGAGCACAGTTCTTTGCTCCAGCTTCCTATCTCAAGTGTAACCAAAGAAATTTGAAGAAGATGTCCTAGACCCACATTGTATTGATTCCATGCAAGAGGAGCTGAATCAGTTCAAAAGGTGCAAGGTTTGGAAGTTAGTTCCTAAACCAAAAGACCACAACATCATTGGAACAAAGTGGATCTTTAGGAACAATTGGATGAGAATGGAATCATTGTGAAGAATAAAGCAAGACTTGTTGCAAAAGGATACGGGCAGGAAGAGGGTATTGATTTTGATCAAACCTTTGCCCCAGTAGCAAGACTGGATGCAATTAGGATGTTCCTTGCTTATGAAACATATCAAGGTTTCAAGGTATTCCAAATGGATGTAAAATCAGCATTCCTGAATGGAAATATAAAAGAAGAAGTCTATGTAGAGCATCCCTCAGGTTTTGTTGATCCTCTCAAACCGGATTATGTTTTTAGACTTAGGAAAGCTTTGTATGGGTTGAAACAAGCCCCAAGGGCCTGGTATGAAACCCTGTCTACTTTCCTCATTGAGAACAAATTCTCAAGATGGAAAATAGACAAGACTCTATTACTTATGGAATCCAAAGGAAAGATTATCCTAGTCCAAATATATGTAGATGACATAATATTTGGGTCTACTGAAAGTAATCTTTGTAGAAAGTTTGCAGAACTTATGCAAGGAAAATTTGAAATGAGCAGTATAGGGGAACTTAAGTTTTTCTTGGGTCTCCAAGTAAGACAGACTGAATATGGCTTGTCCATATCCAAGTCTAAGTTCACCCTGGAGTTAATTAAAAAGTATGGTATGGAATCATCCACTACCATGAGAACTCATATGGAGTCAAGTGTGTCTCTTAGCAAAGATGATGCAGGGAAACCTGTAGATGAAACTTTGTATAGAGGGATAGTTGGCTCCCTTCTATATCTGACTTCTAGTAGACCAGATATCATGTATGCTACATGTGTTTGTGCTAGGTACCAAGCATGCCCTAAAGAATCTCATCTTACTACAGTAAAAAGGATTTTGAGATATCTTAAGGGCACACCTTATCTAGGCCTTTGGTACCCTAGGAATGGAGAATTTCTACTGATAGGCTATTCAGATGCAGATTTTGCAGGTTGCAAGGAAGATAGAAAAAGTACTACAGGCACCTGTCAATTTCTAGGTGGAAGACTATTGTCTTGGAGCAGTAAGAAGCAGACCAGTGTGGCAATCTTCACAGTTGAGTCAGAATATGTTGCTACAGGAAGCTGCTGTGCGCAACTTTTGTGGATTCAGAACCAGCTAGAAGACTATGGTATTCAGGTAAGTAGAACACCTTTGCTTTGTGATTCTACAAGTGTTATTTCTATTGCAAATAATCCTGTCTCACATAGTAGGACTAAGCATATAGAAATTAGATACCATTTTCTTAGAGAACATGTAGAGAAAGAGAACATCTCACTAGAATTTGTTAAAATAGATTATCAAATTGTAGATATATTTACTAAGCCACTAGATGAAACTAAATTCAATAAGTTTAAAATTGAATTAGGAATGTTGAACATAGATTAGCTTAACAAAATTAGCTATGTAAAATGGTGTCGACACAAGGAGTTGTCTATGTCGATACATAGAAGTGGTGTCGACATTCCAGAGAAATGATGTCGACACATCTAGAAAATTGGTGTCGACACTTCAGAGAAGTAGTGTCGACACATCCAGAGTAGGTGTCGACACATCCAGAAGTGTTGTCGACACTTAGGTTCAATACAGATTTAGTCGAGTGGAGAATTCACTAATCGTCAAGCGCAGATGTATAAGTGTCGACACATAGAAGTCAACACTTATGTCGAGACATTAGAAATCTGTGTCAACACTTTTCAACAGTGTCGACACATTTAGAGGATTATAACGTGCCTTTTCACCTTCGTTTTTAGAAAGGTATAAATAGGTCCACAACATTGTCTGTCGACACGCTCTCCATAGTTTCGAGACCAAAACTTTGTGTCGACATCTCTCTCATCTAAATTCAAGATTTCACTTAACACTAATGGCGCCCAAGCTTGAAGACAATATCAAGGAAGGATATGAGCTGGTACGCAACACATTTGATGGAGCGGAATCTGATATTAAAGGTGTAATAACCCTAATTGCTGAGAATGGGTTGAAGTTTCTAGTATCTGAACCAACAAAGATCTGGAAGAAAGAAACACTAGAATTCTTTAGTACTGCTACCCTAGATCAAACTGGACTCAAGATTAGATCCACAGTACATGGAGTCAAGGTGAAAATCACCCATAAGAGTTTAAGGAAAGTTCTACACCCGCCAAGGACACAAGAAGAAGTATATGTACCTGCATCTAAGCTAAGGGAAGTACTTCAATGGTGTGTACTGGATTCCACCATGAAGATTGGCTCAGCTTTGAACAGAAAAAGGCATGAATATGCAAGGAAAGTTCTTGTCTGAAGTAGTTGGAAAAGTTATACTCTGCAAGCTAGGGGGCATGATAAGATTTCTGCATATATGTTCAGCCTTATGACAAGAATCATCTACACCTTAAACACTGATTGGTCAGTAGTGATTTTTGAAAAGATTAAGGAAAGTATTAAGAAGCCCAATCTGGGTAGAATTATGAGTCTGTACTTAGCTGGAACTATTCTAGAAGTAATGGATCAAGCAGCTGGTTCTAAAATTAATCATATGAGGAGGATGGACATCAAAATTATATCCAGATGGGATAGGGTTCTCACTAAGGATATGCTAGAGGAAGAAAGGCAAGAGATTCCAGAACAATCTACAACACAAGATGTTCCTGCATAAGCTACTGCAGATAGTGCTCAAGTGCAGGGGGAGCCTCATGTTGAGGAAGAGCCAACTCACCTGGACAGTGAAATGGCTACACAGACAATCTTTGAGGTAATTCAAGAGGTGAATCAATCAATTCTTATTGATCAAGATGAAATGCTAACTAAATCTTTGCTTGATGTTGACCAGCCAACCAAACCAAACAATCAAGCACAAGATGTTATCTTGGAAGATACATCTGCTGCTGCTAATGTTCCAGAGATTACAGAATCTCCAGTGCCTTCACAACAAGAGTTTACCTTAGAAGAGCTGTTTCCTGATTTAGTGCAAGCTAATATTGAGGGGGAGCATGCTTGTTTTGAGGGGGAGAAAACTATTTTTGAGGAAGAGCAAGTAGACCTTGAGGGGGAGCAAGTAAGGTCTCAGGGGGAGAATAGAATGATTGAGGAGGAGCAAATAAGAACTGAGAAGGAGAAGGAAAGGACTCAGTGGGAGCTACCTAAGACTGCAAAGGACTTGCCTCATAGTCCTAAAGATAGAGTTGATATTGCTAGTACCTCAGCATCTGAGGATGAAGAAGCTTCAAAATCTAAGAAGAGAAAGCTAATGGTCTTCAAAAGGAGAAGCCAGAGCTACAAGAAGGCATTACAAACTGCTGCTTCTCAGCCTGCCCCAACAACTGATTACAGTTCATTGTTAATATCTTTACAAGTGAAGTTGGATGAGCAAAGGATTTCAATGGAGAAGTATATAGATGAAACTCACAAAGATCTCCATTTCTCCTTGGCTCAAGACATCAAATCAATCAGATTTGAAGTGAATCAAAATAAGAAGGAAATGACTGATTGTTTCCACAAAGGAGGCAATGCAGTGGTCTTTCTAGCCACATACCAAGAGAAAATCAAGACACAAGTTGATGACATAGCTCTTAAGCAAGGCTATGTACTAGAGAATCAACTAAGAATGAATGATAATCTAACAGAATCACATAATGTGATTGTAACAGAGCTGAAGAATATTGCTACTGCACAGGTTGCAGCAAGTGATACAGACAAGGTAGAATTTGCCAAGCAATTCCAAGAAGGAATAGCTGCTGTCCAAACTGCTATTACAGATTCTCAAAAGACTATTTTTGGACAGCTACTGAAATTAAAGGCATTCTATAAAGATGGTGTCAATTTTATGGATGAACAAGTCAGATTTCAGAAAGATGATCTCAGAGATCATGTTGCCACAGAAGTCATAAAGGGGGAGAGAGTATTAGTCAAAGCTGGATCTGACCATGCTAAATGGATTTCCAATAACATCAGAGCCACACTTGGATATCCACCCCTTTGTGATGATGACAATGTGCTGAATCTGGAGTGCATCCTGCATATTTTGGAGGTGAGCAATCTGAAGTTGCTCAAGTAATCTATCCTCCAGCAGGTTTTGAGATGATTTATCAAGAAGTACAATCTATGTACAGCCCTCCTGAGGATAGTAAAAATATTATTCTTGAGAAAGTAGATAAGCCTGTGCCAGAGGCAGTATTGAAAGAGAAAGAAACTCTTTTGTCCAAGAAGAGATTCAGAGAACAGGCAGAGTTAAAGCCAGATTTTGAGCAGTGGAGCCCAACATCTAGGAATATCATCCTGACTGCTTGGAAAGCTGTGAAGGACAATACACATGGTAGGGGTTAATGGTACTATGCACAAGAATGGCAAAAGCATGAATCCAGGCAAGAAGCCATAGTTTAGTACAGAAGAAAGGCAAAACTTGGTAAGCTACCTCCTAATGCTCAGGAGCCTAGCAAATATTTCCCTAAGCCCTTTCACTACATTGAAAGAAAAAAAATAAGGGCTGAAGAGCTAAAGAAGAAAGATCTAAAGGTCAAGAAGCCAATTGATGACACTGATGTTCCAGTTCAAGCCAAGATTCAATCAGGCAAGGGCATTGTCATCAAGGAGCCAGTGCAGCCTTAGAATAGTTTTACTAGATTCTATAACATTGTAATCTTTTGTGTTAAAATCTATGTAAACTTTTGTTAAAGAAACTATTGGAAGTTGGAACAAAATAATGTTTAATGCTTAATCTGTTAGCATTATTATTCTGTGATGATATCTTATATATGTTTTGTTTTGAGTAGTTACTCTGTCATATAATATTTTTATACATCATAATGTGTATTTGTTATGTATGGTGTATATCATTGACTAAGGGTTATGACTTCTCCAAATAGGGGGAGATTGTTGGGTACATTGGAAAATGTGTACCAGATTTGAAGAAGTCTCACCCTACTCAATGATATGCATTAAGGTGTATTTGATGTGTTTTGAGTTTATATGTACAGGTTAAGTAAATGCAGGAATGCAAAAAAATTTCTAAGTTCATGTGTCGACACCTAGAGAAGCTGTGTCGACACTTATGAAGGCTTATGTCGACACTGGAGAAAAGATGTGTCGACACTTGGAGTAGATTGTATCGACACTTGGAAAGGCTGTGTCGACACCAGAAGCATTTGTGTTGACACCAAGAGGTTGTGTCAACACACAGAGAAGCAAAGTCGACATCAACCGTGTCGATATCAAAAGTCTGTGTCGACACACAGGAATACTTAGTCGAAATCAATTGTGTGGACACCCAGAGGCTGTGTCGAAACACAGAAGACTTTGTCGACATCAACTGTGTCGACACAAAGGACTTGTGTCAACACACAGCAGAGGTTCAACAAAGTAAAAGAGAAGAAGTATTTGTGTCGACACACAGAGGCAGTGTCGACACACAGAAGATCTTGTCGACATCAAATGTGTCGACACACAGGAATTGTGTCGACACATGGCAGAATTTCAACAAAGTACATTTGTATGAAGAAAAGAAGTGACTGTGTCGACACCACAAAGGCTTGTGTCGACACATTCAACAGAAGGCTGTGTCGAGAAGTATTATCAACAACAGAAGAGATGTGTCGACACCACCAAGGCTTATGTCAACACTTAGTCCACTTGTGTCGACACTTAGTCTACTTGTGTCGACACATGAAGAAGTTCAGTCTCGACACTTTCAAACAGAGACAGTATTTCAAGAAGTGACTTTATGACTTGACAGCTGCCATTTTTAACCGGTCTACTACAACTGTCAAAGCTGTCAGAAGTTTGTTAGAAACCGGATCAACCGGTTACCATGGAGGAAGACTATATAAAGGCTTTCTCCTTCAACAGATGAGAAGAATTACACTGAAGATTGAATAATATACACAGATAACGAACAACACAAAAAGAAGAAGACCTTCGACAAAAGATCTAAGAAGTTGGAGAGAGAGAGCTCCATCTAAGAAGTTCAGTTGCTGAACCAGACTGCCAAGAAAGATTCAGATTGAGATCTGAATGTCAAGTCAGAAGCTGATTGAAGATCAACTTCTCAAGAGTTCAACCCTACTGAGTTCAGAATCAAGAAGCTTTGAAGAAAGCTAATAGAGGTTGTGCTCTGCCATCAGTTGCTTCCAAGAACTGATCAAGAAACCATCCATCCCTTCTCTCTCTACCTGGGTGGTGGTAAAACACTTTGTTTAATCAATTTTATGTAGGATCTATTCTAAATCTGAGTTGTAAACCTATTATATAAAGGCTGAGGTATGACTGTGAGCCTAAGGTATAGGAGATTGTGATCTCTGAGTGTAGGCTTTGTTGAAGGCTGAGGTAGGGCAGTTGGCCTGAGTTATAGGAGTGTGAATACACTCTGAGTTGTAGCAATCTGGTTTGGGTTCTGAGCTGTAAGATTTGAGGATTTGAGGAGAAGTGCAGAAGTTAGGCCGAATCTAGCACACTGCTAGATAGGCGAAGGGGGAAAGTGGATGTACCCAGATCTTGGGGAACCACTATAAAAACTTTGTGCACTCTGTGATTGAATATTTATGTGATTGTTGTGCTGTGTTAGCTATAGAATTTGAAGTTTATTATTAGTTAACTGATCAGCTTTTCTGCCTTAAAAGAAAAATAGGAATTACACCTATTCACCTCCCCCCCCACCTCTAGGTGGTTAGACACTAATTCTTTCAAAACTCAGAACCACAAGGGTTCATACCTCAGAGCCCTGCAGAGCTGCTACAGCTCAGTGATCCACTGATCACCTACCTCAGCCTTATTTCTAAGGCCTACAACTCAGGCTATTCAGCCCTATAGCTTCAGTCATACAGCCCTACTCTCAGAGTGTTGCAGCACTCCTACAACTCAGTACCCTTCCAGGTACCTACAGATCAGCCTCCTCCAAGGCCTAAAACTCAGTGACAAACTTATCATGTACAGCTCAGTGACTCTCTGGTCACCTACCTCAGGCACAAGGCCCTACACTCAGGCTGGGAGGACAGCCCTACCTTAGATCCACACTTGGATCCTACCTTAGAGAGCAGCACTCTCCTACCTCAGGCAATTAAGCCCTATAACTCAGATCCACACTTGGATCCTACCTCAGTATCCCAATAGGGCACCTACCTTAGTGACTAATTAGTCACCTACCTCAGGCACAAAGTGCCCTACACTTAGATTCAGATAAAATAAATCCTACAGGAAGTAAATACATAATGTTTAAGAAAAATAAAACAACTGGCTCAGAGATAAATCTCTAAGTATACCTTGTCAGACTGAGCAGATATCAGTCCAGCACTCCTATTATAGAAGGAATTAGTCCTCTTCTATAGCTAACACTTTTCTGCTATACAGATGAGCAACTATTAGCTTGCTGAATGGATGAATCAGCATCTCTATTCTAGAAAGAACTATCTTGCTGAACTTGAAGAGCTACAGCTCACTTCCTTTGCCTTTCAGGCTTTTTTAGCTGGACTTGAGCTTTCAAGCTTAATAGAGAAGAAGATGTTCAGCTGTCTCTAGTTTTCTCTTTTATTTTCTACGTTTGTTCTTCGTTCGTTTTTTGTTCTTTTGTTGTTGCCCTAATCCCTTTTCTTTTTTGCTTTTTATATGCATTGATTTGAATCAACGACACAATTGTATGTGGGCCCAGCCAAGGATTGGTGAGCCCCACCTTCTTCAAAAAACGACAAAGAAGTTTTCGTTGCCATTGCAGCTTTCCCGCAACGGCTACATGTAAGTTGATTTTGATGACATCAGCAATGGTCATCATCATCTGGACTTGGAAAATATTTCAGAAATTCATAAAGCATTGAGTGATGTTAAGTAACTTAAAGCCATCTGTCTTGGATCTCAATGCTTCTAGACTTGTGAATTTTCTTTGGATTTGCTCAGCTGTTCTGTCTCAGTGGTTTCTTATTGACAGCTGAGACAAGCTTCTGTCTCAACGCTTTCTGTCTCAATGGTCTCAGTAGTTTCTAATTAACAGTTGAGAGAAGCTTCTGTCTAAGCGCTTTATTCTCAGCAGTCTCAGCGCCTTATTCTTAACTACTGAGAGAACCTTTTGTCTCAGTGCTTTCTTTTCAGCGGTCTCAACGCTTTCTTCTCAGTTATCTCAGCTCTTTCTTCTCAGCTATCTCATCATCTTTTGCTTTAGTCAATTTTTATGGCTTTAGCTGCATTCGAAGATCTATGGTCTGAGCTCGACGAACTCTGATCTTCTAAGCGGTCTCAGCACTTTTTGCCTTAGTCAATTTTTTTTGGCTTTAGCTTGACAAGTGTTGAGCTGAGCTCAACGATCTATAAGCTGGGCTCGACGAACTGCAAACTGAGCTCGACGAACTTCAAGTTGAGCACGACGAACTTTGAATCCTGAGCTCTTGAGCTTATCCCAAGGAATGTTGAGCTGAGCTCGACGACCAGCGAGCTAAGCTCGACGAACTGCGAACTGAGCTCGACAAATTTTGAGTTTACAACCAAACTCATTTCTCTTCACTTGTCCAATCATAGACTTCCTACATGCATGAACTAAAGCACATATCAAACACATTATGTGTGTATGTCATTGACCAGTTTGACTTCTTACAAATCTGGGATATTGGGATCAATAGACCCAACAATATATATGCTCTAGCTTGAGGGGGAGTGTTGCAGTATAGAGACCGGGCAGTTTGGCGACTTGACTCTGGCGGTTTGGATACCAGGCGGTCTGGAAGTTTCACTATGGCGGCTTGATAGCCAGGCGGTATGGCGGCTTCTCTCCAGTGGCTTGGTAGCCGAGCGGTCTAGCATTCTCCTCTGGCGGCTTGTCGTTATGGTCAGGCGGTTAGCCTTCTTGTCTAACCGCGTGACCTATGCAGCCAAGTTTTATCTAGTCACTAGTCACCGTAAATATATTTAGTCCCATATTGATTATTTATAATCTCTCTCTTCTCCTTCATTTTATAAAAGGGAGGTCATACCTTTATAATATACACATTTTTTTAAAATAAAAACTCTATTATTGTCCAAATTTCAGTTTCTCTTTTTTTGTTCGCACAGAGGTCTTTATATAGGGGAGGAGGAGAGCCCCATTCATCTTCTTCTTCACGACCATGGCAACCCAAGAGGGGTTTTTTCAGCTAGACCCAAGTTGGGTTATGGGCTAGGTGTCAGCCTTCCATTGGTGAGGTACATTTAGAGTGTCATCCCCTTATTAGTTGGAGCATGGCTTGTTGGGGAAGGAGGGAGAAAAAGAGCAAGAGAGATGAGGAGTGGGATGGGCCTTCTCTTTCTTTTTTCTTAGGACCAAGGCCCAATCTTTGGCTGTATAGTGACAAATCAGAGCACATAAGAGGGCCTATAATGGCCTTGGAGTGATGACTCAAGTGGAGGCATTTGCAAATAAATTCTCTTAAGAGAATTTTGTTTTTAGAGAGGTTTGACCAAAGTCAACCATTGTGTGGGTCCCATATGTGTTTTAAGATCAAAGTTTGTCCAAGTCATCGGGTGACGGGTCAATGTTAGGGTACTGCGGTAAAATTGGCGTGCACACATTTTTTAGTGCACGACTGGGCTTGATTTAACCACGATTTGACCACCCGTCATTGAATCTGATCGGGACCAATTCCGTTGACTTTGTATTGACCATACGAATCCAATGTCACTGACCGAGGTCGAATCGGAGTTCATTTGCTAAATATTCAAAATCTGCGTGTCGTGGTGCGCAAAAATGGTCAAAACACTCATAATCATCTTTAGACTTTGAATCGCAATGCAACAAGTTCCAATGCATTTGACTATACGAAGCCAAAGGAACTGATAGAACTCAGATCGGAGTTCTGTAGTTCAATATTCAAAAAATCTCGTTTTCGTAGCGTTCTATGAGGAACGGCCATATCCATAATATGACCTCAGAATTCAACGGAACGAGTTACAGCGCACTCGTATTGATTATACGTGGCCACAGGAACTGACATAACTTAAATCGGAGTTCTGTAGCTCGATATTCAAAAATCTTGTTTTAATGACGTTCTATGAGGGACGGCCATATCAACCATATGACCTCAAAATTCAATGGAACGAGTTCCAACGAACTCGTATTGACTGTACGAGGCCACAAGAACTGACATAACTCAAATCAAAGTTCTCTAGCTCGTTATTCAAAAATCTCGTTTTCACGATGTTCTATGAGGAATAGCCATATCCTCCTTATGACCTCGAAATTCAAAGGAAAGAGTTACAATACACTCTTATTGAATATACGAGGCCACGAGAACTGATAGAACTTAAATCAGAGTTCTCTAGCCTGATATTAAAAAACTCATTTTCACGACATTATACAAGGGACTGCCATATCCACCATATGACCTCGGAATTCAGTGGAATGAATTCCAACGCAATCATACTGACTATACGAGGACACATGAACTGACAGAACTCAAATCGAAGTTCTCTAGCTTGATATTCAAAAATCTTGTTTTTGCGACATTCTACGAGGAATGACCATATCCATCATATGACCTCGGAATTCAACGGAACGAGTTCCAACACACTCGTATTGACTATACGAGGCTACAAGATCAGGTCACTTATATTGGGCCCATTAGGGTTCTAGTGGCCAAAAAAAGTTAGGATGTTACACTAGGAGCATCTATGATGACGAATTTGCAGTTTCTGGACTAACCCCCCAAGGTGATATGGAGCCTCACTCCCCCTTCCACCTCCTTTCTCTCTCAGGAGAACACGAACAAAGCTCCATCCATGGCCAGTAACATCTTGGCCTCCACCTTCATCCCGTCAAATGCCTTTTCGAAAACAACGTTAACCGAGCTTTCATTGTCGATGAGGATCCGGGAGGCACTGAAATTTTCGATGGCGGCTTGGATTACCAACGCATCACAGAATGGATCCTCATGATCCGGCATATCCTTCCGAGAGAAGGTGATCTTCTCATCTATGGGCGGGGCTTGGGACATCGAGGCAATGCTCTGATGGTATATAGTGTGGAGACTCGTCTTGTGGGTGGCCTCGACTACCCTCTCCCCATGGATCACTCTGATCCCTCCTCGGCCTTCTATGTCGGCCCGATCCTTGCACCTGTCCTCGTCCTCCACTCCTGGCAGAACTTCTTCTATCTGTACCTCCTGACAGGGTCACTGCTGCTGCGGGGCCTCCTCCCTTGCTCCCATCAACTCAAAAAACTTTGGGCAGGTGGTCGTCGTGTGGCCTTCCTCCTGGTGGAAATTGAGTAGGGTAGCTCTGCCATGTCTTACAGCCTTCTCTTTTGAACACCTCTCCTCCTCCCTAGAGCTATCATCATAGTCTGGTGCTCCTCGGGGAGAGGGTGTCTCTGGCCTTGCCTCCAGCCCGGGGGTTGAACCTGCCTTGCCCCCATTGATGGTTTTCCACTCCGTGGAAACCTCTTCTTTGTCCCCAGTCATGTCACTCATGCTACCTCCAACCCAGCCAGTTATTCGGCTCATGACGACCCCATCTCGGCTACTGCTGCTACTCCATTGTCTGGGCTCTCCCTCCTCACCTCCTGATTCCTACCTCCACTTGGCTCTCACACCTCATCTGCTGCCAACTTGGATAATCTCCTGGCAAATGCCAGATTTGCTACTTCTCCCTTGATTTCATTTGTTGCCCTCTCCATCAGCTCTTCGAAGGATAGTGGAGGCACCCGCTTTAACTCCATTCTGAAGACCCCTGTCACAGCCCCATAGTGAAGGCTATCATAAGCGTATGCCTAGGAATCTCCCAAACTTGGAGAACCTCCTCCTAGAACCTGTCAACGTAACTCCCAAACATCTCCTACATTCCCTACTTGATTAGAAATAGGGACTCTGATTCCTTCTTCCTCTTTTTTTAAGTTGAAAACCTTAGAAGGAACCCCCGACTCAAGTCCTCAAAGCAGTATATGGAGCAAACAGGAAGTTGATGGAACCAATCCCTTGCCTTCGCCTTGAAGGTTATGATGAAAAGCCGGAACTTGAAAGCATCTGACATCTGCCGGATTGAGACCACATTCTCGAACTACTATACGTGTTGTATCGGATCATCCCTACCAGTGAAGTAGGTCATATTCGGCTCACGGAACCCCTCAGGGACTGGGGTGGATGCGACTAGCTCGCTAAAAGGACTTTCTTCCCCTGCAGGGCGAGCAAGGTGGTCTCGCGCCTTCACCTCGCCGACCCTAACCGCACTCGCCAAACTGGGGAACAATGTTTGCCTTGAGAGGTCTCACTCACTGCCTTCCCCCTTGACTTCCTTCCCAGGTCTCTTGTGTTGGGTTTTGCTATACGACACAATAGTTGTGCACAACATAAATGGAACAAGAAAACCAAAAAGAAATACAGATCAAGCAATGAACATTGATCAAAAATTAACAATGCTCTAAAATAAATTATAACTTTGAGGGATTGAGTCAATACTCAACCAAGGTGCTCCAAAGAATTCCAACAATCAGCAATGACTGCACTTCCGAGCATAGAATATTGTCCACACCTCTACTAATATCAATACGATCGTGATGGAGATATGGCGATCCAAGTTCCTATAGCTCACCCACCTCCTAAACGGAAGTGTTCTGGCTACCCGTGGCTCGGCTGCCTTCTAGGCGGATGTGGGACAGTTGCCCTGACTTGCCCGCTTGCTAGGCGGATGTGAGCTAGCTACCCCGGTTCACTCTCTTGTTAGGAGGATATGTGTAGGCTTCCATGGCTCGCCCACTTCCTGGACGGATGCAGGCCGACTACCCCGGCTTGCACGTCTGCTATGCGGGTGTGAACTGGCTAGCTCATCTTGCCTAGGGATTCTGATCCCATGACCTATCTCAAGGGCTCTGCTGCACCTTGTTGGGTCCACTCGGCGAACACGGGGTTGTACATCTGGTAGCTAATGAGAAAGAGTCTCTTTACGTTTAATGACACAAGTGACTTGCTCACATTAACTACAAAATATTGAAAAAACTATTTTCTAAAAACTTATTTAGAGATATTCCTAATCTCAAATGTGATTAAGAGGTCCCATGTCATGCATATCAAATGGGTGAGCAAACTAGGGCCACCTTTAAGAGCATTGGCTTCAAATACTCTGTAAGATGTCTTTATCTGTTGCATATGAATCTATTTGGTCCTATGCCCATTCAGAGTTTATGAGTAAAGTTATACACTTTTGTGATTATAGATGATCTCTATATGTTTACATGAGTATTCTTCCTTAAGAAGAAATCAGATACCCTGGATGTCTATGACTTTTGGCAAGTCCATCCAGAATGAACTGGAATGTACTGTGGTTAAATTAGGAAGTGACCATGATACAAAATTTCAATTTGAAGCTATGACAAAATTTTGTCAAGAGCACGGTTTCTCCCAGGATTTCTCCTCTCCCAGAACTGTACAACAAAATGGTGTGGCTGAGAGAAAGAGTAGAACTTTAATAGAGGCTAGTAGAATATTGCTTAGTGATTCTTCACTGCAGAGTATTTTTGGACTGAAGCAATCAATACAACTTGTTATGTTCTGAACAAGACCTCTATCAACATGTCCAATAGGAAAACTACATATGAACTTCTGAAGGGCAAAAAAACAAATATTTCATATTTCAGGATCTTTGGTTGCAAATATTACATTTTAAATAATGGAAGATCTAGTTGACTAAGATTGCTGGAAGTGTTATGAGGGTATTATTGTTGGCTACAACTCACATAGCAAAGTCTATAGAGTATTCAGCAAGAATATCCATATTGTAGAAGAATCTATGCATGTTGTTTTTGTTGAGACTAGCCTTATATATAAGGGCAGGCCTAGTGCTACTAACATTGCATGTACAAAACAAAAATTGCAAGAGCTGTCTATCCAAGACAAGTCCAGCTCAAGAAAAGTCTCCCTCCTGATGAAGATTTTAGTGGATACATTCAACCAACTAAAGAAGATCAGCTTGTTGAAGATGCAGTAGCTACTGCTAGAACACAGCCAGCTACTGACAAGCTCTCTACAGCAACCAGACACCTTAGATATCACCCCAGTAATCGCATTATTGGCGATGCCACTCAAGGAGTCACCACCAGGAGCAGTATCCACAATAAAGCTCTATTCTTGAGCTTCCTGTCTCAGGTGGAGAGCAAAAAGTTTGAAGAAGCTAGCAAGGATCCTTTCTAGATCAATGCAATATAAGAAGAGCTACACCAATTTAAGAGATGCAAGGTTTAGAAGCTGGTGCCAAAACCACAAGGACATGACATTATTGGTGCCAAATGGATCTTTAGAAACAAATTATATGAGAATGTTGTGATAGTGAAGAACAAAGAAAGGATGGCAGCCAAAGGGCATAGTCAAGAGGAGGGTATAAACTTTGACCAGATATTTGACCCTATTGCAGGACTAGAGGCAATAAGGATGTTCCTTGTCTATGCTGCATACAAAAGCTTCAAGGTCTACCAGATGGATGTCAAATCAAAATTCCTGAATGGTAATATCAAGAAAGAGGTATATGTGAAGCAACCCTGAGGTTTTGTACATCCAACCCTCTCTAATCATGTTTATTTACTTAGAAAAGCCTTGTATGGGTTAAAACAAGCCCCTAAGTATTGGTATGAAACCATGTCTACCTTTCTTATTAAAAATAAGTTCTTATGTAGAAAAGATAGATAACACATTATTTCTAAGGGAATCTAAGGGCAAGTGTCTCTTAGTCCAAATATATGTTGATGAGATTATATTTGGGTCTATTGGTGATAATCATTGCAAGAGGTTTGCCAACCTTATATAAGGCGAGTTTGAGATGAGTAGTATAGGAGAGCTAAAGAACTTTCTTAGGTCTCCAAGTGAAACAATCTGATAAGGAAATTTTCATCTCCCAGACTAAGTACACTGGAAAACTAATTTGGAATTTTGGGATAGAGTCAGCCTCTACCATGAAAACTCCCATGGGATCAAATATATCCCTGGATAAGGATGAGAAAGGAAAACCTTTTGAAGAATCCATGTACAGGTGTACCATTGGGTCTCTACTTTACTTGACTACTAGTAGACCTGATTTTATGTATGTCACATATGTTTGTGCTAGGTACCATGCATGCCCTAAGGAATCTCATTACTCAACTTCAAAGAGAATTTTGAGATATCTCAAGGGTAGCCAATAACTTGGCCTATGGTACCCTAGGAACAATGATTTTAAACTAATTATCTATTCAAATGCGGACTTTGTAGGTTGTAAATAGGATTAAAGAGCACCTCTAGAACATGTAAGTTCCTTGGGAGAATGTTGATCTCATGAAGCAGCAAGAAGCAAACTAGTGTGACAATTTCCATATCTGAGTCAGAATAAATTTCAACAGGGAGTTGATGTGCACAACTTATGTGGATTCAATATCAATTGCAGGATTACAACCTCCAAATAAGTAACACTCCTATGTTTTGTGATTCATCAAGTGCAATATCTATAGCTAATAATCATATGTTACGCAGCGGGACTAATCATATAGAGATTATATAACATTTTATTAGAGAGCATTTTGTCCCCACAGGCAAACAAGTGGCTAATATCTTTACCATGCCAATGGATAAGGCTAAGTTTAATTCTTTTAAGATGTATGCTTAATTTGAAATATTTTTATTTGCATTCTATTCAAACTCTTTAGATAGTATTCAGTCTTTCCTGTGTTATATGCATTTTATTACTAACTCTATATGCATTATTAGAAAATTGCTAGATAGTATACTCTGGTAGTATGTTAGGTTGTGCTAACCATGATGTAGGTACAATTTAGTATGAGTCAATTGACTCAATTTAAAGAGTTATTCTGTCATTTTGATTGACAGAAAGGCCTAGAAGGGTAGAGGTGTTGTGCTGAGTTACTCTCAGCGATACCATTGAGATCGTTGAGAAGATGCTCAACAACACCATCATCTGGAATACAGAAGATGCTCAACGATAATATCGTGACAGGCTTAATTCTTTAATTTTAAATCATTTTCAACTGTTAGATCATTTATACATGATCACCCAAGGTGCGATATATATATATATATATATATATATATATATATATATATATATATATATATATATATATATATATATATATATATATATATATATATATATATATATATAAGCCAAGGGTTTAGTTAAGGACATAATATATCTAACACTGGAAGACTGTCGACATCGTTACGTCTTTGTCTATGTTCTCAATGACCAAGTATTCAGTCCAATGGTGCCAAACCTGGTGAAAACCTTGTATGAAGGATATGAGATAGTAAGATTTGGATTCAAGGATTATCCAAAAGTGATCAAAGAAGTAATAAGAATGTTGGAATCCATAGGTTTAGAATTTCTTCTATCTGAACCAAGCTCGATACTGAAGGAAGAGATATTAGAATTCTACTCCCATACCAAGGTTTTTTCCTCAGGAAATTCTATTAAAAGTAAGATATGGGATGTAAAGGTTAAGATTAGTCCTCAAAGGATTGCACAGTCATTACACCTTCCTTCTACTAACATAGAAGAAGATCAAGATAATTCATCAAAAGAAATAGTAGATTCATTGGACTGATGTAAGTTTACTAGTGAGAAATATGGATCTCTAGAGAGAAAACATTATAACCAGAGAGGTAAAATCCTTGTTGATATCATTGAGAAGGCCCTTCTTTGCAAAATTGGATCCCATGATAGAATATCAAAGCCCGTGTTTGAATTGGTTACAAGGGTCATTCTTTAGAAGAAAACTAACTTGGCAAGTGATTTTCCAGAAACTTCTGAGTAGTCTTCAAGTACCTTCCCTGTATAGAATTCATTCCTTATACCTTATTAATGCATATCCAGAGCACTTCAACAAGAAATAAGGACTGAAGATTCATTACATGAAAAGAATGTATATAAAGACATTGGAAAGATATACTAGAGTGTTGACCAAAAGTCAAATTGAGAAGAAGGGGCAAAGCAAGAGGAGATGAAAGAAAGTGGTTTTGGAAGACGATTTTGATTCTAATTCAGGGAGCAAAGATATTGGTGACCAAGAGGGTAGTGAACCTATTGAAAACCTCAATCTGTCAACTTCTAGTGGAGATAAAGAAAATCTACAGAACATTAATATTCAAGTGAATCTTGATGAACCTGGTACCAGTTCACCTCTGAAAGTGGTTGCTACTGTTGAGTGGGAGTCAGTTATTTTAGAGAAGTCAAGTGCCCCAGCTGAGGGGGAGTTGGCTGAAGAAGAGAAAATTGATTCTTTGGAAGATTTCCTAAGTGGGAATGATGATTGTAGTGTGGGGGAGCCTCGATTTGAGGTCCCTGCTCTAGGAAAAAGTTTCCCAATATCCTTAATGGTTGAGACAACAACTCATACTGAGTTGACTGAACAAGAGGACTTGTGGATAAGTTTGGAACAAGTTGTTGTTGAAGTGCCACCTCAAGTAACACACACTCAACCATCCACTAATACTTTAGACAGTTCTTTCCCCACATCCATAAAAGCTGTACTAGATGAGCAAGTATAAACTTTGAATTCATACATAAATGAGTTAGTTAAGAATATGAAAGCTGAAATTCAGTCAAAAATTCAAAAATTTAAAGCAGATATTATGGAAGATCTGGACTTCCTGAAGAGTGACACATCTCACATGAAAGCTCAAATCACCAAGTAGTTTGATAAAACAGCTAGCACTGTGCACCAAAATGTTAAGATTCTAACCTCAATGGATGATAGCCTGAGGCTAACTACACAAGTATTACTAGTGTAAAGAATTACGTTAGCCAAACCGATGAGATTATCAGATAACTTGTGGATCATATTGAGGAATGTGTGTATTCCACTCAACTTCAGGCTATGCAGCTAGCTGAAGAATCAAGATATGTTCTTTTGAAAGACAATGAGAACATATTTCAGATATTGTCAAGTATGTTTAAGACAAACATCTCTCATCTGGATAATAAAATTTTTGAAAAATCTAAAAAGGGCGTGAAGATCAATAATGAGCAAGCCCTAAGGGTCCTTCAAGGCACAAGGATTACTCTTAACCTATCCCTGCTGGATAAAAATAGACATTCAAATTTTGATTTTTCACTCCAAAAAAGGATTTTCACGGGATGTACAACTTGCAAAGAGAAGGAAGAGAGAAGGGATTATGGTACATGAAGAATTCATGGCCGAGAAGAGAGCTGAATAATCAAAAGATCAAGACTATGAGTATTAGAGTGATGATTCCAAAAATATCATCATCAATGCCTGGATCAATCATGGCCAAATACTGAAAAATATTGACAGTATGTATCCTAGTGAGGAATGAATAAAGCATATGGAAAGTAAGTCTTTAAAAGAAAGGATGAAAGTGCAAGTTAGATCTGAAATACTCTAGAGGGGTGGTTAATAGAGTATTGTGCTCACTAAAAACTTTTTACAGCTTTTGCTATAATCCTAGGTGAACAGTTTAGTAAATAAAGAGATAAGCACAGCAACCTAATAAATCACAGAATAACACAGCCAAAACAAAAGAAAGAGTGCAACCAGACGACACAAGAAATTTTTAGTGGTTCCCCAACCTGGGTACATCCACTCTTCTACCACCCTGGTAGGAATCCACTCAGATTTTTGATCAGGTGCCTGACACCAATGAGCTTTTGTTTAGGTGCTCAAAAACCAAAACCTCAAGTCTTTTGGTAGGAGACTTATAACCAGGAATAATTTTGAAGGGAATTAAAACACTGTACAGAGGATGGAAAAAGGGTGTGATGAGGTCTTCTCTTTCTCAATGACAACTGAGAAGACTTGTGGATTGATGTCAGCAGATTGCTCCCCCTAAGATCTTGAAGGGATCGGGAGATTTGGAGCACTGCTTCAGGGTGACAGGTCTTCAAAGAGCTTAAGTGCCTGGACCAGAGATTGATTCAGGAACTTCTTTGACAGATAAAGATTGTTGTCCTTCTGAAGTTGTCCTGTAGGATTGAAGGAAGAAGACTCTTGATAGTGATTGAATGTTCTTCTTCTTCTTGATGAAATTGTTCTCTGGTTTAGGCTGATTGTAGTAGAGCTTCAGATTTCGGTATGATTGTTATTAGTACTGTCTGTGTGTATGTCTGTATCACTACTAGTGTTATGGTACTTGTTAATCTCTTCTTTTCTGACTTTTTACTAACTGAGGAATATTCGAAATTTGAATGTTGAGCAGTAATTGCAGTCGGCCTGGGAAGGAAGCGGCAATCAATGATTTCCCTAACTGTCCCATGGAAAAAATAGCATGTAATAATCCATGATCAATGTGCGTTCTAACGGTAACATTCCGAGAAGATTTGGCATTAATTGCTCAGGAATCATTGCCAAGAAAAGGGACGGAAAACTGGAGAAGACCTAGTCTGGAATCGTCGAACGAAGAACAGGAATCATCGAGCTGAGTTCACAGTTCGTCGACCAGACAATAGCAATTGGTCTTCCAGGGAAACTTCTCAATTCTGCTTCAATCTTCGTCGAACTGACAATCTTCATTCGTCGAGCTGAGAATCATCATTCGTCGAGCTGAGATCCAATATCGTCAAGCTGAGAATGATTGAGGACTTAGAATCTATGAAGTCTTTGACTGAGAAGGAATCAAATCATCGAGCAGAAATCGTCAAGCAGAGTACTGCATTCGTCGACCTGAGAAGTTGTAAGCTTGAGGTCCAAGTTCGTCGAGCTCAGATTCTTATTCGTCGACCAAAGCTTGAAGCTGGACTTAGAAAAAATTCTGGAGTTGTCCTGACTTTAGCTTGTTGAAGTATCTCAGTCTTCGTCGAACAGAGAACAAAGATCGTCGAGCTCAGTACAAAGAAATGTCTCAAGATTGTCGAGCTCAGAACACCTTTCGTCGACCTGAGTTCGACGAACGTCGAACTCATTGTTTGGTATATTGGAATATATGTACCAGATTTGAAGAAGCCTCACCCTACTCAATGATATACATCAAGGTGTATTTGATGTTCTTTGAGTTTATTTGTGCAGGTTAAGTAACTGCAGGATTGCAGGAAAAGTTTCTAAGTCCATATGTCGACACCTAGAAGAAAAGTGTCCACATTTAAGAAGGCTTGTGCCGACACCCAGAGAAGCAGTGTCGACACTTGGAGTAATTGTGTCGACACCAGGAAGGCAGAGTCGACACCAGAAGAAATATGTCAACATATACAGGCAGTGTCGACACACAGTGAAGAATTGTTTACATAATCAGTGTCGACACTCAGGGAAACTTTGTAGACATCAAAAGTATCGACACCAAGAGGATATGTCGACACTCAGCGAACTTCAAGAAAGTTTAAGTACCAGTGTCGACACAAAGGAGATGTGTCGGCACTCAGCAAAGTTTCAACACATAAAGAATGTGTCGACACAAGGAGATGTGTCGACACTCAGCAAAGTTTCAACACATGAAGAATCTGTCAACACAAAGGAGATGTGTCGACACTCAGCAAAATTTCAATACATGAATAATGTGTCGACACAAAGGAGATGTGTCGACACTCAGCAAAATTTAAACACATGAAGGCAAGTGTCGACACAAAGGAGTTGTGTCGACATACAGTAGAAATCAACTAAGTATTGAAGAAGAAGTACTTATGTCGACACACTCAATCAGTGTCGACACATTCAACAGAAAGCTTGTGTCGACACACAGGATTAGTGTCGACATATTCTGAAGAAGCAGTGTCGAGAAGCTGTTACAACAACACAAGGAGTTGTGTCGATACCATCAAGGCTAGTGTCGACACTTAGTCTACTTGTGTCGACACTTAGTCTATTTGTGTCGACACATAAAGACTATCTGTCTCGACACTTTCAGACAGTGACAGAGATTTCAATAAGTGACTGGATGACTGGATAGCTGCCATTTTAACCAGTCAACTGCAACTGTCAGAGCTGTCAGAAAGTTGTTAGAAACCGGATCAGCCGGTTACCTTGGAGGAAGACTATTTAAAGACCTTTCTCCTTCAACAGATGGTGTGATTACAGATTGACAACAATCAATCAAGAGATCTAACAACACAAAGAAGACCTTCTACAGAAGATCTAAAAAGTTGGAGAGAGAGAGAGCTCCTTCTAAGAAGAGAAGCTGTTGAACCAGGCTGCAAAGTAAGATTCAGATTGAGATCTGAATCTCAAGACAGCAGTTGATTGAAGATCATCTGCACAGGAGATACAACACTACTGTGTTCTAATTCAAGAAGCTTTGAAGAAAGCCAAGGGAGGTTGATCTCTGCCTAGTTCTTCCAAGAACTCATCAAGATGCCAGTCAACTCATCTCTCTCTTTTAGAGTTGTGGTTATATACTTTATAAACTTTATTTTCTGTAGGATCCTAAGTGATCTGAGCTGTAAGCCTATTTTATAAAGGCTGAGGTAGGGCTTTAGTGCCTGAGTGTAGGAGATTCTATTCTCTGAGTGTAGGCCTTGATTGAAGGCTGAGGTAGGGCTGTTTAGCCTGAGTGTAAGTGTTGGTGAAGACTGAGTGGTAAGGCTTGGTGCCTGAGTTGTAGGAGTGGGGACACTCTGAGTTGTAGGAACCTGTTTGGGGTTTTGAGTTGTAAGATCTGAGGATCTGAGGAGAAGTGGAGAAGTTAGGCCGAATCTAGTACACTACTAGATAGGCGAAGGGGGAAAGTGGATGTACCCAGACCTTGGGGAACCACTATAAAAATCTGTGTGTACTCTGTGTGTGATTAATTCTATGATTGTTGTGTTATCTGTGATGAATTGCTGTAGAGAATTGCAAATACAGATCTTATAATTCAGTGTTTCTGCCTTTAAAGTTAAAAAGATTAAGTTCACTTATTCACCCCCCCTCCCCCCCTCTAGGTGATTAGGCACTATTTCTTTCAAGTGGTATCAAAGCGAGGTTCCTCAAAAAGACATAACAGTCTGAGTAAGATCCTGTAGGCAGAATCAGATTAATCAAGATTCAAGAAAATGGGTTCAACTGAGAATCACAAAGAGCTGGGGTCCATGAAATTGTCAATCTGTAGAAAAGAGATATTTGGCATTTGGAAAGAGAGGGTTAGACTTTTTATGGAAGTCTCTGACCCAAGAATATACATTACAGTCAAATAAGGGCCATATGTGCCAATGAAAGTATCTGTTCTGGATACAAATCAGAGAACTCCGAAAGACTATTCAGAAATGACTAAAGATGAAATTATTCTGTCCACTATGGACAAGAGGGCCCAGAATATTATTGTTAGTGCAATTGATGATGCAGCATTTCAGAATTTAATTCACTGTAAAACTTATAAAGAAATGTGGGATACATTAATTGTCTATATGGAGGGATCAGAAGAAGTAAGACAAGATAGGAAGTCCTTGTTAAATCAGGAATATGAAAGCTTCAGACAAGGAAAGTCTGATAGCATTACTGAATGCTACAAGAAGTTCTATAGGATAGTAAATGAATTGATGTCCTATGGAAGATAATTCAGCAACTATGAGCTGAATGACAAGTTCTTAAGATCCCTGACTAAGGACTGGGATACCAAGATTTGTGTCATTAGGGAAATGGCCAAATTAGCTGATATACCTCCTCTAACCTTATTTGGAAAACTGTTATCTTATGAGATGTAGTTAATGGTTAGAACTGAGGAAGAGAAGACTACTAGAGTGGAGCACAAGGAATGATCTGTGGCCTTCAAGACTGAAGCCACTAGGAAATATAGAAGCAAGTCTCCAACTCCACCTCAAATAGTTGCTGAGGCTGAGACAGATAATTCAGAAAGCAAGATTTCTGATAGCAGTGAAAGTGATGAAAACTTTGCTGCTTTTACAAGACATTTTCAAAAGTTTCTGAAAAAGAAGCAGTGGAGGTCTAAGCCATCCACTTCACAGACAAAAGATGACTACTATTAGAAAAGGAAGTCATCAAGGAATGACAGAAGAAAGTCCAAGCCAAGTAAAACTGCATCCTCAAAAATTGTATGTTATTGTTGCAATAGACAAGGACATGTAGTGGCAGACTGTCCTGAAAAGAGGAAGGAGTCAACTGATAGAAAGAAGATAAAGTTTAAGGGCAAAAAGGAAAAGTCCTTTGTTGCCAAGAAAGACAAAAGTTTGACTGATCAGTCATCTTTAGAAACAGATTCAGAAGCTGAAGCCTATATTGGGTTGTTTGCTGAAGAGGAGGAAGATGAGTTCATGCAGTTAATGAATTCAATTTATGAGCATGAGGACAATCAGTGCAAAGGACTGATGGTCTTATCTGAAGGAGACAAAATCCTGGATCAGCCTGGACCAAGTAAGGTGAGTCCAAGTGGCCATGCCCCTATATGGTACTTGGACAGTGGATGTTCCGGGCACATGACTGGAACTAGGGGATTGCTGAAGGACTATACACCAATCAAGGATGGTCCTCAAGTTATCTTTGGTGGTTGAGAAAAAGGAATCATCAAAGGCTTTGGTAACATTTCTAGTAACCAAATTATACTTACTCAAGTGGCTTATGTAAAGGGTTTGAAACATAACCTCATTAGCATAAGTCAGTTGAGTGATTTAGGATATGACATCTCATTTGTTAAGGATGGTTGTCATATCAAAAGGTCAAGTGATCAAAAGATCATTCTGACATGATATAGGAAGAGAAATGTCTATTGTCTAGACTTTGTATGTGAGAACATTGTTTCTCCTATTTGTCTTGTAGATGATGAGAAAGTCTCACATTGTGTTAAATGGCACAAGAGGCTGGCTCATCTTAACTATAAGATAATAGGCCAACTCTTTAGCAAAGAGTTAGTGAGGAATGGTCCTCAAGTTAAGTGTATAAAGGATGGGATATGCTCAGCTTGTCAAAAAGGCAAGCAGACCAAATCCACCTTTCATAGCCTTGAGAACAAAGATGCTGTGAGGTGTCTATACCTCTTGCATATGGATCTTTTTGGTCCTATGCTAGTTCACAGTCTAGGTAGGAAGGTCTACACTTTTGTGGTTGTAGATGACTATTCAAGGTTTTCCTGGGTGTTCTTCCTTAGACAAAAATCTGAAACCCCAAGTATCTTATATAGTTTTGTTAAACAAATTCAGAATGAATTGGACAGTACAGTGGTCAAAATCAGAAGTGACCATGGTACTGAATTTCAGTCTAAAAGTATGACATAACTGTGTGAAGAATTTGGAATTTTTCAGGAATTTTCCTCACCAAGAACACCTCAGCAAAATGGTATTACTGAAAGAAAAAATAGAACCTTGATAGAGGCTGGTAGAACCCTATTAAGTGACACATCTCTCCCAGAATATTTCTGGGCTGAGGCAGTAAACACTGCTTGTCATGTGATCAATAGGGCTACTATCACCAAGAGTCACAAGAAGACCCCCTATGAGATTGTGAATGGCAGAAAACTAAATCTATCCTATTTCAGGATCTTTTGTTGCAAGTGCTATATCCTTAACAATGGTAAGTCTTATCTAACCAAGTATGCTGTCAAATCCCAAAAGAGAATCTTTGTTGGGTACAGCAACAACAATAAGGCTTATAGGGACTACAACTTGATTACTCAAGTTGTAGAAGAGTCAGTACATGTAGTTTTTGATGAAGCAAGGCTCATTAACAATGAATTGCCAAGTAGTGTTTGCAGCTCCACATGTGTAACTGAAAGAATGGACAAGCTTACCTTAACAGAAGGTTATTCTGCAAGTCAGCAAGTGGAAGATGATGGCTGTTGTCCAGGGGGAGTACAAGATACTCCTGATGCTGATGAAGATCAAGAGATGCAACTAAATGAAGATACTGAAGGTGTACAACCTAAAGACAGGCTGCCTCCAGCAAATAGTCATTTGAAGGATCATCCAGCCAATCAAATAATTGGAGATCCCAGACAAGGAGTGCAAACAAGGAGCAGGAATCTAAGTACAGTTCTTTACTCAAGTTTCCTATCCCAAGTTGAGCCAAAGAGGTTTGAAGAAGCAATCCTGGACCCTCATTGGATTGAGGCCATGCAAGAGGAGCTGAATCAATTCAAAAGATGCAAGGTCTGGGAGCTAGTTCCTAAACCCAAGGACCATAACATTATTGGAACTAAGTGGATCTTTAGGAACAAGTTGGATGAGAATGGAATCATCATAAAGAATAAAGCTAGACTTGTTTCAAAGGGATATAGGAAAGAAGAAGGTATTGATTTTGATCAAATCTTTGCTCCAATAGCAAGACTGGAAGCAATAAGGATGTTTCTTACCTATGCAACATATCAAGGATTTAAGGTCTATCAAATGGATGTTAAGTCAGCCTTTCTGAATGAAAATCTGAAGGAAGAAGTCTATGTAGAGTAGCCATCAGGTTTTGTTGATTCTCTTAAACTTGATTATGTTTATAGACTTAGGAAGGCTTTGTATGGGTTAAAACAAGCCCCAAGGGCTTGGTATGAAACCCTGTCTAGTTTCCTCATTGAGAATAAATTCTCAAGGGGGAAAATAGACAAGACTTTATTCCTTAGGGAATCCAGAGGCAAGATTATCTTAGTCCAAATATATGTAGATGACATAATATTTGGGTCTATAGAAAGTAGTCTTTGCAGAAAGTTTTCAAAACTAATGCAAGGACAATTTGAAATGAGTAGTATGGGGGAACTTAAGTGTTTCTTGGGTCTCCAAGTTAGACAGACTGAAGATGGATTATCCATATGCTAGTCTAAGTTTACCCTAGAGTTGATAAGGAAGTATGGTATGGAATCATCCACTACCATGAAAACTCCTATGGGGTCAAGCATGTCTCTAAGCAAAGACAATGCAGAGAAACCTGTAGATGAAACTTTGTATAGAGGGATAGTTGGCTCCCTACTGTATTTGACTGCTAGTAGACCAGATATCATGTATGCTACATGTGTCTATGCTAGTTACCAAGCTTGCCCTAAAGAATCTCATTTGACAGCAGTCAAAAGAATTTTAAGATATCTTAAGGGCACACCTTATCTAGGCCCTTGGTACCCTAGGAATGGAGATTTTGAACTGACAGGTTATTCAGATGAAGATTTTGCAGGCTGCAAGGAAGATAGAAAGAGTACCACAGGAACCTGTCAATTTCTAGGTGGAAGGCTGGTGTCATGGAGTAGCAAGAAGCAGACAAGTGTGGCTATCTCCACAGTTGAGTCAGAGTATGTTACTACAGGAAGCTGCTATGCACAACTACTATGGATACAATACCAGCTAGAAGATTATGGTATTCAAGTAAGTAGGACACCTTTATTTTGTGATTCTACTAGTGTCATTTCTATTGCAAATAATCCAGTCTCTCATAGTAGGACTAAGCACATAGAAATTAAATACCATTTTCTAAGAGAACATGTGGAAAACGAAGACATTTCCCTAGAGTATGTTAAGACAGATAATCAGTTAGCTGATATGTTTACTAAGCCCTTAGATGAAACTAAATTCAATAAATTTAAAATTGAATTAGGAATGATAAACTTAGGATAGTTTACAAAAATTGGCTAAGTAAAATAGTGTCAACACACAGAGTTGTCTGTGTCGACACATAGAAGTAGTGTCGACATTTCAGAGAAATGGTGTCGACACACCTAGAAAGTCTGTGTCGACACTTCAGAGAATTTGTGTCGACACATGCAGTGTAGGAGTCGACACATCCAGAGTGGTGTCGCCACTTAGGATTTACACAGAATTAGTCTCGTAGAGTCTCGACTAAGTGTCGATCTGAGATATATAAGTGTCGACACATATATTCTGTCGACTATATTTGTGTCGACACATAGTTGTCGAGACATTAGCAGTAAGTGTCGACACTTTTCAACAGTGTCGACACATTTCAAGTAATTTGACGCGCCTTTTCACCTTCAATTTCAGAAAGGTATAAATAGGTTTTCCCCATTATTTGTCGACACGCTCACCTTAGTTTCGAGACCAAACTTGTGTGTCGACATCTCTCTTCTCTAAATTCAAAATTTCTTCAAACCCTAATGGCGCCCAAGCTAGAAGAGAACATTAATGAAGGATGTGAGCTCGTGCGACACGCCTTTGATGATGCATAACCCGAAATCCAAGGTGTGATAACCCTAATTGCCGAGACTGGATTAGAGTACCTTGTATCAGAACCTATCAAGATCTGGAAGAAAGAAGTCCTCGAATTCTTGAATGCAGCAACTCTTGATGAATCTGGACTCAAGATTAAGTCCAAAGTTCATGGGGCAAAGGTGAAGGTCTCTCATAAGACGCTAAGAAATGTTCTGCATCTCCCTAGAACAAAAGAAGAGGAAGATGTATCTGCTTAAAAGACAAGGGAGGCACTAACATAGTGTGGACTTGATTCAAACCTGAAGATTGGATCAGTGTTCAACAGGAAAGGAATGAACATACAGGGCAAGTTTTTATCTGAGATAGTTGGCAAGGTTATACTGAGCAAGCCTGGTGGGAATGATAGAATATCTGCTCACATGTTCAGTTTGATGACAAGGATAATATTCAACCTTGAAACTGATTGGTCAGCAGTCATGTTTGACAAGATAAAAGAGAGTCTGAAGAAACCCAATATGGGTAGAATTCTGAGTCTATACTTAGCTGGCAGTATTCCTGAAGTGATGAACCAAGCTGCAGGTTCAAAGATAAACCACATGAGGAGAATGGATCTTAGAATTTTCTCAAGGTGGGATAGAGTATTGACAAAGGAACTGCCAACTCTAGAAAATGAAACACCTCAAAAGAAGAAGAAGAAGATAGTCATTGTGCCTCAAGAATCCTCAAGTAGCTCAGAGGAGCAAGTGGTTTTCAGTTCTGATGATGGAGGAGATGACAATGCTGGACAATCACCAGCAAGACAAGAAGAAGCTCAGAGGCGGGGGGAGCTACCCTCAGCTAGCCCAATTCACCTAGATCCACTCCAGGGGGAGCCTCTACATGTTGATGAATCAACTCAATTAGAGAGTGAAAGGGCTACCCAAACCATTCTAGAGGTAATTACTGAAGTTAATCAATTAAATTTCCCTATTGAGCATGATGTTTTGACTGAATCATTACTTGATACTGATCAGCAAACACAGTTACATAGTGAACCACAAGATGTTGTCATGGAGGACACATCAGTTGCTGATAAAGTAGACTCAGTTGCTCCAGAAATAAGAGATTCTCCTGTACAACCTCAGCATGAGTTTACATTAGAAGCGCTGTTCCCTGATCTTGTACATACAGACCTTGAGAGAGATATAACATCTGTTGAGGGGGAGAAGGTCAATATTGAGGGGGAGCATGTAGAGGAGACAGCAAGAAAAGAGCCTGAGGAGCAAAGAAATGCTGAGGAGCTACCAAGGACTGAGAAGGATTTACATCCTAGTCCTAAGGATAGAGTAGATATTGCTAGTACTTCTGCTTCAAAGGATGAAGAGGCTGCTAGAGCCAATAAAAGGAAGTTCCAGGTCTTCAAGAGAAGAAGCCAGACCTATAAGAAAGCATTGCAGACAATTGCTCCACAGCCTGCCCCTACTACTGATTATAGTTCTCTGATGGTGGCATTGCAAATTAAGCTAGATGAGCAAAGGAAATCTTTACAAACTTATATGGATGAAGGCCATAAATCACTTCAATTTGATCTTGCTCAAGACATAAAATCTATAAGATTTGAAGTGAATCAAAAAAAAAGGAAATGACTGACTGCTTCCATAAAGGAGAAAATGCAGTGGTCTATCTGGCTACTTATCAAGAGAACATCAAGAAACAGGTTGATGACATGGCAGTCAAACAAGGATATTGCCTGGAAAATCAGCTAAGAATGAATGATAATCTGACTGCTTCTCATAATGTCATTGTCACTGAAATGAAGAATCTAGTTACTGCCCAGACTGCACAAAGTGTTACTGTCAAAGCTGAGTTTGATAAGCAACTCCAAGAGAGCCTACATGTAGTTCAAACTGCCATTGCAGATTCTCAAAAGATTATTACTGACAGGATACAAAGGTTAAAACCTTTCTATAAATATGGAGTTAACTATTTGAATGCCCAGATAAGATTCCAAAAGGATGATCTTAGAGATCACATAGAAAGAGAAGTCATAAAGGGGGAGAGGGTGTTAGTCAAAGCAGGCTGTGATCATGCAAAGTGGATTTCAAACTCCATCAGAGCCACCCTTGGATATCCACCTTTATGTGATGATGATAATGTTACAGAGTCTGGCATAAATCCTACATACTTTGGATGAGAGCAAGCTGAAGTGGCTCAAGTGATATACCCTGCTGCAGATTTTGACATGATACATCAGGAGGTACAGTCTATGTATAGTCCTTCTGAGGGTAATCAGAATGTTATTCTTGAGAAGGTAGTCCAGCCTATGCTAGAGGCAATCTTAAAAGAGCAAGAGGCATTTCTAAAAGAACAAGAGGGCCAATTATCTAAGAAAAGGTTCAGAGAGCAAGCTGAAATAAGGGCAGACTTTGAGCAATGGAGCCCAACCTCTAGGAATATCATATTAACTGCTTGGAAGGCTGCTAAGGATAATTTCCTAGAGAAAGGCAAATGGTATTCTGACCAGGAATGTAAGAAACATGAGGCTAGGCAAGAGGCCATAGTACAATACAGAAGGAAGGCCAAATTAGGGAAGCTACCTCCTAATGCACAGGAACCTAGCAAGTATTTCCCTAAGCCTTATCACTATTTTGAAAGACAGAAGATAAGAGCTGAAGAACAGAAAAAGAAAGATCTTAAAGGGAAGAAGCCTGCTAATGACAATGAAGCTCCTGTTCAAGCAAAGATTCATTTTGGAAAGGGCATTGTTATCAAGGAACCTGAGCAGCCATAGGATAGAAATTTTCTTAAGTTTACAATGTTGTAATCATTTGCATTTAACTCTATGTAAACTTTTGATTAATGAAAATGTTTGAAGTTGTAAGAACAATATTATATGTTCAATCTATTACATTATTGTTCTGAGATAATTGTTTATACATGTTCTGTTTTTACATGTTTAGTACTTTCCCTGTCATTTAATATTGTTATACATCATATTGAGTATTTGTTATGTGTGGTGTATATCATTGACTAAGGGTTATGACTTCTCCAAATAAGGGGAGATTGTTGGGTACATTGGAATATATGTACCAGATTTGAAGAACCCTCACCCTACTCAATGATATACATCAAGGTGTATTTGATGTGCTTTGAGTTTATTTGTGCAAGTTAAGTAACTGCAGGATTGCTGGAAAAGTTTCTAAGTCCATGTGTCAACACCTAGAAGAAAAGTGTCGACACTTAAGAAGGCTTGTGCCGACACCCAGAGAAGAAGTGTCGACACTTGGAGTAATTGGGTCGACACCAGGAAAGCAGAGTCGACACCAGAAGAAATGTGTCGACACATACAGGCAGTGTCGACACACAGTGAAGAATTGTCTACATAATTAGTGTCAACACTTAGAAGCAATGTCGACACCCAGGGAAACTTTGTCGACATCAAAAGTGTTGACACCAAGAGGCTATGTCGACACTCAGCGAACTTCAACAAAGTTTAAGTACCAGTGTCGAAACAAATGATATGTGTCGACACTCAGCAAAGTTTCAACACATAAAGAATGTGTCGACACAAGGAGATGTGTCGACACTCAGCAAAGTTTCAACACATGAAGAATGTGTCGACACAAAGGAGATGTGTCGACAATCAGCAAAGTTTCAACACATGAAGAATGTGTCGACACAAAGGAGATGTGTCGACACTCAGCAAAGTTTCAACACATGAAGGCAAGTGTCGACACAAAGGAGTTGTGTCGACACACAGCAGAAATCAACTAAGTATTGAAGAAGAAGTACTTGTGTCGACACACTCAATCAGTGTCGACACATTCAACAGAAGGCTTGTGTCGGCACACAGGATCAGTGTCGACACATTATAAAGAAGCAGTGCCGAGAAGCTGTTACAACAACACAAGGAGTTGTGTCGACACGATCAAGGCTAGTGTCGACACTTAGTCTACTTGTGTTGACACTTAGTCTATTTATGTCGACACATAAAGACTATCTGTCTCGACACTTTCAGACATTGACAGAGATTTCAAGAAGTGACTAGATGACTGGACAGCTGCCATTTCAACCAGTCAACTGCAACTGTCAGAGCTGTCAGAAAGTTGTTAGAAACCGGATCAGCCGGTTACCTTGGAGGAAGACTATTTAAAGACCTTTCTCCTTCAACAGAAGGTGTGATTATAGATTGACAACAATCAATCAAGAGATCTAACAACACAAAGAAGACCTTCTATCGAAGATCTAAGAAGTTGGATAGAGAGAGCTCCTTCTAAGAAGAGCAGCTGTTGAACCAGGCTGCAAAGTAAGATTCAGATTGAGATCTGAATCTCAAGACAGCAATTGATTGAAGATCATCTGCACAGGAGATACAACCCTACTGTGTTCTAATTCAAGAAGGTTTGAAGAAAGCCAAGGGAGGTTGATCTCTGTCTAGTTCTTCCAAGAACTCATCAAGAAGACAGTCAACTCATCTCTCTCTTTTAGAGTTGTGGTTATATACTTTGTAAACTTTATTTTCTGTAGGATCCTAAGTGATCTGAGCTGTAAGCCTATTTTATAAAGGCTGAGGTAGGGCTTTAGTGCCTGAGTGTAGGAGATTCTATTCTCTGAGTGTAGGCTTTTATTGAAGGCTGAGGTAGGGCTGTTTAGCATGAGCCTAAGTCTTGGTGAAGACTGAGTGGTAAGGCTTGGTGCCTGAGTTGTAGGAGTGGGGACACTCTGAGTTGTAGGAACCTGTTTGGGGTTCTGAGTTATAAGATCTGAGGATCTGAGGAGAAGTGGAGAAGTTAGGCCAAATCTAGTACACTACTAGATAGGCGCAGTGGGAAAGTGGATGTACCCAGACCTTGGGGAACCACTATAAAAATCTGTGTGTACTCTGTGTGTGATTAATTCTGTGATTGTTGTGTTATCTGTGATGAATTGCTGTAGAGAATTGCAAATACAGATCTTATAATTCAATGTTTCTGCCTTTAAAGTTAAAAAGATTAAGTTCACCTATTCATCCCCCCCCCCCTCTAGGTGATTAGGCACTATTTCTTTCACTCATTTTACTTAGTCTTGAAATCTTCTCATTCATGAGTCTCTGATAGGTTTGTTGATAGCTAGTCCATCTGATGTTGACTCTAAGGACTTGGCTTGGACTCTAGGACATAAATTTGGCATTGGCTATATATGATGGGTCACATCCTAAGCTAGTGAACCTAGCCCAAATCAACTAGGGATCCAACAAAGGACTTACAAAAAAATATGGTAAGGAGGAATAATCCAAAGAGTATGCTCTCCAAGTACCTTCCCACACACTTCCTTTACTTTAATAGAAAAGAGAATAAGGCCAAGAATGCAGAGAAAAAATCAGTTGAACAAGGTGAAAGTTCTAAAGCTTATGCACTCAAGAGGTAAGGTCCAGATTCTGATGATGTGATTAGCCATTTAATTAACAAGCATCCAAATCCTTGAAGAAAGTGAAGAACTGTAATAAATTTTAGAATTGTTGTCATTGATTGATATTTGTAACTAAACTTATGTTGTGTAATTAGACCCTCTGTCTACAATTTGTATTATATATATATATATATATATATATATATATATATATATATATATATATATATATATATATATATATATATATATATATATATATATATATGCTGGTTTAGCTAAATGTTGTTATTATTTAATTTATGATTCATTGTTAGTTATCTGTGATAACAAGTTTTCATTGTTATATTATAATTTCTTTTGTTAATACACCTTAATATTGATAAGTGTTCCTGCTTCTTCAAATATGGGGAGACTGTTAGGGATATTGTCCTCAATATTCCAAGATTTGAAGAAGCAACACTTACTATGTTAAGTGCATGTTGTATTTGATGACATGTCTATTTCATTGTCATATAGGTTATATTGTGTTGTCTCTAAAACATGTTTAGAACAAAGATGTGATCAATATGTATGGTTTTTTACCATGATGTTGATATCAGTACTTGATTCTCTACCACAAAAGTGAAATCGACATATGGTTATCCACAGTACCATTGAGATCGTAGTGCACCTTAAGTCGATATCGTGGAGAAGATGCAGAAAAGAGCTATTCTCAGCACCAAGGTCGATACCGTTGAGAATGAAGATTTTGCTCAATGACATCGTGCAGAGGGGATTAAATATTACCGTTGAGCCACTACAGATTGGTGGGATTAAAAATTAGCGCAGGAGGATAAAGAATGGACAGAGTATTCTATTCTCATCCATACCTCTGACAAGATACTTCCTAAGGCCATTGATGAAGGTCAAGTAGTATAAAAGGATGTTAGGGATATTTAGCAATATTGAAGAACCCATGTCGTCACCGCTCACAAAAAGAAAGATGCTGACCTTGCTCAATCCTGCCGAAAAATCAGTGGCACACTTTCGCCAAGTAAGATCTCTGTGAAGAAGATCATAAAGAGCAAGGATGAGTAAAGCTTCAAGACTTTAGTTAGATCTTCTTACTGCTACTGAAGAAGATAAAGTAGAAGAACCCTAAATCTGTAATGCCTGAAGATCACCTTTGCATGAACTGCTTCAAGATATTGCTTTCATAGCAAATTCAACTGAAGACTCTAATACATAAAGTTCAAATATGTAGAGTTTTTAGTTGTAATCTTTATTTACTCTCTTTTGTAAAGCTTTTGTCTGAGTTGTAGGGCTTTTGCCTGAGGTAGGGCTCGTGTGCCTGAGATAGGATCTTTATGAAGATCTGAGGTAGGAGACCAGCTGGGTCTCTGAGTTGTAAGAATTGAAGTACTCTGAGGTAGGACGTATGTGGACGAGGTGGGATATTTGTGAATATCTGAGTTAGGAAGCAATTGGGTCTCTGAGCTGTATGAGTTGAAGTACTTTGAGGTAGAGCTGGTGAGCCTGAGGTAGGGTCTAGAAGTAGACCTGGGAGATTCTGAGAAATCTAAGTTGTAAGATCTGAGGAGTTGAGATTTGGAGGAGATTTCTGAGTCTAACACACTGCTAGATAGGCTCATAGGGATAGTGGATGTACCCACACTCTAGGAAACCAGTCTAAAATAGTGTGTGTTGTGGTTGTTCTAATTGTAGTTCATTCATTTGTTTAATTCTGCTAAATCCAAAAAGAGACAATCATATAACAAGTCCGGCTATTCACCCTCCTCTAGGTGATATAGTCTACCAACAACATCGGTCTTTCAACTAGGCTCTTTGAGAGATAGCTGGCTGGTAGCATTCGTGCTTCCCTTTTTCATTGTTGTGAGCTGGAGGAATGTTGCAACATATCAGAACTTTTGGGAACACCTTCCCACAGACGGCGTCAAACTGTTGAGGGTCGCTCGGTCTTTACTGAGTTTGGAGAAATCGGACAGCCTTATCTCAGAATTGGGTCGGGCGCGCAAACAGTCAAAGTGAACCACAACAAATGACAAGAGGCTTTTTTTACGTGAAAAACCCGGAAAGGATGAAAAACTATGTGGTTGGTGTTGTGCCAAGCCAAAATAAACTTGCTTCTCGCGATTTTACAAAGATTGATTTAATCTCAAAGGAAGAAATGCCGCTACTCTGCTACAGGTGCAAAGTACAGAAAATGAAGAAAAATGGCTAAATCATCAGAGCCTTGATAGAAGCGCTTCGGTCTTGCAATGTTCCTGAGCCCTCAGAACCTTGGTGGGAGCGTTCTGGCTGGAAAATTCTCTATATCCACGGAGCTTTATGAGGGAGAGCTCTCGTTGATGTGAAGCCTTGATGGGAGCGCTCTCGTGGTGGCAGTTGACGTGACTTGGAGCGCATTGAAACCTTAGTGCAAGGAGAAGAGCAGAGAGAATTCCTGAGCGGAGAATCAACATAAGTCCACGATCCCGCCGGAAACCTCAAAGCTCTCTCTTGCCTCTATAGTTGCATGTCATTAAATGAAGTCTTGAGGGACTATTTTTAGTTTTCTGGAGGGTCATAGTGGTAATTACGCCGAGGAGTAATTTTTGCTGGCAAATAGTGTCACTCTGTTTCAATCACATGGGTCACCATTTTAGCCGAAATAATGAGAGTGCCCCTCGGGAAGTTCTTGAGGCCTGGGCAAGGTACCCGGAGGAGGCGACAGCCGAAGTCGGAGGAGGCGATCAGAAAAGGCGAGAGTTGCCGGCGGCGGCAGTGACCGCCGATGACACGAAATCCCGCGGGCGAGCGGCGTGCGCGCAGAGCGGGAGCGCGCAGTGCGGCCGCAGGGAGTGCGGTTGCGCGGAGGCACAGCTCTGCGGCCTCCCGTACTCATGCAGGGTACGACTGCGTGGAGGTGCGGCGCTGCGCGGGCGCATCCTTGCGGCTGCGCGGGCCCCGCTCGCAGGTTGCGCGGGGCGCGACCGCGCGCGCTGATTGTGCGCGCCTGCGCGCAAGTTGGCCGCGCCGGCGCAGCCTTGCCATGCGCGTATGCGTGTTCAGCTTCTTCTTTGGGGGCTCCCGGGGCTTGCGGATTTGATGCGCGCAATCGGTCCGATCAAGCTCATGTGTACTTGGTCCGTGTCTTGACGGTTTGACTTTGAAATTTTAAGGGGACCGCATCAGACCTACAATATGTTCTTATCTCCCCAGGGTCCTGATGCTCTTTGGGTTTATTGCCCAACAATACAACATCAAGTCAATAATCTACCAAACTCTCGATATCTCGTCAATTATCTACCACCTGGGAAATTCCTTACTTCATGGATGATCTAAACTAACAAAGTAGATGGTAAATAATTGTAGGAAGATACCCTCTACTATTCAGTTCTCGGTAATTACTGCATTAGGTCTTAAGTAAAATTTGGGTGTTATAACTGTTTGTTATAAGTAACATGTCAATAACAAGGAGCTTGTTGGAGCATGCATTCTGCTTCTCTCATGTTTAATAATATCAAATCTTAAATTGTATTTAATCATACTTGTATTAGCTATATTATGCAGATTTACAAGTATAAAGTTGAGAAAGAATTATAATCTTTGTAAGTTATCGATGGCGCTAGAGATTCTGTTGGCACTAGAGATATCACCGACCGCTAGCTAATTGTACATGTCGACTGCACTTGCTCAGTCTAAGGCAAATATCAGCCAGACTATTCATATCGACCGGACACGTCACAATGACAACCGTTAAGCAATGACTCTAACGCTAGGCGCTAGCATGACGACGAGATGTAAGATCAACCAGACTATCAATGTCGACTGGAAGAAGAGATCGACGTGAAAGCTCATATCGACGAGAGTTGCCTCCTACCGCTGAGCGCTAGTGAAATCGCCGGTGCAAGCTATGCCGACCAGGCGGCTATGCTGACCAGGAGCACATGGACTGGAGAGTCTATATTGACGAGACTACGATTATCAATTACGATCGCACGTTAATACCTAATATGTCGTGCTACCTTGAAGTCCACGCAACGATCCATGTGCTCAATGCGAGAAAGTGTTGGCGACCATAGATGGAACGATCATTACCGCTCCTCAGTAGCACTAACCGTTCCACGGTAACCCGAGTCCGCAAAGAAATTGTCGCCAACTTCCTTGTCTGCTAAAGACCAGCTGTCCAAACGCCTAATCAATCACTCCTACCGCGTTGTGCTAGTGCTACCGCACCAAGCTAACTGTCGTACGCAATGAAAGTGTAGATACTTTCCTTACTTGGAGCAAGACAGTTGGAAGGAAAACACGTAAACGAAGACTACCGCCGTGCACTAGCAATGCCTACGACTGTAGCTTATTTAAAGACATATAAAAGAGTTTCTTTTTTCTCTATTGGAGGGTGCCACCCTAGTATGAAGAGCTTGATGTAATTCCTAACAAATTATTATTATTTTATCAAGAAATAAAATTGATTTGGTAAAAATGATAAAATATAAATTCAGATTATTTTTAAGGGTTGTGTAATCCTCCAACTCACACCATATAAAAGAATTTTTGTAATGAAAAGGGATGATTTATTTAAATCTTTAAAAATAGCAGATAATTAGCAAAAATTTCCGATTAATTACAGAGAAAGTGTATATGCTCTACAAATCTCTATGATTTTTTCAAGAATTTTATAACAAATCTAACATTCTCTGTTGAATTAAAAACAGCAAAATTCTCCATATTTTAATTTTCAAAAATAATTAAGCTTTTCAAAAAATTATGAAAATATTTTAGGAGACAGCCTCTGTAATGATGAATAACTGTGATGTTCAAAGTTTTCTTCTTTGAGTCACCGGTCAGCCTAAAAATCAATAAAGCCCTTTGCCTTAAAATAGGCGATTGTTAACCGCAACTCGTTATTGGCTAGTCGCACTCCAAAATCTCATAATGTTTCACGCATTTTCAAAATACACATTGTACATGCAATATTAGGAAAAGTGTTCAACATGAAAGTTGTAGTTCTCGTCGAGATATACAACTTTCGTGTTGATCACTTTTCCTAAAAATGCATGTACAAGGCGTACAATGGAAATATGTCCAGATTTTGCGCCTTTCAGAAATACGCCTTGCACATGCAATTTCAGGAAAAGTGTTCAACACGAAAGTTGTAGATCTACAACTTTCGTGTTGAATACTTTTCCTGAAATTTCCTGTACAAGAGATATTTCGAAAAAGCGCGAAAAGTTAGATGATTTTGAGGTGCGACTAGCCAATAACGATTTGCGGCTGAGATTGAGCCACAGATCCCGTGCGGCAGCCCCACAGTGGAGCTAGCGCCGATCTGTTGTGGGGATTCAATGATTAGTTTCATTTCTTTAAGGTAATCATGGTTATTTGATCCCGCATGAGATCATATGACATGTGTAGCATCCCGCAAGCTATAAGCTTGTGGGGGCTTCCCCACAGCTATCCGGTCGGCGGGCGGCCACGCCTCCACCCCCAACCGACTCGTCGAGGGCCAAAGCTTCCTTAGGCGGTGGTTCGGCGACCTGGCGCCGCCGCCGACTGCCAGATTTATTGATGAAGGCTGAGGGGTTTTATGTGGTGATTCAATATGACATTTGAATTACTTTGGAGATTTGACGTTCGTTTACGTTAAACAATTGAGTTATACGAAAGTTGGCCTTAAACAAATAACAAGACCGAAATGTGATCGTCAACGATTGGTGTTGTGTGATGAGTTGCTAACCGATAATGTCTAATCTTACAATCATGTACAAGAATAATACTAAGTTTTGAAAGAGAAATACTGTAGTCAAACTATTTTTGTATTTTTTGTTGAGGGATAACTCAAGCTAGTACCGATCAGGCAGTCCTTCATCGGGTCGATACCTACTTCTTGAATGTACAATCTCGTATATGGCGAGTGGGGTCGCCAGAAACCAGACTGGCCGGTTCAGATCGCCCAGAAAGCAGGCGAGCTCGGCAGGGAAATCTGAAGCCCGAGCTCGGCATTCGTCGACCCCGAGCTCGGCATTTGCCGAGCTCAACCCAGGTTTTGTCGAGCTGAGCTCGACTAATGAAGGCCGATCGAAGGGCGAGCATAGACGTCCAGCTCACACTCGCCTATGGAGCTCGGCATACAGCAGACGAGCAGGATCTTCAGGGGTGGCCGAGCTCCTCGGCTCGCCCAGGTCTAGGAGGTATTTTTTACTATTTTGCCCCCGCCGGCCTGCACATAGCCTTTTAGAACAGCGGAGTTACGTTGTTGGCAGGCCAATCTGGACTGCGCATAGTCGTTCAGAACAGCAGAGGTGGGCTATTTGCAGGCCTTTTTTTAGAAATCTATAAATAAGACCCAAGGGGTACCTCAGAAAGCACACTTCTTGTGCCCCCTTGCTCCATCTCTCAAGCGCTTTCTGAGGATACCATATCTCGACATTTGGTTAAGGAGGGGAAGCGATCTAAGATCTTCCAGGTGTGTGGTGGGTCCTCCCCACCGAGCCCTTGTGTCAGTTTTTCCTTCCTTCCTTTGTTGTTCTGCTTGCAGGAGCGAAGTAGGTGCGCAATCACCCCTTTCCCAAGGGTGAACTCCACAGAGACCGAGACTTCGGTTTCAACATTTTGGTGCAGTGAGCGTGGAGAGTGGTCAGCACAGAAAACCTTCAGCGAGCCCGATGACAGGAGGACAGGGATCTGACATATCGGACTCGCCGCCCCCTCCACCCCTGGCCACGTTGGGGATGTTCGAAGATTTTAGGAGCGAGGTGCTGAATCTCGTCAAGTTCGCACTCGGCGCGCGGGCTGAGTGCTCGACTCCAGCTGCCCAGATCACTGTCGCCCCGTCTCTAGGCGAGGACACCCCAGACAGGCGAGCTGGGAAGGAGGTCGTCGAGGAGGGCCGAGGGTGCGATCTCCCCGGTCGCGTGCTCTTACCCGACTCGGCATGCGGAGGCCGGGTTGGCGAGTTGGGGTCGCGAGATGCGCCAGCTCGCCCAGTAGGGCGAGGAAGCCCCTTCAGCGACTTTATTTCTTCTACCACGGTTCTAGAGGGGTTCAGGGAACCAGAGATGTCTTACTACACCAGGAAGGGGGACCTGGTCCAGCACGTCCAATGGTTCGATGACGTGGTTTCGATCCGGCAAATGTCGGATGGCTTCAAGTGCCGACTCTTCGTCATCACCCTCAAGGAGAAGGCGAGGGAGTGATTTCACCAGTTGCCGACAAGCTCTATCTACTACTTCGAGGACCTGCGTCAGGGCTTCATGTTGAGGTTCACTACCTCGAAGAAGAGGAAGGAGTCGGAGTCTCTATTCCACATCAAGCAGGGGGTGAATGAGACCTTGGGGAGTTATGTAGATCAGTTCCAGGAGGAGGTCACCCAGGTCCAGGAGATACCGGGGCATAGTCTGATGATGGCTTTTACCCGGGGGCTGCAGCATGGGTTCTTCCGGATGGAGCTGAAGAGAGTACCCCCCCTCCTACGAGGAGCTGATGGAGAGGGAGGCGAGAGAAGTTGACGGGGAGCCGTCAAATCCGGAGTTTTCCCAGAAGCTGGTCAGGTGTGCCACAAAAGAAGAAAAGGATCAGATAGACGGAAGGGTACAGGAGGAGAGGAGAGTCGAGCCACGACATAGGGAGCAGAGGAAACTCCAAGGGAAACAGCAGCCCAGGTGGGGGCGACAAGAGTCGGACCGTCGGTTGGGCTGGAGGCCCGAGTGGCAAGACCAGGGGCCACGGAGAGGATACCAAGGAAGGGACCACCACTAGGGGGGCCAGGGTCAGTTCCACCCCCCAGGTTGGAGGAAGGAGCAAAGGCCTCCCCTCCACGATCAAGAGCAGGCTATGGCCGTACCCTAGGCTGAGAGGAGGAGAGCGGTGCAGAGGAGGAGAAGGCAGGTCAGGGTAGAGCTGCCCTACTGCGATTTTCACCAAGAGGAGGGGCACACCACGGCCACGTGCCCGGAGTTCCTCGAGATGAGAAGGAACAGGGAGAAGCAGCAATAACAAGGGCGCCAGGAGGTGTGGATAGAGGAGGTCCTGCCTCGGACGGAGGAGGACCGGTGTGAAGACCAGATAGATGTGGGGACCCGGGGAGGGATCAGAGTGATCCATGGAGGGGTGGGGGTAGAGGCCTCTCGGAGGGTGAGCCTCCACACTATGTACCGTCAGAGCGTTGGCTCCACATCCCAGACCCCACCCCTAGAAGAGATGATTACCTTCACGAGGGGCGATATGCCGTACCAAGAGGATCCATTTTGCGATGCGCTGGTCATTTAGACGACCATAAAAAATTTCACCGTCTCCCGGATCCTCATTGATAATGGAAGCTCTGTCAATGTCATCTTCAAAAAGGCATTCGACACAATGAAGGAGGAGGCGAAGAGGGTGCTGCCCTCGGATGGGCCCCTGTTTGTATTTTCGGGGGAGAGGAAGAAAGTAGAAGGGGGAGTGGGGCTCCATGTCTCCCTAGGGGGGCAGTCTGATGATTTTTTTTGTTCTTGCTAACAAGTAATAACTCAATGTGATTTCATTCTACATTCTAATACAACTATGTAGATGGACTTAAAATAGATCGAAATAGCATTCAGGCAAGCGCACCTATCAATCGTAATATATGAGAAATCTACATCTCGTGTCGTATTCCACCGGGTCGTTTCAACTATTCGTACTCACCCTCCCTTTATTATCATACCTCTAAACAAAAGTGATATTTAAACTACATTAACCTAACTATGACCATTTGGATGATTCAGTATTGGAGAAGTAAAAACGATACAAACATGAAGCTTTTAACCTATTTCATGAACAAATTCATTTATTAGTTCAATTCTAAGTGATCATGACATGAAAAGACTGTTAAATTTGTGCAATGTAAAGGTTAATTTTTCATCAAAATTCTCTCTCGAGCAATTCCAAATCTAAACCTAAGAAAGTAAATTTTCTCTCGAACAATTCACAACACTCAAGTTCGCATTAAGTAAAGTACCTTTATTACTACATAAATTCATGAATTTTATCTCTAAATTACCATGAATCCTTTTATTCGTGTTCTAATTTTCCAAACAAAATATCTCTCGATCATAGAGTTTGAATTACAAAGGGAATTATCATCACAATATGAACATACCAAAATCATTGCAAAGAACCAATTTCTCAATCTAGCCAATTGCAAATTGTGTAAAACAATCAAGTAATTCATAAGGAGGATTAAACTCTTTGTTTGCAAGCATAAACACAAATAAAATACTACAAATGTAACATAAACAAAGTGATACATGATTACTAGAATGTTCAAATAGAAGTTCATGCAAATTAAAATGAAATTTGAAGATGGATCATCAAGAGAAAGAAAGGATTCAAAGGGGTTAATGATTAAATAAAAATACATATGAAATACCCTTCAATCCTCCTTGTCTTGGATGCTCCCCTTCGGCCTCCAGCAGTTCTCCAATCCAGAAATGATCCAAAAGTTCTAAACAAATTTTTCTATAGGAAATTTATAGTCCCCTTGCAAACAGGTCGGACACGGGGTCGCACACAGCCGTGTGGGAGGCCGTGTGGATGGTTCCTAGGCGGTTCCCCACGAGCAGGCATGTCTGGTCGTGGGCCCTTGTCAGATGACACGGGTATGGACATGGCCGTGTGTTCGGTCGTGTTCCTCAGACACGGGTTGGTCGGCAATCGTGTGCAAAGATGACACGGGTATGCACACGGGCGTGTGCCATACCCGTGTGAGGTTCCATCGTCTGCGCCCAAATTATTCAGCTCCAGGTGCATAGGACACGGGTAGGCACACGGCCGTGTGTCAGGCCGTGTGCACCAAATTTTCGTCCTGCCATCAGCCATGTTGACTCCGTGAACTCCTTTATTTGCTCCGAGACTTTTAGGTCCATTGGCTGGCATTACCTGCAATAGAGAAAATGAAATACTCAGTAAATAGTTTATTACAAGAACTGCCAAAGACTTCTAAATACGCTCCTCTATCTATGATACGACAATTTCTTTACTATTATCATGAAATCAACACAAAAAGGGGTAGGAAATAGTAGACATGATTACAATTATGATAGTAAAAAGCCTATCATAATCGTACTCATCAAATACCCCCATACTTAGATGTTTGCTTCTCCCTATGCAAACTAATTCAAACACCTGGGTTACCATTAAATAATTTTGCCTCCGCACACTGGTTGCTATGAATTTAAGAGAACTTTGATGATGTAATCGCATAGGAAATAGTTTAGCAGACTTTTCTAAATATAGATTTATCTTAAAATTCCTCTAATATATCATTTTAACTATCTCTCACTCGCTTTTAGAAATAAAAGTATAGTCATCTTTAACAAATATGAGGATAAAATAACAATCTCTATAAGATACGTATTAGTGTTTCAAAACTTATAAGTACTCTTACTGATAATCATGAGCTTACCCTTTTTACACCCTCATCACAATACTATTTAGAATTAGTAAGGTTGGATCCTTAGGACTTGAATTTTGGTGTAACCTTTTTGGCTTAGGATAGAAGATTAAAGGTGAGGTAATCAAAGATAAGTTCGATGAATTTTTCACACATAAATCTTGATTGAGCCTTATGTTGGAAGATACCTTAACATATTTCAATTTTATGTAAACACCCCCAGACTTTGCAAGTTGAATATTTCCCACATTTTGAAGGGCACTTTATTTTTTTATATATATATATATATTTTTAACCAAGGGACCATAGTTGGGATCATTCCAAGTGGGTGCTAGTATACACGCACTCAGGCCACATATCACTATGTCCTTTTTTTTGGATTCAAAGTAGGGATCATTCCAAGTGGGTGCAAGGATGCACGCACTCAGGCCACATATCACAATGAACAAATCATTCCAAGAAGGCATCAATGATAGGTGTGCTAATAGGTAAGGATTTGGCCTTGGTGAATTTTAATAGTAGAGCATCAAAAGGATGGGGATTAGGTTCAAATTGGGTGTGCAAGGGTATCAATGTTAAAGGTGTTGGGTTAACAAGGCTCAAGCTATCCAATAGGAGGCCTAAGTCATTTCCGCCCTTACTAATTAACCTATGTAATGTTTTGAGAAATGCTAGAGGGTGAGTCTTAGACATCAATAGGGAGTAATTTTTAATTTTAAAGCCCTAATGCCAAATTATAAAAATGTTACACTCATCGACTCACTTTATTGTAGATAAATATATTTTCTAAAATAGAGTGTTGGATAGTTACTAATATAGAGGAGTAATCTTAAAATTAAATTATATAGAGAAAATTAAGCTAAAACAATTTCTATGCTTAATTACGAAATCAACCAAGTGGAATACTCTATGAGTCTACATCAATTCATTTTAATCAGTGTGTGAAGTTAAATTAAATATTTATAATCCCAAATGAAAGAATAATGAGAGCTTAAAAGATCAACAAAATTTGTAGGGGGGTATAACAAACTTGAATATTATGATAAGCAGCTTAGAATCAATTGTAACCACATGAATAACCATTCTACCCCCAGACTTAAGATTTGCAATGTCCTCAGTGCAATGTAAAAAGCGAACATAGAGTGATTTCATGATGATATAAGAAAAAAACTGCTATCATAATAAGTAGAAGAGCACAGTAAAGAAACAGGAGTTGTAATGAAATACACTGATATATAATAGCTGACAGAACTGAATACACTGATATAAAAAAATACAAGATACGATACATAAAGATAGCACTACATCTATACATATCAGAAGTAAGCATGGTGGTCTGTCGTATCGTCTGGGAAGGAAGGCGGGGCTGGAGCTGGCGGCTGGCGAGGGGCGATCCCAAGGTGGTCTCTGATCTGTATGAGGAGGTCCTCGGTCCGCTGCTGCGACTCCTTAATGTCCTGTAGGCGCGGCGAGAGCTCGGTCTTGAAAAACTGTCGAAACTCGCGCGAGTACCGTGAATGAGGTGGAGGAGGTGCAGTAGACGACTCGCCATGAGCGTTGGTGGAATGGGGTGGAGGGACCAACGGCAGATCGAGGTCGGGATCTATCTCATCATCACTGTCATCCTGAACATGCGGTCCACGTCGTGCAATAGAATATATGACCCCTCCCCAGCCTTGATGGGCGGTGACGAGGCGGAGGGCGCGAAAACTAGCCATCGTGATAGGCACGGACTTTGCGACCACTGTCATCTGGGGGAGGGCTAAAAAGATGAACATATTCTTCACGAGGCGAGTAATGTAGGGTGCTACACAAATAGACCCTATACGGGGGGTGTCAACCTGATGGAGAATGAACTGGGCTAGAAGATAACCGAGATGTAGAGGATATCGTGAAGTCATGCTGTAGAGGTATAACAGGTCCTGCCTACTGACAACTCCGGAGCTTTCGCCCCGGCCGCTCAACGTGTGGCTAAGGAGATGGTGGATGTAATGGAGGGCGGGAGAAATCAATTTAGATGCCTTAGATCGCTTGGCCTCGTAGACACCAGTGTCAAAAGAAATCTGGCGCCAGATACCACCAGCCATATCGCGATTGGGGAGTTCGAAGTGGAGCTCGGGGTAGGCAGCACTAAAAAGGAACGACTCCTCATACACCCCTAAATATTGGGTGAACTGGAGCATGGTGAGTGTATAAAATGTGCCACCCACTCGAAATGAAACTATCGCCTCGGGCGCGTGCGGCGCATCTATGAAGTTAGGCCGAAAGCTGGAATAAAATGAAGATATGAACTCTAAAGTGAGTTCCCTAAATCCTAACTCCTCTATGGCAAAAAATTGATCCCACCCCGTTACGGAAATTAATCCCCAGACATCTCCCGCTAAGTTTATCTCTTCAAGCACGCTCCAATCAATTATACGTATATCTTGAAATTTTTTTGATTGCAAGCGGTTGAAGAGGGCGGTGTGTGATGCATCGGTGAAAATTAGCGGAGCAGCGGCATCCCGCCTCTCCGTTGAGACTTGTAGTTCCGGTCGGCGACGGAGACCTCCATGACTTCTTCCAGAAGACATGATGTAGAAGGGAAGGTATGAGTAAAGGGGGACGAGAATTGGAGAAAATAGCGCCTTTGAGTTCAGGCCACGGGATGAACTGATGCTGGGAGAGGGTTGGAATGAGCCAAGAAGGAAATCCACACGGCCCTATTTAAAGGGGTTGCACACGGGTTCGCACACGGGCATGTGTGAACCCGTGTTAGGGAATCAACAGCCTCGTGGAACACGGGGTGCGTCGATCCGTGTAAAAAAAATTGAACACGGGTGCTCACACGGCCGTGTGTGCACCCGTGTTAGGGGATCCGAGGCCTCGTGGAACACGGGGCTGCCACGGTCCGTGTGGTCAAACTGGCTGGGGACAGCGCGTCAGGTGAACACGGGTGACAACACGGCTGTGTGTTGCCCCGTGTCGCAGCTGGCACGGTACACAAACACGGGTAGGTAGGTGACACGGCCGTGTGTTATCCGACACGCCCTTGTCTGATGTCTCGACACAGCGGTCTCGACGATCGTCGAGCGGGCGACACGGCTGGCCACACGGGTGGGTTTGAGCCCGTGTTGTGCTCGAGAAGAAATTGGCTTTTTGCGGAATTAATCCACACGGCTGGGCCTGAGCCTGTGTCACGTACACGGCCACCCACACGGCCGTGTGGTGAGCCGTGTGCCTCTCCATTTTTGCATTCTTCTTTTAATTTTTTTTTTAGAAATTTTTTTTTTTCATTAAAATTTTTCTGGAGAATTTTTTTTTTTTTCATTAAAATTTTTTTTTCATTAAATTTTTCATTACAACTTATTATAGTAAAATAATACGAAAGACTTACTATAGTTTAATATGAAATTAATCTAGACGGAGGCAAGTCTCTAGACGAGCGAATTCCATAGGGATTTCACCATAATAAGGCTTAAGTCGGTGACCATTAACCTTAAAATCTCCCTTCTCAGGGTGAGTTAACTCGATGGTACCGTAGGGAAAGACTTCTTTAACCTTAAAGGGTCCGGACCACTTAGACCTTAATTTCCCTGGGAATAAACGTAATCTGGAATTATAGAGGAGGACTTGGTCACCTTTTTGGAATACCTTGGGTTTGCGAAGGTGACGGTCATGAAATAGTTTGGTTTTCTCCTTATAAATCCGGGAGTTCTCATAAGCCATAGTTCTCCACTCATCTAATTCGTTAAGTTGAAGTTTACGCTTCTCTCCTATAGAACTAGTGTAAAAATTTAAGGAGCGTATTGCCCAATACGACTTGTGTTCTAATTCTATAGGTAAGTGACAAGATTTACCGTAGACTAATCTAAAGGGGGTGGTCCCTATAGGTGTTTTGTAGGCGGTCCTATAAGCCCACAAACAGTCGTTAAGTTTCCTAGACCACTGCTTCCTATTCCCTTCTATAGATTTTTCTAAGATTCTCTTAAGCTCTCTATTGGAAACTTCAACTTGCCCACTAGTTTGAGGATGATACGGAGTGGCTATCCTATGTGTAACTCCATATTTTTCTAATACTTTGTCTAGTTGTAGATTACAAAAGTTTGAACCCCTATCGCTAATAAGTGCACGTGGTGTGCCAAATCGTGCGAATAAGGATTTCAAAAATCTAATTACTACCCTACTATCATTAGTAGGCAAAGCTTGTGCTTCAACCCACCTTGATACATAATCTACAACTACCAAAATATATTTATTCCCAAAAGAAACTGGGAATGGTCCCATAAAATCTATACCCCACATATCGAATACTTCACATTCAAGGATAAATGTTTGAGGCATTTCATGTAATTTAGAAATATTACCTACTTTTTGTCAAGAATCACATGAAAGCACATACCTTTGGGCATCCCTAAATAGAAGGGGCCAATAAAAACCGGAATCAAGAACCTTTTTAGCGGAGCGATTCGCTCCATAGTGACCACTAGCAGGACCTGAATGACACTGCTCCAAAATCTTCCAACCTTCCTCCGCTGATACACACCTTCTTATAACAGAATCTGAACAAATCCGAAAAAGAAAGGGGTCCTCCCAAAAGTAATATTTCAAGTCAGAGAAAAATTTCTTTTTCTGTTGATATGAAAAGTCTTTTGGAAGGACGTTAGCCACAAGATAGTTTGCATAATCTGCAAACCATGGATAATCTAGATGTATATTGGTAGATATGGCAAAGAGTGATTCCTCAGGAAATGTATCAGAAATTTCAGATTCAACTAACATTGATCGTAGTGGGTTTTCTAAACGTGAAAAATGATCTGCCGCTAAGTTTTCCGCTCCTCGTTTATCCCTAATTTCTAGATCAAATTCTTGTAGAAGAAGAACCCATCGGATTAAACGAGGCTTTGCTTCCGCTTTGGCTAGCAAATATCTAAGTGCAGAGTGATCCATATAAACTACCACTTTGGACAATGTTAAATATAGTCTAAATTTATCAAAGACGAATACCACTGCTAGGTGTTCTTTTTCAGTAGTTGTATAATTCTCCTGTGCATTATTAAGTGTTTTACTAGCATAATATATTGGGTGAAAATGTTTGTTTCGGCGTTGTCCTAAAACAGCCCCTACCGCAAAACTACTAGCGTCACACATGATCTCAAATGGTTGACTAAAATCAGGTGCGTTCATAATAGGAGAATTAATTAATTTTTCTTTTAAGAACTCAAAGGCATATAAACACTCTTGTTCAAAAATAAAAGGTGTGTCTTTTTCTAAAAGCCTTGTAAGTGGTTTAGCTATTTTAGAGAAGTCTTTAATAAAACGGCGGTAAAATCCCGCGTGTCCTAAGAAACTTCTCACTGCCTTTACGGAGGTTGATGGTGGTAAATTTTCTATGGTCTCTATTTTTGCTCTATCTACTTGAATTCCTTGGATTGAAATTTTATGGCCAAGTACTAACCATTCTTCTACCATGAAATGACACTTCTCCCAACTAAGCGCTAGGTTCGTCTCCTCACACCTCCTAAGAACTTTCTCTAAATTATTCAAACACAACTCAAAAGAGTCTCCAAAAACCGAAAAATCATCCATGAACACTTCCATAATATCTTCAACATACTCATTAAAGATGGCTAGCATGCACCTTTGAAATGTGGCGGGTGCATTACATAACCCTAAAGGCATACGTCTATAGGCAAAGGTACCAAATGGGCAAGTAAATGTTGTTTTCTCTTGGTCTTCTGGTGCTATAGGAATTTGAAAGTATCCAGAAAGTTCATCTAGAAAATAATAATAAGAATGTCCTGATAAGCGTTCTAATATATGGTCAATGAAAGGAAGAGGGAAATGGTCTTTCCTAGTGGCATCATTTAATTTCCTATAGTCTATACAGACACGCCAACCTGTTACTGTTCGCGTTGGAATTAATTCATTTCTATCATTTGCTACTACAATCAGGCCACCCTTCTTGGGAACTACTTGGACAGGACTAACCCATGAACTATCCGAAATCGGATATATAATACCAGCATCTAATAACTTCACAATCTCAGCCTTAACTACCTCTTTCATATTAGGATTTAGCCTACGTTGTGGTTGAATAGACGACTTATAGTTTTCTTCCAAAAGAATTTTATGAGTGCAAAAACTAGGATTAATACCCTTTATATCAGATATTTGCCACGCTATTGCACCTCTACATTTCTTCAATACAGTTATTAATTTTTCTTTTTCAATATTGGAAAGATTTGAAGATATGATAACTGGGTACGAAGAATTTGTTCCTAAGAATGCATACTCAAGATGATCCGGTAATTTTTTTAATTCTACTATTGGTGGATCCTTAGTATTATTCTTAAGAATTTCATGATTTCCTTCAGTAATTAAACTATATTCCGTTGTTCTATTCATAGAAACACAATTTTCTAGAAAAAATAAATGTTCAATAATGTCATCATTTTTATCATCTTCTAGATAGTTGTTAGTTATGCAAATTTCTAAAGGATCTTTATAATAAAAATTAGAATTTATAAAAGACATAAAGTCATCAATACCATGAGAAAAATAGCAATAATCATCGTTATCTAAGGATTGTTTCATAGTATTTCCAATTTGAAAAGTGACTTCATCTTCTCCTACTCGCAATACTAATTTACCATCAAAAACATCAATAAGTGCTCTAGATGTAGCTAGAAATGGACGACCTAGTATGAGTGGTACTTCGATATTTTCATCCATATCTAAAATAACAAAATCAGCAGGAAATATAAATTTATCTACCTTAACTAATACATCTTCTACTATTCCTTTAGGATACTTAACCGATCGATCTGCTAATTGAATACTCATTCTTGTTGGGCTAAGTTCTCCTAGGCCTAATTTCAGATATAGTTTATAAGGCATTAAATTTATACTTGCTCCTAGATCTGCTAAAGCCTTATTTACTTGTAAATCACCGATTAAGCATGGAATTGAAAATGAACCGGGATCCTTAAGTTTTTGTGGCAATTTATTTAGCAAAATAGCAGAACATTCTTCACTTAATGTTACTAATGATAATTCTTCTATTTTCTTTTTATTAGAAATCAAATCCTTAAGAAATTTTGCATATTTAGGCATTTGAATAATTTCAGAAAAAGGTAAATTAACATGTAATTGCTTAAACATAGATAAAAATTTACCATACTGCGCATCCATGCGCTCCTTGTTAAGCTTTGCTGGGTATGTTAATGCTGGTTGGTACTCCATCGGTTGTATGTTCATCTCGCTTGGTCCTTCGTCGCTAGACTCCATTTGGGGTGCTTCCTTTGCTGGCCTTGGGTCTTGTAACTCCTTTCCGCTCCTCAATTGAACGGCTTTTGCATGCTCCCTTGGATTTATCTTTGTATTCCCTGGAAGTGTTCCTTGCTGCCTTTCAGAAACCATCCTTGCAAGCTGACCAATCTGATTTTCCAAGTTCCGAATTGAACCCTCTTGATTCCGGAAGGCTACATCGGTAGTTTGCATGAACTTGGTAAGCACATCTTCCAATGTAGGCTTCCTTGGTTCCAACTGTAGTTGTTGTCCAAACATGGGTTGCTTCCCTTGATTTCCTTATCCTCCCCAAGAGAAATTGGGGTGGTTTCTCCATCCAGGATTATATGTAGAACTATATGGGTTGTTGGCTTGATTGAAAGGTGGTCTAATATTGTTACCCATATAGTCAACATGCTCTTGAACTTGCGGTTCACAACCAGGCATTCCAGTGCATGAAGGGTCCCACTGTTGAGGTGTCATGGAAGGTGATGCTAAGGCAAGGTTGTCCATCTTTTGGTGAAGTTTCTCCACTTGAATAGCTAAGGCGGTGACGACATCTACTTCATAAACTCCTGCGGGCTTGCTAGGCTTTTGTCTTACTGTAGTCCATTGGTAATTATTCATTTCCATGTCCTCTATCAACTGCTGAGCCGCTTCAGGTGTCTTGTTGTTCAAAGTTCCTCCACTAGCCGCTTCAATCGTTTGTTTAGTGGCCGGATTTAGACCATTATAGAAGGTCTGAATCTGAAGCCATGAAGGTAGAGCATGGTGGGGACATCTCCTTAACAACTCCTTGAATCGTTCCCATGTGTCGCACAACGATTCAAACTCCAATTGAATGTACGTAGAGATGTCATTCCTTAACTTCGCAGTCTTCGTAGGTGGAAAATAATTCATCAGAAACTTCTCAACCATCATATCCCAAGTAGTGATCGACCCTCTAGGTAAGGAATTCAACCACTGCTTCGCCTTATGCCTTAAAGAAAATGGAAACAATCTCAATCGAATGACGTCGTTGGAAACACCATTGATCTTAAATGTGTCACATATCTCTAAGAATCCAGCCAAGTGGGTGTTAGGATCCTCATCTTGCAATCCATCATACTGGACATACTGTTGAACCATTTGTATCACACTAGGCTTCAATTCAAAGTTATTGGTAGCTATCGGTGGTCTAACGATGCTTTACCCGGTTCCTTGGAGATTAGGTCTAGCAAAGTCAGACATGGTTTGCTCATTTTGGTTGGCCATGGTATCTAAGTTTTCAAGATGATTCTCTCCTTGGTTTACTGTCTCCTCTTCTGATAGTCCGTTTGAAATATCTGTGGTATTAATTCCCACGTCCCTTAAGTTAGTGTTATGGAGAATTCATTCTGGGTCAGGATGAAATGGTACTAGCCCAGAATTTCTGCCCCTGGTCATAGACTAACAGACTACAAAAAAAATATTACGCAATATAACTATTCAAATACTAATTTACAACTATATAAATGAAAATTGGTAGATCAATAAAGATTAGGATTTCAAAATATTGAAAACAATCCCCGGCAACGGGGCCAAAAACTTGATGATTTTTTTTGTTCTTGCTAACAAGTAATAACTCAATGTGATTTTATTCTACATTCTAATACAACTATGTAGATGGACTTAAAATAGATCGAATTATCATTCAGGCAAGCGCACCTATCAATCGTAATATATGAGAAATCTACATCTCGTGTCGTATTCCACAGGGTCGTTTCAACTATTCGTACTCACCCTCCCTTTATTATCATACCTCTAAACAAAAGTGATATTTAAACTACATTAACCTAACTATGACCATTTGGATGATTCAGTATTGGAGAAGTAAAAACGATAAAAACATGAAGCTTTTAACCTATTACATGAACAAATTCATTTATTACTTCAATTCTAAGTGATCATGACATGAAAAGACTATTAAATTTGTGCAATGTAAAGGTTAATGTTTCATCAAAATTCTCTCTCGAGCAATTCCAAATCTAAACCTAAGATAGTAAATTTTCTCTCGAACAATTCACAACACTCAAGTTCGCATTAAGTAAAGTACCTTTATTACTACATAAATTCATGAATTTTATCTCTAAATTACCATGAATCCTTTTATTCGTGTTCTAATTTTCCAAACAAAATATCTCTCGATTATAGAGTTTGAATTACAAAGGGAATTATCATCACAATATGAACATACCAAAATCATTGCAAAGAACCAATTTCTCAATCTAGCCAATTGCAAATTGTGTAAAACAATCAAGTAATTCATAAGGAGGATTAAACTCTTTGTTTGCAAGCATAAACACAAATAAAATACTACAAATGTAACATAAACAAAGTGATATATGATTACTAGAATGTTCGAATAGAAGTTCATGCAAATTAAAACGAAATTTAAAGATGGATCATCAAGAGAAAGAAAGGATTCAAATGGGTTAATGATTAAATAAAAATACATATGAAATACCCTTCAATCCTCCTTGTCTTGGATGCTCCCCTTCGGCCTCCAGCAGTTCTCCAATCCAGAAATGATCCAAAAGTTCTAAACAAATTTTTCTACAGGAAATTTATAGTCCCCTTGCAAACAGGTCAGACACGGGGTCGCACACGGCCGTGTGGGAGGCCGTGTGGACGGTTCCTAGGCGGTTCCCCACGAGCAGGCGTGTCTGGTGGTGGGCCATGTCAGATGACACGGGTATGTACACGGCCGTGTGTTCGGCCGTGTTCCTCAGACACGGGTTGGTCGGCAGTCGTGTGCAAAGATGACACGGGTATGCACACGGTCGTGTGCCATACCCGTGTGAGGTTCCATCGTCTGCACCCAAATTCTTCAGCTCCAGGTGCATAGGACACGGGTAGGCACACGGCCGTGTGTCAGGCCGTGTGCACCAAATTTTCATCCTGCCATCATCCATGTTGACTCCGTGAACTCCTCTGTTTGCTCCGAGACTTTTAGGTCCATTGGTTGGCATTACCTGCAATAGAGAAAATGAAAGACTCAGTAAATAGTTTATTACAAGAACTGCCAAAGACTTCTAAATACGCTCCTCTATCTATGATACAACAATTTCTTTATTATTATCATGAAATCAACACAAAAAGGGGTAGGAAATAGAAACATGATTACAATTATGATAGTAAAAAGCCTATCATAATCGTACTCATCACAGTCCAGGAGCTGTAGGTTTGTCATCGTGGATGCCCCCAGCAGCTACAACGCCATCTTTTGGATTCCCCTCATCAGTGCCTTCCATTGTGTCCCCTCATCCTTCCACCAGTGCTTAAAGTTCAACGCTGAGGGAATCTAGGTCCGAGTCCGGGGTGACCCAAAGCTAGCATGGGAGTGTTACGTCACTTTCGTAAACTCCATCTCTTGGCAAGAGGGAGCCGAGGAGATGGAGTAAAGGAAGGAGGCGGAGCAGGAGGCTAGCAAGGAGGATATGGAGGTGGAAAACTGCACTAAGGCAGAGGTGGCAGGAATTCAGGAGGATTTGGCCAAGGCAATGGTCGTAGAGAAAGAGATAGAGGTCCTCATCCTAGAGGAGAGGGATGTTGGAGAATGGGGGAGCAGTCCAGGCTAGAGGCTGCGGAAGAGGTGGTGGAGCTGGAAGTTCCCACCCTTGGAGGCAGGGTGGAGAAGGTTCGCGTCAGCGGGGGCTGACCCCAGAGGCTCGAGGCAGGATGTTGGAGTGCATCCAGAAGAACGTGGACATCTTCGCATGGAGCACCGCGGAGATGCTGGGGGTTAACGTGGATGTGGCTTGCCACCGCCTCAACCTGAACCCGAAAGCACGCCCCGTCCAACAAAAGAAGAGGTCCATGGTGGACAAGCTGGACGAGCCCATCAGGGAGGAGGTGGCGAAGCTTTTTAAGGTCGGCTTCATATCCGAGATCCAATACCCCGGCTGGGTCTCCAATGTAGTCATGGTTAAAAATGGGGATGGTCGGTGGCGTATGTGTATCGACTTTTCTTTGCTTAATAAATTGTGCCCTAAGGATTGTTATCCCTTGCCTCGGATCGACGCGTTGGTTGACTCAGCCGTCGATTTTTCTATAATGAGTTTTTTAGATGCATTTTCAGGTTACCACCAAATCAGGATGCACCCGCCGGATGTCAAGGACGTCTCGTTCATCACGGGGGATGGGTGCTACTGTTACAAGATGATGCCCTTTGGGCTGAAGAATGCAGGGGCGACCTACCAAAAATGATGGACAGGATCTTCCGGGAGCAGAAGTGGAGGAACCTGGAGTTGTACGTGGACGACCTCATGATCAAGAGTCAAGATGTGGACTATTACCTTCGCGACTTGGAAGAGACCTTCGCCACCCTGCGCAAGTATAAGATGTGATTAAACCCCCTGAAGTGTGTCTTTGGGGCCAGCTGGGGGAAGTTCTTGGGGCACCTCTTCACCCCCGCGGGGGTCAAGCCAAATCCCGATAAGGTTAAGGCCATCATGGAGCTGGGGTCTCCGCGGAATACTAAGGAGGTACAATGACTGACAGGGATGATGGAAGGGTTAAGCAGGTTCCTCTCCCGAGCTGAGGAGAAGTGTTCCCCCTTCTTCAAAATTCTAAAGGGGGGTCAAAAATTCGAATGGACCAAGGCGTGCGAGGATGTATTCCAAGCTCTCAAGATGCAATTGATGCAGGCTCTGTTGCTCCAAGGGCCTAAGGAGGGGGAGGACCTGTTTTTGTATCTCAGGGTCGGAGCGGAGGCTTTGAGCTCCATCCTGGTGCATGAGGAAGGGAAGAAGCAGCTTCCCATATACTATGTGTGCCGGGTTCCGAGGAAGGCCGAGCTCCGGTATCCAATCTTGGAGAAGTTGGCCTTCGCCCTGATCATCTCGGCCCGGAGGCTTCGGCCCTACTTCCAGGCACACTCCATCTGAGTGGTGACTGACCACCACCTCCGTAACATCTTCGAGGGGGTTGAGCATTCAGGAAGGTTGGCCAAGTTGTCGATGGAGTTGAGCGAGTTCGACATCTCCTTCGTCGCCCGCCTCTCGATCAAGGCCCAAGCGATGGCCGACTTCTTGGCTGATTACATAATCGAGGTGGCGGAGGAAGAGCTCACTCGCCTGACTCCATGGAAGGTAAAGGTAGATGGCGCCTCAGGGAGACATTCCTTGGGGGTGGGGGTAATCTTGGAGAGCCCCCAGGGAACTAAAATTGAGCAAATGGTGGTGGTACATTTTCCCATCACCAACAACCAGGCCGAGTATGAGGCCGTGATAGTGGGTCTGCGCCTGGCCAGGTAACTGGGGTGTTGGACGTGGAGGTCCTCACTGACTCCATGGTAGTAGCTTCCCAGATCAACGGGGAGTTTGAAGCGAGAGAGCCTGCCCTGCAGCTATACTTGGACAAAGTGAAGGCGGTCATTGACACATTTGAAACCATCTCCATCCGACACTTGCCTAGGGAAGAAAATGAGCAGGTCGATCAGCTCGCAAAGCATGGTCCCTGGGTGGGGGGGGGGGGGGGGGGTACCATCACCGACTTGTTCCGCCCTTCCATCGAAGAGGGAGATCTCATGGAAATAGATCAGCGCCCCTCGTGGATGGACTCGGTCACAACTTTCCTCTCTACGGGAGAATATTCGGAGGGTGTGAACAGAAGAAGCTCATGTACAAATCAGCATACTACCTCCTTCGAGACGGGCAGCTATATAGGAAGACTCTCTCGGGTATGCTGGCCCGTTGCATGGCCGAGAGGGAAGTGCAAAGGATCTTGGAAGAAGTCCACTCCAGGGAGTGTGGGAGCCACTCCGGGAGTCGGACCCTGGAAGGGAGGATTTTCATGCAGGGGTACTTCTAGCCAACCCTGGGCCGCGATGCTGTAGAATTCGCAAGAAGGTGTCTTAAGTGCCAATTGTTTGCCCCCCTCCAGCTACAGCCGGCCCAGTGCCTCAAAAGCATCATAGCCCCATGGCCCTTCGCGCTTTGGGGGAGGGATTTGGTCGGTCCGTTCCCCAAGGCCAGCGGGCAGAGGAGGTTCCTATTGGTGATGATTGACTACTTTTCCAAGTGGCTGGAAGTGAAGGCACTGGCCAAGGTGACTTCCCAGGTCATCAGAAATTTTGTTTGGGGGGAGATCATCTGCCGTCATGGGCTACCCCAGGCCATTGTCACGGACAATGGGCCTCAGATCGCCAGCGCAGAGTTCACCAGCTTCTGCGAGCAGCTCGGGATCGACCTCAGTTTTGCCTCGGTCCACCACCCCAGGTGCAACGGGCAGGTGGAAGCCGCAAACAAAATCATCGTAAACCTCCTGAAGAAGAAGGTAGAGAACCTGAAAGGGAGCTGGGTGGAGCAGCTTCCCTCGATTCTCTAGGCCCTGAGGACCACCCCCAATACAGCCACCAGAGAGACCACCTTTAAGCTCTCCCACGGATGCGAAGCAGTGCTCCCCATAGAATTCGAAGTCCAAACGCCCCAGGTGGCTGCGGTAGCAGAAGGCAGGGAAGAGTGGCGGGCCGAGAATGCGGAAGAATTGCGGCTCTCCCTGGATATGGTGGAGGAGCTGCGCGACCTTTCCGCCATTGGGCAAGAAGAGGTGAAGAGGAGAATTGTCAAGTACTTTGACAAGCATGTCAAATAGTTTGTAGAAGGGGACTTGGTCCTGAAAAAGGTAGATATGGCAGGAAGGTCGGCAACTGTGGGGAAGCTCAACCCTAGCTGGGAAGGACGATTCATTGTAAAAAAAAGGGATTGAGATCAGGAGGGTATGGACTCCAAAATGTGGAGGGCGAGACCCTAAATCTCACTTGGAGCGGTGATGACTTGAAGCGCTTTTTTCCTTAAAACATGTAAGTGGTACTTTGATACTTAATAAAGATCTTTGACATGCCAACCCGGTCGCCATAGTTTGTACGAAAGGACAAAGTGCACCCGGACCCCGAGCAGATCCCGCTGTCAGGCTCTCACCTAGCTGATAGGGCTGGAAAGTCACTTGGTGTCATCCTTAGATCCCGAGCAGATCCTGCTGTCATCCTCTCACCTAGCTGACAGGGCTGGAAGTCACTCGGTGTCAACCTTAGACCCCGAGCAGATCCCGTTGTTAGGCTCTCACCTAGCTGACAGGGCTGGAAGTCACTTGGTGTCAACCCCGAACCCCGAGCAGATCCCGCTGTCAGGATCTCACCTAGCTGATAAGGTTGGAAGTCACTCGGTGTCAAACTTAGACCCCGAGCAGATCCCGCTGTCAGGCTCTCACCTAGCTGTCAGGGCTGGAAGTCACTCAGTGTCAACCCCGGACCCCGAGCAGATCCCGCTGTCATGCTCTCATCTAGCTGACAAGGCTGGAAGTCACTCTCTGTCATCCTTAGACCCCGAGCAGATCCCGCTATCAGGCACTCACCTAGCTGATAGGGTTGGATGTCCCTCGGTGTCAATCTCAGACCCCGAGCAGATCCCACTATCAGTCTCTCACCTAACTGACAGGGCTGGATGTCACTCGGTGTCAACCTCAGACCCCGAGCAGATCCCGCTGTCAGGCTCTCACTAAGCCGGCAGGGCTGGATGTCACTCGGGGAAGTCCTATACTCTCCAGATGGTGACCAAGAAGTTTGACATTTTTTCTAAGAATAGGTGGAGGGAGGCTCGATACATGCGAGCCAGAACTCGCCAAGCTCGGCTCGGCCTTGGCAGAAAGGGTAACGAGCCAGGACCTTAGACCTCGCTAAAGGGGGGCGAGCCCCGCCAGGACGCTTCACCACTTCTTTATTTTACTTAGAAAATTTCATGAATCTGGTCTTATGTTGATAATAATATAGGCGGATCGAGAGCGAGCTGGGGTGGCGTGCACAGGGTGGCGGGTAATCCACCCCCGGATCGTCAAAAAATCGGCGAGCTCTTAAAACCTACTCTTAGGAATGAGTTCTGACAATCATCCAACTCGCAAAACCTACCTATGTGAGGTCGCCAGGGGAAGGGCTCACGAGTAAGCAGGACACGGCGAGGAAATCCAGAAAAAAGATAGAAAAAAATGGACAAAGATCATATCAAAAATGTATTCCATTAAATAGTAATAGTTACATGTGGAGCTCGCCTCGGCGAGATTACAAAAAAAGAGGAGAGAAGAAGAAAATGGAAGATCAGCCTTTTCCCCCCTCGCCGGACTGACGATCGTCCCCCTTCACCAGATAAGTCCTGAAGCCCTTCCCGAAGAGTGCATCCATGCTATCTTCCTTCTCGTTGGGCGGCATCGCCGGGAACAGGCTCGACATCAGGTCCCGGACTGAGATCTCCTCGCACCCCTCCACCAGCACTCCAGTGTCCTTCATCATCTAGAGGGTGCATTCGGCGGCCTGGGTTGAGATGATCTGCAGTCTCTCGGCGACGTCGGCCTCGCCAAAGATCCTCGGCCTCTTGTACGGGAGGGTAGGATCAGGGCCGCTGGCCAGGAAGAAGATCTCCGCTTGGCGGCAGACCTCGCGGCATAAGGCCATGTACCCTTTTTAGTGTATTTGGGGTTTCATTCCAGTGGTTTTGGTTATGGACAGTCATGCTTATTGGATTTAAGATTTGGGTTCTTTCAACTTTAAAAGTTTCCGCTAGAATGCTCTGTGTAGGACGAGTAGTCTTAATTGGATAGTTTGAGTATTCTTATGTAACCCTTCCAACTGTCTGTGGTATATGGCGTCGGGTTCCAGCTGGACATTCTGTTATATGTCATGCGACGGATGGGGGTGTTACACTCTGAGCAGAGATCGGCGATCTCAGCCCTATTCATCGAACTCTGGTCGACGAACTTACAGAAACTCGTTTAACCCAGAAGGACCAAACATAAATCATTTCTCTTACAGAAATTCTAAGTCAGCTAATAAACCATTCACTCTAGTAGTTGATTGTGTTATTCCACCTAGGAGATATAACCCCTTAGGTTATAAATCTCAACCTACTTTGTCATTTATATCCAGCTTTTCTTTTCAACAAAATAAACGACCAAAGGTAACCTGGGTCAAGAACAATTAATTTTTGTTTTTCATTACAGGTGAAGAGCTGTCCAAGGGTGAGTCAGACCTGGTACTTGGACAGTGGTTGCTCCAAGCATATGACAGGCAGCAAGGACAATCTATCTAATTCCAAGTCCAAGCTAGGACCAAAGGTGATCTTTGGTGATTCAAATAGTGGCCAGTCAGAAGGATATGGAGCAGTAAAGATTGGAACAGTTACCTTCAAGAAAGTAACATATGTAAGAGGACTCAAACATAACCTAATATCCATAAGCCAATTATGTAATGAAGGTTATCAGGTACACTTTAACTCTACCTCCTGTTCTATTGTTAATAATGAAAAAAAATTGTTTTAATTGGAATTAGACAAGGTAACATATATCTAGTAGATTTTATTTCTGCCAAAACTGATGTTTGTTTACTAAATATCACTAGTAATCAAAATGAGTTGTGGCATAAAATGTTAGGTCATGTAAACCTTAAAAGTATAGCTAGGTTATCTAAAGACAACCGTGTTAGAGGCTTAACTTCTGGCCCCTACAAGAAGGAAAACCTATGCAGGGCTTGTCAATTAGGCAAGCAAACTAAAACTAGTTTCAAATCTATTAATAATAGTGATTCACCTAGGATTTTGTATTTGCTTTATGTGGACCTATTTAGACCCATTGCAGTACAAAGCCTAGGAGGGAAGTCTTACACTTTAGTAATTGTTGATGGCTTCACCAGATTCACTTGGTTGGCCTTTCTGAGAACTAAGTCAGATACATTCAAGGTTCTTACAGATTTTCTCAGGAACATACAGATTGAGTTCTCTACTCATGTTGCATTGATCAGAAGTGATCATGGCACAGAGTTTGCATCTCTTCTTATGCATGATTTCTATGAGAAGGAAGGTATCAGGCAGTGCTTCTCAGCACCTAGAACTCCCCAACAAAATGGGGTAGCTGAAAGGAAAAATAGGACACTCATTGAAGCTGTAGGTACATTATTGGCAGATGCTTACATGCCTCTATCCTTTTAGCCAGAAGCTTTAAACACTGCTAACTATGTCTTGAATAGAAGCCTCATACATAAGCTAAAAAATAAGACCCCCTATGAATTGCTTAAAGGAAAGAAACCTAAAATCACATATTTTAAAGTTTTTGGTTGTATATGTTATATTCACACAAACAACAAAAGATACATTAGAAAGTTTGAGGCTAAGGCTGAAGAAGGGATTTTTCTAGGATACTCCCAAGTAAGCAAGGCCTATAGGGTTTTTAATAAATCCTCTCTTAAAATTGAAGAGTCATTCCATGTATCTTTTGATGAAGCTAACATGTCTTATAAGGAGAAAGAGATTTCTACCAAAAGCTCTTTGCAGGTTCCACTATTGTGTGAGTCTATGGATGGACTAAACCTTACCCAAGAGGTGTCAACACATCCTTCTCCACAGGTTGCTGAGGACAGTGAAGATGAAAATCAATTGGAAGTGGCTGAACTTCCCTCAACAGCTAATAACATTCCTCAAGAGGAATTAATTATAGAATCTATTGCTGAACAAACTCCACCCACTGATCTTGAAACACCTAGAGATCACCCCAGATCTTAAGTGATTGGAGACATTTCAGCAGGTGTACAGACAAGGCATCAACTCAACCAAGACTTGATGCATGCCTATTTTCTCTCTCAGATTGAACCCCTCTCCATCCATGAAGCTGAGCAAGATCCCCACTGGATCATTGCAATGCAAGAGGAACTGAATCAGTTTGAGAGATGTAGAGTTTGGGATTTGGTTCCAACACCTCATAACTACCCAGTTATTGGAACCAAATGGGTCTATAGAAACAAGTTGGATGCTCAAGGAAACATTGTGAGAAACAAGGCTAGAATTATTGCTCAAGGCTACAGGCAAGAGGAAGTAATTGACTATGACCAAACCTTTGCCCCTGTTGCAAGGTTAGAGGCCATAAGAATATTTCTTGCCTATGCAGCTCACAGGAGATTCAAAGTTTTCCAAATGGATGCAATAGTGTATTTTTGAATGGAGTGCTTCAAGAAGAGGTTTATGTGGAACAACCTCCAGATTTTATCTCTCTAACTCAACCCTCTTTTTTGTTTAAATTGCATAAAGCTCTCTATGGTTTAAAGCAAGCTCCAAGAGCTTGGTATGAGACCTTAGAAAGCTTCCTTTTAGAGCTTAAATTTATAAGAGGAAACATAGATAAAACCCTTTTCACTAGACATCATAAGGACCATATTTTATTAGTACAAATATATGTGGATGACATCATCTTTGGGTCTACTGATCCCAAATTATGCAAGAGGTTTGCTGACCTCATGCATTCCAAATTTGAGATGAGTAGCATGGGTGAGCTTTTCTACTTCCTTGGTCTCCAAGTGAAGCAGCTCCCTGATGGTATCTTCCTCTCCCAAGCTAAGTATGCTACAGAGCTTATTAAGAAATTGGGATGGGTGATGCTTTAGGAATGAAAACACCTATGGCTACCAATGCTGTTGTGGATTCTGATGCAGCAGGGAAACCTGTAGATCAGAAGCTTTATAGGGGAATTGTTGGATCCCTATTATACCTAACAGCTAGCAAGCCTAATATCATGTTTGCCACATGCCTTTGTGCTAGGTTCCAAGTGAACACCAAAGAATATCACCTTATTTTCTTAAAAAAAATTTTGAGATATATAAAGAGTTGTCCAAATCTAGGACTCTGGTATCCTGTAGAGTCAGAGTTTGAGTTAACTGGATATTCAGATACTGACTATGCTGGATGTAGAGTGGACAGGAAGAATACCTCTAGGAACTTGCCAGTTCCTGGGTATGAGACTTGTCTCTTGGTTTTGTAAAAAGCAAACATCTGTGTCTACATCAACTGCAGAAGCAGAATATATGTCTGCTGGCAGCTGCTGTTCACAAATGTTATGGATACAAAACCAACTCCTAGACTATGGTGTCAACTTAAATAATTCAACATTATTTTGTGATAACATTAGTGTTATTGCTATAACACAAAATCTAGTTCACCATAGTAGGACTAAACATATTGATATAAGGCAACATTTCATTAGAGATAGTTCAGACAAAAAGAAAATTAACCTAATCTATATTCCTACTAATTTACAGAGAGCGGACATTTTCACCAAACCCTTGGATGAGAAAAATCAACTGTTCTTTATAAATCAACTGGGAATGATCAATGGAGAATAGTTCAATTAGTTTCTGTCTGCATTCGACGAATTCTCTAGAGTTCGTCGAACGGAGTTCGACGAATTAGGAAAGTTTGAGAGATGCTCGTCGAACGGCGATCGACGAATTCTCTGTGTGGAAACAATTTTCATCGACTGAAGATCGACGAACTTTGCTTCAGAAGATATTTCATCGAATGGAGTTCGACGAACTTTTTTCGTTTCTTCTGGATGAGATCCACGAATTACTTATCTATAATTTATTTCGTCGACCTCAGTTCGGAGAACTGCTTTCCTTTTCGTGGAACGGAGTTTGTCGATTCATATTCAGGAAAACCCTATATCTAGGTTTTCTTCGACCTCCGTCCCGCGCTTTCAGTTCCTGTTGCACTTGATCGTTGTTTGTTTCTCTTGCAAGTAATCAATGGCGATTCCAGCGAGCACCCTAGCTGTAATGAAATTTGATACAGGCTTTGATATGCACTTTGATTCATTTCAGCATTCTGATTCTATATTTCTTTACATTTTGGAACTTCTAGAAGAGCTGGGTCTCAAGAATTTTATGACCAGGATAATCAAACTTCATGTAACAGAGATTAAAGAATGGGTATATACTTCTTCTGCTTCTGAGGACAATACCTTGACAGGGAATATCGGGAGTAATGTTGTTTCTTTATCCCACGCCGTTATTTCTTAGATTTTTGAGTTGGTCAATGGTGAAGAAGATTTGGATATAGATTCTGATGAGTATAGTTCGATGATGAATCTGATGGGGTTTACTGGGAGTAACCCTAACAAGCTATTAAAGAAACAGCTTTCTGTCGCCTACCAGTTCTTGGTGGATATTGTGGGAAAAGTGTTGATGGGCAAGCACAGCGCGCACGATTACATAACAAGATACTAATTCCTTGTCATGTGCGCGGTGGTCAACAAGCATCACGTTGATTGGGGCAAGATCTTCTTTGACTTGATAAAGAAGAAAAACAGTAAGAAAGAGGTATGCTTTGGAAGAATCCTGGGTATTTTCCTTCAAGCTAAAGCTGGTGAATTCATGGTCTCCCCGACCATATTCATCAATGCCAGCAAGCGCCTCACATGCGCTTTGTTTGGCAGATGGGAGAGGATGATTTCTAAGCCATCCAAGGCTTCCTCCTCTTCCATCCCAGCTTCTGCGAGCACAAGGGCCGTGAAGGCCACTCCCCACCCTGCAGAAAAGGTAATCCCATCTCCACAACCTCTTCCAGCAACCCATCTTCCATCTTCAACCAGTCTTCCAATTCCTCCAACTTCCGCCATTCATGGTTCTCCATCAACTCATGACTCCCCTGCTATGTCTCCTCCAGCATCACCTCCTCCACCACATCTGTCTAACATTCCACATTTTGATATACTATCCCCTTCTCCACCTCCATCAGACACCACCATGACAGATTCCATTCCACATGTATCTCATCCATCTGTTCCCCTCACTTCATCTACTTCTCTACCATCACCAACTACTTCTCCATCTTTGGACCCCCCCAATATATCTACCATCATAACCCTGCTCACTCCCCTCCTCAAATCCCTAATCACAAAGGCCATTACACCTCTTGTAAATTCTATCAATTCTTTATCTGCCCAAGTATCTCTTCTTTCTGCTGCCCCCTCTTCATTCAGGGGCCTGGCTCCAGGTTCTCCTGACACCAGGAAGGGGGAGATGCTCTATGATGAAGCAGCAGCAGATATAACAACAGTTTCAAATGTAGCAGCAGTTCCTCCTACAACAGTTTCAGATGCAGAAGCAGAAATTTTGACAGAAGCAGCAACAGATATAGCAGCAGCTTCAGATGTAGCAGCAGTTCCTGCAGAAGCAGCAACTTTGACAGAATTTGATTCAGATTTGATTGATTTGATTCATTTCATGGATACTGACATTGAATTAGATGAGTTAGTTCCAGAGCAGATACAAACTGTTGGTGATTTCCAATTGAATCCCACAGTTGATTTGGTTGTTTTGTTGAGAAATTTTGATACAATTTATGTACAGTTCCCTTCTACTAAGCCATCCTTGGCTATTATTCCTGTCACCTCTCCAATAAGTCCTACAGTTGTTAAGCAACTTAGTGACAGTTTGGCTGTTACAGAGCAAGCCATCTCTTCCCTCCCATAAGAGATTTCTGCCCCAACTTTTGTTATGGATGATTCCCCAATGCCTGATCTTGATGAGTTGATCTTGGCTGATATTGAAGAAGAAAATAAGGCAACAGCTGAAAGCTCTATCCCAATTACCTCTGATTGTTGTACAGTTTCTTCTTCCACTCCAGCTGATACTCCAGCCTGTGAAACTTCTGCTCCTGCTACAGAAAAGACTGCCACTTATGATATAGCCTTGAAAGCATTGGATGCTCTTTATGATAACCCTCAGGGTTCTGGCAGTGAAGATGATGAAAATGATGATTCAGATGATTCAGATGAAGAAGTTGCCAAGAAGAAGAAGCAAATGTTGTCAAAGAAGATAAAGCTCCTCCTCCTCCTGCTCCTAAGCCCAATCCAACAGCTGACACTCCCTACTACATCTTGCATAATGTTACTCCTTATAAAGGAATGTCTGCTTGGATGTGGCTGTCAAAGAATCAGCAAAAGGAGAGGAAAGAAGTAGGAAATATTCTCCACCACCAGCTCAGAGATACAGGAGAGATCCTCCTCCTCCTCCTCCTCCAGCTGCTGGTACTTCCAGTTCCTCAATTTCAAAGCCTGCTCCTATACAAACCTACCAAAGGCATCAGAGCAAGTCTTCAGGAGGTTACCAGCAGAGGCAACAATCTTCACAGCAATAACAACATCAACAACAACAACCTCAGCAGTAGCAGCAAGGAGAAAGACAAAGACAAATTCAAGAAGAGCAAGATATGATCTAAGTTTCTCTTTCTATTCCTGTTTTTGCTTTTACAACTCTCTGGATATGTTTCGGAACAAAGCTTTTATATATCTACTACATGTGTTATAAATTCTCTGTCAGATATATGCTTTTACTGCTTTATTTTGTTTTAGTCTATGTCTTCACCTAGTGACCTCACCCAAATAGGGGGAGATTGTTTGATCCCTAGTTTGGATTTGGTCTAGGTTCACTGAGTTAGGATGTCTTTGACCCACCTTGTATAGTCAGGGTCATTGGTTGTGTCCTAGAGCCTAGGGTCTATCCTTAGAACATCATCCTGTGGACCAACCATCCTCCAGACTGCCAGAGAAACTCAAGACTTAGAGATATTTTCACTTCAAGGAAATGTGCTCAACGTTCATCGATCTCAGCTCAACGAACCATATTCTTTGGTCGACGAATTCTAGTCGACTATTTGAATCCTTCTCAGCCAGAGACTTCTCATATTCTAAGTCCACAATCATTCTTCGATCGACGATTTTGGATCTCTGTTCGACGAATGATGATTGTCTGTTCGACGAATGATGACTGTCTGTTCGATGAATAATGACTGTCAGTTCGACGAAGATTGCAGCAGAATTGACAAGTTTCCCTTGAAGACTAATTTCTATTGTCTGGTCGACGAACTCATCAACTCAGCTCGACGAACTGTGAACTCAACTCGACGATATCTGTTCTTCGTTCAATGATTCCAGACTAGGTCCTCTCCAGTTTTTCGTCCCTTTTCTTGGCGATGATTCCTGAGTAATTAATGCTCAATCTTCTCGGAATGTTACCATTAGAACGAGCATTGATCATGGATTATTACATGCCGTTTTTCTGTGGGACAGTTAGGGAATTCATTGATTGTCGCTTCCTTCCCAGGCCGACTGCATTTACTCCTCAAGCATTCAAATTTCGAATGTGTTCTTCAGTCAGTTAGATAGAAAAGAAAAGATCAAGCAGTCCTGCTGAGACATTACTTTCAGGAAGCTTTCGATATACAAAAAGGAAGTTTGTAGGCAGACAAAAATACAGTCTTAAAGAAATCTAAAGTTTTACACTGCAATCAGCCTAGGACAGAGAACATCATCATCAAGAAGAAGAAGAACATACAATCTCCATCAAGTGTCTTCTTCTTTCAACCCTACAGGACAACTTTAGAAGGACAACAATAACTCTATCTGTCAAATAAGTTCCTGATGCAATCTCTGGTCAAGGCATTCAAGTTTTTGAAGACCTGTCACCCTAAAGCAGAGCTCCAGATTTCCTGATCCATTCAAGATCTCAGGGGGAGCAATCTGCTGAAATCAATCCACTAGTCTTCTCAGTTGTTATTGAGAAAGAGAAGAAACCATCACCCCTTTTTCATCCTCTGTACAGGGTTTTAAGTCCCTTCAAAATTATTCTTGGTTGCAAGTCTCCTATCAAAAGACTTGAGGTTTTAGTTTTTGAGCACCTGAACAGAAGCCCATTGGTGTCAGGCACCTGATCAAAAATCTGAGTGGATTCCTACCAGGGTTGTAGAAGAGTGGATGTACCCAGGTTGGGGAACCACTATAATTTCTTGTGTCGTCTGGTTGCCCTTTTTCTTTTGTTTTGGCTGTGTTCTGTGATTTGTTAGGTTGCTGTGCTTATTACTTTGTTTGCTAACTTGTTCGCCTAGCTTTACAGCAAAAGTTGTAAAGATTTTTAAGAGACCACAATACTCTATTCACTCCCCCTCTAGAGTATTTCAGATCTAACCTTCACTTTCACAATCTGTTCTTGAGCTCTAGAAAGGCTTCCTCACACTTCTCGTTCCAAACAAAAGCCACATTCTTCGGAGTCAACCTCGTCAAAGGTACAGCTAGGGTAGAAAAACCCTCCACAAATCTCCTGTAATAGCCGACCAACACCAAGAAGCTCCTAATCTCCTTGGGTGTGCGAGGTCTACTCCATTCCATCACTGCAGTGATTTTCTCTCGGTCGACTGAAATCCCATTCTTATTAACCACATGGCCCAGGAACGAAACCTGAGGCAACCAAAAATCGCACTTACTCAACTTGGCGAACAGCTTATGGTACCTCAAAGCAGATAAAACTAATCGCAGATGGTGGCCATGCTCCCCAGCATTGTGAGAATATACTAGAACGTCGTCGATAAACACGACTACGAACTTGTCCAGGAAATCTTTTAACACTCGGTACATCATATCCATAAAGGCTGGGGGCGCATTGGTCAAACCAAACGACATTACCAGAAATTCAAAATGTCCATGCCTTTATTGAAAACCAGTACGTGGAATATCTGACTCACGGATCCTTAGATGATGGTAACAGAACGAAGATCAATCTTAGAAAATACAGCGCTACCGCGCAACTGATCAAACAAATCGTCAATCCTCGGTAGAGGATACCAGTTGTTAATAATGACTTTATTTAACTCTCTATGATCGATGCAAAGCCTCATCGATCCATCTTTCTTCTTTACGAACGGAACAGGAGCACCCCAAGGCGACGAACTCGGCCTTATAAGACCCTTCTCTAATAACTCATCCAGCTGGATACGCAACTCCTCCAGCTCTCGCAGGGCCATCCGGTACGGCGCCTTCGCAATAGGACGTGTACCCGGCTCCAAATCTATCACAAACTCAACATCTCTGTCAGGTGGAAGACCAGGAAGATCATCAGGAAAAACATCTGAAAACTCGCGCACAACAGGAATCTCTTCTAAATGCGGCAAAATACCGTTACCAACGGTCCCGAAAACTGAGACCAAACAAGCAAAATAGCCGGAAACTAGCAGCATCCGAGCACATACCGCAGAAATAACTGGAGAATCCTAGCACGAATCACCATAAACACTCCCAGGCTGACCATTGTCCTTTACGAAGTCCAAGCGCTTACCCTTGAACTGAATAACAGCATCATACCTGGACAACCAATCCATACCTAATATGACATCAAAGTCTTCCAAGTCGATCACCATCATATCTGTCTTAGCTAGAAAATCCCCTAAAACAATCGAACAATCCTGAATGCCCTGATCTGAAACCACAGAATCACCGGAAGGGAACTTGACGCAAAAGGCATCCCCAACTCGATCTAGGTCCAAACGGTACTGATCCACGAAAGCTCTAGCCACAAATGAGTGGGTAGCGCCAGAGTCGAAGAGAACATGCGCCCATCGGTTCTTTACCTTAAATCTTCCTATAAAGTTGTGCACGCATCCAAGGAAACAATTGGTAAAGCTATAATTACAAACTAAAACATTAGAATTAGGGAGAAAGTCTAACCGGAAACAACCTGAGTCGAAGCCTGAGCTTCCTCTGAGGAAATCACATTCAGCATTCCTTTACCTTTATCCAGTCGCTGAGGCGGTGGCAATGCCTGAAGTGGGACTGGTTGAAGCACAGGATGGAACTGCGGGCACTACGCCTTAACATGCCCCTTTTGTAAACACAGATAGCAAACCTTATCCTTTAACCAGCAACGGGCAACATCATGACCCTTCTTCTTGCACAAGGTACATCCCAAGTCCCTCTTAGGTGCACCCTGAATCGCATGAACCTGCTCCTTCTTCTGAGCTCCTATCCTCTTGAAACATCTCTCAAAGGGGTGGCCTAACCGGCCATAGAAGCTACAAACCTCTTTGCACTTCTTCCTTGAAGCAGCATCGGGCTCCTGAGGGCTCTTTCCTTCAACTAATTTCCTCTTATACTTTCGCATTTGCTGGCCTCTGTTCTTAGCATTGTCGATTGCCTCGACCTTCAAGGCAGCTTCTACCACACTGGTATAACTCACTGCTCCATAAGCACCAGCTAGCTACTGGATGTCACTTCTTATAACGCCCAGAAATCTTTTAAATCGATCGGCCTCGGAGCTTACCAAGCCAGGGGCAAACCGACTTAGCTTGCTTAACTCGATATTATACTCACTAACTGTGAGCTGTCGCTGCTTCAACTAAAAGAAATCATTCATCAGGCAGTCCCGCTCGACTGTGGGTCGAAACTTTCCCAGTAGCATCTCCTTAAAAGACTCCCAGGAGCATCCTTCTTTCAAGCTCTCCTTCTCTCTGAGCCACCAACTTTTTGCTAACCCCTTGAGCTGGTAGGCGGCGATCATCACTATCTGATCTTCAGTAACTCCAGAGTAGGAAAACATCTATTCGATCGATATAAGCCAATCATCAAGGATCATAAAGTCTGCCTTTCCGTCATAAGTAGGAGGCCTGAGTCACTGAACTTGAGAGATAGATGTCATCTCTGGTAGAAGCACTACTGGAGGCACCAAAGGAGCAGGGGGCAGGGACAGCCAGACCCACAATATGGTCATGCACTCTCGGAGCTAGCCCAGACATAACTGACAACAAAGACTAGATCTGGGACTACACATCCACCATCTGCCTTGACAAGGCCTCATTGCTCTGTCACAGATTCTCCATCATCGCATTGCTCTGCGCACCCGAAGACTTGATGCGCTAAAAATCGTCTCACGGACTACAATCCGAATAGGCAAGTGTACCTATCGTTTTATAGTATAGTGATAAAAATATATGAAGGTCGTTTAAAAACTCGGGGCAGGCAAGTACTATTACTCACAATGATTCTATTATCCTACCGAACGATTGATGGGTTTGAAAATTAAAATGAACTAAGTTTAATTAAAAAAGAAATAAAAATATTGCGAAAAAGTGCTCGATCGACGATTCACTTTGAAATAAAATAACGAAATAAATTAGTTTAGCATTTGCAATACTATTAAGACCGTGACGGATCCGATATTAGGAAGTAATCTCGGTAGAGCATTAAATCCCCTAACTTATAGGCGTTTTGACCGAAATCTCTTTACAAGTCAAAAAGGCCTAAAGTCGCATTACCGAAGTGACCCGCACTATTGGATTTGACTCCAATCCGGAGGATTTACGTCATCCTATCTCTAGGGTTGCGTTCAACTCCTTCCTTCTTTGAGTGATCTTTCAAATCAATGAGTCTCTCGACTTCTATGAAATGAGATCAATTGCCTACTACCGTATACCGGAATACGGAGTCGACACGATAAAAATCAAAGAAGGATCAAAATAGGAAAAATACAAATGCAAACATTAAATTAAAGATGCGTTATTTTGTCGCAAAGCTCATCGCGATCGGGCGCAAAATATAATTAGCTAAGCATAATAAAGGAAGAAAATAAAATAGAAGAAAGAGAAGTCATTTGCATTGTTTAAGAAAAGGAAATACACAAAAATTAAAATATGACAATGCTATTCTACTACAAAAAGGAAATTACAATAAAAACTATAACAAGGAAAAACTCTCATGAACTAGCTATCTCACTTGCTCTCTAAAATCCTCCTCTAAAAAGCATGAGACATTGGTTCCTTTTATAGGAGAGGAGGAAGATTCTAGAAAGTGGTGGAAATGAAATGGGAGATGGATGTGGCCGGCCATGCATGTATTGGGAGGTGCATGAATGTCATTAATGGGGGAGAGAGGGAAGAGGCTACATGCATGCATTTTCATTTAGGAAAATAAAAAGAACAAAATAAATAAAAGAGGGGGGATGGATGAGTTTAAATGAGAATGAGAGAAAGGGAAAGAGGGGTGAATGAGAAATAAATAAGAGAGAAGGAGTGAGTGGGGAGATGCATGAGGAATAAAGAGAAGAGAAAATAACAAAGGGGAGAGAGAGGGGAGAGGCTACATGCATGAATGGGGAGAGAAGGAACTGTCCATGCATGTTGGGCTTCATTATGTGGGATGAAATATTATTTGTGGGCTGAAATATTATTTGTGGGCTGCATCATAGGCTCGGGTAGCACCAAATGGAAGGGCTCGGGTTGTCTTACATGGTGGGCTGCACTTGGACCGCAACAAAGGCCTTGAACCTACAAATAAAACAAAACAAATAAACAAAAAGTTAGATATATTTTATAACATAACATAACATATATTTTATAACATAATAAAAAACTAATCATAATAATATAATAATAGTTATATTTCATAACAAAACACAACTAGACATAGAACATAAAATTAAACATAAAAAAAGCATAAAACACATAATTAAACTAGGAATTAATATATTATAAAAAAGACATTAAGACATGAAATAAAAACATAACAAGCATGAAATATAAATAAACTTAGGCATTTTGCATACTAAACTACCCCCAAAAATGATGACTAAAAGTAGTCATCAAATACCCCCATGCTTGGGCTTTTGCTATTCCAGAGCAAAAGTATGAGAAATATTTATAAGACATTTATAAAGTTTTCAATTAAACTAAAAATTTATTTACACCAAAGTCAAGTCAAAAATAAAATTTAGGGATTTACGAATTAAGTCCTAAATTATGGAATTAAAGTGAAAAGAGAGAAATATTTTGCCAAAACTTCTCCAATAAATTAACTAGCACTCAAAATTGAGTAAATTGCAAACAAGGTTTGATTAAAATTATAAAAACCATAACTTAAAAGAAACTTAAGGAAGAATGCAACCTACTACTTATGCTCTCCCAATATTTTAATTTAAAATCTAAGACAATAATATTTGCTAAGGGGTTTGGGGAGGAAAATCAACATGAAGAGGTCTTTGATTGGAGGTGATCATCATTATTTTTTTTCACACCCCACCAAATTTTTTTTTAAATATATATGTAATACCAGAAAATGATAGACTAACATCCTATCACTTCCCACGACATATATGAACTTTTAATTCCTCTCTTCATCTGGGTTGCATATGTTTACCAGAGAATAAGGAACTAACATCTCCTTATTCACATGACATATGATCTAACAATAAAAAGAAAAAGGAAGGAGTTAAACAAAATTTTAGAAAATAAACAAAAACACTAGAGAGCAACTACTAGTAGATTGAGATTTCCTAAGAATCTAAAAGCATGAGGTAATAATAATTGGAATCCAAAATTGTTAAGCAAAATTACTACAAAATTGAAACTATTTAAAATAAAAGAGAAAAAGTGCTAAATAAATTACTCTAAGAAAATTAAAACCATAAGATAATTCTCAAAACGAAATCACTAAATATTAGATTTAACTAAACATGATGAAACAAAAGATTAGCAAATCAAAAATAGTAAAAATGCTTATAAACAAACTCAAACAAAATTTCTGAAAACAACAAAAAGACTAAGCAAAGGGTTTATTATAATTTTGGATTTTGATTTTTTTGATTTATTTTTTGGGTTTTTGTATTTTCTAGGTTTTTTTTTGGATTTTTTGATAAAGTTAACGAAAAACAAAAAGTAGTACTATGATAAATTTTTTTTTGATTTTGTTGTTTTTGTAGAAAGGAAAAAAGAAAAATAACGAAACCCTCCCCCATGCTTAGATATTTCATTGTCCTCAATGAAAAATAAATAAAAATAAGAAAGAAAAAGGAAGAAGAAAAGGGAGGGGGGATGCAATAAAGTGAATACTTAAAAAGAAAACGACTTCCCTGGATATGTAAGGCCGAATACAGATGTCGCTCCCCCATGCTTGAGCTGGACACCGGCTCAGGCCTAAGGAAGAGGGAAAAAATGATGGAGCCAAACGAACCGCCGGAGGTTTTAATCCTGCAAAACACAATAAGCAAACAAAAAAAGGAATAACAAAAAGTGATAAGCAAGGGGTGCCTCCCAAGAGCGCTCTTTGTTTAACGTCGTCTGAGCTCGACGTTATTGGTTAGCTAAATGGAAAATAAAAACTAAAGTGAAGAGGTAACTCCCTAAGTATGCGCTTAGGAGAGTACATCAAAAAAGAGAAAAATTGAAGAATCGCACCGACATGGGGTGGAATCTTCAATGGAATGACGCCCAAAAATGAACGGACGGAGTTATAGAAGAACTTCGCCGTATGTAAAATGGGAAAGAAGGGGTCGTCAAAAGAAGAAGAAGAAAAAGAAGAAGAAATAGAAAGAGGAATAAAAGAGGTAGAAAAAGAAATTTCATCAACGAAAATTTCACAAGGAGAAGGAGAGACTTGTGAAATTTCGGGAGAAGAAGGGGTAGAGAGGACTAAAGTAGAAGAAAAATTATCTAAAATAAAAGAAGAAGAAGAAGAAGAAGAAAAAGACTCGCTAAAAAAAGTTGGAACAGTTAAAGTTTGAAGCGTAAAGGAATCACACACGTCTTCAGAAAAAGAAAGAGAATGATGAGACGTCTTGTCATCCTCAAAAGGTAAGAAGCACGCCGGAGTATCCAAAGCGGCGTCATCCAAAGGAGGAAGGAAACAATCCGGAATATCCGAATAATTATCCCCCTCGATAGGAAAAAGACAAGCCGGGATATCCAGTGACTCATTACACGAGGAAATTGGAGGAGACAGAGAAGAAGACGAAGAAAATGAAGCGGCCTCACGAGAAAAATAATCGAGAATGGTCTTCAAATGAAAATTAATATTATCAAGAGAAGTTTGCAATTCAAAATACACATTATTGATTGAAGTAAAATTTAGAGGCACGGCGCTTTGCGGGGCAAAATCATAAGAAAAATACGACGGGTTCCCCATCTCCCAAGTAGGATACAAATTGGAGTAAGAGTCAAATTGGTCACTTTGACCTGGTCCAGAAAAATTGAAATCAAAAGAGGGAGGGGTTCCCGAAAGACATTCAGAATAAAAGTGGTTGGGCGACCCGCAAAAATTACAAAAAGTGCCAAAAGAAGATGATTCCATAAAAAAACCGTTAGCAAAAAAAAGAGAAAATTTAATATTTTGATTTTTTTTTGTTTTGTTAAAAAAATGTTTTTGTTTTGTTTTTTAAATTTTCGTAGAAGTAATAAACTCGATGCTTTCGTAATATTGCCAAAATAGTCCCCGGCAACGGCGCCAAAAACTTGATGCGCTAAAAATCGTCTCACGGACTACAATCCGAATAGGCAAGTGTACCTATCATTTTATAGTATAGTGATAAAAATATATCAAGGTCGTTTAAAAACTCGGGGCAGGCAAGTACTATTACTCACAATGATTCTATTATCCTACCGAACGATTGATGGGTTTGAAAATTAAAATGAACTAAGTTTAATTAAAAAGAAATAAAAATATTGCGAAAAAGTGCTCGATCGACGATTCACTTTGAAATAAAATAACGAAATAAATTAGTTTAGCATTTGCAATACTATTAAGACCGTGACGGATCCGATATTAGGAAGTAATCTCGCTAGAGCATTAAATCCCCTAACTTATAGACGTTTTGACCGAAATCTCTTTACAAGTCAAAAAGGCCTAAAGTCGCATTACCGAAGTGACCCGCACTATTGGATTTGACTCCAATCCGGAGGATTTACGTCATCCTATCTCTAGGGTTGCGTTCAACTCCTTCCTTCTTTGAGTGATCTTTCAAATCAATGTGTCTCTCGACTTCTATGAAATGAGATCAATTGCCTACTACCGTATACCGGAATACGGAGTCGACACGATAAAAATCAAAGAAGGATCAAAATAGGAAAAATACAAATGCAAACATAAAATTAAAGATGCGTTATTTTGTCGCAAAGCTCATCGCGATCGGGCGCAAAATATAATTAGCTAAGCATAATAAAGGAAGAAAATAAAATAGAAGAAAGAGAAGTCATTTGCATTGTTTAAGAAAAGGAAATACACAAAAATTAAAATATGACAATGCTATTCTACTACAAAAAGGAAATTACAATAAAAACTATAACAAGGAAAAACTCTCATGAACTAGCTATCTCACTTGCTCTCTAAAATCCTCCTCTAAAAAGCATGAGACATTGGTTCCTTTTATAGGAGAGGAGGAAGATTCTAGAAAGTGGTGGAAATGAAATGGGAGATGGATGTGGCCGGCCATGCATGTATGAGGAGGTGCATGAATGTCATTAATGGGGGAGAGAGGGAAGAGGCTACATGCATGCATTTTCATTTAGGAAAATAAAAAGAACAAAATAAATAAAAGAGGGGGGGTGGATGAGTTTAAATGAGAATGAGAGAAAGGGAAAGAGGGGTGAATGAGAAATAAATAAGAGAGAAGGAGTGAGTGGGGAGATGCATGAGGAATAAAGAGAAGAGAAAATAACAAAGGGGAGAGAGAGGGGAGAGGCTACATGCATGAATGGGGAGAGAAGGAACTGTCCATGCATGTTGGGCTTCATTATGTGGGATGAAATATTATTTGTGGGCTGAAATATTATTTGTGGGCTGCATCATAGGCTCGGGTAGCACCAAATGGAAGGGCTCGGGTTGTCTTGCATGGTGGGCTGCACTTGGACCGCAACAAAGGCCTTGAACCTACAAATAAAACAAAACAAATAAACAAAATGTTAGAAATATTTTATAACATAACATAACATATATTTTATAACATAATAAAAAACTAACCATAATAATATAATAATAGTTATATTTCATAACAAAACACAACTAGACATAGAACATAAAATTAAAAATAAAAAAAGCATAAAACACATAATTAAACTAGGAATTAATATATTATAAAAAAGACATTAAGACATGAAATAAAAACATAACAAGCATAAAATATAAATAAACTTACGCATTTTGCATACTAAACTACCCCCAAAAATGATGACTAAAAGTAGTCATCAAGACTCGCCCTGAGAATGGGGAGTAAACCTCATCGAAGGACGCTTCCACATCCTATAATCGAATTGGCACCAATCAATACCTAGCCCAACTGCTAGCACAAAACTACCTGGTACGGACAAAACATACTTAAATATGAGCTTCATCTGCTAACTTGCTCTGGAATTTTGTTTTTACAATGATGATGTTATGCTTAACCTAGGATTGTTTACCACCATCACACTAACTCATGTGCATAGACCATGAATGCATGAATTTGTATTCTTTTTGACTCAAAACCATGTGTGTACATATGTCATCATGCAAATCTTTAGCTTGGCATATTGTTCTTATGCAATGTTATGCTATGCATGTTGTGCTATGCATTCTAAAAGGGCCTTATTGTATGTCATGGGCGACATACACATGAAAATATTATGCATCTCATACTACATAACATTTGCATGCGACAAAAAAGAAAACGTACTAGACACAACCATGTGGTGAGGTTATGCATCCCATACTACATAACCCTCACATGTTGTCTCCTATGGTGGATCCATATACAAACACATATTATGCATCTCATACTACATAATACGCCCCGTATACTTCTATTCATGCGTATGAGTATAGTGCTCATGCTTCAACCAAGACATACTGATGACAGATCGGTGTGTGTATGATATGACACTAAACAACTAACGCTAACAAGGGAAAGTTGGCCGACGAATTGCCAAGAAACCTGGCTCTGATACCAACTGTCATGACCGACATTTTCTCAATGATTAAATCATATCAGAGTAAGAAAAAATGCGTGTCGCGATGCCACGTTGTGTAGGGGATAACTGCACACGTTCAGGCAAAACTCCAGACTTTAGATTTTTAAGGAAAATTCATAGTTTAATATGAAAGAAACCCAGTTAAGTTTGATGGCGGTATCCCTCGGCACAGTGAATCATCTAGTCCATAATTAAAAATATACTTATACATAGTGGAAAATACTTTGGTTAAGTTGATTTGACATCCTACATGAGTGTAAACATCTGCGAAAAATAACTCATGGAATGTAGGACTCCCGATTTATCATAGTATAAGAAAAATAGCTTTTTACATTACTTGAGAAAGTAGTGCTTTATTTTTATAAACATGACGTGCATGAGGTACATATAGTAATGCTTTTAGGGTTTAAAAATACCTAACATGCAACCTAGCATAAAACATTCCCATAAGCAAGTAAACAATCTCCAAAAAGACAAAAATAGTAGTTCTCAGTTCATATGTAGCATCACAAGCAAGGCACCAGTGGGCGTCAACAACCTGACACGAACCCACTGGTGAGTATATATGTCTACACAGAAAGAAGAAAACTACCTCACCAAATCGAGGAACAGCAAACTCAGCTACCCCGGAGGCCACAAGCAAGCTCCACCAGAACACTAGCCGCTCAATCGACCACAACCTGAACCTAAGGCATTCAAAGAAATAATACCTCAGCATGAATAGAATGAAAAGAAGTGGATCATTAGATTCATAAGTAATAAAAGAGGGGCTTACCAACCCCACCACAAGTGCTATAAAAAAAGAGCGAAGGTAAAATGAACAATACAGCAAGGGTAAAACACTGCCCAAGGCAAGATCAAAATGCACCAAGTGTGAGAAAGAAACAACATACCGTGCTAAAAACATGCAGCAGCAACAAGGCAAGCATAAGCCAAAATAACTACTTTATAGAAAGGAACAAACAGTCCTAACTTGCGAGTAATTAGCAGTGGTAAAGCCATGGGTCTGGGTTTGTTACCAAAAACAGTCCTCATCCAAACAACCAGACTCATAAATACTAAAGGGTTCAACGGTGGCAGCCCTAAGGTCCAACACACAAACAAAACCAGCCCAAACTGGGGCCAAAATGGTGACAACACACAAAAACAAAAAGCCCATCCTGTAACATCCCATTTCCAACTAGACCCCTAAGTGTGGTTTTTGGCCATGACTAGATCATGACCAAACCCTAGGAAGCCCAAGAAGACCAAGGAAACCTAAGAATGTGTGTGAGACCACTATGGTCTGCAAATAGTAAATTCCTGAACCTTTGTTTAAGATAACCATGGGGCATCACCAAGACTTCAAGACCCCACCATGTTCTCATCAAACCATGGTAAGATCCATTAGATCAATAAGGACCCATGGATGTCAGTCAAAAGGGTTAAGTTGACCCAAGTCTACCCTAACCCTAAATGGGTCAAACCAACCTACTTAGGGTCAATTGACCATCCCCAAGCCAAGTGGACCCCACCCAAGCCCACCTAACCCTAGAGTGAGGTCAATGGGTCACCTAGGACCCATTGGGGTCCACCCAAGAGGCTAAGTTGACCAAAGTCAACTCTAACCCTAAATGGGTCAACCTAGCCTACATTGGGTCAAGCTGGCCTACACAAGGGCCAATTGAAGTTCCCTTAGCCAAGTGGACACCACACATACCTTCATAACCATAGTGAGAGGCCAACGGGTCACCAAGGACCCATTGGGGCCAACCAAAAAGGCTAAGTTGACCAAAGTCAACTCTAGCCCTAAAGTAGTCAAGGTACCCTACTTAAGGGTCACGTGACCTCTAAAGGGCCAATACAACCCTACCTAGGCCTCAGGGGAGGCCAATGGGTCACCAAGGACCCATTTGGGCCAACCTCAAAGACCAAATTGACCTAAGTCAACCCTAGCCTAGGTTTGGGTCAAGCTAGCCCAAATGGGCTAACTCAAGCTCAAGCCCAACTCACTTGGGCTAACCATATTTTGGTGGATGAAATAAACATGTGGGCTGCCAATATGAGATTTACCAGCCAACTTAGTGACTAGGAGAGAGAGAGAGAGAGAATCTCAAAATTAAAGAATAATTTAGGAGAGAGAAAGAGGTATATTTAAGGGTATTTAGTGGAATAAGCCACTTGGACCCATGCCATCAGCCCCCACATGGGCTGGCCGACCCTTGGAAGTCATGAGAAGGAGTTGGATGGAGTGGGGCCCACCCATGCATGCATGGTGACAATAACAAAGTAAACCCTCCACCTCTCACATAGGAATTATCACCCACCCACCTCTATACTTCATCTTCTCACTCTCTCCCTCTCCCCTTTCAGTCTCACCACTCTCAGAACAAGGAGAGCAGCAGCAGAGAGAGAGATAAACCGAGATTTGGCCGTGAAAACCAAGGGAGAAGCGCCGCCGCCGCCGCAATGGTTCCCCGCCGCTCCTCACGTCGCAAGGCCGCCGAGAAGGTCCTCCCTCACCTCTCTCTTCATGTATAGATCTTAGGGATGTTTAGGTTAGGGTTCGGGCTCGAATGAGCACGAACCCAGATCTTCATTTTCAGCCATTAATGGTGTTTTGCAAGCTTCGGGTGAGGTGGCGCCGCCACCTCCGGCCGCCCTAGCCGCCGGAAAAGCTCGCCCCCACCACCGTGAGGGGAGAGGAGAAGTTGGCCGGTGGATGCGCCGCCGGAGGCAGCCGGGAAAAGCCCCGTGAAGTTCGGGCAGAGAACCAGTCGGTTTGGAGAAGATGAGCAGCTGCCGTCCATCTGCTTCAAGATCTGTGCCATGCAATAATATAAATCCAGGAATTATTTAAATATATGAATAGTGTATTTTCTGTCCCCTAAAATCCGATTTGTGCATGTCAAATTTTAGGGCCCTTACATCCTTTTTCATAAACTGTTCTCAACATGAAAATTGTAGGTCTTGGAGTCACCTTTAATTTGACATGTTACACATAATGTTTGGTTAAGTGTACTGCCCTATAGAGCCAGTTTCCTAGGGCTGGTCCTAGAGTAGGGCAGAAACTAAAATGGGTGCCTTTTCCAAACCCTAAGTCCAAATGGGCTGAAATTTTGGGCATGTAGCCTAATTAGGTATATCTAGGCTCTACCCAAAAATGGGAATTTTTGGGGAACATAAGTATATAGGTTTAGTCCAAATATGATAAATTAAATATTGTTGATATTTGGAGCATATCAACTCCACAATGCCCCAAATTTTGGTGGCCTGCCCTTAGGGGTATATTAGACCTATGGTAGAAAAATTAGACAATTTAACACTATGCATGTTGAGATATCGCACATGCAAGATCTAAAAATTAAATGGCCTTGGGCTGCAAATAGCAAAATGCAGAAATTTGAAAGTGATGCCCAAGCCCATCCAGAGGCCCAAATGACCTGCTATTTTGGGGAGTAACTGGTTTAGGGCATATTTAGGTCCTGCCCAAAAATGGGATTAATTGGAAATTGTCACTTTTGGATATTTGGAATTTTATCATGAATTTACGGAACATTAATGATGTCTAAAATGTATACTTCATGATCAACTCGACTATAATTGGCCCTTGTAATAAATTATTTAAATAGAAGATTAATTGAGGAAAATACAATATTCGGGAATTAAATCATTTATGTCATGATAGGACTCCAGTAATAATCCTAGGTCTTTCGGATGAAAACTCGAAGGACATCCTATCATGAACATCACTTAGTATAGGTCGGTCTGCAAATAGTAATTTGGGGAAAAGTTGTATTAGGATAAGAGTTGGAATAGGGTGGAGTTAGTCGTGTTGAATTGTTTGAATAAAAGTGGATGAGTCACCTAGAAAGTTCTAAGGAGTGGTGGGAATCGTGTGGATGTGTGTTAGAAGGTAAGCGAGTTCGACGAAAGATCGTCGTGCCCGCGAGAGTGAAAGGTCTAAACTACCTTAGGATTAGCCTATCACAATGTGAGAAGGTAATGGGTAAAGGAAATCAACCAACAATATTAATAAGTACCTTGCGAAAGGGAACGCTGGGCGTAATCCCAACACAGTTCCTAGTGCCCCTTGAGAGCCCTTCACAGGGAATACCGGGGGCAGTCCTGGGTTAACGTAAACCTTAAGGAACAAATCAAAAGAGTAATTTAGTAAATAGGGTTTCACACTGCACTCACTAGTTGGACAAGTATTGGAAATGGTTAAGTCGTCCCGAGGTGTTCAAAGGGGCGCCATCCCGCGGTGTTCAAAGGGATGAGGTTTGGAATAAGAGACGGACGTTTTGGTCCGTCGAGCCTTGGCTCGGTTGATACTTGTGACGGACGGGATGGTCCGGGGAGCTTTGGATCGGTTCTGATACGATAAACTTGCATGTGCATAAATCTAGTGGCGGGGCATGCGGTACTGGTCGTTCGTCACACCGATGGCAGTACGGTGCACTAGGCGGTTGTGAGAGTTAGAGGGGCCAGTGGGTTGTTTTACACTACGGTCTGGAGGACGACCCCCGATAACGCACATCCGACCCAACAAGACTGACGGGTTGTCAGCAAAGTACGTACGCGAGACTCTAGAGTGCACCTTGGACGTGTACAGAGGCGTATGAGAGGGGTCTAAGGCTTGGTAGTGTGCATACCGGCCTAGAAGCGGAGACGCCCGCTCCGCTACAGCCGTAGCCACAGCGGTGGTACCCGAGAGTGATGCTAGCTCTCAAAAAGTGGGAACTAAAGGTCTGTGTGCACAGAGTCGGGTGTGTGTGTTGCACTTGCATGTCCATCATACCCACTTGCATGTCATAGCATAATTTATTCATTTAACCCTGACACCTAAAGTATAAGTGGTATGGGACGCTTATACATTAGGCCCTGCAAAACGACCCCTTGGTCTATAAGCTTGTGTGGGCAAGTTTATAAATTAAGGTTATTTCAATATTTATATGCTGCTTGTGATAACCGACACCCCAACGTATAAAGTGGTATGGGACATTTTATACGATGGGAGCCTTGTAGAAGATCCCTTGGCTTATGTGTATTCACATAAGTGAAGGTTATATTCCTTTCTTACTTTACTCATTATAACCTGATTATAAATTGCTAGCTAGGTCCCCCTATCACCTGTTTTTGATTTATCTCCTCTTTCACGTCCTTTCCTTTCTTCCTCCCCGCTCGGTGCCTAGGAGCATGGGGGAAGGGGTGGGGGACGATAGGGCTTATTCTTTTTTAGACTAATGGTTTTCGAACCACATCATATTAGGGGATCGTGGAGCCGAGTATGGAGGAGCAGCCCAGGAGACCGGTGCAATTGGAGATAGGGCAGTCTAGCTCAGGAGTATAGCCAGCTGGGACCGTGAGTTCCGACTTCTAGTAGTTATTTTGTTTTGCTTCCGCATGAGGGATCTGTAGTGAGGATATGGATGTACCGGGCTTCAGCCCTTTTATTTCTGTACACTTTATTATTCTGTGGACACTCCCTTCGTGGAGATTTTTATATATATGTGATATGCTGTGGACTTGTCTTCTCTTGTACTGCTACTTTTGCGTCAGCTGCGATCGATTTGGTCGGCAGGATCGGCGTCTTGTAGTGACAACCTTCCCGGGTGCGAAGGTGTCACCGCAAGGCGGCGGTTCTAGGCCTAAGACCCCGGGGTTTTAAAAAGAAAAAAAAGAGGGGGTCTCACAAGTTGTATCAGAGCGCAAACCTCGATCCAAAAGTAACAGTCCACTGGGTCACCCCCGCGCGAGTTTAGTTTGGGGACAAACTAAGAAGCGGAAGCAGTGGTATGCCCATGTGGGGATCACATGTATAATTGTCCATTTTAGTTAAGGTTGAAAAAGTTCTGACGATAAATTTTGTGACGCAACCTCCAGTACTGCCTACACAGATTCCAGAAGTTGCACCACCGCCGCCGGTTCCCACTCAATTCCTACAGTCTGACATGGGACAAACTCTGACGGCTATCCTGGAAGCCTTCAGGAACCAACAGGCCCCGGCTCCGCAACTTATTCCGGGAGCCAACTGGCTCAGCATCTTTCGAGGACTCTCTCCCCCGTCCTACTTGGGCACAGAGGGGGTAATTCGGATACAGGAATGGCTAGACATCATGGAGGAGATGCTGACAGGGATACAGAGCCTTTGGGAGGAGAGGGTGCCACTGGTTGTTTCCTGCTTGGAGTCTCATGCCAAGCGGTGGTGGAAGACAGTTATGGAGACTACCTTTGCTGATAGGGAGGCTGCCGACGTGACGTGGGAGGAGTTCAGGCTCATGCTGTTGGAGCACTTTGTTCCACAGTCGGCCCGAGATGAGCTGGAGGACCGCTTCTTGCAGTTGAAGCAAGGTTCCAGGACGGTGGTGGAATACCATCGAGAATTCAACCATCTGGCCCGTTTTGCAGACTCCTACTGGCTAGATGAGGCAGAGTACACCAAGAGGTTCTACAAAGGTTTACGGGAAGACATGAGGGATGCACTTCTTTTCGTTTCGGACGGGCCTATCACTCGTATTCTGGAGATGGCAAAAAGGTTAGAGGCAGATTGGCTCACCACCAGAGGCCGGAAACGGCCAACGGAGGATCAGAGCCGGGGAGCCCGAAACGATCAGCGGCGAGGTCGTGCTCCAGAGGTACAAAAGGTGGAGGATCAGCCTCGACAGGAGGTGAGGCAGGAGCCGAGGGGGCAGGTGATGATGGCCCCTCAGCCTATTCAGATGAGAGATGTGCAGAGACCGGGAGGTGGGGCTTACACTCCGCCGGAATGTTACCACTGCCATCAGGTGGGGCACATTAAGAGAAACTGTCCCGTGAGAGGGATGCCTCCACCAGCACCACAGATTGCCCCACCGACTCAACATTTTGGAGGCCGAGGACGTGGACAAGGACGCGGATATCAGGGTAGAGATCGTAGGCCGGGAGGACAGTAGATTTATGCACTGGACCTGGCTCAACCCAGGAACTCGAAGCAAGTGATTACAGGTACGATCAAAAAGTTTTTCTTTTTTACTTAAGTTCTTTCCTTCCTAGAAAAGTAGTTTCATGAACTTGAATTATTAAAACTAGGCAGGAAAACCAGAAATAGAACTCTTAAGTGAATTTTACAATCTCAGGCATCGTCTTCATTTGCGGCAAGCCCGCACACACTCTCTTCGACATGGGTGCTTCGCACTCGTTTGTGTCGGAGACCTTTATCCAAGGGTTAGGAGGCGTGGAGAGGATCACTGCCCAGATGTTATGGATTCGGCTACCTGACGGGTCGGAGCTGTTCGCATTATCCCATTGCAACCTTGAGGCATGGATAGGCGGAAAACCCTTCGAAGCTCCAGCGACAATTCTGTTACTGCCTCCAAGCCCAGACAGATGGGCAAACAGAGCGCACAAACCGGACACTGGAGGACCTGCTGAGACTGTGTATTGTGGACCGTGGAGAGCCCTGGGAGAGGATGTTGCCCCTAGTGGAGTTTTCGTACAATAACAGTCATTAGTCTAGTATACAGATGGCTCCATATGAGGCGTTGTATGGGCGGAAATGTAGGACTCCGTTGTCTTGGATACAAGACGAGGGTCCAAAGATTGTTGGCACGGACTTTATCGAGGATACTGAGGTGCAGGTACGACTGATACATGATAGAATGTTGGAGGCGCAGAGCAGGCAGGCGAAGTATTATGATGCTCGGCATCGTCTAGTGGAATTTCAGGCAGGGGATCGGGTGTTCTAGAAGATCCAGCCGATGCATGTGGTTTCACGAGTACGTAGTCGGCGGAAGAAGCTTAGCCCGAGGTACATGGGGCCGTTCAAGGTCCTGGAGCGGATCGGTCCATTAGCTTACCGGCTGGAGCTGTCACCGGAGCTGGCCGGCTTGCATGACGTCTATCACGTGTCTTCACTCAGGAGGGCTCTACTACGCCCGGAGTTGCAGATTACGGCCACTGATGGGCCGGTAGCTTCGGATCGATCTGTACATTTGGAGCTGATACAGATCGACGACCAGTGGATACGATTCTTGCGCCGCAAGAAGATCCCGCTAGTCAAGGTCCTGTGGAGAAACCACGGACGAGAGGAGCATACTTGGGAGCCACAGGACCTGATGCAGGAAAGGTATCCAGAGCTATTTAGTCAGGTATACCTCACAACCTCTCAACATGTTCATTTTACTTTTTTTTTTAAACTAGTAAGGCTGCCCTAGGAAGAGTAGGGGCTAATCTTTTGTTTATTGGGATTTTGACTTTGCCAATTGGGCGAATTGGTCGTATATTTAGGTTTTTCCCTTTGAACCCCGCTTAGCAACCATGGCGTCGAAATGTAATCTTCCACTTCTTATGGGATGTTACAAGTTTCTTTTCTTCGGTAGAAATCCCCGTAGGCCTAACATGGATTTCGGGGACGAAATCTTTGTTTTGTTTATTGGTATTTGTAACATCCCATTTCCAACTAGACCCCTAAGTGTGGTTTTTGGCCATGACTAGGTCATGACCAAACCCTAGGAAGCCCAAGAAGACCAAGGAAACCTAAGAATGTGGGTGAGTTCACTATGGTCTGCAAATAGTAAATTCCTGAACCTTTGTTTAAGATAACCATGGGGCATCACCAAGACTTCAAGACCCCACCATGTTCTCATCAAAGCATGGTAAGATCCATTAGATCAATAAGGACCCATGGATGTCAGTCAAAAGGGTTAAGTTGACCCAAGTCAACCCTAACCCTAAATGGGTCAAACCAACCTACTTAGGGTCAATTGACCATCCCCAAGCCAAGTGGACCCCACCCAAGCCCACCTAACCCTAGAGTGAGGTCAATGGGTCACCTAGGACCCATTGGGGTCCACCCAAGAGGCTAAGTTGACCAAAGTCAACTCTAACCCTAAATGGGTCAACCTAGCCTACATTGGGTCATGCTGGCCTACACAAGGGCCAATTGAAGTTCCCTTAGCCAAGTGGACCCCACACATACCTTCATAACCATAGTGAGAGGCCAACGGGTCACCAAGGACCCATTGGGGCCAACCAAAAAGGCTAAGTTGACCAAAGTCAACTCTAGCCCTAAAGTAGTCAAGGTACCCTACTTAAGGGTCAAGTGACCTATAAAGGGCCAATACAACCCTACCTAGGCCTCAGGGGAGGCCAATGGGTCACCAAGGACCCATTTGGGCCAACCTCAAAGACCAAATTGACCTAAGTCAACACTAGCCTAGGTTTGGGTCAAGCTAGCCCAAATGGGCTAACTCAAGCTCAAGCCCAACTCACTTGGGCTAACCATATTTTGGTGGATGAAATAAACATGTGGGCTGCCAATATGAGATTTACCAGCCAACTTAGTGACTAGGAGAGAGAGAGAGAGAATCTCAAAATTAAAGAATAATTTAGGAGAGAGAAAGAGGTATATTTAAGGGTATTTAGTGGAATAAGCCACTTGGACCCATGCCATCAGCCCCCACATGGGCTGGCCGACCCTTGGAAGTCATGAGAAGGAGTTGGATGGAGTGGGGCCCACCCATGCATGCATGGTGACAATAACAAAGTAAACCCTCCACCTCTCACATAGGAATTATCACCCACCCACCTCTATACTTCATCTTCTCACTCTCTCCCTCTCCCCTTTCAGTCTCACCACTCTCAGAACAAGGAGAGCAGCAGCAGAGAGAGAGATAAACCGAGATTTTGCCGTGAAAACCAAGGGAGAAGCGCCGCCGCCGCCGCAATGGTTCCCCGCCGCTCCTCACGTCGCAAGGCCGCCGAGAAGGTCCTCCCTCACCTCTCTCTTCATGTATAGATCTTAGGGATGTTTAGGTTAGGGTTCGGGCTCGAATGAGCCCGAACCCAGATCTTCATTTTCATCCATTAATGGCATTTTTCAAGCTTCGGGTGAGGTGGCGCCGCCACCTCCGGCCGCCCTAGCCGCCGGAAAAGCTCGCCCCCACCACCGTGAGGGGAGAGGAGAAGTTGGCCGGTGGATGCGCCGCCGGAGGCGGCCGGGAAAAGCCCCGTGAAGTTCGGGCAGAGAACCAGTCGGTTTGGAGAAGATGAGCAGCTGCCGTCCATCTGCTTCAAGATCTGTGCCATGCAATAATATAAATCCAAGAATTATTTAAATATATGAATAGTGTATTTTTTGTCACCTAAAATCCGATTTGTGCATGTCAAATTTTAGGGCCCTTACATCCTTTTTCATAAACTGTTCTCAACATGAAAATTGTAGGTCTTGGAGTCACCTTTAATTTGACATGTTACACATAATGTTTGGTTAAGTGTACTGCCCTATAGAGCCATTTGCCTAGGGCTGGTCCTAGAGTAGGGCAGAAACTAAAATGGGTGCCCTTCCCAAACCCTAAGTCCAAATTGGCTGAAATTTTGGGCATGTGGCCGAATTAGGGATATCTAGGCTCTACCCAAAAATGGGAATTTTTGGGGAAAATAAGTATATAGTTTTAGTCCAAATATGACAAATTAAATATTGTTGATATTTGGAGCATATCAACTCCACAATGCCCCAAATTTTGGTGGCCTGCCCTTAGGAGTATATTAGACATATGGTAGAAAAATTAGACAATTTAACACTATGCATGTTGAGATATCGCACATGCAAGATCTAAAAATTAAATGGCCTTGGGCTGCAAATAGCAAAATGCAGAAATTTGAAAGTGATGCCCAAACCCATCCAAAGGCCCAAATGACCTGCTATTTTGGGGAGTAACTGGTTTAGGGCATATTTAGTTCCTGCCCAAAAATGGGATTAATTGGAAATTGTCACTTTTGGATATTTGGAATTTTATCATGAATTTATGGAACATTAATGATGTCTAAAATGTATACTTCATGATCAACTCGACTATAATTGGCCCTTGTAGTAAATTATTTAAATAGAAGATTAATTGAGGAAAATACAATATTCGGGAATTAAATCATTTATGTCATGATAGGACTCCAGTAATAATCCTAGGTCATTCAGATGAAAACTCGAAGGACATCCAATCATGAACATCACTTAGTATAGGTCGGTCTGCAAATAGTAATTTGGGGAAAAGTTGTATTAGGATAAGAGTTGGAATAGGGTGGAGTTAGTCGTGTTGAATTGTTTGAATAAAAGTGGATGAGTCACTTAGAAAGTTCTAAGGAGTGGTGGGAATCGTGTGGATGTGTGTTAGAAGGTAAGCGAGTTCGACGAAAGATCGTCGTGCCCGCGAGAGTGAAAGGTCTAAACTACCTTAGGATTAGCCTATCGCAATGTGAGAAGGTAATGAGTAAAGGAAATCAACCAATAATATTAATAAGTACCTTGCGAAAGGGAACGCTGGGCGTAATCCCAACACAGTGCCTAGTGCCCCTTGAGATCCCTTCACAGGGAATACCGTGGGCAGTCCTGGGTTAACGTAAACCTTAAGGAACAAATCAAAAGAGTAATTTAGTAAATAGGGTTTCACACTGCACTCACTAGTTGGACAAGTATTGGAAATGGTTAAGTCGTCCCGAGGTGTTCAAAGGGGCGCCATCCCGCGGTGTTCAAAGGGATGAGGTTTGGAATAAGAGATGGACGTTTCGGTCCATCGAGCCTTGGCTCGGTTGATACTTGTGACGGACGGGATGGTCCGGGGAGCTTTGTCTCGGTTCTGATACGATAAACTTGCATGTGCATAAATCTAGTGGCGGGGCATGCGGTACCGGCCGTTCGTCACACCGATGGCAGTACGGTGCACCAGGCGGTTGTGAGAGTTAGAGGGGCCAGTGGGTTGTTTTACACTGCGGTCTGGAGGACGACCCCCGATAACGCACATCCGACCCAACAAGACTGACGGGTTGTCAGCAAAGTACGTACGCGAGACTCTAGAGTGCACCTTGGACGTGTACAGAGGCGTATGAGAGGGGTCTAAGGCTTGGTAGTGTGCATACCGGCCTAGAAGCGGAGACGCCCGCTCCGCTGCCGCCTTAGCCTCAGCAGTGGTACCCGAGAGTGATGCTAGTTCTCAAAAAGTGGGAACTAAAGGTCTGTGTGCACAGAGTCGGGTGTGTGTGTTGCACTTGCATGTCCATCATACCCACTTGCATGTCATAGCATAATTGATTCATTTAACCCTGACACCTAAAGTATAAGTGGTATGGGACGCTTATACATTAGGCCCTGCAAAACGACCCCTTGGTCTATAAGCTTGTGTGGGCAAGTTTATAAATTAAGGTTATATCAATATTTATATGCTGCTTGTGATAACCGACACCCCAACGTATAAAGTGGTATGGGACATTTTATACGATGGGAGCCTTGTAGAAGATCCCTTGGCTTATGTGTATTCACATAAGTGAAGGTTATATTCCTTTCTTACTTTACTCATTATAACCTGATTATAAATTGCTAGCTAGGTCCCCCTGTCACCTGTTTTTGATTTCTCTCCTCTTTCACGTCCTTTCCTTTCTTCCTCCCCGCTCGGTGCCTAGGAGCATGAGGAAAGGGGTGGGGGACGATAGGGCTTAGTCTTTTTTAGACTAATGGTTTTCGAACCACATCATATTAGGGGATCGTGGAGCCGAGTATGGAGGAGCAGCCCAGGAGATCGGTGCAATTGGAGAAAGGGCAGTCTAGCTCAGGAGTACAGCCAGCTGGGACCGTGAGTTCCGACTTCTAGTAGTTATTTTGTTTTGCTTCCGCATGAGGGATCTGTAGTGAGGATATGGATGTACCGGGCTTCAACCCTTTTATTTCTGTACACTTTATTATTCTGTGGACACTCCCTTCATGGAGATTTTTATATATATGTGATATGTTGTGGACTTGTCTTCTCTTGTACTGCTACTTTTGCGTCAGCTGCGATCGATTTGGTCGGCAGGATCGGCGTCTTGTAGTGACGACCTTCCTGGGTGCGAAGGTGTCACCGCAAGGCGGCGGTTCTGGGCCTAAGACCCCGGGGTTTTAAAAAGAAAAAAAAAGAGGGGGTCTCACACATCCCGGGGCCAAAATGGTGGTGACCAAGGCTTTACACCACACCACCCCTCACAGAGCCACTGAACAAAGTCATCTGCCATAATTCACGACTCGGCCTTCAAAACCAGCCGAGAAACATCAACAACCCGAAACAAACTCATCCTAACCAACTCAGGAGAAAACACCAGCCTAAGGAAAAAAAACGTCGAGTCCACTCGACGCCGCGTTGGGTGAGTATCACTCACTCAACACCAAACACTAAGCAGGGAAGGCGTCGAGTTTACTCGACGCCGCGTTGAGTGAGCTCCACTCACTCAATGCCAAAAGATTTAGCCGCAAGTACTAAACTTTGGCCCTAAGCTAACACGCAATGCCTGCTCACAGAGAGTTGGCAACTATAATATTCCACCCAATTTTACCCCGCTATGCTACAACTTCCAAAAAAAAGAACCAATTTTCGCTTATTTCATGGACTAGCTGGACCTATTCTACCCTAACAACACTCTAACAGAATCCAACATCTACAATCAACTAAAACTAAGCCTGGACGAGCTATACATCAGAGTAATTCTGGACAAGATCTTCAGCAGCCCTAAGTTCTAAGAAGAGAACAACAATAACAAAAAAAACTAGCTACCAAAAAAATAAGATGAAGAAAATCGACTTGGCAATGGCAAAAAGCACCACTTGCCTCTACTTTCCAGGAATCGGCATCTACACTCCTCACTCATCACCGGAAGCAAGATCAGCCACCTATGAAAACAAAAATCCGGAGCTTTTAGAGGGAAGACATGCTAACCCGCAAAACCCTAGCAATAAAGACAAACCTAGAACTTGAAATACTTACCCTAGGGAGGTAAATCCGGGCGAGAGCAGTCCAGATCTGCCCTTACCCGGGAAATCTAGCCTCTACACCTCCAGAAATCGTCGACCGGAGCTCCATCACCTCCGTCGCCCGATTCCTTCACTTGGAGCTTTTCGTCGGGTTAGGGGAAAAGGAATAGGGATATATAGTACTATTATCATATTCGTGCTGGGGATATATAGTATCCTAACAACATATATGTTTCCTAACAGCACTATCATCATATATGAATAAATAACCGGCCACTAGCAACTATCTTAACATATATAATCAACCACTTGAGCTCCAGCACTCAAGCTTAAACATATACATATACATATATATACAATATATATATATATATATACATACATATGAAGCCAAGCAAAACCGGCCACTAACGCGAAAAACAAACGATCTCGTAATTCGACGAAACTCGCACCGTAGCTAAACACCCATGCTATGAAAACAACGGGGAAGTCGAGAATAACATCCAACGATCAAAACTCGGGCTAACATCTCCCAAAGCCAAAACACGAGCATTCCCTGAGAGGCTCTGTCGAGTCACCAAAACAGACTCCGGCTAGTTGGGGAACAAGCCACTAAGAACTCCTCAAGAGCTAAGACCACGCTCTAATAATGGCAAAGGCCGAAAACACGTCAACGTAATGCCAAACAATGATTAAAAATCACAGAAAAAAAACCGGGGGCGTTACATCACCTATCCAGTACCTCTCGCCAGCTTTTACTATTCGCACGTTGAGGGCCTCTCGCGAGCCCGAGGTTGTACAATTGGCATCTTCACGCATCATTAAGAGGGTGTTTTCATTCTGAAAATTTTTCTTTGTCATTCTTCATTTCTTCATTATAATTAATAGAGGAAATCATCGCCTTGTGCGCGACGTCTAGGTACATGTGTGGCTTAGGAGAGAATCGTCGTCTTGCGCGTGGCGTCAAGGTCCTTTTGCGACTCAGTGAGTTATCTCCGCCTGGTGTGCAGCGACTAGATCGTGTTGTGATCTAAGGGGAGGCTAGCAGCAAGATTTATGAAGAGATATGCTATAGTCGGCTGGTGCTTGTTAGATGGAATGGTGAAATCAAAAGTTTATATTTTTCATAGCCTTGATATCTAGCTCTATGAAGACACGTTGTATTCTGTTTTAACATTTGGGAAATAAAACATCATCATTATTATTCTTATGATTTTCTAAGAGTTTATCTTTGATTATGAAAAATTAGCTTTGATTTTTGCAATTAGTTCACCGAGGAAAAATTGTTTAAGATATAAAAATTGTTAACCCTTCCCTATTCACCCCCCTCTAAGGCCGCCTCACGATCCAACAAGTGGTATTAGAGGGAGGTTACTACAAATCAGTTTCACCATTGGGAGTAATCGCGCATAATGATCACATATTTCTAAGGGACAAGGGATTAGTAGACCTCTCGTATTCACTGGCACAAATTATAACTATTGGAAAACTTAAATGCGATGTTTTCTAATTGCCTTTAATATTGAAGTATGGGGCATGATAGAACAATGTTACACTCCACCTACAACTGTAGTTGGAAGTGTGAGTATGGAAAAACCCAAGGACAAATGGGATGATACTGATAAGTTAAGGTTTAAAATTAATGTTAAGGCAACGAATGCTTTATTTTATGCACTAGATATACCTTAGTTTAATCGAGTATGTGCATGTGAAACTGCGTGTGATATTTGGAACTTACTTGAAGTTACTCATGATGGTACAATGCAAGTGAAGGACTCAATGCTATTCCAGTTAGAATCATTGTTTGAAAAATTCAAGATGGAGGATGATGAAGACATAGACTCTATGTACACAAGATTCAGAAAAATTGTAAATGAATCTAAGGTTCTTCGAAAGAGTTTATTAAATGGTGATTTAGTAAGGAAGATTCATAGATCGCTTCCCCTGAAGTTCAATCCAAAGGTGACTGCCATCTCAGAGTCATAGGATCTAAAGACCCTTCAAATTGAGAATCTCATAGTAAATTTGAAAAATCATGAGGTCGAACTAAGGATTCAACAACAAGAGTATAACTTGCAGCCGAGAAAGAAAGCATTGGCGTTTAAATCCAAAAAGGAAGAGGAGAATGAATTTGATGATAATGATGAAGAAAGTGAGTAAAGCCTGTTCGTCAAGAGGTTCAAGAGTTTTATGAGAAATCTTGGAAGAAGAAATTCTTTCAGAAGGTTTTACAATAAGAAAGGAAAAGCCAAAGTTGATGGAGTGGATGATGAAGAGCGTCAACCACTTGAGTGTTACCATTGCAGAAGAATCATACATATCAGGAGTAAGTGCCCAAAATATCTGAAAGAGTTAAAAGAGAAAAGGCACAAGAAGAAGGATAAAATGAAAGTTTTTAAGGCTAAAACCTGGGATGATGTCACATCTGAGGAGTAATGCGGATCAAGTTCAGAAACTGACGAGTAGGCCAACATGTGCTTGATGGGAAAGAGTATCTCATCATCTGATGATGAGAGTAGTGTCTAGAGTGACACTGAGGTAACTACTCCAACATATGATGATTTATTTTCTAAGTTTTTAAGAACTTGTAAATATTTTGATAAAAGCTTAAATGAAATTAAGTTTCTCAAGTCTAAAATAAATGTTTTGTTAAAAGAAAATAAAAACAAACTATTGAATTAATTGTAATTAGGAAGGAGAAAGTGATTGGTCAAGAGGACTGTCACTATTTAACAAGGATACTAGAACTAGAAAAGATCTTGCTAAGTCCCGATTTCAAGTTGATTCACTTTCAAAGGAAAAAAAGGGATTTAGTAAGGTCTCTAAAATTATCTCAATATCATATATAGAGTAGTAACCATTGCAGAAGAATCAGACATATCAGGAGTAAGTGCCCAAAATATCTGAAAGAGTTAAAAGAGAAAAGGCACAAGAAGAAGGATAAAATGAAAGTTCTTAAGGCTAAAACCTGGGATGATGTCACATCTGAGGAGTAATGCGGATCAAGTTCAGAAACTGACGAGTAGGCCAACATGTGCTTGATGGGAAAGAGTATCTCATCATCTGATGATGAGAGTAGTGTCTAGAGTGACACTGAGGTAACTCCTCCAACATATGATGATTTATTTTCTAAGTTTTTAAGAACTTGTAAATATTTTGACAAAAGCTTAAATGAAATTAAGTTTCTCAAGTCTAAAATAAATATTTTGTTAAAAGAAAATAAAAACAAACTATTGAATTAAATGTAATTGGGAAGGAGAAAGTGATTGGTCAAGAGGACTGTCACTATTTAACAAGGATACTAGAACTAGAAAAGATCTTGCTAAGTCCCGATTTCAAGTTGATTCAGTTTCAAAGGAAAAAAAGGGATTTAGTAAGGTCTCTAAAATTGTCTCAATATCATGTATAGAGTAGTAAAAAGGCCTTTGCAAATCAGTGTGTTAAATTAGTCGATGAAAACACCTCCTCGAAAGCCCGAGTTCGTGATTTAGAAATGGCCATTAAAAAGTTTGGAGTGGGCTGAAAATCACTGGATATGATTTTGGCGAACCAATGCTATGGTTCAGCAAAATTTGGGACCAAATACACTTCTGGAATTTATCACGTGGCGATAACCACTATCACCGAGGATAGCAAAAAGTTTAAAAATCGTTGTTTTCCGATAAAAACACAAATTTTGCTGTCACTGCTACTTCCAGCAAGAATTCTCAAAATGTTTTGAACAATCCTTCAACATCTTTTATCACATGTGCCAAATGTAATAAGTTTGGACACACCACTCACACCTATAGGAAGACAGGCTACTATGTTGTTAAATAAATCTGGGTACCTAAGACATCCACCTACTATATGGGAGGTACCACTTGGGTAACAAGATCTTTACTCTCATTTGAATCTAGGTGTGTTGGCAGGTTAAGGACAATGAAGATGTGTGGTACTTGGACTCAGGATGTTCAAAACACATGACGAGGAATAAGTCAAAGTTCCTTAGACTAGAAATTAAGAAAGGAGGAGTAGTTACTTCTGACGACAATAGTAAAGGAAAGATCATTGGCATTGGAGTAGTAAGTAACAATTCTTTTACTATATCAAATGTTTTGTATGTTAAACGTTTAAAACATAATTTGATTTCAATCAGTTAGTTATGTGATATAGGTCTAAATGTCTTATTTTACTCATCCACAAACCTTTGTAAATTTTTTTATTCCAAAACAAATGATATTATTCTTACAGCTCCTAGGTCACAAAATGTCTATATGATAAAATTTCATGATTTATCACATTCATCATTAAAGTGTTTTATGTCCAAAAATGAGGAGTTAAAGTTATGGCATAAGCGACTTGGACACTCTTGTTGATGCTCGAAAATAGCACCGGCTAGTTAACACAGAGGGGGTGTGTTCGATCTCACAAGCTGAGTGGAGAAAAGGATAAAGGCTAGGGGGAAGAGGAATGAAGGAAGCTTCTGAGTTCTCGAGAGTGGAGCAAGCGCTTGTCAATGGGGTTGCGGGGATAGAGGAGTGAGTGCTGAGAGTAGCGGAGGAGGTTGATCAGGAGCTGTCGAGCAGACGGGTACTTGGACGGTTGTGCTTTCAGGTTGATGCAGAGAGGAAGCTGAGCTGAGAAAAAGAGATGGGGTCGCTAGCAGCGGCAATAGAAGACTTCCCCCGCCGCGGCTTAAATGCCACTCTTGCGATGGGCTTTCCTTTGATTAATAGCGAGAGTTACAACTTGCTAATACACCTTTTCAAGAAAGTAGTAAAGGGTACAAGAAGGAAGCTGGCGGCTAAGGAAGAAGTGCCAGAAGAGGCCACGCAGACTGAAGAACGTAGCCGGCAGGCCGCACGGTTAAGGGAAACGGGAGACCGCGCAGACTGGAGAACCAGAGGCTAGCAGGCCGCGCAACTAAAGGCATAGAGGGGGTGCAGACTGAGAAACAGAGTCAGCAGGAGGTGGGCTTGCTGTCTGACTTCGAGCATGAGAATCTTGGAGATGATCCCCCCAACCCCTTATGAGAGGCATGAGGGTCTATTTATAGGCCCGAGGAGGTAATGGTTTGCGGTGACGTTACCCCCGGTGAGACAGTAACTTGAGCGAGAAGGAGACGGAGTCCACCGAGTCCGCAATAGGCCGCGCAGACTGGGACTTTGTACTGAAGCCGGTGCTACTGACGGTAAAATGGGAGACTTAGTGTCGGACCTCGAAGCGGGATCGTGGAGTCTGTCACTGCTGAGCTAGGACTGTCCGCCTGCTGCTGGGGTGGCAGATGCTGGAGGCAAAGCGATGGACTGCAAGGAGAATCCGCTGAGTCCGCCACGGCTGAATTGAGCGAGCTATAAGTGGTGCGAGTAGGAGAGTACCCGCGGAGTCCTCCGAGTCCGCAAGATGTTATGCGGACTGAGACTGTCTTCTGGAGGATCTACTGCCTGTTAGGCTGGAAGGAGTCCGCTACTGCTGACTGAGTCTGCGCCAAGGCCGTGGACTGAGGAGGAGTTGACCCTGCTACTGCCGAGAAGCTGGCGCTGGCTAAGGAAAGGAGGACTGCAAAGAGAGTCCGCCAAGTCTGCCGAGTCCGCAGATACTGCAAAGCTGAGTCCGCTTACGTTGGAGATGGAGAGCCTGGCTGTTGCTGTTGGGGTTCAGCGGTGAAGGCGGACTGGAAGTCTCGACCGCACATTGAGTCCACCGAGCTTGCGATAAACGGGACGTTACTGCTGGTCTTGGCGGGTAGCCGGAGCTGGAGTCCGCGCTCTATAGGCGGGCTGGAGGAGTCGGCTGCTCGTGATGGTAGGTGACAAGGGATATGTGACCTGCCCGACTGACGAGGCAGACCGTACGTGCTGGCGAGGTGGAGACGGAGGTAGCCGGCTGGCGGCCTGGGCGGATAGGTAGTTGAGTCCGGCAGAGAGAGTCTTGCGGAGATAACCTTGCGGTTAAGCTGAAATAGGGGGTGGCCTGCAGAGGCGCATTGCAGAAGCATTCCGCGGCCCCTGCCGACCAAGGGAAGGTGCGCGGCCTGATCGGTCAGACCGCTGAGACCGCGCAAGCTGCGTGGCCTGAGCGGAGAGAGAATTCTATCCGCCCTCCCTAGGGCATCACGGCCTTCAGGAGGAACCTGGGGCAGGACGCGACGAGCGAGCTGGCTGCCTTGGGAAGGATTGCCGATTTCGGGGTTAACATAATCCCCGCACTTTTTTAAGTTCCGAATAGAACTTCGAAAAAGTTGGAGACTCACGAAAATCGTGATCCACCCCAAAGAAAAGAGAAGGGGGCAAGGAGAGATAGAACCTGAAGCTTCTCCTTAGGAGTTTGGTGATGCCTGTCTATTTTCCTGCAAGAGGAAAGTTATGGTAGACATGTATGGGTGATACATCTTATGCGTACCTGAGTTTGCCTTTGCAAAATGAAGAAGATGTGTCTTCCACTAAGTTCTGCAAAATGAAAGTGAGAGGAAAACATAGAAACATAATAACTTGCAAGTACCTGATGGAGGCTTGCAAGCACCTGTTATCCTCTGCAAAAGGAAGGATGAATAGTATACAAGAAGTAAAAATGAGCTGCAAGTACCTGAAAGGAACTTGCAAGTCTTTGCTGGTTTCTGCAAAAGTTACGTTTAGAAACAAATTCGGGAGTAAAGAAAGCTGCAAATACCTGAAGGCAACTTGCAGGTATCTGCTGGTCTCTGCAAAAGAAGAGTTAAAAGTAGGCACAGTATATGAAAGTAACTTGCAAGTACCTATGAAGAAACTCACAAGTATTAGATGATCTCCGCAAAATGAGAGTTAGGAACAAACATGATATATGTGAGTAGCTTGCAAGTACCTGTGAAGCAACTTGCAAGGGTCTGCTGATCTCTGCAAGAAGAGAGTTAGGAGCAGGCAAGACATGAAAATAGTTTGCAAGTACCTGTGAAGAAACTTGCAAGGATATGCTATTTTCTACAAAGTGAGACTTAGAAACAGGTACTGTGTACAAAGAATATGCTGCAAGTACTTGAATATGACTTGCAAGTGTCTGCTAACTACTGCAAAGAAAAGAGTGAGCCGTAGGCATAGAATAATGAATTAAACTGCAAGTACCTGGATGAGGCTTGCAGGTGCCTGCTGATTTCTACAAAGAGAAGATTTAGAAGCAGACAATATACAAAAGAAGCTTGCAAGTACCTGGGAGAAGGCTTTCAAGTGTCTGCTAGTCTCTGCAAGAAAAGAGTTAGGAGCAGACATACATATATGAAAGGAGCTTGCAAGTACCTGAGAGAAGGCTTGCAAGTGTTAACTGTTTGATAAGATAAGGTCGATATGACCAAATAGTAGAGGAAGTGCCAGATACATCTTGGTAGAGATTTGAGCAAGCAATGTATATAAGATGAGCATAAGCAAAGTGAATGCTGGAAATCCTTTTGGTAGGTTGGATTAACCTGTTCACCTGTGAAAGAAGGTAGTTGACAAAAAAGAGGTCTATACTCGGAGATGACCAAGAAAGACTGGATGCTGCCACAGGAGATCACCCATGGGCCTTATGCATCGCTTGCCTGAGAAAGGTCATCCCGAGTATAGTCCTACTCAAAGAGGGCTGGCCGCGCATCCTCCAGGAGTGCACAAAAGAGAAAGGAAGGGAAATCCTGAGAAGGACAGCTAGAGGCACTGATCACATGCTTAGGGTTACTACATCACTAATCAATGAGAGTGGTTGCGCCAAGAGGCCTACATCTTGTATGTGGATTGATTAGTGGAGTTGAGGACCCCGCGAAAGCATGGATTGGGAGCACTAGAGAACACTCGGCCATCACAGTCGTGAGATGATCGAAGTGACAAGACTACGCTTCGTCGCCATTTCTTGTCAAGCAAAGATCACCGTAACTGTGATGTATCCTAACAGAGCACAGCAGAGCTAACACATGGGGCCTCCCTAGCACGCACTCTGTGTTAGATATCGGCTAGGATCCAAAGTCCAGTATTCCACCGCATGAGAGTTTGATAGCCCCCACAACACAAATATTTGAAATCTCCCTGCGATATGTGGTCACTGTGGTCTTACGCCGGAATCCAATCACAAAGGGGCCTATAGCAAGACTCGGTGACATCGCTATGGCTCAGTGATCTCTTGGAGAAGAGAGAATATAGGAGGAAGCAATACAAGAAGGGAACTGTGTCAGTATGAGATCCTGATGCGTGTAAATCGGCAAGCGCACCGGTCGCACAAGTAATAAAGTTTGGGAATAAATCCCCGAGTGTCGGTCTCTTGAGGAATGCAATTTGCATAGAGCGACAACCGTTCAAAAAATATTGTTATGAGGGTTATTCTTAGAAAAAGAGTAAAAGGGGACTTGAGAGATTGTGGTTATTTGATCTAATAAACTAATTAAAGCTATACGGGTCGAAGGCACCGCTTCGCAAGGTGAGGTGAGTGTATCGGCCGTGATGTCGAACTTCGGTTGGGCGAGTGGCCGGAAAGCTAATGGGTGGAAGTGTTCTTGTGCGGAGTGCAATCGGGTGAAACAAGAGTATGGAGTGGATGTGGAGTGGGCGAGGTGCATTCACACACACAACATACAAGCATAAGAAAACTACAAACATCCCATTAGATATAGAATAGAACATGTACTTCATTACAATGTTATATCATTCCACACAACAGAGGAAGGGGAAGAAGAGTAAACCAATAGAGGGTGAAGATCCACTGCAGGTCGTGGCGGGAATAGCGAGTTGTCAATCCGCTTCCGGGCTCAATCCCAGGAGGATTCCGGTACAAACGAGCTGTCACCTCGAAGGCCTTTGAGTTCGTTCTCTAGGTTTTCTTCTTCTCCAACTCCGGTGGAAAGCTTGAAGTTGAGGTCGTCAATGGACGGGAGCTTCGCCGGAGGGTTTGGAAAGCTTCGGAATAACCGGCTATGGATTCTCGATGAAGGTAGAGGTGATGGAGCTACTGGAGAAGTAAAATGGCGCTTCTCGCACACTCCCCGATCGCAAAAAATGATGGGCGTTGACCTAAATTGCGGAGCAGGCCCTTAAATACGGAGGCAGCAAAAGCAGAGCGCACGATCAGTGGCGCACGGCCAGTGGTCGTGCGCACTGTAGGTCGATGATCGTGCGCCATTTCCAATTAATCCTGCAACCTGGACAGAAATATCAGCAGATATGCGCACGATCAGTGGCGCACGACCTGTGGTGGTGCGCACTGAATCCACTGATCGTGCGATTGGTTAGGACAGATTTGCGGAAAGCAAAGGGTAAACACGCACTAGTAGTGGCGCACGACCAGTGGTCGTGTGCACTACGGCCAGAGCTCGTGCGATTACTCGGGCAGAATTAGGAAAAAGGAGAATGTAATGCGCACGATCAGTGGCGCATGACCAGTGGTTGTGCACAGTAAGTCCAGTGGTCGTGCGCAGTGTTCATGTATCGTTGGGATCTCTCGAGCGGTTCCGGGGCATGCACACGAACCCTGCACTAGCAAAAGAGGCAGATAGGCCACAAAAAGTGCACACCACATTCTCAAGACACGGCTAAAGAACAACAAAAACACAGAAATAAATAAAGCACACAGAAACAGGCCTAAAGTGCACATAATCATGAAATAGGCACGTAAACAAATAAAAGCAGTTATAGCTCTCAAGTGCAGTGCTAAGACGATAAAACTGGCCCAGATGAGTTCAAATATTAGTGAAAAATTTGGACTCATCATACCCCCAGACTTAACCATTTGCACGTCCTGAGCAAATCATCACTCCGTGGACTAGAAAATAGCTAGCTAGCTCAGAAATTTCAAAAAAAAAGTATGACGAGAAATCAAATCTATCATGGTCATAGAAGATATAATAGAAAAATATTTTAATTATACTACATAGTTTAAACTATTCGACAGGCGTAAATAAATATTGTATTTGCTCAAAATTAGAATTTTGGAGAATCTTGCGATCATGTGTAGGAAGAAAGTAGGCAGGCCACTAAGGTGAGCATTGCCAAAGATCGTAGCTCGTGATCACCTCGAAAGATATCCATCAATGTCGGGGACCATACGCTTGCACATTCACACTCTCTCCACGGCGCGTGTTAGACTCAAGCGTGAATTAGTAGGACTTGTAGGAGAGAATGGGGCTTAGGCTAAGGTTTGGTAGTCAATGATAAACATGAAGGCGACACGCAACCAAAGCGAGCGAACAAAAACCTAAACCAATACAGCCACTTAGAAATGCACGTATAACACACCCCAAGACTGAGCTTGAAATCCAGGCGTGTACACGGCCTAACCCGACCAAAATCAATAAATATGATGGAGATAGAATTCTCAAAGCAATTCTTTCAGATTTTTCTTTTTCTTTTTCGCTTTTCTTCTTTTTCTTTTCGTCGTTTGCAATCCCCAAACGTAGCAATCAAAACGTTTACGAAGTCAGCACCATATTACACGATTTCCACATATCACAACATCATCAAAATAGTAAATTTAAACAAGCTCAAGCATTTGATTGTGATGGTGGGTTTAGCTTCAGGCCTTGGTGAATGTGAGTGGAGCTGGATCAAAGAAGGGGTAGGCACAAATTTGGCATGCAACGGTTAACGGGTAGGAATGACTAAAGAAGGCTCAAAATAGCCAAAATGATGGCCTACGTCATGCTCACTCTTGACTAACCGGGCACCAATGCTTCAAGCATAGCTTAGGGAAAGTTCTTAGCCACCGAGAAAGATGATCCTTCCTCCCGACTCGAGAAATACGAGTCTAGTGGCGGCTACACACATTCCTACATTATCGTTCAATTACTCAAGATTCAGATTTTGAGTAGTACAAACAATATTTACATATGCAGAAAAATATAAATCTACGAGCATAAAGAAAAATTAAATTTATACTCGTTCTACACAAACCATGAGTACTCAATTAGTAGCACATCATGAGTTTCAAACTACTCTATACTGAAATCCGAAGCTAGTAGCACTATTTTAAAGTTTACACAAAAATAATATATTTGACTCGAGCTGCACGCGTGGATAAGAGCGCACTCGTGTGGGTGATTCAGTGTGTGCGACAAAGATAATGAAATAACTAAATAAGAGACTGGTATGCAACAAAATGTGTTGTGTAGTGACCACAGACATGTTATCCCCACAGACTTAAATTCGATAACTAGTAAAAATGAGCATTCCAAATGGGAAAAAGAGCTAGGGTAGGAAGCACATATGCTCAAAATTGAGCATACCAGTCATGTGACGAGATGTCCAAGTGCGGCCAAGTTGCCTCGCCTCAAAAATTCCTGCACCTGCGATTGAAATATGCACGCAAAACAAAATGTGGACACACAGATATATATATATATATATATATATATATATATATATATATATATATATATATATATATATATATATATATATATATATATATATATATATATAACTCAAAACACAGCACAGGACCAAATGGTCCAACTTAGGTTGTCTCCCGAAAGAGACTTTTGTTTACTGTTCTTAAGGTGGACCAAATACCTGTATTAGCAGATCATATAGTATATATAAAAAAAACATTCGGCTCCCAGATGGGCACCCACAAAAATATAGTTGTCTCAATTCCGACCCGGCTACATAAAGGACAAAAATTTTTGTTTTAATTTAATAAAGCACGAAAAATAAAAACAGAAGGTGTGGTAGACTAGCTCTATGGTGAGCACCACTCACTCCCCCTCACTATCGCTGTTGTGAATCTCGATGGGCGACGGACGAGGAACAGTCGCTGATGGAGCGACACGAGTGGGTGGTGGTCGAATGTTCAACCCGCCTCTCACTGCTTGCTGATAAATATAGTCTTTTGGAACACCCTATTACTAATTTGGGTCAGGATCACTATGTCTCTAGGAATCAATGCTTCACCTCCTGTATAGCCCAATAGGTCAATTAGAATTGAGTCTAAGGGTTAGAAGTCTAGGTTTGGAAGCTGCCCTGAAGACCAAGATTTTGTGTTTGGAGACTAAGTCATATCGTCGAGCTCAGCACGACGATTCGTCGAACTCCGGTCGACGATCGTCTAGCTCAACTTTGACAGATCGTCGAACTCCATTCGACGATCGCTGAGCTCAACTTCAGTATATCGTCGAACTCCATTCGACGATCGGTGAGCGCAGGTCGACGATTTTGACTCTGCTTTGGATCTTTATCTCTGAGCTCAGTTCGACGATCTTTGAGCTCAGATCGACGATATTTTTGCTGTATATTTCTAGATCGCTGAGCTCAGCTCGACGATAGCAGAGCTCAGTTCGACGATTTCAGATAACTTCAAGGATGTTTCTAAATTCAAATTCAAATCAGTTAAGGAGTTATTCTGCAATTAATTCAGAGATTTCCTAGCCGTTTTCATTCATTTCTGGACCAAGTTTCAAGGGATTTTTCAAGGAATATTTCTGTGGACTTTCCTCCAGAAGAGATTATGCAATTAAGGATGCAATTAATGCAGGCCAACGGCTATACTTGAAAGAGAATGTTATTCTATTCTGTATCAGAGAATAATAGAGAAGAATTTTTTGAATCTTTCATAGAACACACAATACACAGAGAGACACACAATTACAGAGACACATTCAAAAATATTTTGTCTCAAGGAATTCTCAAGAACACTCATCCAAGGAGATCAATCTTGTCAGAAATCTTCAGATCTATTTAGTTTCAAAGTGTTCAAGGCCAACATATTTCAAGACTCCAGACATCCAATATTTCAGTCATTGCTGAAATCATCTATTATTGGAGTTCAATCTTTGAAGGCCTATCACCCTCAGCAAAGCTTTTCTTCCTGAAGATCTCAAGGATTCAGGGGGAGCTTTGACATCAACAATCCACATAGTATTCTCAGTTGTTTGAGAAAGAGAAGACTTCCATCACTCTCTCACCCCCTCTCTATAAAGGGTTTCTCAAACTCCCTTCAAAAGTTTGAGCTTGGTTTTTGAGCACCTTGTCAAAAGCTCATTGGTGGCAAGACACCTGATCAAAAAATCTGCATTGGTTTTTGAGCACCTTATCAAAAGCTCATTGGTGCCCAGGACACCTGATCAACTCATCCTGCAGTGGATTCCTACCTAGGGTGGTAGAAGAGTGGATGTACCCAAGTTTAGGGGAACCACTATATTTCCTTGTGTCTTCTGGTTTTGCTTGTTTTCATTTTTGTTTCTGGCTTTGATTTATCTGTGCTTAGCTTTTGTTTAACTTAGTGCTGTGATTAGATTTATTATTGCTTCCCTGCTCACTCTTATTATAACAGTTGTTGTAAAAAGTTTCAAAGCACCATATACTCTATTCAACCCCCTCTAGAGTATATCAGATCTAGCTGTACTTTCAATTGGTATCAGAGCCAGGTTGGTTAAACATACCATACCTGATTGGTTGTACAAGCTAACACTTGAACCCAAAGATCCCTAGTTAGATCTGTTTTTCTTTTGTAGTTTATTATTAGATTTTGTTTTCACAAATCATGGCCCAAAACAAAGATTATGCTAGCACCAGACCTCCAGTGTGCAATCTATCCAAGTTTGCACTTTGGAAAGCAAGGATCAGATTTTACATGAATTCTATTGACGAAGATATCTTTAACTCTGTTTTGACAGTATGTCCAAGACCCCCAGAGAACACAAGTACAAATACTGTTCCACCTCCATCAGGAACAGATGCTGATATCAAGAGATGGAAGGTAGCTGATGCCAAGGCTATGAACATCTTGGCCCAGACAATGTCTGATGACATATTTCAAAAGGTTGCTGAATGCAATTCAGCAAAGGAAATTTGGGACAAACTCTCAGAAATAGTCTCAGGCTCAGCTGATGAGAGAAAGGATAGGAGATCCCATCTCATCTCTCAATATGAGAATTTCAAAAAGGGAGAAACTGAGTCAGTGGGAGACATGTACAACAGGCTAAGTCTAATTGTCAGTGAACTCAGAACATTGGACAAAGAGATCTCTCTAACAGAACTTAATGACAAGATCCTAATGTGCTTCCCTAGCACTTGGGATTCAAGAATCTGGCCAATTAAGGATGCCAGAAGTCTGAATGAGATCACTACTGAAGCTCTATTGGGTAAGCTCAAATCTTATGTGCTACTCATCAAAAATAGAGAGGAAGAACAGAAGGCTGCCTCACCAGCCATAAGAAAAGAGAAGACCATAGCATTCAAGGCAACTAAAGATCTGCCTGAAGACAAAGCCACAGGCAATGATGAACTACTCAGCTTGTTGGCCAAAAGATTTTACAAAATGGCCAGAAAGGATTTCAGAAGAAGATCATACAAGGAGCAGGATAAGCCAAGGTATGACAAGTCCATTAGCAATAATAAAGACATTATTTGCTTTGGTTGCAGGAAACCAGGGCACATAGTTCCTGACTGTCCAGAGAACAAGAACAAGGACAGAAGGGACATGAAAGAAAGGAGAAAGACTCCAAAAGGAATGGCAATGGCAAACCCTCTTCAAGCAAAAACAAACATACAAGAAAGGGGTTTGTTGCTGAATCCTGGAGTGAGACTGAAGAAGTGTCGGAAGCCTCATCCAGCTCCAGTGATGATGAGGATGATGCAGAAGAAAAGGAGTTCTGCATGATGGCAATCAATGCCTCACAGCATAATTCAGAAGAAGAGGAGTCAGAGTCAGATTCAGAGACTCAACCTGAAGAAGATCAGGTAATTGGTTCTTTTGATTTTAGTTCAGAGGATTTTAAATCTGAATTTAAAGCACTATGTTTAGACCTGCTAAAGTCTGAGAAAGAAATTATCTCTCTCAGAAATCAATTATCTGAACACAATACTTTAAAGTCAGAAAACCTCAAACTCTCTCAGGAGTTGTAGTGTTGTAGGGAACAGATAGCTTCACTGAAAAGTGAGCTCTCTGAGGCCAAGAAGCTTGAAGAATCCCTCAATAGGAGAAGCATCAAGCTGATGGACATCACAAGCACAGTGAACTCCAGATTCAACAGTACACTGGGCTTGGGTGCTTCATCCAGCCAACCCATAGTTCTAACAACTCCAATCAAATTCATTTCTGACAAAGGAAAGGGAGTTGTAGAGGTTGCTAGGAAAAATTCTGATCTGCCCCAGAAAAACAAGTCCCAGCAGAAATCGTCGAACGGAGATCGACGATCGTCGAATGAAGATCGACGATCGCTGAACGCAGCTCGACGATCTCAGGCAAAATCGTCGAACGCAGATCGACGATCTCAGCCAAAGTTGTCGAACGCAGGTCGACGATCTCAAATACCTGACCTCAGCCATAGTCGACCGTTGAACGGAGCTCGACGATCTGACCCAAGATCGTCGAACGCAGCTCCAAGATCGTCGAACAGAGGTCAGAGCTCTGGAAAATTTTTCAAAGGCAAATCAAAATTGAATCCTAAGGGTCCTTCATCCCAAATCTTTAACCCTTATACTGAATGGATTATACCTCCAAGGAGATATCATCCTGAAGGATATAAGAGTCAACCTGGGATGTCTTTCATTTTAGAATTTAAAGGTTATCAACATAGGCCCAAGGTAAACTGGGTCAAAAACAAATGAATTGTCTTATGTGCAGGTGAAGACCTATCCAACATCTAACCAGCAATGGTATTTGGATAGTGGGTGCTCTAAGCACATGACAGGGAACAAGGACAACCTCACATCCTTCAGAGCCAAGCTTGGACCCAAAGTTATCTTTGGTGATTCAAACTTTGGACAGACTAAAGGATATGGTGCAGTCCAGATTGGTTCAGTAACTTTCAAGAAGGTAGCTTATGTGGAAGGACTGAAGCACAACCTAATTAGCATCAGTCAGCTGTGTGATGAAGGCTACCAGGTGACCTTCAACAAAACCTTATGCAAAATCAAGTCAGAGGACAACACAACTGTGTTGACAGGTAAAAGGAAAGGTAACATCTATCTAGTAGATTTTCTTCCAACTGATGTAGATATCTGCTTGTTTAATTTTGTCTGTAGACCAAATATTTTATGGCATAAGAGATTAGGACACCTAAACCTTAGAACTATTGCTAGGCTATCCAAGGACAACTGTTGGGTACATTGGTCAAATGTACCTGATTTGAAGAAGCCTCACCTAACTCAATGACATACATCATAATGTATTTGATGTTTGTTTGAGTTACTTGTGCAGGTTAGGTATACACTGGATTGAAGCTAAAAGTTTCTAAGTCCATGTGTCGACACCCAGAGGGAAAGTGTCGACACTTGAGAAAGCTTGTGTCGACACCCAGACAAGCAGTGTCGACACTTGGAGTAATTGTGTCGACACCTGGGAAGAAGAGTCGACACCAGACAGAAAGTGTTGACACTTGGAGCTGTGTCGACACTCAGTAAAGAAGTATGCAGAAAAGCTGTGTCGACACTTAGCAGAAGTGTCGACACCCAGAAGAGCTGTGTCTACACCAGAAAGTGTCGACACTTGGAGTTGTGTCGACACTCAGCAAAATTCTGCAGAGACTAAGTACAAGTGTCGACACTCAACACAATGTGTCGACACTCAAACAGCAGAGTCAACATATGAAGAATGTGTCGACACTCAGCACAATGTGTCGACACACACTCAAAGGAGTCAACACTTGAAGTATGTGTCGACACTCAGCACAATGTGTCGACACACAACCAGAAGAGTCAACACTTGAAGAAAGTGTCGACACCCAGCACAATGTGTCGACACTTAGTTGAAGACTCTACACTTGAAGAAAGTGTCGACACAAGGAGCTGTGTCGACACTTAGCAAAGAACAGAAAAGTTTACAAAATATTCTAAGTACAAGTGTCGACACTAAGGGAATGTGTCGACACTCAGCTGAGGAAACAAAATTGAAGACTTGTGTCGACACCAAGAAGTAGTGTCGACACTTGACAGTTTCAACACATGAAGATGTGTCGACACAAAGGAGATGTGTCGACACTTAGAAGAATACAGTTAAAGAATGAAGAACAAGTACTTGTGTCGACACTCAATTTCAGTGTCGACACATGCAGAAGTATCTGTGTCGAGACATACAAGGAATTGTGTCGACACCTTGTAGACTTGTGTCGACACTTACACAACATGTGTCGACACTTGGTCTATAAGTGTCGACACTTAAGAACAGAAAGTCTCGACACTATCTGACAGTTAGAAAATTTCAAGAAGTGACTGGTTGATATGACAGCTGCCGATCCAGCCGGTCTACAGCAACTGTCAGAGAAATCAGAAGTCTGTTATGAACCGGACCAGCCGGTTACCATGAAGGAAGCCTATAAATAGGCACTCACAGTTTACAGAAGTGGTTGTTATGATGATCAACACAAGAAGATCTGGCAGTCCAACTGCAGATCTAAGAAGTTGGAGAGAGAGAGCTCCAATCAAGAATTCAGTCTTTGGAACTAAGGCTGAGAAGAAGGATTCAGAATCTTCTGGATCTCAAGAAGCAGAGGTCAAGGATCAACTGCAAAGGATTCAGACTAATTCAGTTCTAACTCAAGAAGCTTTGAAGGAAGCTAAGTCAGTTTGGATCTAGCTGAGTTCTTCCAAGAACTCTTCAAGAAACTCTCAACTCCTCTCTTATTTTCTGAGTTGCAGAGTTAATTATTGTATTTCAATTTTAACATGTAGGATCCATTGGATCTGAGAGAATTGTAAGCCTATATTATAAAGGCTGAGGGTAGGGCTTGGTTGCCTGAGTGTAGGAGTTGAAGAACTCTGAGTGTAGGCCTTAATTGGCTGAGTGTAGGCCTGGGTGGCTGAGTGTAGGCCTTTGTGGCTGAGTGTAAGGCTTTGGGCCTGAGGTGTAGGAACCTTGTTGGGTTCTGAGATAGTGGAGAAGGTTGGCCGAATCTAGTACACTGCTAGATAGGCGAAGGGGGAAAGTGGATGTACCCAAAGATTGGGGAACCACTATAAATTTGTGTGTCTGCTGTGCTGTGCTGTGCTGTGGATTAACTGTTTATATTCTGTTGTTGCTGTTAACTGTAAAACTCTGTGAGATAACTGTCTTGCTGCCAAGTAAGTTTCAAAAAGGTTTAGGTCACCTATTCACCCCCCCCCCCCTCTAGGTGTTTAGGTACCATATCTTTCAAGTGGTATCAGAGGGAGGTTCCTCAAAAAGGACTAACTGTCTGAGGAGATCTAGTTTGGCAGACTCAGTGTAAGTCAGAACACAGTTTCAAGAAAATCAAGAAACATGGGTTCTTCAGAGAATCACAAGGAATTGGGTTCAATGAAACTGCCCATATGCAGAAAGGAGATTTTTGGAATCTGGAAAGAGAGGGTAAGGCTATTCATGGAGGCCTCAGACCCTAGAATCTACATCACAGTCAAAGAGGGGCCATATGTGCCCATGAAGATCTCAGTATTGGATGCAAATCAGAGGACTCCAAAGGATTTCTCTGAGATGACCAAGGATGAAATTGTCCTAGCCACTATGGACAAAAGGGCACAAAACATAATAGTAAGTGCCATTGATGATGCAACTTTTCAGAACCTAATTCACTGTAAAACAGCAAAAGAAATGTGGGATACCCTCATTGTCTATATGGAAGGTTCTGAAGAAGTTAGGCAAGATAGAAAGTCCTTGCTTAATCAAGAGTATGAGAGCTTTAGGCAAGGAAGAGGAGATAGCATCACTGAATGCTACAAGAAGTTCTATAGAATTGTTAATGAACTCATGTCCTATGGAAGAGAGTTCACTAACTATGAATTGAATGATAAGTTCTTGAGGTCCCTAACCAAAGATTGGGACACTAAGATCTGTGCCATCAGAGAAATGGCAAAGTTGGGAGAAATTCCTCCTCCCACACTGTTTGGCAAGTTGCTGTCTTATGAGATGCAGCTGTCTGTGAGAAAAGAGGAGGAAAAATCAACAAGGACTGAGCACAGGGAAAGGACTGTTGCCTTCAAGTCAGAAGTACCTAGAAAGGGCAGGACTAAGTCATCAACTCCTCCTCCAGAGGTAGTTGAATCAGAATCAGATGAGTCTATTAGCACAAAGTCTACAAGCAGTGAAAGTGATGAAGACTTTGCTGCATTCACCAGACATTTTCAGAAATTCCTGAAGAAGAAACAGTGGAGGTCCAGACCTTCATTTTCCAAAGGGAAAGAAGTCCAGTATCAGGAGAAGAAGCCTTCAAAGAAGGACAAGAAAAAGACAAAGACTAGCAAGGCAACTGGGTCTAAGATAGTGTGTTACTGCTGCAATAGACAGGGTCATGTTATTGCAGATTGTCCTGATAGAAGAAAAGAATCCAGTGACAAAAAGAAGACTCACTTCAAAGGAAAGAAGGAGAAGTCCTTTGTTGCAAAGAATGAGAAGACTCTTTCAGACATTTCTTCTTCAGACACTGAGACAGATGCTGAAGCCTACATAGGGCTATTTGCTGAAGAAGAAGAGGAGTTTATGCAGATCATGGAATCAATCTATGAACAAGAAGAGTGTCAGTGCCAAGGACTGATGGCATTGACTGAAAGTACCAAAATCCTGGAGCAGCCAGGACCTAGTCAGGTACAAAGTCCAACTCAAAGTTCAGATTTCAGTACTAGTTCAGAGTCAGATTCATCTTCATCAAGTGATGGAAGTGTTTCTGAATCTGAGGGAGATATTCGTCAGCTCTTAGATGAATATAAAGTACTGTTGCAAGCCTATAAGAAAAGCAAGTCCCTTGCCAAAAGTCAGGCAAAGGAAATTGCTGATCTAAAGGCAGCTGCAACAGACTTTGAGAAGGAATTTGATCAAAAGCTCAATGAGGTAGCCAGGCTGAAACACATTACTGTGATTCAGATGGGAACTATCACTTATAAAAATGATCAAATTAAGTTACTGGAGATCAATCTCCAGAAGGAAAGAGAGCTAGTTGCTAGGTTTTCAAAACCTAAATCAGTGCTACCCTTGATTGATGAATTTGTTCATCATAAAGGAAAGGCTGGATTGGATTTTATTAAACCAGCTAGGACTGTTCAGGATCAGTCCAAGTCCAAGGGCAAAGCCCCAACATTCAATAAGCCTGCTGTAGCCAAGACAGCCAAGTCTGTACCTAAGCAAAGGTACAACAAGTTTGAATGCTGGTGCTGTGGCAAAGTTGGCCACTTTGCCTTGGACTGTTGGCACAATGCAAGTGCCAATAGGAGTAGCAAGCTACCTAGTGGAAAGCCAGTAGGTAGTTTTGTCAAGTTGCAAACTAACAATCACCAAGGACCCAAGATTACTTTGGGTTCTAAGGTTCATTAATTTGTTTTGCAGGTGAATCCAAGTGACCATACCCCTACATGGTACTTGGATAGTGGATGTTCCAGACATATGACTGGAACAAGGGGACTACTGAAGGACTACATTCCAATCAAAAATGGTCCTAAAGTGACCTTTGGTGGTTCTGAAAAAGGAATCATCAAAGGGTTTGGTAACATCTCTTCAAACCTTGTTACCATTACTAAAGTGGCTTATGTTAAAGGGTTGAAACACAACCTCATTAGTATAAGTCAGTTAAGTGATGTAGGGTATGACATCTCATTTGTTAAAAATGGTTGTCATATCAAGAGGTCAAGTGATCAAGAGATCATTTTGACAGGATATAGAAAGAGGAATGTCTACTGCTTAGACATTATGATTGAGAACAATGGTTCTCCTGTTTGTCTTGTAGCTGATGAGACAGTCTCTCATTGTGTCAAGTGGCACAAGAGGCTAGCTCATCTTAACTACAAGACTATTAGCAAACTCTTTAGCAAAGAGTTAGTGAGGAATGGTCCTAAAGTTAAGTGTGTCAAAGATGGCATTTGCTCAGCTTGTCAAAAGGGCAAGCAGACTAAATCCACCTTTAGAAGCTTAGACAACAAAGATGCTGTGAGGTGTTTATACCTCTTGCATATGGATCTATTTGGTCCAATGCCAGTTCACAGCTTAGGTAGGAAGGTCTATACCTTTGTAGTTGTTGATGACTACTCAAGGTTTTCCTGGGTGTTCTTCTTAAAGCAGAAATCTGAAACACCTAGTGTCTTCCATAGCTTTGTTAAGCAAATTCAGAATGAATTGAACTGTACAGTGGTCAAAATTAGAAGTGACCATGGTACTGAGTTTCAGTCTGAAAGCATGACAAAGCTGTGTGAAGACTATGGGATATTTCAAGAATTCTCTTCACCTAGAACACCTCAGCAAAATGGCATTGCTGAAAGGAAAAATAGGACCTTGATAGAGGCTGGTAGAACCCTATTAAGTGATTCATCACTGCCAGAGTATTTCTGGGCTGAAGCAGTTAACACTGCATGCCATGTGATAAATAGGGCTACCATCACTAAAAGGTTAAACAAGACCCCCTATGAAGTTGTGAAAGGCAGGAAACCAAATCTATCCTATTTCAGGATTTTTGGTTGCAAATGCTTCATACTTAACAATGGAAAGTCTTACCTAACTAAGTTTGCTGCCAAGTCCCAAGAGGGAGTTTTTGTTGGGTACAGCAATAATAGTAAGGCTTATAGAGTCTACAACTTGACTACACAAGTTGTAGAGGAGTCTGTGCATGTAGTTTTTGATGAGACACAACTAATTAACAATGAGTTGTCTAGCAATGTATGCAGCCCCACAGGTCTTACTAAGAAGATGGACAAGCTAACCATAGAAGATGTACCTGCTGCAAGACAGCAAGTAGAAGGAGATGGCTTATGTCCAGGGGGAGAACTACATGTACAAGGAGCTGAAGAAGTACAAGGAACTCAGTTTGATGAAGATGCTGAAGAAGTTCAACCAGAAGTAAGGATGCCTCCAGCCAACAGGCATCTAAGAGATCATCCAGTAGAGCTGATAATTGGAGATCCAAGACAAGGTGTTCAGACAAGGAGCAGAAATCAGAATGCTGTAGTATATTCAAGTTTTCTGTCTCAAATAGAACCAAAGAAATTTGAAGAAGCTATACAAGATCCACAGTGGACTGAAGCAATGCAGGAAGAGCTTAATCAGTTCAAAAGGTGCAAGGTTTGGGACCTGGTTCCTAAACCTAAAGATCACAATGTGATAGGAACAAAGTGGATCTACAGGAATAAGTTAGATGAACAAGGAGTCATCATTAAGAATAAAGCTAGATTGGTTGCAAAAGGATATAGGCAAGAAGAAGGTATTGATTTTGATCAAACCTTTGCTCCAGTAGCCAGACTGGAAGCCATAAGGATGTTCTTGGCCTATGCAACCTATCAAGGATTCAAGGTATACCAAATGGATGTCAAGTCAGCATTCCTAAATGGTAATTTGAAAGAAGAAGTCTATGTGGAGCAGCCTGCAGGTTTTGTTGATCCAACTCTACCTCATTATGTCTATAGACTTAGGAAAGCATTGTATGGGTTAAAACAAGCCCCTAGAGCTTGGTATGAAACCCTATCTAGTTTCCTCATTGAGAACAAGTTCTCAAGGGGGAAAATAGATAAGACTCTATTCCTTAGGGAATCAAGAGGCAAAGTCATACTTGTCCAAATATATGTAGATGACATTATATTTGGGTCTACTGAAAGTAGCCTATGCAAAAAGTTTGCAAAGCTTATGCAAAGTCAATTTGAGATGAGTAGTATGGGAGAACTGAAGTTTTTCTTGGGTCTCCAAGTTAAACAGACTGGAAGTGGTCTATCCATATGTCAGTCCAAGTTCACCCTAGAACTCATAAGGAAGTATGGTATGGATTCATCCAGTACCATGAAGACTCCTATGGGGTCAAGTATGTCTCTGAGCAAGGATGATGCAGGGAAACCTGTAGATGAAACCTTGTATAGAGGGATAGTTGGCTCCCTACTATACTTGACTGCAAGTAAGCCTGACATTATGTATGCTACATGTGTTTGTGCCAGGTATCAAGCCTGCCCTAAAGAGTCTCACTTGACTGCAGTCAAGAGAATCTTGAGATATCTAAAGGGCACTCCCTATCTAGGCCTCTGGTACCCTAGGAATGGAGATTTTGATCTAACAGGCTATTCAGATGCATACTTTGCAGGATGCAAAGAAGATAGAAAGAGCACTACTGGATCCTGTCAATTCCTAGGTGGAAGACTCATTTCATGGAGTAGTAAGAAGCAAACCAGTGTGGCTATCTCCACAGCTGAGTCAGAATATGTAGCTGCAGGAAGTTGCTGTGCTCAACTTCTGTGGATTCAACATCAGCTAGAAGACTATGGATTTCAGGTAAGTAGAACTCCACTTTACTGTGATTCTACAAGTGCTATTTCAATAGCTAACAACCCTGTATCTCATAGTAGAACTAAACATATTGAGATTAATTATCACTTTCTTAGGGAGCATGTAGAAAGAAATGATATTGCACTTGAATATGTTAAAACTGATAATCAGATAGCTGATATGTTTACTAAGCCCTTAGAAGAAGCTAAGTTCAATAGGTTCAAAATTGAACTAGGTATGATAAACTTAGACTAAGTTTACAGAACTAAAAATTGGCTAAGTAAAAAGGTGTCGACACATAGACAAGTCTATGTCGACACAGAATAAAAGTGTCGACACTTCAGGAAAAAGGTGTCGACACATCTAGGAATGTAGTGTCGACACTTCAGAATGTTAGTGTCGACACATGACAAGTAGGTGTCGACACATCCCAAGTGGTGTCGACACTTAGTATTTACTCAGAATTTTTCTAAGTAAAGTCTCGACGATGTGTCGAGTTATGTTGTGTCGACACATAACCAAGTGTCGACACATAATGTCTGTTGACTAAACTTGTGTCGACACATGAGTGTCGAGACATTATAAGTCAGTGTCGACACTTATTGCCAGTGTCGACACATCTTTAGTAATCCATCCCGCCTGTTCGTCTTCAAACCAGAAAGGTATAAATAGGATTCTGTCTTTGTTTGTCGACAAGCTTTCAGAGTTTCGAGACCAAACTACTGTGTCGACATTTCTCTCTTCTAAAGACTAATTCTACAAACCCTAATGGCACCCAAGCTCGAGGAGAATGTTAATGAAGGCTATGAGCTCGTTCGTGACGCATTCGACGATGGTGATCAAGAAATCAAATCGGTGGTAACCCTAGTCACCGATTCTGGATTGGAGTACCTGGTTTCAGAATCAACCAAAATATGGAAGAAGGAAGTTCTAGAATTCCTTACTGGAGCTTCTGTAGACGACTCAGGTTACAGAATCAAATCAAGAGTGCATGGCACCAAGGTCAAGATTTCACCCAAATCGCTGAGAAAGGTACTTCAGCTACCTAAAGTTCAAGAAGAAGAGGAAGTGACTACATCCAAGACCAGAGAAGCACTTACCTGGTGTGGTCTAGATCCTAAGCTGAAGATAGGATCTGTATTCAACAGGAGAGGAATGAATACCCAAGGAAAGTTCCTGTCAGAAATTGTGGGGAAAAGTTATTCTCAGTAAGACTGGAGGGCATGACAGGGTGTCAGCCTCCATGTTCAGTATTATGACCAGAATTATCTTCAACCTAAAAACAGACTGGTCAATGGTTGTCTATGAGAAAGTTAAGGAGAGTCTGAAGAAGCCCAATCTGGGCAGAATACTAAGTCTCTACCTGGCTGGTATAATACCAGAGGTAATGAGCAATGCTGCTGGTACTAAAATCAATCACATGAGAAGGATGGATATGAGGATATTTTCAAGATGGGAAAGAGTGCTGTCTAAGGAAGTTCCTACCCCAGAAAAGCAAGTTTCTAAGAAAGATTCCCCTCCAAAGAAGAAGAGGAAGATAGCTCCTGTGACACAGGAGTCCTCCAGCAGTTCAGGTAGTGAAGAACTAGTTGTTTTCACTCCTGATAGTCATGAGGAAGTGGCTGCAGAGAAGTCTCCTGCTCCTCAAGAGACAGCTGAAATCCAGGGGGAGCTGCCCACAGCTAGCCCCATGCAAAGGGATCCAAGCCAGGGGGAGCCTCCAGCTGTAGAACAACCCTCTACACTGGAGAGTGAGCAAGCTACACTCATTATCCAAGAGGTACTTTCTGACCTCAATACTTTAGATTTTTCTGTAATAGATTCTGATTTGTCTGATGTCCATCAGCAAACTCAGCAAGTAAATCAAGAACCAGATGTTGTTCCTGATAAAGTAGTTGAAGAACCAAGTACATCTCCTGCACAGTCACCTCCTGAATACACAATGGAAGACCTCTTTCTAAATTTAGATCAAGAGGATTTTGACATGGACAAGAATGCTGCTGCTGAAGAGAAGGGTGCTGCTGTTGAGGGGGAGAACTTGGAAGTTCAGGATGAGCCTTTAAGGCTAGACACTGAGAAGGCACTAGATGTGCAAGCTGAAAAACCATCAAGCCCTAAGGACAGGGTGAATATAGCCAGTACTTCAGAGTCTGAGGAAGATGAGGCTGCACAAGCTAAAAAGAAGAAACTCTATGTCTTCAAGAGGAGAAGTCAGAGTTACAAGAAAGCCTTACAATCCATAGCCCCACAGCCCATAGTTCAACAAGCCCCAACTGTTGACTATAGTGCTCTACTGATTGCACTGCAAATCAAGATGGATGAACAAAGGAAGGCTATAGAAACTTATGTTGATGAAGGGCACAAGACCCTACAATCTGATCTGGTACAGGAAATCAAGTCCATAAGGTTTGAAATGAACCTTAATAAAAAGGAGATGACTGACTGTTTTACAAAGGGTGCTAATGCAGTGGTCTATCTGGCAACCCACCAAGAGAAAATAAAGTCTCAAGTAGATGATATAGCACTGAAGCAAGGCTATGTGCTGGAAAATCAGTTGAGAATGAATGATAATTTGACTGCATCCCACAATGCTATAGTCACTGAACTGAAAAATAAGCCAGCTGAATCTTCCACATCTGCTGCTGCAAAGGCTGAATTTGATAAAGCATTTCAAGATGAAATTGCTGCTGTCAAGACTGCAATTAAGGATTCACAGAAGGTCATTTCTGAACAGCTTACAAAGCTTAGACCTTATTTTAAGGATGGCATCAGGTACTTGGACAGCCAAATCAGGTTCCAGAAAGATGATGTAAGAGATCATGTTGAACAAGAAGTCATAAAGGGGGAGAGGGTGTTAGTCAAAGCTAGCTCTGACCATGCCAAATGGATTTCTAACTCCATCAGAGCTACACTGGGCTATCCTCCCCTGTGTGATGATGATAATGTAGCTGAATCAGGTATTCAAAGTGCATATCTTGGAGGTGAGCAACAGGAAGTAGCTCAGGTGATCTATCCACCTCCAGATTTTGACATGGTTCATGCAGAAGTAAGCACAATGTATAGTCCAACTACTGGAAAGCCTAATGTTGTTCTGGAAAAGGTTGTTCAACCTGTTACAGCAGCTATGCAAGAGGCTATGGACAAAGAAGAAGAGACAAGGCTGTCAAAGAAGAAGTTCAGGGAACTAGCTGAGCAAAAACCTGATTTTGAACAGTGGAGCCCTACTTCTAGGAACATCATTCTCACAGCCTGGAAAGCAGCCAAGGACAATGCACATGAGAGGAACAAATGGTTCTCAGAAGCAGAATGGAGGAAGCATGAGATTAGGCAGGAAGCCATTGTCCAGTATAGAAGGAAGGCTAAGTTAGGAAAGCTACCTCCTACAGCTGTGGAGCCTAGCAAGTACTTTCCTAAGCCCTATCATTACTTTGAGAGACAGAAAATCAAGGCTGAAGAACTAAAGAAGAAGGACTCCAAAGGAAAGAAGACTGCTGATACTGAGCCTGCTGCTGCTGCTGCTGTAAAGGCCAAAGTACAAGCTGGGAAAGGCATAGTTATAAAAGAACCTGATCAGAATTAGACTAAGATTAGACTGAAGAATGTTGTAATCTGTTACATCTAAACATTTTTGTAAATCATTGACAATGTATTAAACACAATGTTTGAACAGTTTTTGATAAATATATTTCATGATTGTTCAGTAGAATGTGTCTAATTCCTGTTTGTTCTTTAATGCTGAAAGAGTATACATGTGTGCTTTATTACATGTTTAAGTTTACCCTGTTGACATATACCTGTTTTACATCATTCTCTAATTTTTAATTATGAGTGATGTATATCATTGACTAAGGGTTATGACTTCTCCAAATAGGGGGAGATTGTTGGGTACATTGGTCAAATGTACCTGATTTGAAGAAGCCTCACCTAACTCAATGATATACATCATAATGTATTTGATGTTTGTTTGAGTTACTTGTGCAGGTTAGGTATACACTGGATTGAAGCTAAAAGTTTCTAAGTCCATGTGTCGACACCCAGAGGGAAAGTGTCGACACTTGAGAAAGCTTGTGTCGACACACAGACAAGCAGTGTCGACACTTGGAGTAATTGTGTCGACACCTGGGAAGAAGAGTCGACACCAGACAGAAAGTGTCGACACTTGGAGCTGTGTCGACACTCAGTAAAGAAGTATGCAGAAAAGCTGTGTCGACACTTAGCAGAAGTGTCGACACCCAGAAGAGCTGTGTCTACACCAGAAAGTGTCGACACTTGGAGTTGTGTCGACACTCAGCAAAATTCTGCAGAGACTAAGTACAAGTGTCGACACTCAACACAATGTGTCGACACTCAAACAGCAGAGTCAACATATGAAGAATGTGTCGACACTCAGCACAATGTGTCGACACACACTCAAAGGAGTCAACACTTGAAGTATGTGTCGACACTCAGCACAATGTGTCGACACACAACCAGAAGAGTCAACACTTGAAGAAAGTGTCGACACCCAGCACAATGTGTCGACACTTAGTTGAAGACTCTACACTTGAAGAAAGTGTCGACACAAGGAGCTGTGTCGACACTTAGCAAAGAACAGAAAAGTTTACAAAATATTCTAAGTACAAGTGTCGACACTAAGGGAATGTGTCGACACTCAGCTGAGGAAACAAAATTGAAGACTTGTGTCGACACCAAGAAGTAGTGTCGACACTTGACAGTTTCAACACATGAAGATGTGTCGACACAAAGGAGATGTGTCGACACTTAGAAGAATACAGTTAAAGAATGAAGAACAAGTACTTGTGTCGACACTCAATTTCAGTGTCGACACATGCAGAAGTATCTGTGTCGAGACATACAAGGAATTGTGTCGACACCTTGTAGACTTGTGTCGACACTTACACAACATGTGTCGACACTTGGTCTATAAGTGTCGACACTTAAGAACAGAAAGTCTCGACACTATCTGACAGTTAGAAAATTTCAAGAAGTGACTGGTTGATATGACAGCTGCCGATCCAGCCGGTCTACAGCAACTGTCAGAGAAATCAGAAGTCTGTTATGAACCGGACCAGCCGGTTACCATGAAGGAAGCCTATAAATAGGCACTCACAGTTTACAGAAGTGGTTGTTATGAGGATCAACACAAGAAGATCTGGCAGTCCAACTGCAGATCTAAGAAGTTGGAGAGAGAGAGCTCCAATCAAGAATTCAGTCTTTGGAACTAAGGCTGAGAAGAAGGATTCAGAATCTTCTGGATCTCAAGAAGCAGAGGTCAAGGATCAACTGCAGAGGATTCAGACTAATTCAGTTCTAACTCAAGAAGCTTTGAAGGAAGCTAAGTCAGTTTGGATCTAGCTGAGTTCTTCCAAGAACTCTTCAAGAAACTCTCAACTCCTCTCTTATTTTCTGAGTTGCAGAGTTAATTATTGTATTTCAATTTTAACTTGTAGGATCCATTGGATCTGAGAGAATTATAAGCCTATATTATAAAGGCTGAGGGTAGGGCTTGGTTTCCTGAGTGTAGGAGTTGAAGAACTCTGAGTGTAGGCCTTAATTGGCTGAGTGTAGGCCTGGGTGGCTGAGTGTAGGCCTTTGTGGCTGAGTGTAAGGCTTTGGGCCTGAGGTGTAGGAACCTTGTTGGGTTCTGAGATAGTGGAGAAGGTTGGCCGAATCTAGTACACTGCTAGATAGGCGAAGGGGGAAAGTGGATGTACCCAAAGATTGGGGAACCACTATAAATTTGTGTGTCTGCTGTGCTGTGCTGTGCTGTGGATTAACTGTTTATATTCTGTTGTTGCTGTTAACTGTAAAACTCTGTGAGATAACTGTCTTGCTGCCAAGTAAGTTTCAAAAAGGTTTAGGTCACCTATTCACCCCCCCCCCCCTCTAGGTGTTTAGGTACCATATCTTTCAACAACCTTGTTAGAGGACTACCTTCTGTCCCCTACAAGAAGGAAGGACTCTGCAGGGCTTGTCAATTAGGCAAGTAAACTAAAAACAGCTTTAAGTCACTTAATAAGAGTGATTCACCTAGGATATTGTATCTGTTACACATGGATCTTTTTGGACCCATCACAGTACAAAACCTAGGAGGGAAATCCTACACTTTAGTAGTTGTAGATGACTTCTCTAGATTCACTTGGGTGTTCTTTCTAAGGAAGAAGTCTGATAACTTTAAGTGTCTGACAGAGTTTCTCAAATGTATACAGATTGAGTTCAATACTCACATTGCCCTGATCAGAAGTGATCATGGGACAGAGTTTGATTCTCTTCTTATGCAAGAGTTCTGTCAGAGTGAAGGGATCAGGCATACTTTCTCAGCTCCTAGAGCTCGTCAACAAAACAGGGTAGCTGAAAGGAAAAATAGAACCTTTATTGAATCTGCCACTACATTATTGTCAGATGCTCATCTACCTCTATCCTTTTGGGTAGAGGCAGTGAACACCTCCAACTATGTGCTGAATAGAAGTCTGATACATAAACTAAAGGGAAAGACTCCCTATGAATTAATCAAAGGTAAGAAACCTAAAGTTGACTATTTTAGAGTCTTTGGTTGTATTTGCTATATTCATAATAATGACAAGAAATATTTAGCAAAATTTCAAGCCAAAGATGATGAAGGAGTGTTTCTGGGATACTCCATGATCAGCAAGGCTTATAGGGTCTATAACAAATCATCTTTAAAAATTGAGGAATCTGTTCACATTTCATTTGATGAATCTAACATGTCTTTCAAGGAGAAGATTTCTTCTACCATAGAACCTTTGCAGGAACATTCTCTAGTTGAAGACTTGAACAAGTTACAGGTTACTCAAGAGGATGAAAGCAGTGAAGATGAAGGAAATGCTCAACATATTGAAGAACAACTTGAAGAGCCAGTTGTTGTACCACAAGAGGAAACAACAACACAGGTTGGTGAACAATCAACACCCCCTGTTGATTTAGTAACATCAAGAGACCATCCAATTTTCCAAATAATTGGAGAAATCTCAGCTGGTGTGCAAACCAGAAATCAGGTCAACCAAAACCTGTTGCACACCTGCTTCCTATCTCAAATTGAACCTCAGTCCATTCAAGATGCAGAGCAAGATCCACACTGGATCATTGCAATGCAAGAGGAGTTGCATCAATTTGAGAGGAACAAAGTATGGGAACTAGTGCCAAAGCCTAAGGATCACTCAATTGTTGGAACAAAATGGGTATTCAGAAACAAATTGGATGATCAAGGAGTAATTATAAGGAACAAGGGAAGGCTAGTTGCTCAGGGATACTCTCAAGAAGAAGGAATAGACTACGACCAGACCTTTGCACCAGTTGCAAGATTAGAAGCCATCAGAATATTTCTAGGTTATGCAGCACACAAAGGCTTCAAGGTATATCAGATGGATTTCAAAAGTGCATTTCTAAATGGAGACATCAAAGAGGAAGTTTATGTCAGACAACCTCCAGGTTTTATCTCTCCAACTTTTCCTGATTATGTTTTTAGACTGAATAAAGCATTATATGGTCTCAAGCAAGCTCCTAGAGCATGGTAAGAGACCCTAGCATGCTTTCTCTTGGAAAATGGTTTTATTAGGGGTAGAGTAGACCAAACTCTTTTCATTAGATCCTATAAGTCTCATACCCTACTAGTACAAATTTATGTAGACGATATTATTTTTGGTTCTACTGACTCCAAATTGTGCAGAAGGTTTTCTAACCTGATGCATTCTAAATTTGAAATGAGTAGCATCGGTGAGCTATCCTTCTTCCTAGGATTGCAAGTCAAACAGCATGCTGAAGGCATCTTCATTTCTCAAACCAAGTATGCAAATGAACTGGTTAAGAAATTTGGCATGTTTGAAGCATCTTGTATGAAAACACTCATGCCTACTAATGTTGTATTGGATGCTGATGAACATGGGAAACATGTTGATCAGACAACATATAGAGCAATGATTGGCTATTTACTGTATCTTACAGCTAGTAGACCAGATATAATGTTTGCTACATGTATATGTGCTAGGTTCCAAGTAAGCCCTAGAGAGTCACACCTAACATTAGTAAAGAGGATTCTCAGGTATGTTAAAAGTTGTCCAAATCTAGGTCTCTGGTATCCAAAAGATTCAGCATTTGATTTAACTGGATTCTCTGATGCTGACTATGCTGGATGCAGAATTGACAGGAAAAGCACCAGTGGAACTTGTCAGTTCCATGGTGACAGACTTGTCTCTTGGTTTTGTAAGAAACAAACATCTGTGTCAACTTCAACTGCTGAAGCTGAATATATGGCTGCAGGCAGTTGCTGTTCACAAATCTTGTGGATTCAAAACCAACTCCTAGACTATGGCTACAACTTAGAGAAGTCTAAAATCTTTTGTGACAACACCAGTGCTATTTTTATAGCTCAAAATCCAGTCCTCCATAGTAGGACAAAACACATAGAGATTAGGCATCATTTCTTAAGGGATAATGTTGAAAAGAATAAAATTGAATTACAATATATCCCAACTGATTTACAAATGGGAGATATTTTCACCAAGCCCTTGGATGAAAAGAAACACACCTTCTTCCTAAATCAGTTAGGAATGTTAGATGGAGGAAGTCTTAAATAATATCCAAGATTTTGAAAACTTAAAAATTGACCAAGACTAGGCAAACATTCTGATTTTTCTTAGTGTCTAGAATTTTTCTGATCTTTGAACTGCGCTCGACGATTTGCCCAAAGATCGTCGAACGGAGATCGACGATTTCCGAAATCGTCGAACTGAGTTCAGCGTCTCTAAGATAGTATGAACTATCTCTTCAGGTCAACGATCGTCGAACGGCGCTCGACGATTTTGTTCTCTGAACAATCGTCAAACGGAGCTCGACGCTCTCCAATATCGTCGAACGGAGATCGACGATGTTGAAGACTCTTCAGATTCCTTTAGTAGCCTCGATCGTCGAACTGAGTTCAACGATCTTTCCAATTCTGCGTCGAACCCTAATATGAAACTCATTTTTCGCCGTCGTTCTCTCTTGCGCTTTCGATTTCTCTGCAAGAATTTTCTTTCCCTCCAAACAGTTCTACACTTGGTCGTTTTGTTTGTTGAATTTTTACAGGTACCCATGGCTGTGTCAGTTGTTGTTCTTGCTGCTATGAAGTTTGATGCTGGTTTTGACATCGACATGGAATCATTCAGCACAACTGACCAGGTTTTTCAATATATATTGGGATTATTCAAAGACCAGAACTTGACTGTCATAATGACCACCAGGATCAAGCTGGCATCTGATGAAATAAAGGAGAGTGTTTATACTGCCCATAATCAAGATAACAATACCATTGTTGGGTCTATATCTGGAACACTGGTACCCTTGACCCCAACAATTCTGTCAGAAGTTTTTGAGTTGAGAAATGGAGAAGATACTGCTGATTTATCTGGAGATGAGTATTCTGAACTGCTTGCCAGAATGGGTCATTCAGAGGAAAACCCTAGCAAGCTCTTCAAAAGGAACCTATCTGTGGAGTACAGATTTATGGCAGATGTTGTTGGGAAAGTGCTACTGGCAAAGCACTCTGCCCATGATACAATTTCAAGGTATCAACTCTGCCTCATGGGAGCTCTTGTAGATAAGAAGAATCTAAATTGGGGAGAGGTTTTCTTTGACCTCATCAAAAAGAAAATCAACAAACGTTTTGTTAACTTTGGGAGAATCATTGGAGTGTTTCTGCAGCACAGGTGCCCTGCATTGCTGGTCTCCTCTGGAATTCATATAAATGCCTCCAAGAGACTGTCTTGTGCCCTCTTTGGAAAGTGGGACAGACAAATCAGCAAGCACAGCAGGCCCTCCTCCAGTACTCCTTCAGGCACAAGGACTCTAAGAGTCACTCCTCCACAGGTCTCTGCCCCTGCAGATGACCTTCCTACTGTTGTTGCCTCTGCTCCTCCTCCTCTAATTCCATCCCTTCCCATACCATCTACCATTCCAGCTCCATCCACCATCATCATATCCAGTCCATCTCCAACATCCACACCATCTCCAGTACCTAATCTACCACCACTAGAAGAACAATTCCACCCATTATTCTCCGACCCTCCACCAGATGTCACTTCATCACCCTCTCATCCATCCTTCACCCTACTTGATGATTCCTTTATGGATGACTCCCCATCATCTCCTCCTGAGCTACCCTCATCCTCCACCTCCTTTCAAGACCTTCTACACCAAATCATTGACCAACCAACATTCACCCCATCTATCTCCATCCCTCTATCCTCCATATCCACCTTTCCAACACCTCAGCCATCCCTTCCACCATTCACCAGCTCTCCTCTACCAGAACCATCAGCTGCTCCTATATCTTCTACCTCTGCTCCAGTAATCCTTGAGCAAGTAGACCTCCCAGCCCTTGTTGACAGGCTGTATGAGTTGCTTGCCCCCAGGCTCTCTCTATTGTTGGAGACCTCCTTGGCTCCACTACACCTGTCAGTGGCAGCCCTCTCTGCCAGGTTCTCTTCCCTCTTCCCTCAGGCAGCACCTACAGCAGTGTGCCTTGATCCAAACATGTCTGCATCTAGGCAGGGGGAGATGCCATATGAAGTGAGTCTTCATGCTGCTGCTGCTTCTGTGACTGCTTTTGTGAGCCTATCTACTGCTACTGCTGCTGTCTTTGCTGCCCCTTCAGCTCCTCCTCTTGCTGTTGTTGTTGTTGTGCCTCAAGTACAAGTTCCTCCTACTGTAGTACTTGCAATAGACCTCAGGTCATTGCTATCAGTTTTTGATTCTGCATACTTCAGCTGTCTGCCAGAGGTCAATGCTGTCCAGCCTCCAGAAGATTTATCCAAGGCACTTGTGCCATTTTCTTGCGGTGACCCAAGCATTATCACCTCCTTTGTAAATTCAGTATTTGCTGCTGCTGAAAATGTTGATGCTGCTGCTTCTTCTGAAGAATGTGTTATTGTTGCTTCTGATATTATTGCCTTTACTGCTGCTGAAGTCTCTGCTATTTCTGATGAACCAATTTCCAAGGAAATTCTGATGTCAGAGGCTCCTGAAGTTGAGCCTTCTGTAGTTTCTGATGTTATTCCTGCTGTTGATATTGTTGTTAGTGAATCTATTGTTACTACTGTTGTCACCTCTCCAGTATTTGTTGCTGCTGTTGTTTCTGCTTCTACTCCTAGTGCAACACCTTCAATATCTGCTGCTATCTCTGCTGTTACCATTTCAACACCTGCTGCTACAACCTTTGCCACATCTGCTTCTGTACAACTCAAGAAGGATCTAGTGAAGAAAATAGATGCTCTCTATGATGACCAGAGTTCTGAAAGTGATGAATTTAGAACAGACTCTGATGACTCTTCTGCTACTATTGCCAGGAAAAGAAAGGCAAGGAGCAAAGCCATGAAGTGGTTACCTCCTACCAAAGTTAAGGATAACAATGATATTCCATATTACATTCTATATGACTGCCCTATTACTGAGCACTGGATGCAGTACTCCAAGAACCACCTGAAAGCAATGAAGAAGAAGAGAAAATATGAGAAGGGTTCATCCCAATTCCAGCACTCTCATCCTCCTCCACCACCTCCTCCTGATGCAGGTGCAGGTGGAAGCTCTGCAGCTCAACCCCCAGCCAGAAGTCAGGCCCCCTATCAGCCTCATGCTAGATCCTATAATAGGGGAAGCCAATCTAGGGGATCTCAATCCAGGAGAGGAGGATATAGAGGAAATCAAAGAGATATTCAAGTCTATTCCAAAGGGTACTCCAGGCAACACCCATATTCCAGGAAAAGACAAATTTCAACTGATACAACATCTGGTCCTTTCCCTTATAAGCTGAAAGAAACTGTGTCTGCCAGGCCTTCTCAAGACAATCCCTCCAACAGATATGAACCACCTGTACCTTTTGAGGATCCTGAAAACAATCCAGCTGCTTGGACTGCCAGATTAAAAGAACTAGCTGCACTGGATCAGATTAAAAAGGCTAGAGAGCAAGGAATAGATTCTTCCAACATTTCAACTATGTCTGAACAGAGACCGAAAGAGATAGAGAGATATGCATCAAGTAAATTTTTTATTCTGACAGATATATGGAATTACATCCTGAAGCTTTAGTTCCCAGGCCTAAAAAGCAAACATATTTGGGTGTAGCAGATGATACCAGATCAAACAAAGAAGCCCTCAATCCCAACAAAGAGATTAAACTTGTTAAGGGCAAGGAGAAGAAATGATATTGTAAGGTGACAATTTCTGTGATTACTGATTACTATCTGGATGCTATATATCACTGTGATTCTGCAATGTCTAGCTGTTGTTTTTTTATTTTGATGATTGTATGTTGTTATTTAAATTTTTCCAAAGTCTGTAAATAGTAATCCTAACCCAAATAGGGGGAGATTGTTGGAACACCCTATTAGTAATTTGGGTCAGGATCACTATGTCTCTAGGAATCAATGCTTGACCTCCTGTATAGCCCAATAGGTCAATTAGAATTGAGTCTAAGGGTTAGAAGTCTAGGTTTGGAAGCTGCCCTGAAGACCAAGATTTTGTGTTTGGAGACTAAGTCATATCGTCAAGCTCAGCACGACGATTCGTCGAACTCCGGTCGACGATCGTCTAGCTCAACTTCGACAGATCGTCGAACTCTATTCGACGATCGCTGAGCTCAACTTCATTATATCGTCGAACTCCATTCGACGATCGGTGAGCTCAGGTCGACGATTTTGACTCTACTTTGGATCTTTATCTCTGAGCTCAGTTCGACGATCTTTGAGCTCAGATCGATGATATTTTTGCTGTATATTTCCAGATCGCTGAGCTCAGCTCGACGATAGCAGAGCTCAGTTCGACGATTTCAGATAACTTCAAGGATGTTTCTAAATTCAAATTCAAATCAGTTAAGGAGTTATTCTGCAATTAATTCAGAGATTTCCTAGCCGTTTTCATTCATTTCTGGAACAAGTTTCAAGGGATTTTTCAAGGAATATTTCTGTGGACTTTCCTCCAGAAGAGATTGTGTAATTAAGGATGCAATTAATGCAGGCCAACGGTTATACTTGAAAGAGAATGTTATTCTATTCTGTATCAGAGAATAATAGAGAAGAATTTTTTGAATCTCTCATAGAACACATAATACAGAGAGAGACACACAGATTACAGAGACACATTTAAAAATATTCTGTCTCAAGGAATTCTCAAGAACACTCATCCAAGGAGATCAATCTTGTCAGAAATCTTCAGATCTCTTTAGTTTCAAAGTGTTCAAGGCCAACATATTTCAAGACTCCAGACATCAAATATTTCAGTCATTGTTGAAATCATCTATTGCTGGAGTTCAATCTTTGAAGGCCTATCACCCTCAGCAAAGCTTTTCTTCCTGAAGATCTCAAGGATTCAGGGGGAGCTTTGACATCAACAATCCACATAGTCTTCTCAGTTGTTTGAGAAAGAGAAGACTTCCATCACTCTCTCACCCCCTCTCTGTAAAGGGTTTCTCAAACTCCCTTCAAAAGTTTGAGTTTGGTTTTTGAGCACCTTGTCAAAAGCTCATTGGTGGCAAGACACCTGATCAAAAAATCTGCTTTGGTTTTTGAGCACCTTATCAAAAGCTCATTGGTGCCTAGGACACCTGATCAACTCATCCTACGGTGGATTCCTACCTAGGGTGGTAGAAGAGTGGATGTACCCAAGTTTAGGGGAACCACTATATTTCCTTGTGTCTTCTAGTTTTGCTTGTTTTCATTTTTGTTTCTGGCCTTGATTTATCTGTGCTTAGCTTTTGTTTAACTTAGTGCTGTGATTAGATTTATTATTGCTTCCCTTCTCACTCTTATTACAACAGTTGTTGTAAAAAGTTTCAAAGCACCATATACTCTATTCACCCCCCTCTAAAGTATATCAGATCTAGCTGTACTTTCATAGTCCTGCATCCAAAAATATGAAGCTTCCAGATCAGCAAGGCGCTCAGACAAATATGGGATGCCCCGCTCCTGAGCTAGGCTGAACTAGCGGCTAGATTGCCCCTCATGCTTTACTGGAGGCCTCACTTGCTATTGACTCTGATGCAGTGGCACTCTCGCACTCCACCTACCCATAGCGGAAGATTCACCCGGCTCTCCTTCATCTTCCTCTTCATCTCTACCCGCAGGCGCATCACCAGGCATGCTGACGATAAACTTCCGGCTACCTTTTCTCCAAACCACGCGCAGCAAATGACAACTCACTAGGTTAGCCCTGGAGATCATGGAAGGGGCAGTGACCCACACCATCGGAGGTAGCTGGCACGAAACTCCCAAACTTTTAGTGATGCGGGAAATGTAGTAAGCACCCCCGATCGCGCCCGCGAGGCCATAAGTGGCTTTGTGGTGGAAGAAATAGGCCAACATGTACCCCAGATGGATGGGGTACTGCTGCTGCATACTAAATAGTGAAATCAAATCCTGCCACCCCACCACATTCTTGCTCAGGGCCCTCACGGTGAGTGAGTTACTAAGCAAATGCTGCATAAACCTTAGAGTGGGGGAAACAATCTTCGTTGATTTGGCATGGCGGGCAACGTACTCCTCGTTCTCTCCGGTCAGAGAACGCCAAGCGGCACGCGGAGTCACACCCTCTGGAAAATCATAGCATAACTTGGGTAAGTTAATTTGGGATGCCTCCGCCTCGATATAGATGCCTGCATGAATGGCAAGCTCCGGTAATGTGATAGTGAAGACATTTCCCATCATCCGGAAGGAATAAGTGGGGAAATAACGGTTGTCCGCCGTTGTCTCCCAAGTGATTGTGGAAAGGAAATCCAACATCAGTTCCCGGTATCCAAGCTCGTCACACTCGAACAACTTGCTCCAAAAATCGAAGGAGTAGAGAATGAGCACGGCCTTTGCTAACGCACCATCATCCCCAATTGAATGTAGCTCGTTCCAGTCAACAAGTCGCTGAGAGAGGAAGGGCTTGTCCTTCAAGGAATTGTAGCGTTGAGTATGCTCTGCCTTTGAGAAGGTTCCCATTCTCCCCAAGATCTGAGCAGGGGTTGCCGAAGCACAACCGGAGCGTTGGTAGGCATTTACTACATGGAGGCGTCCACGCTCCATTACAGCACAAGGAGGAAGAGAGATCTGAGATTGCGGGAGCCTACCGGAGGAGGGAGAGCCGGACCACCGGAGAGGAATCAGAACGGGATGAGCGACTCCAATGCACGCGTAGGGGACCAAGCGAGAGATTAGGGCGCACGCACAGTGGACGACCGACTGAAATTTAAAGAAACTGGATCGGCGCACGACCAGTGGTCGTGCGCTGATAAGTAGTTCGCACGACCAGTGGTCGTGCGCAGTGAAATTTTTCACACGCCCGGTTTTTCAGTCAATTTCACACTGCTGACCATGTGGTGCAACAGAGAGCTCATCACACAACTGGGCTACCACACCCATATAATTAAATACAAACATAAATTTAAAACAAAAGAAACACTAACCTAGATAACTGTTGGGTTTATTGTCGCCCAACTGGACATTCAAAATCTGACCATTTCCTAACTGATTTGCGAATGAAACTTGAAATGCTCAGGCAGAGGTTCATGGTCGTGTTGCGGTAGCGGGTACCAGAACGGAGACAGAACATAAGCCCCAATACCTGTATATGTATACATGTCATGTGTGTCAGGCATGGGCAGAAAGTAACTTGGGAAGCTCATCGATTCCAACTCCACTTGCATCTGGTCAATATAAGTCCTAGGCCGCATTACAGGCCCTTGCACTGATTGGACTAATTCCACGATGTGGTCCTGCATGGAAGTAGACACGAGAGCGGGGTCAAGAAATAAACTAGAAGAATAACATAAAGGAACCTCAATCTTGGGGATGGTCCCGGATTCATCCCCCGTCGGTGGAATTGTGGGTGCTTCCACACAGCTGTCTAGGCTCATGCAAGAATGTTCTAAAGCTGCATCTACCTCGTCCGTGCCTCGGGCATTCTCATATGGGGTGAAGGTCGCAACCTCGGCCACAGAGTCGTCTTCCTCGACTGGATCTAACAGAATGCTGGAAACGATAATTTCCACCTATGAATCAACCTCAACAGCACTGTCAGAAGAAGAAAGAATGTTATGCAAAGAAGAAGGTGAAGGCACGAAGCTCAATAGGACGTTGAGCACTGGCTATTCGCAACTAATAGATTCTATGCTAGGTGATGTATGCACTTCAGGAGTATAAATATCCGTGTCAGAATAGGGATAAACACATGTATCGGTGCACATACCTGGGATGCCTTCTCCATAACATAGAGATGGCAATGGTGCATACCCCGATATAGAAGGGATGCTACCCAAGGTTGAAGTGGAGACAATCCCAAGATCCGGCTCGTCATCCACTTCTAGCTCAGCTAGGTAAGTGGCACAATCCTTCAATGCATGATCCCAGCTTCGACAAAAAAGGCACTGCTTAGCCGGCTTTGGTGGTGCAACGGGTGCTGAAGTCAAATAAAAGTAGTGCGGTAATGGCTCCGCGGGTCGGTAGCTAACCGGCTTATGTCTACGATATGTAGATTCCTGAATTTCCTGGTACTATACTTCCGAGGGCATCTATCACTAGCATGAGATACGTCTCCACAATGATGGCAACGGATATTGAAATTGGCCCACATTGCAGAGATTTCAAATATAAAGGATACAACTAGTTTGCATAGATTCTATGAATAAAACTAACTATTCCATCTGACGGAATAACAACAGAAGAGAAAAGGGTTCAAAACAAAACAAAACAACACAACTCTTATAACGATATTCTCAGTCATCCGGAGTCGCTCTACAGTTGCAATCCCCGGCAACGGCGCCAAAAAGTTGATGCATGTAAATTGGCAAGCGCACCGGTCGCACAAGTAATAAAGTTTGGGAATAAATCCGCGAGTGTCGGCCTCTTGAGGAATGCAATTAACATAGAGCGGCAACAATTCAGAAAATATTATTATGAGGGTTATACTTAGAAAAAGAGTAAAAGGGGGACTTGAGAGATTGTGCTTGTTTGATCTAATAAAGTAATTAAAGCTATGCGGGTTGAAGGCACCGCTTCGCAAGGTGAGGTGAGTGTATCGACTGCGATGCCGAACTTCGGTTGGGCGAGTGGCCGGAAAGCTAATGGGTGGAAGTCTTCTTGTGCGGAGTGAAATCGGGTGAAACAAGAGTATAGAGTGGATGTGGAGTGGGGGAGGCGCATTCACACACACAACTTACAAGCATAAGAAAACTACAAACATCCCATTAGATATAGAATAGAACATGTAGTTGATTACAATGTTATATTATTCCATACAATAGAGGAAGGGGAAGAAGAGTAAACCAATAGAGGGTGAAGATCCACCGCAGGTCGTGGCCGGAATAACGAGTTGTCAATTCGCTTCCAGGCTCAATCCGAGGAGGCTTCTGGTACCAACGAGCTATCACCTCGAAGGCCTTTGAGTCCGTTCTCTAGGTTGTCTTCTTCTCCAACTCCGGTGGAAAGCTTGGAGTTTAGGTCGTCAATGGTCGGGAGCTTCGTCGGAGTGTTTGGAAAGCTTCGGAATAGCCGGCTATGGACTCACGATGAAGGTGGAGGTGATGGAGCAGCTGGATAAGTAAAATGGCGCTTCTCGCGCACTCCCCGATCGAGGAAAATGACGGGCGTTGACCTAAATCGCGGAGCAGGCCCTTAAATACGGAGGCAGCAAAAGCAGAGCGCACGATTAGTGGCGCACGACCAGTGGTCGTGCGCACTGTAGGTCAATGATCGTGCGCCATTTCCAATTAAACCTGAAACCTAGACAGAAACATCAGCAGATATGCGCACGATCAGTGGCGCACGGCCGGTGGTCGTGCGCACTGAATCCACTGATCGTGAGATTGGCTAGGACAGATTTGCAGAAAGCAAGGGGTAAACATGCATGAGCAGTGGCGCACGACCAGTGGTCGTGCGCACTACGGCCAGTGCTCATGCGATTACCCGGGCAGAATTAGGAAAAAGGAGAATGTAATGCGCACGATTAATGGCGCACGACCAGTGGTCGTGCGCATTAAGTCCAGTGGTCGTACGTAGTGTTCCTGTATTGTTGGGATCTCCCAAGCTGTTCCAAAGCACGCACACGAACCCTGCACCAGCAGGAGAGGTAGATAAACCACCAAAAGTGCACACCACATTCTCAAGACACGGCTAAAGAACAACAAAAACACAGAAACAAATAAAGCACAAAGAAACGGGCCTAAAGTGCACTTAATCATGAAATAGACACGTAAACAAATATAAGCAGTTATAACTATCAAGTGCAAAACTGGCCCAGATGAGTCCAAAAATCAGTGTAAAATTTGGACTCATCAGATCCCTGATAAAAGCTTTGTTGAAAAGCAAGAATGAACACTAAGAAGTGTTTTGTAAAGAAAATGTTTGAAAAGGTAAGAGTAGAGATAACCCATCATGGTTGTGAGAGAAATTGGAGGACTACGAAGTCCTTTGCTGGCTTAGAATATCCTTCCAAGCACACCCTCATCATCGGAATTGAAGCATTCGATAGTTTTGTTAACAACGAGGAGATGGGGTTCTTCGACTAGGTTCACTCCTTTTAAGGAGCAAGGAACGTCTGCAACTTATTTGCCCTTTGAGGTTGCTAGATCAGGGCGATCTTCTTTAGGAAGTAGGTCACGCATATTACCCTGCCGGAGCATCCTTTACAGAAGATGGCGGAGTGCTCGGCAGTTCTCAATCAGGTGACCTGGTGAAAGATATGGTACCTAAACACCTAGAGGGGGGGGGGGTGAATAGGTGACCTAATCCTTTTCAAACTTTTGTTTGACAGTCAACAGTTTATAACACAGATTTCTGAATAAGTTATCACAGCACACAGCAATTCTCAACACAGTACATTCACAGTACAGCAGACACACTAATTTTATAGTGGTTCCCCAATCTTTGGGTACATCCACTTCCCCCTTCGCCTATCTAGCAGTATACTAGATTCGGCCAAACTTCTCCACTAGCTCAGAACCCAACAAGGTTCCTACCTCGGGCCCAAAGCCTTACACTCAGCCAAAAGGCCTACACTCAGCCACCCAGGCCTACACTCAGCCAATTAAAGGCCTACACTCAGAGTTCTTCAACTCCTACACTCAGGCACCAAGCCCTACCCTCAGCCTTTATAAAATAGGCTTACAATCACTCAGATCCAATGGATCTTACAAGTTTAAAATAGAAATTACAAATGCTAACTCTACAACTCAGAAAGGATGAGAGGAGTTGAGAGTTTCTTGAAGAGTTCTTGGAAGAACTCAGCTTGATCCAAACTGACTTAGCTTTCTTCAAAGCTTCTTGAGTAGAACTGAATTAGTCTGAATCTTCTGCAGTTGATCCTTGATCTCTGCTTCTTGAAACCCAGATGACTCTGAATTGTTCTTCTCAGCCTTAGTTCCAAAGACTGAATCCTTGGTTGGAGCTCTCTCTCTCCAACTACTTAGATCTGCAGTTGGACTGCCTGATCTTCTTGTGTTGATCCTCTATGTATCACTTCTTGATTTAATCTGATCAACCCCTTCAGTTATTCTCACAACATGTAATGATAATGAACAACCTTCTATATATTTTTTCCTGTAAACTATGGGTGCCTATTTATAGGCTTCCTTCATGGTAACCGGCTGATCCGGTTTATAACAGACTTTTGACTTCTCTGACAGTTGCTATAGACCGGCTGGATTGGCAGCTGTCATGTCAACCAGTCACTTCTTGAAATTCTCTAACTGTCAGTTAGTGTCGAGACTTTCTGTTCTTAAGTGTCGACACTTATAGACCAAGTGTCGACACATGTTGTGTAAGTGTCGACACAAGTCTACAAGATGTCGACACAATTCCTTGTATGTCTCGACACAGTTTCTTCTGCATGTGTCGACACTGAAATTGAGTGTCGACACAAGTACTTGTACTTCATCCTTTAACTGTATTCTTTTAAGTGTCGACACATCTCCTTTGTGTCGACACATCTTCATGTGTTGAAACTGTCAAGTGTCGACACTGATTCTTGGTGTCGACACAAGTCTTCATTCTTGATTCTTCAGCTGAGTGTCGACACATTCCCTTAGTGTCGACACTTATACTTAGAATATTTTACAAATTTTCTGTTCTTTGCTAAGTGTCGACACAGCTCCTTGTGTCGACACTTTCTTCAAGTGTAGAGTCTTCAACTAAGTGTCGACACATTGTGCTGAGTGTCGACACTTTCTTCAAGTGTTGACTCTTCTGATTTTGTGTCGACACATTGTGCTGAGTGTCGACACATTCTTCAAATACTGAGTCTTTAGCCAAGTGTCGACACATTGTGTTGAGTGTCGACACTTTCTTCCAGTGCTGAGTCTTCTGCATAGTGTCGACACACTGTGTTGAGTGTCGACACTTGTACTTGGAATCTGTAGACTTCTGCTGAGTGTCGACACTCACTTCAAGTGTCGACACTTTCTGGTGTAGACACAGCTCTTCTGGGTGTCGACACTTCTGCTAAGTGTCGACACAGCTTTTCTGCATTCTTCTACACTGAGTGTCGACACAGCTCCAAGTGTCGACACTTTCTGACTGGTGTCGACTCTTCTTCCCAGGTGTCGACACAATGACTCCAAGTGTCGACACTGCATGTCTGGGTGTCGACACAAGCTTTCTCAAGTGTCGACACTTTGCCTCTGGGTGTCGACACATGGACTTAGAAATTTTCAGCTCCAGTCCAGTGTATATCTAACCTGCACAAGTAACTCAAACAAACATCAAATACATTCTGATGTATATCATTGAGTTAGGTGAGGCTTCTTCAAATCAGGTACATTTGACCAATGTACCCAACAATCTCCCCCTATTTGGAGAAGTCATAACCCTTAGTCAATTATATACACCACTCATAATTTATAATTACAAAATGATGTAAAACATATAAATGACAACAGGGTAAACTTGAACATGTAATAAAGCACACATGTATACTTATAAAAACATTGCAGAACAATTAAGAAACACACATATTTCAGAACATTCATATTATATTTAATATACTGTTCCAATAATGTTCCTTATACATTTTCAATGAAGTATTACAATGTTTTTCACTTAATCAGATTACAACAAGCATCAAGTTAATTCCTAATCTAGTGCTGATCAGGTTCTTTAATAACAATGCCTTTTCCAGCTTTAACTTGAGCTTTCACAGCAGCAGCAGCAGCAGGCTCAGCTTCAGCAGTCTTCTTCCCTTTAGAGTCCTTCTTCTTCTGTTCTTCAGCCTTGATCTTTTGTCTTTCAAAATAATGATAGGGCTTAGGAAAGTACTTGCTAGGCTCCACAGCTGTTGGAGGTAGCTTTCCTAACTTAGCCTTCCTTCTAAATTGGACAATTGCTTCCTGCCTACTCTCATGCTTTCTCCATTCAGCCTCTGAGAACCACTTGTTCCTCTCATGGGCATTGTCCTTGGCAGCTTTCCAGGCTGTGAGAATTATGTTCCTAGAAGTAGGGCTCCATTGTTCAAAATCTGGCTTTTGCTCAGCAATTTCCCTAAACTTCTTCTTTGACAGCCTAGTTTCTTCTTCTTTGTCCAAAGCCTCTTGCATTGCAGCTGTGATAGGTTGAACAACCTTTTCCAGAATAATATTAGGCTTGCCAGCAGGTGGACTATACATTGTGCTAATATCTGCATGAATCATTTCAAAGTCTGGAGGTGGATAGATTACATCAGCCACTGCTTGTTGCTCACCTCCAAGATATGCTCCTTGAATGCCAGATTCACCTACTTCATTGTCATCACACAGGGGAGGATATCCAAGTGTAGCCCTTATAGAATTTGAAATCCATTTTGCATGCTCAGAACTGGCTTTGACTAACACTCTCTCCCCCTTTATGACTTCTTGGGCCACATGATCTCTCACATCATCTTTCTGAAATCTGATTTGGCTATCCAAATACCTTATGCCCTCTTTAAAGAAAGGTCTTAGCTTTGTAAGCTGTTCTGAGATGACCTTCTGTGAGTCTTTTATTGCAGTCTGGACAGCAGCAATCTCTGCTTGAAATATCTTATCAAAATCAGCCTTGGCAGCAGCAGTGGAGGTTGATGGTTCATCAGACGTTTTCTTGATTTCAGTGACTATTGCATTGTGAGATGCAGTCAGATTATCATTCATTCTCAACTGATTTTCCAGCACATAGCCTTGCTTGAGTGCTATATCATCCACTTTCTCGTTAATTGTTTCTTGATGTTTAGCCAGATATACCACAGCATTAGCACCCTTGGTAAAATTATCAGTCATCTCCTTTTTATTAAGGTTCATTTCAAACCTTATTGACTTCATTTCCTGTCCCAGATCAGATTGGAGAGCTTTGTGTCCTTCATCAACATAAGTTTCCAAGGCCTTCCTTTGTTCATCCATCTTGATTTGCAAGGCAAGCAATAGAGCACTGTAATCAGTGGATGGTGATTGTTGAACTAAGGAATGCTGAGCAACTGTTTGTAGAGCCTTCTTATAGCTCTGGCTCCTTCTCTTAAATACAAAGAACTTCTTTTTCTGAGCTTGCTCAGCTTCATCATCTTCAGATTCAGATGTACTTGCTATATCCACCCTATCCTTAGGGCTGGATGGTTTTTCAGTATGCACATCTTGTGCCTTCTCAGTATCTAGCCTGATAGGCTCTTCTTGAATATCCAAAGTCTCCCCCTCAGCAACAGCATCCTTCACTGCATCAGCAGCAGTCTTTTCCATATCAAAATCTTCTTGATCTAAGTTCAAAAAGAGATCTTCCATGGTATACTCTGCTGGAGACTGTGCAGGAGATGTACTTGGTTCTTCAACCACTTGATCAGGTACCACAACAGATGTGTCTGGAAGAACAACATCTGGTTCTTGGTGTGCTGGCTGATATTGCTGATGGTCATCAGACAAATCAGAATTTATTATAGAAAAATTGAAAGTTTTAAGGTCAACAAGTACCTCTTGAATGAGGAGGGTGGCTTGTTCACTCTCCAGTGTAGATGGTACTGCTACACCTGGAAGCTCCCCCTGAATGTCAGCTGCCTCCTGAGGAGCAGGTGTCTTCTCTGCAGTCACATCAACTGGACTTTCAGGAGTGAAGACCACATGTTCTTCACTGCCTGAGCTGCTGGAGGTCTCTTGAGGCACAGCAGCTGTCTTCCTCTTCTTCCTGGGAGGAGAGTCTCTCTTAGAAGCTTGTTTCTCAGGGGTGGCCAAGTCCTTTGACACCAGCACCCTTTCCCATCTTGAGAATATCCGGGAGTCCATTCTCCTCATATGATTGATCTTTGTTCCTGCTGCAGAGCTCATTACCTCTGGAATTGATCCAGCCAGGTAGAGACTTATTATCCTGCCCAGATTGGGCTTCTTCAGGCTTTCTTTTACTTTCTCATAAACCACCATTGACCAATCTGTCTTCAGAGTGAAGATGATCCTGGTCATGATTTCAAACATGGAGGCAGACACCCTGTCATGCCCTCCTGGTTTGCTCAGGATTACCTTGCCCACTACTTCAGACAAGAACTTGCCTTGATTGTTCATCCCCTTCCTGTTGAAGACTGATCCCACCTTCATCTTTGGATCCAGGCCACACCAAGTAAGAGCTTCCCTGGTCTTGGAAGCAGTTACCTCCTCTTCTTCTTGAATCTTAGGTAGCTGAAGTACCTTTCTTAAAGACTTGGGGGATAGTTTGACTTTGGTGCCATGCACCCTGGACTTAATCCTGAAGCCTGAGTCATCTATGGACGCGCCAGAAAGGAATTCAATGACTTCCTTCTTCCAGATTTTCGTTGGTTCTGAAACCAAGAACTCCAATCCTGAATTGGCAATTAGGGTTATCACTGATTTGAATTCCTGATCACTGTCGTCGAAGGCGCCTCGCACGAGCTCATAGCCCTCGTTGACGTTCTCTTCCAGCTTGGGAGCCATTAGGGTTTGAAGATTTAGTCTTGAGATGAGAGAAATGTCGACACAAGAGTTTAGGTCTCGAAACTTTGAAAGCGTGTCGACAAACACAAACAGAACCCTATTTATACCTTTCTTGTTTGAAGACGAACAGGCGGGATGAATTTCTAATGATGTGTCGACACTGTCAATAAGTGTCGACACTTACTTATAATGTCTCGACACTCATGTGTCGACACAAATTTAGTCAACAGATTTTATGTGTCGACACTTGGTTAAGTGTCGACACCACTATACTCGACATGTGTCGAGACTTTACTTAGAAAAATTCTGAGTAAAACTTAAGTGTCGACACTTTATTGGATGTGTCGACACCTACTCGACATGTGTCGACACTAACATTCTGAAGTGTCGACACAAACTTCCTAGATGTGTCGACACCATTTTCCTGAAGTGTCGACACTTACTATTCTGTGTCGACATAGACTTGTCTATGTGTCGACACCTTTTTACTTAGCCAATTTTTGTTCTGTATACTTAGTCTAAGTTTATCATACCCAGTTCAATTTTGAACCTATTAAACTTAGCTTCTTCTAAGGGCTTAGTGAACATATCAGCTATCTGATTATCTGTTTTAACATATTCAAGTGCAATATCATTTCTTTCTACATGCTCCCTAAGAAAGTGATATTTAATCTCAATATGTTTAGTTCTACTATGTGATACAGGATTATTAGCTATGGAAATAGCACTAGTAGAATCACAATAAAGTGGAGTTCTACTTACCTGACATCCATAGTCTTCTAGCTGATGTTGAATCCACAGAAGTTGAGCACAGCAACTTCCTGCAGCTACATATTCTGACTCAGCTGTGGAGATGGCCACACTGGTTTGCTTCTTACTACTCCATGAAATGAGTCTTCCACCTAGGAATTGACAGGATCCAGTAGTGCTCTTTCTATCTTCTTTGCATCCTGCAAAGTCTGCATCTGAATAACCTGTTAGATCAAAATCTCCATTCCTAGGGTACCAGAGGCCTAGATAAGGTGTGCCCTTTAGATATCTCAAGATTCTCTTGACTGCAGTCAAGTGAGACTCTTTAGGGCAGGCTTGATACCTGGCACAAACACATGTAGCATACATAATGTCAGGTCTACTTGCAGTCAAGTAAAGTAGGGAGCCAACTATCCCTCTATACAAGGTTTCATCCACAGGTTTCCCTGCATCATCCTTGCTTAGAGACATACTTGACCCCATAGGAGTCTTCATGGTACTGGAGGAATCCATACCATATTTCCTTATGAGTTCTAGGGTGAACTTAGACTGACATATGGATAATCCACTTTCAGTCTGTTTAACTTGGAGACCCAAGAAAAACTTCAGCTCTCCCATACTACTCATTTCAAATTGACTCTGCATAAGCTTTGCAAACTTTTTGCAAAGGCTACTTTCAGTAGACCCAAATATAATGTCATCTACATATATTTGGACAAGTATTACTTTGCCTCTAGATTCCCTAAGGAATAGAGTCTTATCTATTTTCCCCCTTGTGAACTTGTTCTCAATGAGGAAACTAGATAGGGTTTCATACCAAGCTCTAGGAGCTTGCTTTAACCCATACAATGCTTTCCTAAGTCTATAGACATAATGTGGAAGAGTAGGATCAACAAAACCTGAAGGCTGCTCCACATATACTTCTCCTTTTAAATTACCATTAAGGAATGCTGACTTCACATCCATTTGGTATACTTTGAATCCTTGGTAGGTTGCATAGGCCAAGAACATCCTGATGGCTTCCAGTCTGGCTACTGGAGCAAAGGTTTGATCAAAATCAATACCTTCTTCTTGCCTATATCCTTTTGCAACCAATCTTGCCTTATTTTTAATGATGACTCCTTGTTCATCTAACTTGTTTCTGTAGATCCATTTTGTTCCTATCACATTGTGATCTTTAGGCTTAGGAACTAAGTCCCAAACCTTGCACCTCTTGAACTGGTTTAGCTCTTCTTGCATAGCTTCAGTCCACTGTGGATCTTGTATTGCTTCTTCAAATTTCTTTGGTTCTATTTGAGACAGAAAACTTGAATATACTGCTGCATTCTGATTTCTGCTCCTTGTCTGAACACCTTGTCTTGGATCTCCAATGATCAGCTCCACTGGATGATCTCTTAGATGCCTGTTGGCTGGAGGCATCCTTACTTCTGGTTGTACTTCTTCAGCATCTTCATTATGCTGAGTTCCTTGTACTTCTTCAGCTTCTGGTACATGTAGTTCTCCCCCTGGACATGAGCCATCTTCTTCTTCTTGCTGTCTTGCAGCAGGTACATCTTCCATGGTTAGCTTGTCCATCTTCTTAGAAAGACCTGAGGGGCTGCACACACTACTAGACAACTCATTGTTAATTAGTTGTGACTCATCAAAAACTACATGCACAGACTCCTCTACAACTTGTGTAGTCAAGTTGTAGACTCTATAAGACTTACTATTACTGCTGTACCCAACAAACACTCCCTCTTGGGATTTGGCAGCAAACTTAGTTAAGTAAGTCTTCCCATTGTTAAGTATGAAGCATTTACAACCAAAAATCCTGAAATAGGATAGATTTGGTTTCCTGCCTTTCACTACTTCATAAGGGGTCTTGTTTAACCTTTTAGTGATGGTAGCCCTATTTATCACATGGCATGCAGTGTTTACTGCTTCAGCCCAGAAATATTCTGGCAGTGATGAATCACTTAATAGAGTTCTACCAGCCTCAATCAAGGTTCTATTTTTCCTTTCAGCAATGCCATTTTGCTGAGGTGTTCTAGGTGAAGAGAATTCTTGAAATATCCCATAGTCTTCACATAATTTTGTCATGCTTTCAGATTGAAACTCTGTACCATGGTCACTTCTAATTTTGACCACTGTACAGTTTAATTCATTCTGAATTTGCTTAACAAAACTGTGGAAGACACTAGGTGTTTCAGATTTCTGCTTTAAGAAGAACACCCAGGAAAACCTTGAGTAGTCATCAACAACTACAAAGGTGTAGACCTTCCTACCTAAGCTGTGAACTGGCATTGGACCAAATAGATCCATATGCAAGAGGTATAAACACCTCACAGCATCCTTGTTGTCAATGCTTCTAAAGGTGGATTTAGTCTGCTTGCCCTTTTGACAAGCTGAGCAAATGCCATCTTTGACACACTTTACTTGAGGACCATTCCTCACTAACTCTTTACTAAAGAGTTTGCCAATAGTCTTGTAATTAAGATGAGCAAGCCTCTTGTGCCACTTGACACATTGAGAGACTGTCTCATCAGCTACAAGACAAACTGGAGAACTATTGTTCTCAACCATAATGTCTAAACAATAGACATTTCTCTTCCTATAACCTGTCAAAATGATCTTTTGATCACTTGACCTCTTGATATGACAACCATTTTTAACAAATGAGATGTCATACCCTACATCACTTAATTGACTTATACTAATGAGGTTATGTTTCAAACCTTTAACATAAGCCACTTGAGTAATGGTAACAAGGTTAGAAGAAATGTTACCAAACCCTTTGATGATTCCTTTTTCAGAACCACCAAAGGTCACCTTTGGACCATTTTTGATAGGGATGTAGTCCTTCAGTAGTCCCCTAGTTCCAGTCATGTGTCTGGAACATCCACTATCCAAGTACCATGTAGGGGTATGGCCACTTGGATTCTCCTGCAAAACAAATTAATGAACCTTAGAACCCAAAGTAAACTTGGGTCCTTGGTGATTGTTAGTTTGCAAATTGACATAGCTACCTGCTGTCTTTCCAACAGGTAACTTGCTACTCAACTTGGCACTGGCATTGTGCCAACAATCCAAAGCAAAGTGGCCAACCTTGCCACAGCACCAACATTCAAATTTGTTGTACCTTTGCTTAGGTTCTGACTTAGCTGTCTTAACTACAGCAGTCTTGTTGAATGTTGGGGCTTTGCCCTTGGACTTGGACTGATCCTGAACAGTCCTAGCTGGAATAACAAAACCCAGTCCAGTCTTTCCTTTATGATGAACAAAATCATCAATCAAGGGTAGCACTGATTTAGGTTTTGAATACCTAGCTGCTAGCTCTTTCTCCTTCTGAAGATTAATCTCCAGTTTCTTAATTTGATCATTCTTAAATGCAATAGTACCCATCTGAATCACAGTAATGTGTTTCAGTCTGGCCACTTCATTCAGTTTTTGATCATAATTCTTCTCATAATCTATTGCAACTGCCTTGAGATCAGCAATTTCCTTGGCCAAATTTTTGGCTAGGGTCTTGCTTTTCTTATAGGCTTGCAATAGTACTTGATATTCATCTAGGAGTTGATGAATATCTCCCTCAGACTCAGATATATTCTCATCACTTGATGAAGAATAATCTGACTCTGAACTAGAACTGGAACCAGAACTTTGAGTTAGACCTTGTACCTGACTGGGTCCTGGCTGCTCCAGGTTTTTGGTACTTTCAGTCAAAGCCATCAGTCCTTGGCTTTGACAGTCTTCTTGCTCATAGATAGATTCCATGATCTGCATAAACTCTTCTTCTTCCTCAGCAAATAGCCCAATATAGGCTTCAGCATCTGTCTCAGTGTCTGAAGAAGACATATCTGAAAGAGTCTTCTCATTCTTTGCAACAAAGGACTTTTCCTTCTTTCCTTTGAAGTGAGTTTTCTTTTTGTCACTGGATTCCTTCCTTCTTTCAGGGCAGTCTGCAATAACATGGCCCTGTCTATTGCAGCAGTAACAAATTATCTTGGATCTAGTTGCCTTACTAGTCTTGGTCCTTTTCTTGTCCTTCTTTGAAGGCTTCTTTTCCTGATACTGAACCTCTTTCCCTTTGGAAGATGAAGGTCTAGACCTCCACTGTTTCTTCTTAAGGAACTTCTGAAAATGTCTGGTGAATGCAGCAAAGTCTTCATCACTTTCACTGCTTGTAGATTTTGTACTTTCTGACTCTTCAGATTCTGATTCAACTACCTTAGGAGGAGGAGTTGATGACTTGGTCCTGCTCTTTCTGGGTACATCTGACTTAAAGGCAACAGTCTTTTCTCTGTATTCAGTCCTTGTTGACTTTTCTTCTTCTTTTCTCACTGACAATTGCATCTCATAAGATAACAACTTGCCAAAAAGTGTGGGAGGAGGAATTTCTCCCAACTTTGCCATTTCTCTGATGGCACAGATCTTGGTGTCCCAGTCTTTGGTGAGGGACCTTAAGAATTTATCATTCAACTCATAGTTTGTGAACTCTCTTCCATATGACATGAGTTCATTTACAATTCTATAAAATTTCTTGTAGCATTCAGTGATGCTATCCCCTCTTCCTTGCCTAAAACTCTCATATTCTTGATTAAGCAAGGACTTCCTATCTTGCCTTACTTCTTCAGAACCTTCCATGTAGACAATGAGGGTATCCCACATTTCTTTTGCAGTTTTACAGTGAATAAGGTTCTGGAAGGTGGCATCATCAATTGCACTAACTATTATATTCTGTGCTCTTTTGTCCATGGTTGCTAGGACAATCTCATCCTTGGTCATTTCAGAGAAATCCTTTGGAGTCCTCTGATTTGCATCCAATACTGAAATCTTCATGGGCACATATGGCCCTTCTTTGACTGTGATGTATATCCTAGGGTCAGAGGCTTCCATAAAAAGCCTAACCCTCTCTTTCCAGATCCCAAAGATCTCTTTTCTGCATATAGGTAGTTTCATTGAACCCAACTCCTTATGATTCTCTGAAGACCCCATGTTTCTTGATTTTCTTGAAACTATGTTCAGACTCAATCTTTATCTGCCAAACTGGATCTCCTCAGACAGTTAGTCCTGATTTTGAGTAACCTCGCTTTGATACCACTTGAAAGATATGGTACCTAAACACCTAGAGGGGGGGGGGGGTGAATAGGTGACCTAATCCTTTTCAAACTTTTGTTTGACAGTCAACAGTTTATAACACAGATTTCTGAATAAGTTATCACAGCACACAGCAATTCTCAACACAGTACATTCACAGTACAGCAGACACACTAATTTTATAGTGGTTCCCCAATCTTTGGGTACATCCACTTCCCCCTTCGCCTATCTAGCAGTATACTAGATTCGGCCAAACTTCTCCACTAGCTCAGAACCCAACAAGGTTCCTACCTCAGGCCCAAAGCCTTACACTCAGCCAAAAGGCCTACACTCAGCCACCCAGGCCTACACTCAGCCAATTAAAGGCCTACACTCAGAGTTCTTCAACTCCTACACTCAGGCACCAAGCCCTACCCTCAGCCTTTATAAAATAGGCTTACAATCACTCAGATCCAATGGATCTTACAAGTTTAAAATAGAAATTACAAATGCTAACTCTACAACTCAGAAAGGATGAGAGGAGTTGAGAGTTTCTTGAAGAGTTCTTGGAAGAACTCAGCTTGATCCAAACTGACTTAGCTTTCTTCAAAGCTTCTTGAGTAGAACTGAATTAGTCTGAATCTTCTGCAGTTGATCCTTGATCTCTGCTTCTTGAAACCCAGATGACTCTGAATTGTTCTTCTCAGCCTTAGTTCCAAAGACTGAATCCTTGGTTGGAGCTCTCTCTCTCCAACTACTTAGATCTGCAGTTGGACTGCCTGATCTTCTTGTGTTGATCCTCTATGTATCACTTCTTGATTTAATCTGATCAACCCCTTCAGTTATTCTCACAACATGTAATGATAATGAACAACCTTCTATATATTTTTTCCTGTAAACTATGGGTGCCTATTTATAGGCTTCCTTCATGGTAACCGGCTGATCCGGTTTATAACAGACTTTTGACTTCTCTGACAGTTGCTATAGACCGGCTGGATTGGCAGCTGTCATGTCAACCAGTCACTTCTTGAAATTCTCTAACTGTCAGTTAGTGTCGAGACTTTCTGTTCTTAAGTGTCGACACTTATAGACCAAGTGTCGACACATGTTGTGTAAGTGTCGACACAAGTCTACAAGATGTCGACACAATTCCTTGTATGTCTCGACACAGTTTCTTCTGCATGTGTCGACACTGAAATTGAGTGTCGACACAAGTACTTGTACTTCATCCTTTAACTGTATTCTTCTAAGTGTCGACACATCTCCTTTGTGTCGACACATCTTCATGTGTTGAAACTGTCAAGTGTCGACACTGATTCTTGGTGTCGACACAAGTCTTCATTCTTGATTCTTCAGCTGAGTGTCGACACATTCCCTTAGTGTCGACACTTATACTTAGAATATTTTACAAATTTTCTGTTCTTTGCTAAGTGTCGACACAGCTCCTTGTGTCGACACTTTCTTCAAGTGTAGAGTCTTCAACTAAGTGTCGACACATTGTGCTGAGTGTCGACACTTTCTTCAAGTGTTGACTCTTCTGATTTTGTGTCGACACATTGTGCTGAGTGTCGACACATTCTTCAAATACTGAGTCTTTAGCCAAGTGTCGACACATTGTGTTGAGTGTCGACACTTTCTTCCAGTGCTGAGTCTTCTGCATAGTGTCGACACACTGTGTTGAGTGTCGACACTTGTACTTGGAATCTGTAGACTTATGCTGAGTGTCGACACTCACTTCAAGTGTCGACACTTTCTGGTGTAGACACAGCTCTTCTGGGTGTCGACACTTCTGCTAAGTGTCGACACAGCTTTTCTGCATTCTTCTACACTGAGTGTCGACACAGCTCCAAGTGTCGACACTTTCTGACTGGTGTCGACTCTTCTTCCCAGGTGTCGACACAATGACTCCAAGTGTCGACACTGCATGTCTGGGTGTCGACACAAGCTTTCTCAAGTGTCGACACTTTGCCTCTGGGTGTCGACACATGGACTTTGAAATTTTCAGCTCCAGTCCAGTGTATATCTAACCTGCACAAGTAACTCAAACAAACATCAAATACATTCTGATGTATATCATTGAGTTAGGTGAGGCTTCTTCAAATCAGGTACATTTGACCAATGTACCCAACACCTGGCTCTTTGTGGAATTCGCAGTAAGGTTCTGAATCCCTAGACCTTTGATCAGCTGGTCGGTAAGGCTTTTTGTAGCTAGCCCTATCTTTCATGATCTGGCTTACTTCTAGCACGGCTTCATCTAGTTCAGACTCATGCAAGTCATCATCTTGCTGATGGTAGACTGCAGCTGTTTGAGATGAAGCTAGCGGTAGCAATGAATCTTAAGAACGATTGCGGCTAAGGAAAGGGTATCGATGGCGCTGAAACCTTTTTCCCTTCCTCGAATGAGTTGGGAATTCATTGTGAGGAGAGCTCAGAGGCTGCTTGTGAAAAGTATCTTTCTCTGATATGAGCTTGGAGACGAAGCCTGGGTTGCTCTTTTCGCCTCGGATGTATGAGTTGGCTAGAGCAATCAACTCTTGGTATGTCCTTGGAGCACGGACATTGGCTTCAAACTTGAGAGACCCTTCACGGAGACCGTGGATAAGAGCCACTCGGTACATTTCTTGGCTAATAATCTCAATGTCCAAAATTTCTCTTTGGAAACGATCAACGAACTGAGGCCAAGTTTCATTGCCACGCTGCTTGATCTCAAAGAGGGCTTCAGGACCGCCCTTTCTCTTCGTGGAGGTAGAGAATCTGAGCAAGAACTCCCTTCGCAGATCAGCAAACGAAGTGATTGAGTGAGGGAGAAGACCATAGAACCAGTCCCTCACTTGCCCATCAAAAGTTATGAAAAGAAGCTTGCACTTGGTTACATCTGAAAGTGTTTTGAGAGCAACGGCTGATTTGAAGGCTTGCAGATGCATCACTGGATCAGTCTCTCCAGTGTAGATTGTTAACCGGGGTTTTCTGAAATTTGCTGGAGTTGGTTCATGACGAACACTCTCTGCATATGGCGAAGGCTCTTCCTGTTCTCCTACAACATAAGGATAAAAAGGAGCATAAGTTGCAGCTGCAATAGGAGCAGGAGGGTAAAAGGTAAAAGTTACTGCATGAGCAAAAGCAGGAGCTACAGGGTAAGGGTGACTTCCCTGAAAGTTGAGAAATCCTGCAGGGCTTCCTCGGGCTGCTTCCCGGAAGAAGTTTTGGCAAGCAGAAAATTCTTCATCTTGAGGTCACAGAGGAGCTGCAGGCCCTTGCGGGAAGGTTGCTGTGTAAGGAGGATAGACCTGCAGGCAAGTTGGAGGACAAGCTTATTGGTGCTCCAAATTTGGTGCTTGATTGATCGGAGCAACTGCAGCAGCTGGAGCTATTGCTGGTTGAGAGTCTAGTCGATGTGTGATTACGACAAGAATTTGGTTGATTGCTTGGAACTGCTGAGCATTCTCACGGCGTGATAGCTCAATGGCCTCCCAGAGAGGTGTTGAAATTTGTGAAGTGGAAGTGGTTGACAGGACAGGCCAGGTGGCCTGGGCGGACAGCATTGGAGGACTAGGCGAACTGGGCAGACTGTGATGTGCGGCCTGGTGGAAAGTCTAGTGGAAGCCGACTGTTCTTCTGAGCGGGTTGCACGGGTGAAGTCCGCGGACTATGCGGTCTGGTATCTGCGGATAAGGCGTTGGCTGATTGGTTTTAGCCAAGGAGCGGCCTGAGCGGATAGAGGCTTGCTGACTGGTGCTTTGCTAAGTGGCCGCGGTGCAAGCTTGTGATGATAGGCGGTTTGCCTCATATATGCGGGAAGCTTGCGGACTGGCGTGTCCGCGGTGTGGGCTGTTGCAGACTGGGCTTAGAGCTTGGCTGAGGCCTTGTCGAGCTCTGGTGATACAGCAGGTGCTTTGCTGTGGAGGTCTTTGGTGGACTGGTTTTTGAGTCCGGGAGATGGTTGCTGCATTGGGCAGGAGTGCGAGGAGCTTGCGGACTGCTGGCGGTCTGTGCTACGTTGTTTGGCAGACGGGAGTTTGTGTCCGCCTTGCTCGCACTGGCCTTTGATGGTTTTGGACTTGGTCACACTCTGTGCCAAGACCATGGTGTCTGCAGTATCCGCCAAGTCCGCTGATTGACCGGGCGGACTTGCTTTCTGCCTTTGGTCGTGGACTTGTGGCGGATTGAGGCTTGAGTCTTGCGGACTGCCTCGGGGTTGTGCGGACAGCCATTGAAGGGTGTTGCTGTCCTGCAGTGGTAGGCTTTGCGGGCTGATGCCTTGTCCGCATTGCTTAGGCGGACTGATGTGGGTTCGCCAATGTTGTCTTGCTCCTAGCAGTTTTCCTTGGTATCCGGCCAAGTCCTTGCGGACTCGGCGGATGGTGTTTTGCTATCGCGCGGGCTGCGGCGGTGTCTCTATATCTAGGGCGGTGACCACACTCCTCAACTCGCCTATAAATAAGACCCCCTGGTAGGTCTACAGTAACTTGAGTGAACAGTAAGTTGGGTTGGGCAAGGAGCTGTGGTCTCAGTTTGTCTGTCCGCGCGGATTGATTCAGGGCTGACGGTTTGCTATGTGCAGGTCGCGCGGGTAGCTTCAAGGAGCCAGGAGTTTGGCTTTGGCTTCGGTCAAGTACTTGGAAGTTGTGCGGTCTCTGCGTATTCAGCAGGAGATCGCTTTACGGCTTGTCAACTCTGTTTCAACTTTGCCAGCTTCAATAACCTGTCCGCCGGCTTAAGGCTGGTAGGGGGTGTTCGTCAGTTCAGCTTCAGCAGGAGACGAATAACGGTGTGTCCGCGCGGCCTCACGGCTTCAGCGGACTCCGTGGCTATTCGGCGGATTGCAGCTTAGTTCGGGCGATCTCAGCGGACTCGGCGACCTCGGCGACCTCGGCGGTCTCGGCGGACTCCGGTGCTGTCCGCCCGACTTGGGTTTTGGTGCTTTCTGTTTACAGCTGTTATACTAGCGAAATCATGTCTCGCTATGTATGCCTCGTGTTGTAAAGAAGTGAATGTGCAATAGATCTACTTGTGCTTCCATTGTTTGTTGGGATTAACCTTTGTTCCTTGGTTTTCCGCTGGTTCAACGTGAGAACTGGGTAGTGCCGAAGATATTAATTTGGCGTTTGGGATACCTTGCTGACCACGTTGAGAAAATTTTAACAAGAGGATCATCTCTAGGACTTGGAGCAAAGTTCTTTGCTGGTTGACGATCTGAAATGGCAAACTGTCGCTGTTCACCGTCTGTTCGGATCTGAAGGTCACGTGTTAACTGTTGATCCGTGAAAACGACACCGATTAGTTAACACGGAGGGGGTGTGTTCGGTCTCACAAGCTGAGTGGAGAAAAGGATAAAGGCTACGGGGGAATAGGAATGAAGGAATCTTCTGAGTGCTCGAGAGTGGAGCAAGCACTTGTCAAAGGGGTTGCGGGGATAGAGGAGAGAGTGTTGAGAGCAGCGGAGGATGTTGATCAGGAGCCGTCGAGCAGACGGGTACTTGGACGGTTGTGCTTGCAGGTTGATGCCGAGAGGAAGCTGAGCTGAGAAAAAGAGAGTGGGCCACTAGCAGCGGCAACAGCAGACTTCACCCGTCGCGGCTTAAATTCCACTCTTGCGACGGGCTTTCCTTTGATTAATAGTGAGATTTACAACTTGCTAATACACCTTTTCAAGAAAGCAGTAAAGGGTACAAGAATGAAGCTGGCGGCTAAGGAAGAAGTGCCAGAAGTGGCCATGCGTACTGAAGAACGTAGCCGGCAGGCCGTGCGGTTAAGGGAAACGAGAGACCGTGCGGACTGGAGAACCAGAGGCCAACATGCCACGTGACTAAAGGCACATAGGGGGTGCAGACTGAGAAACGGAGTCAGCAGGAGGTGGGCGTGCTGGCTGACTTCGAGCGTGAGCACCTTGGCGATGATCCCCCCCTTATGAGATGCATGAGGGTCTATTTATAGGCCCGAGGAGGTAACGGCTTACGGTGACGTTACCCTCGGTGAGACGGTAACTTGAGTGAGAAGGAGACGGAGTCCGCCGAGTCCGTAATAGGCCGCATGGACTGGGACTTTGTACTGAAGCTGGTGCTGCTGACGGCAAAATGGGAGACTTAGTGGCAGACTGTGATGCGGGTTCGCGGAGTCCGTCACTACTGAGCTAGGACTGTCCGCCTACTGCTGGGGTGGCAGATGCTGGAGGCCAAGCGGCGGACTGGAAGCAGAATCCGCTAAGTCCGCTGCTGCTGAACTGAGAGAGTTAAAAGGGGTGCAAGCAGGAGAGTGCCCGCGGAGTCCGCCGAGTCCGCATGAGGTTATGTGGACTGGGACTATCTTCTGGAGCATCTGCTGCCTGACGGGCTGGAAGGAGTCCGCTACTGCTGACTGAGTCCGCACAAAGGTCACAGACTGAGGAGGAGTTGACCCTGCTACTGCCGAGAAGCTTGCACTGGCTAAGGAATGGCAGACTGCAAAGAGAGTCCGCCAAGTCCGCCAAGTCCGCAGCTGCTGCAAAGCTGAGTCCGCTTACGTTGGAGATGGAGAGCCTGGTTGTTGTTGTTGGGGTTCAGCAGTGAAGGTGGACTGGAAGTCTCGACCGCACTTCGAGTCCTCCGAGCTTGCCATGAACAGGACGTTGCTGCTGGTCTTGGAGGGTAGCCGGAGCTGGAGTCCGCGCACTGTTGGGGGGCTGGAGGAGTCAGCTGCTCGTACTGCTGGGTGATAAGGGATATGCGACCTGCCCGACTGACGAGGCATACCGTGCGTGCTGGCGAGGTGGAGATGGAGGTAGTCGGCTGGGGGCCTGGGCGGATAGATAGTTGAGTCCGACAGAGAGAGTCCTGCGGAGACAACCATGTGGTTAAGCTGAAAAAGGGGGCGGCCTGCAGAGGCGGACTGCAGAAGCATTCCGCGGCCCCTACCGAGCAAGGGAAGGCACGCGTCCTGGTCGGTCAGACCGCTGAGACCGTGCAAGCCGTGCGGCCTGAGTGGACAGAGAATTCTGTCTGCCCTCCCTAGGGCATCACGGCCTTCAGGAGGAACTCGGGGCAGGTCGCGACGAGCGAGCTGGCTTCCTTGGGAAGGATCGTTGATTTCGGGGTTAACATAATCCCCGCACTTTTTTAAGTTCCGAATAGAACTCCGAAAAAGTTGGAGACCCACAAAAATCGTGATCCACCCCAAAGGAAAGAGAAGGGGGCAAGGAGAGATAGAACCTGAAGCCTCACCTTAGGAGTTTGGTGCTGTCTGTCTATTTTCCTGCAAGAGGAAAGTTAGGGTAGGCATGTATGGGTGGTACATCTTATGCGTACCTGAGTTTATCTTTGCAAAATGAAGAAGATGTGTCTTCCACTAAGTTCTGCAAAATGAAAGTGAGAGGAAAACATAGAAACATAATAACTTGCAAGTACCTGATGGAGGCTTGCAAGCACCTGTTATCCTCTACAAAAGGAAGGATGAAGAGTATACAAGAAGGAAAAATGAGCTGCAAGTACCTGAAAAGAACTTGCAAGTCTTTGCTGGTTTCTGCAAAAGTGAGGTTTAGAAACAAATTCGGGAGTAAAGAAAGCTGCAAATACTTGAAGGCAACTTGCAGGTATCTATTGGTCTCTGCAAAAGAAGAGTTAAAAGTAGGCACAATATATGAAAGTAACTTACAAGTACTTGTGAAGAAACTCGCAAGTATCGGATGATCTATGCAAAATGAGAGTTAGGAACAAACATGATATATGTGATTAGCTTGCAAGTACCTGTGAAGCAACTTGCAAAGGTCTGCTGATCTCTGCAAGAAGAGAGTTAGGAGCAGACAAGACATGTTATAGTTTGCAAGTACCTGTGAAGAAACTTGCAAGGATATGCTATTTTCTGCAAAGTGAGACTTAGAAACAGGTACTTTGTACAAAGAATATGCTGCAAGTACCTGAATATGACTTGCAGGTGCCTGCTAACCACTGCAAAGAAAAGAGTGAGCCGCATGCATAGAATAATGAATTAAACTACAAGTACCTGGATGAGGCTTGCAGGTGCCTGCTGATTTCTATAAAGAGAAGAGTTAGAAGCAGACAATATACGAAAGAAGCTTGCAAGTACATGGGAGAAATCTTGCATGTGTCTGCTAGTCTCTGCAAGAAAAGAGTTAGGAGCAGACATACATATATGAAAGGATCTTGCAAGTACTTGAGAGAAGGCTTGCAAGTGTTAACTGTTTGATAAGATAAGGTCGATATGACCAAATAGTAGAGGAAGTGCCGGATACATCTTGGTAGAGCTTTGAGCAAACAATGTATATAAGATGAGCATAAGCAAAGTGAATGCTGTAAATCCTTTTGGTAGGTCGGATTAACATGTTCACCTATGAAAGAAGGCAGTTGACAAAAAAGAGGTCTATACTCGGAGATGACCAAGAAAGATTGGATGCTGCCACAGGAGATCACCCGTGGGCCTTATGCATCGCTTGCCTGAGAAGAGTCATCCCGAGTATAGTCCTACTCAAAGCGGGCAGGCCGCGCATCCTCCAGGAGGGCACAAAAGAGAAATGCAAGGGAAATCCTGAGAAGGAAAGTTAGAGGCATTGATCATATGCTTCGGGTTACTACATCATTGATCAATGAGACTGGTTGCACCAAGAGGCCTACAGCTTGTCTGTGGATTGATCAGTGGAGTTGAGGACCCCGGAAAGCATGGATTGGGAGCACTAGAGAACGCTCGGCCATCACAATCGTGAGATGATCGAAGAGACAAGACTACGCTTTCTCATCATTGCTTGTCAAGCAAAGATCACCGTAACTATGATGTATCCTAACAGAGCACAACCGAGCTAACACATGGGGCCTCACTAGCTCTCACTCTGTGTTAGATGCCGGCTAGGATCCAAAGTCCAGTATTCCACCGCATGAGAGTTGGATAGCCCCCACTACACACATATGCGAAATCTCCCCGCGATATATGGTCACTGTGGTCTTACGCTGTAATCCAATCACAAGGGGGCCTATAACAAGACTCGGCGACATCTCTGTGGCTCATTGATCTCTTGGAGAAGAGAGAATAGAGGAGGAAGCAATACAAGAAGGGAACTGTGTCAGTATGAGATTACTGATAAAAGCTTTGTTGAAAAGCAAGAATGAACACTAAGAAGTGTTTCGTAAAGAGAATGTTTGAAAAGGTAAGAGTAGAGATAACCCATCATGGTTGTGAGAGAATTTGGAGGACTACGAAGTCCTTTGCTGGCTTAGAATAGCCTTCCAAACACACCCTCCTCATCGACATCGAAGCATTCGATAGTTTTGTTAACAACGAGGAGAGGGGGTTCTTCGACTAGGCTCACTCCTTTTGAGGAGCAAGAAACGTCTGCAACTTCTTTGCACTTTGAGGTTGCTGGATCAGGGAGATCTTCTTTGGGAAGCAGGTCACGCATCTTACCCTGCCGGAGCATCCTTTGCACAAGCTGGCGGAGTGCTCGGTAGTTCTCAGTCAGGTGACCTAGCACTTTGTGGAATTCGCAGTAAGGTTCTGAATCCCTAGACCTTTGATCAGCTGGTCGGTAAGGATTTTTGTAGCTAGCCCTATCTTTCATGATCTGGCTTACTTCTAGTACGACTTCGTCTAGTTCAAACTCATGCAAGTCATCATCTTGATGATGGTAGACTACAGCTGTTTGAGAAGAAGCTAGTGGTAGCAATGAATCTTGAGCACGATCGTGGCTCAGGAAAGGGTATCGATGGCGCTGAAACCTTTTTCCCTTCCTCAAATGAGTTGGGAAATCATTGTGAGGAGACCTCGGAGGCTGCTTGTGAAAAGGATCTTTCTCTGATATGAGCTTGGAGACGAAGCCTGGGTTGCTCTTTTTGCCTCAGATGTATGAGTTGGTTAGCGCAATCAACTCTTGGTATGTCCTAGGAGCACGGACATTGGCTTCGAACTTGAGAGGCCCTTCACGGAGACCGTGGATAAGAGCCACTCGGTACATTTCTTGGCTAACAATCTCGATGTCCAAAATTTCTCTTTGGAAACGACCAACGAACTGATACCAAGTTTCATTGCCACGCTGCTTGATCTCAAAGAGTGATTCATGACCTCCCTTTCTCATGGTGGAGGTAGAGAATCTGAGCAAGAACTCCCTTCGCAGATCAGCAAAGGAAGTGATGGAGTGAGGGAAAAGACCATAGAACCAGTCCCTCACTTGCCCATCAAAATTTGTGATAAGAAGCTATCACTTGGTTGCATCTGAAAGGGTTTTGAGAGCAACGGCTGATTCGAAGGCTTGCAGATGCTTCACTGGATCAGTCTCTCCTGTATAGATTGGTAATCAGGGTTCTCTGAAATTTGCTGGAGTTGGTTCATGACGAACATTCTCTGCAAATGGTGAAGGCTCTTCATGTTCTCCTACAGCATAAGGATAAAAAGGAGCATAAGCTGCAGCTGCAAAAGGAGCAGGTGGGTAAAAGGGAAAAGTTGCTGCAGGAGCAAAAGCAACAGATGCAGGGTAAGGGTGACTTCCCTTGAAGTTGAGAAATCTAGCAGGGCTTCCCCGGGCTGCTTCTCGGAAGAAGTTTTGGCAAGCAGCAAATTCTTCATCTTGAGGTCGCAGAGGAGCTACAGGCCCTTGCGGGAATGTTGCTGTGTAAGGAGGATAGACCAGCGGGAAAGCTGGAGGACAAGCTTGCTAGTGCTCCAAAGTTGGTGCTGGATTGATCAGAGTAGCTGAAGCAGTTGGAGCTGTTGCTGGTTGAGAGTCTAGTCGTTGTGTGATTGCGGCAAGAATTTGGTTGATTGCTTGGAACTACTGAGCATTCTCAAGGCGCGATTGCTCAAAGGCCTCCCAGAGAGGATCATCTCTAGGACTTGGAGCAAAGTTCTCGGCTGGTTGACGATCTGACATGGCAAACTATCGCTGTTCACCATCTGTTCGGAACTGAAGGTCGCGTGTTAACTATTGATGCATGAAAACGACACCAGCTAGTTAACACGGAGGGGGTGTGTTCGGTCTCACAAGCTGAGTGGAGAAAAGGATAAATGCTGCGGGGGAAGAAGAATGAAGGAAGCTTCTGAGTGCTCGAGACTGGAGCAAGCGCTTGTCAAAGAGGTTGCGGGGATAGAGGAGAGAGTACTGAGAGTAGCGGAGGAGGTTGATCAGGAGTTGTCAAGCAGACGGGTACTTGGACGGTTGTGCTTGCAGGTTGATGCCGAGAGGAAGCTGAGCTGAGAAAAAGAGAGGGGTCCGCTAGAAGCGGCAACAACAGACTTCTCCCGCAGCGCCTTAAATGCCACTCTTGCGATGGGCTTTCCTTTGATTAATAGAAAGAGTTACAACTTGCTAATACACCTTTTCAAGAAAGCAGTAAAGGGTACAAGATGGAAGCTGGCGGCTAAGGAAGAAGTGCCAGAAGAGGCCATGCGGATTGAAGAACATAACCGGCAGGTCGTGCGGTTAAGGGAAATGGGAGAACGCGCGGACTGGAGAACCAGAGTCCAGCAGGCCGCGCGACAAAAGGCATAGAGGGGGGTGCGGACTGAGAAACAGAGTCCGCAGGAGGTGGGCTTGCTGGCTGACTTCGAGCGTGAGCACCTTGGCAATGATCCCCCTTATGAGAGGCATGGGGGTCTATTTATAGGCCCGAGGAGGTAATGATTTGCGGTGACGTTACCCCCAGTGAGACTGTAACTTGAGCGAGGAGGAGACGGAGTCCGCCGAGTCCGCAATAGGTCGCGCGGACTGGGACTTTGTACTGAAGCCAGTGCTGCTGACGGCAAAATGGGAGACTTAGTGGCGGACTGCGATGCGGGTTTGTGTAGTCCGTCACTGCTGAGCTGGGGCTGTCCGCCTACTGCTGGTGTGGCGAATGCTGGAGGCCAAGCGGCGGACTGTAAGGAGAATCTGCTGAGTCCGCCGCTACTGAACTGAGCGAGAAATAATGGGTGCGAGTAGGAGAGTACCCGTGGAGTCCGCCGAGTCCGCACGAGGTTATGTGTACTGGGACTGTCTTCTGGAGGATCTGAGCCTGGCGGGCTGGAAGGAGTCCGCTACTGCTGACTGAGTCTGCACGAAGTCCGCGCACTGAGGAGGAGTTGACCATGCTACTGCTGGAAAGCTGGCGCTGGTTAAGGAAAGGCGGACTACAAAGAGAGTCTGCCAAGTCCGCCGAGTCCGCGGCTGCTGCAAAGCTGAGTCCGCTTACGTTGGATATGGAGAGCCTGGTTGTTGCTGTTGGGGTTCAGCGGTGAAGGCGGACTGGAATTTTCGACCGCACTTCGAGTCCTCCAAGCTTGCGATGAACGGAATGTTGCTGCTGGTCTTGGCAGGTAGCCGGAGCTGGAGTCCGCGCTCTGTAGGCGGGCTGGAGGAGTCGGCCGCTCGTGCTGCTGGGTGACAAGGGATATGTGACCTGCCCGACTGATGAGGAAGACCTTGCGTGCTGGCAAGGTGGAGATGGAGGTAGCCAGCTGGCGGCCAGGGCGGATAGGTAGTTGAGTCCGACAGAGAGAGTCCTACAGAGACAAACTTGCGGTTAAGCTGAAAAAGGGGGCGACCTGCAGAGGCAGACTACGGAAGCAGTCCGCGGCCCCTGCTGACCAAGGGAAGGCGTGCGGCCTGGTCGGTCAGACTGCTGAGACCGTGCAAGCTGCGCGGCCTGAGCGGACAGAGAATTCTGTCCGCCCTCCCTAGGGCATCACAGCTTTCAGGAGGAAGCCGGGACAGGCCGCGACTAGCGAGCTGGATGCCTTGGGAAGGATCGTCGATTTCGAGGTTAACAACTCTAGTGCCAAGTTAATTTTAAAATTATCAAAAGATAATCTAATCAAAGGTTTACCAATTTTGCGTGTAAGTTGATATTCTTTATGCTCGCAATGTCAAAAAGGTATATTTTCAAAGTCCTCATTCAAAAGCAAAAATGTTATTTATACTACTAGACCTTTACAATTGATTCACATGGATTTATTTGGTCTAATAACTACACAAAGTTTAGGAGGTAAAAAATACACTTTTGTTTTAATTGATGATTATTCTCGTTTTTGTTGGACAATATTTTTAACATCAAAATCTGATGCATTCTTAGAATTTTCTAAATTGTGTATACGCATTCAAAATGAACTTGATTTAAAAATAAAATGTATTCGTTCAGATCATGGAGGTGAATTTGATAATGATAGGTTTGTTTTTTTAAAAAATGAATTAGGAATTAAGCATGAATTTTCCGCTCTTTGCACACCGCAACAAAATGGTGTGGAAGTGAGGAAAAATATGACTCTTCAAGAACTTACTCGCACTATGTTATCTGAATACAAATTATGTAATTCATTTTGGGTCAAAGCCATAAATACTGCATGTTATCTTATTAATTGTGTTATACTTCGACCATTTTTGAAATTAACACCTTAAAAATTATATTTACAAAAGAAATCGAATGTACTTATTTCAAAGTTTTTGGTTGTAAATGTTTCATTTTGAATACTAAAGACATATTAGGAAAATTTGATGAAAAATATGATGAAGTCATATTTATTGGTTATTATTCAATTAATAAAGCTTATAGAATTTTTAATAAGAGGACAAAAATAGTTGAAGAATCAATTCACATTAAATTTCATTATCTTCCTCCTTGTGTAGAAACTAACCCTGTAGGTAATGATGAAGAACACTTTCCCCCAATAAGGTCGGATGATGAAGAATTACTTGATAAAGAAAATGGCGAAGAATATAAAGAAGAAAAAGAAGATGTAGAAGTGTAAGAATATGTGCCTACAAGTGAACTGAGAATTTCAAAAGATCATCTGCAAGATTTGGTCATTGGAGAACCATCAATAGGGTTAAGTACTTGTTCATATCTATATGATTTATTATCAAACCTTTGTTTTATATCTGATATAGAACCAAAAGATGTGCAAACCGCTTTAAAAGATGATTCTTAGTTTTTAGCTATGAATGAAGAACTTAGTAAATTTGAGCGTAATAAGTTTTGTAAACTAATAGAAAGACTTTAAATCATCCTGTTGTTGGTGTAAAGTGGATCTCTAAAAATAAAATGGATAGTGAATCTAGGGCCACTAAAAACAAAGCTTTGTAGCAAAAGGATATTCACAAATTGAGGCCATAGATTTTGATGAAACTTTTGCACCGATAGCACGTTTAGAAGTATTTAGAATTTTTCTTGCATTTGCTACCTTTAAAAGATTTAAATGTTTCAAATGGATGTAAAAACTGCTTTTCTTAGGAAGAGGTTTATGTCGAACAACCTCCAGGCTTTGTTAATGAAACGTTTCTCGATCATGTATAAAAATTAGAAAATGCCATTTATGGTTTAAAGCAAGCACCACGAGTATGGTATGATAAATTGACTTATATTTATTAAAAAATGATTACAAAATGGTTAGTGCTGATTGTACCCTCTTCATTAAGCATGTTCATGATGATTTAATAGTTTTGTAAATTTATGTTGATGACATTATTTTTGGAGCCACTAACGAAGAGCTTTGTGATAATGTAGTAAATTTTATGAAAAGTGAATTTTAAATGAGCATGCTAAGAGAACTTACTTATTTTCTTGGTTTTCAAATTACAGAAAGACATGATGGTATTTTTTTTTATGTAAGACCTCTTTTTTTGCAAAACCAACATGGGTCTTATGCCCAGAACCGCCGCTTTGCGGTGACACCAACACACCCAGGAAGGTCGTCACTACAAAATGCCGATCCTGCAGGCCATACCGATCGCAGAAGAGCAGAATAAAGAAAAGAGTACATGAGTAAAATAAACTCAAATGCTGGTCCACCAGAATCACATATAAATAAATCTCCTCGAAGGGAGAGTCCACAGTAAAGATAAATCCAAGTACTAATAAAAAGGGCTCCTGCCCGATACATCATAATCCTCAATATAAGTCACTCAATGTTGAAGAAAATCTATAGTATGTACTAATGATCGAGACTCACTATCCCTGTTGCTTGAACTTCAGTGCTAGACTGTCCCGTCTCCAAGCGCACCGACCTCTGGGGCTGCATCTCTTGGTTTGGCTCCACGATCCCCTTAAATGATTCGGTCAATGATCGTTAGTCTAAAATACTAAATCCTATCATCCCCCATCCCTCCCTCATGGCTCCTAGGCACCAAGAGCGGAGAAGGAAAGGGAAGGTAATGTAGATGGAGAGTAACAACAGTATGCTGGTGACGGTGGAACTAGTCAACACAAGCATAAAATCACAGAAAGTATAAGTAAACAAATAGTAGGTAAGCAGTATAATTATACACATGATCAAGATGAGCAGGTAAAGTATAAGAAGGTAAAATAATTAAGTAACCTTGTCATATAGGAATGCCCATACAAACCTATAGACCAAGGGGTCGTTTTATAAGGCATATTATATAAAGAGTTTGATACCAATTTATACAATTGGTGTCAAGGTTTTTATGAAAAGACTATGCTATATCAAGCAGGTATGCTATGATGAGAATATGCAAGTGCAACTCACACACTCGACTCTGTGCACACAAACCTTTACTTCGCCGTTTCTAGAGCCTAACCTCCCAGGATACCTCCGTAGTGGAAAACAGAAGCGGTGGGTTGGCCGTCACCCACCTCTAAACCGGTATCAGCACTACCAGTCAGACCTATCATACACCTCAATACTGGTGCACTAAGCGGAGCACCTGCATACTCTTGCCATTGGCACACCAGACTTCATTTAGCTAAGTGCTATACCACACCTGCCGAGTCAATGTATTACTGTCGGTGCGATGACTCTCCAATAGCGAAGACCCACCACCATATATCTTATGCACATACAACCTTAATATACTTTCCCACCGAGCCAAATCTCCATGGACTATCTCGTCTATCACAAATATCTACCGAGCCATCGGCTCGCCGGGCTAACCTGCCTATCATTAAGACAACCGAGCCTACCGCTCGTGAGACCCAACCTAACTCCCACAATACTGGGTAGTTTGAGTGTAAGTGTAATCCTAGAGTATTTATAATTACTCTTCTATTCCATTTAGTCTCAGGGCTTACGTTAACATTGGACTGCCCAGGGAATTCCACGTGAAGGGATCTCACGGGGCACTAGGAACTATGATGGTAGCTGAATCCCATCATTCCATTTCACAAGGCACTTACTATTATTGGTATCTACCCATAACAAACCCAATTTTAAATTAACTTAATCTAACCCTAGTGTATTTTGACTCTCTTCTCTCTTCACAGGAAGGACGATCTTTCGTCGATCCTGAGCACCTTTTAACACTAGTCAATCCAATACTCTCCTCATCATTACTCATAATGAAGCTCTGTTTTTCTTTTTTCACTTTACATGATCAGTAAACTATTAACCCAACTCCATATGTCCATTCCACATGTTATCACAATTTCGCAGTTTTACTAAATGTAGACTAATCTAAGCTATATGATGTACATGACAAGAGGCACTCTAAATTTTCATCCAAAGTCCCTAAAATAATTATTGTGTGTCTATCATGGCACATTTATCCCAAATCCAAAAACTTATAATTTTCCTAATTAATTTGGCATTTATTAAATTTTCCAAAATTTAGGCCAGGGGTAATATTGAACATGAATTACCATATTTCCTTAAGTTATGGACACCCAAAAATTATGATCACTATAGGATGCCCCAATAACAGAGAATACTAAGTTTCACAAACTTTCATAAAAGTATCAGCCCCTAAAAAATTAATTCAAGATAAATATAATAAATAGAATTAAAGAGAGAAGTATCTCAAAAGATTATCCAAAAATTACACAAAAATTACCAGGGCTTTAATATGATCCTAAATCTTCACTTGCTAAGTTTCATAAAATTCTAAGTTGGTTTAGCCATGATTTTATCAAATTCATCCTTAGGGGCAACATAAAGGTTATAATTACAAGTATTAGCTAATGACTTCCAAACATACTACAATAATTTTTAGAGACTAATAATGTTATAAAAACTCTTCTACCAAAATTTCATAAGGATCCAAGTTCATATGACCCTTCAATAGTTTCCTTAAAGGTATAGACCTAAATTATCCCTAATTTGTTTAAGTTGTGTGCCTATGTCTAAATGTCACTAAATTCCTTCCTATGGCTATTTACCATCCTAGGATTACATGGAATAAACCCCAAGTCCACACATGGATATATCACACCATGTCCTTCATAAACCCCCAAAGTTCAACCTTAGGGTTTGAACTAGGGTCTTAGGGCAAATCCACCCTCATCTACCATAAACACTATGTGAGGGTGTTTAAACTAACCATGCAACTCTAGCCCAAGTACCAAACCCTTTGGGTCAGAATTGGCCCCTCTATGCCCCAAACACTTTTTGCCCTACTTTAACCCCTCAAGGGCCATACTTTGGTCACACCAAAACCTGTACAAATCAAACACAATTGGGATGAAATTTTTGGCATAGTCATGCCATGATCGTAAGAAATAGACACTAAGATTTTGGTGGGTTTAAAGGTCATTAGGCCCCTTAAATAATTCATGCAAGGTTTATTAAATTTCTACAAAACCTTTATGAAACCTTTTTCTAAAAATTACCATTTTTGGTATATTATAATTATAGTTAAGAGTGACCCTCTTACAAAATTTCAAGTATGGATGGATTGATGGGGGCACTCTATTTAGGCTCTTGTCAAGCCTATGTATAGGCTGCAACATTTTGAGTGTTGTGGTCAAACCACTTACCCAAATGGGTTGACTAAATTTTACATTAAAGTAGACTCGAAGGGCTACAATTTTCATGTTGGCCACTTTTTAAGGTTTGGCGCCTAATTGTCTCATTTATTTAATTTAAAGGGGGCATATTAAATGGTTAAAAATGTAAAACCATAATTAATATTTATACTATGCTGTACAGATCCAACAGACGGCCTGGATTACGTCTTCTTCCTCTAGCCGACTGCCGAGATCTGCCCGACCTAGAGCACTTCCAAAGATTTTTGCCGGCCATCCGGACACCTCTCTCGGCCCCCCCCCCACCACCTCCATTGAGGTGGGGGCTATCGCCAGGCGGCGGAACGACCGCTAGAGGGGTGGTTTCCGGCAAACCCGTGAGGTAGAAGAACATGGAAAATTTTGAAATTTTCCGCTCCCAATCGTGCTCGATTGAGCACGATTTCTCTCCTAAATGATCTAAGATTCTATCCCACGAAGAAAGGAGTAGAGGAGGACCTTAGCAGAGGGTTGGATTTGGGCCGATCGTTGTGCCACCATTTTCGGCGATGGAGCATTCGATGCCCCGCAACAACACTACCAAACTGCCCAGTTTCTTCAGGTGAAGGGTGGAAATGACTGTTGGTGGTCTAGGGATGCTTTTAATGTTGGCAAATGGGGGAGGGGAGGGGTCAAGCACCAATTGCCATTAATGGCCTCAAGAGGAGAAATTCAGCAAACTGAATTTCTCTGCATCCAGCCAACTTGGGGTCAGCCATGACTGTTAAACTCCTCTAAACTGATAAGTGAAATGTGTCAAGCCTCTGGAATCAATTGGAGAGGAACTCTTGATCTCCCATGGACATTAATGGCTTTCTCTCTCCTCTTTCTCTCTCTTCCTTATGGGAAAAGATGAATGCAAGCAAATACCCCTATGAGTGTTTCTTTGAAACTAGCAAAAGATGAAAGTGGATTATCTTTAGATCAGACATTATTTTGAGGAATGATAAGATCACTTTTATATTTAATCTCATCTAGAACTGATATTATGTTTGCAGTTTGTTTTTGTGTTAGATTCTGGTCTAATCCTAAATAATCACATTTAAAAGTTATTATACGTATATTTAGATATCTTATTGGCACTTCTAAAATAGGTTTTTGGTATCCACATAATGATATTTTCATTTTGCATAATTATTCTGATTATGCTGGATATTCATTAGATCTTAAGAGCAGTAGTGGCACTTGTCACTTTCTTGTCCCATCACTTATTTCATGGTCAAGTTGAAAACAAAATTCTATTGCCCTATCCACTAATGAGGCCAAATACATTGCACTAGGTAATTGTTGTGCACAAGCTCTTTGAATGAAACAAACCTTAGAAGGCTTTGGAATACATCAAGAAACTATAGAATTAAGGTGTGACAATAATAGGGCAATTGATTTAACTAATAATCCAGTTCATCAATCTAGATCTAAATATATAGATGCTTGTCATTAGAGATCATAAAAAACAAAATTCAGTAAAGCTTAATTTTATAAGCACAGATTCACAGCTTGCAGACATTTTCATAAAACCACTTCCAAATTACCATTTTTCAATGCTACGACTAGAATTTGGAATCCTAGACATTTCAAGCCGATGAATTCACATATGTGTTATGAAAAAAATTAACATTAAAACAAATTTTATAATTAAAATTAAAATATCTAATTAAAACATAGGTGAAATGAAAAGCACTCATAAATATCACATCATAGTTCACTAAAATTATCACAAACACTTATTCATAATAGAATATAGAAACTAAAATGAAAAGCACTATCGCCTGGCGATACTAAGTTTCACCTGGAGATATCATTCAGAAGCTATCTCCTCCAGAAATCTCAGAAGTCTCTGCTATCTCCAATGCTGGTCTCTTCCTGATCTTTAGTGGAGCTCTGACCACTGCTCAGTGTTCGACAAGGTTGGCGCATTGACTGTCATGGAGGCTCCATGACTGGATTTTCCCACTCTACCGCCTATGTAGAAGTTGGCTTCAACTTAAGACTCTTTGTCAGAAATTTAATAAATTTCTGCATTCACGTGTGGTGCTATTTGACATCACACTTTTGTTCCTCGAATGAATCTTGTAAGTCCTCCAATCCTTCTCATGATGCACGAGCACTTGTATGAGTGGTACCTGTATAAAAGGGCATAGGTACGCAACCATCAAAGTAAAGTTCATGGTCGATCAAACTATATTTCCTATACAGTATTTGTTGGATGATTGCACCCATCGATAGAGTATTTAGTTTTTTCCACATAGGATTCTTCAATCTAAAAATTTACCGAATAATGTATAAAATCAAGTCTGCCACATCAAATGTCTCTCTCTCCAGGATCATGTAAGTTATGTAACCCAGTTGGGCTGTGTTGGGTCCAGTGATCCTAATGGCCCTGATTTGAAGAAGTCAAATAGGTCAATAATATACATACAATTGTATTTAATGTGTGTGTAAGTTCATGCATGCATGGTAGTCCTTCTCATATTGATTGGACAGGTGGACACATTGTTGTGGGCTGAATTGACTGAAAAATTCCTAAGTCCATAAGTATTGAGTGAAGACATTTCACTCAATGTCATAGCTCAAAAGGATCTGAATACAACAGAACCTGTCAAGACCTCAATAATGGAAGACAGAAAAGTGGATAAGTCAACAGGCATTGAGTGAAGTCAGCTCACATTACGCCAGGTAGCAAAATCGTTGAGTAAAGCTGCCTCAGTCAAAGTCATAAGAGTCTCTAGCAAAGGAAAAGATTCTAAGTCCAGAAGCATTGAGTGAAGCCAACTCACTCGACACCATGGTGTTTCTGTCAAAGAAAAAGAAGATAGACAAAACATTATGTCTAAGTCCAGAAGCATTGAGTGAGGACAGCTCACACAACGCCAGATGAGCTAAAGCGTTGAGATAAGCTGGAACAATAAAAGCCATGGAAGAAAGGAAAATCTGTCAAAGTATAAAAGCATTGAGTGAAGGCCGTTCACTCAATGCCAATGGAAGAAAACCTTGAGTCATGCTGCTATAGTCAAATCTTAATGAGAAGTCGGATTTTGACTAAGTACAGAAGTGTTGAGTGAAGCCAGTTCACTCAACGCCTAGTCAATTATTCATGTAGAAGAAACGTTTCTAAGTACAGAAGCGTTGAGTGAAGCCAGTTCACTCAACGCCTCAACAGTTGGCATAATTCAAAAGAAACTAAGACAAATGGCATTGAGTGAATGCCAACCACTCAACGCTCTCAACGCCTAATTTGCAGAAAATGCAAAATAATAAGCCAAGTATAAAAGCATTGAGTGAAGCCCATTCACTCAACTCCACTCAACGCCTGAGCTGATTATGAGAAAATTTCATGTTCAGAATAGCTGACGTCAGTAAAAGTCAACAAAGTCAACACATTTCAAACTCTTTGCGGGAATGATGAGGAATGTCCTTAATGGAGTCAGCGGCTAGTGTTTGTCATTTTCTGCAGATGGAAGGTGGGAACTTGTCCTTTTTAGGCTGGGCCCACAGTGGAAAGTGCCCTTGCTTTGCTGAATATAAAAGGGAAAGATTGGCTAAAACAAAGAAAGCAGTTATGGTTTTCTGATTTCGAATTGCAGATGAACATCTTCTTCTTCCTCGCCATTGTTGCCGAGCCTGAATATCATGTTCAATTCAGTCAACCTACAAGAAAAAAGAGATAGTTGATATTTTCATCTGCGACAATAAGGCCAGGACTGATTCCTAAAATAGAAGAGTGTTGGGTATTGTATCCACATTAACCCATATTTGATTAAGTCATCCTTGGACTAAGATGAATTAAGTTGTATTTGATGCTTTGTTTAAGTTATGTGTTTGCAGGATTCTAATGCCAAGTGTAGATCAATGTCAGTCTACATTGGGTCACCAAACACATGACCATACAATGTAATCCCTCATTGTGTTTTCCATGTTGTTGACTCATGTGTGGCATCTCTATTGGGATACACTTCATATTCAAGCACTAGGACTATTGGTGAAAAGACTTGTTTCTGAACTCACCATAGAGGAAAAGAATTCAGTTTAAAGAATTTCACTAAGTACTTTACTCGAGTAGATCCGTACATACTCGAGTGAAATACTTAGTCTATACTCGAGTAAGTGTCTTTGTACTCGATAAATAAAGTTACCTCTCGAGTAGTCAAATTATAGCTCTCGTGTAGCTAAGACAAGTACTCGAGTAGATTCCTTCTCATTCTAGAGTTAACATGATTTCTTCTCCAGATATTTCTAAGTAAATACTCGAGTAGTCATATAAGTACTCGAGTTGTTTAAACCGTTTTTCTCGAGTTATAGAAGTCTGCCTGTCGTGTAATTTTCCCTCACTCAAGTAGTCAAAGTCATGTACTCGAGTAGTTCATCTACTACTCGAGTAGTCCCGAGTTTATACCCGAGTAACAGGATTTTCTTCCCTCAGAATTTTTTTAATTCTATTACTCGAGTAGCCATTTCCATATACTCGAGTACTTCTTATTATCTCGAGTAGTTCAGTTTCACTACTCGAGTAACCCAGAATTCCATTCCAGAAAATATTCTAAGTCCCTGACTCGAGTAGTTCCTCGACCACTCGAGTAGTCAATCTCTTTCACTCGAGTAAAATCTATTACACTCGAGTAGTCCAACTCCACTTCTCGTGTAACTATTTTAGCACTCGACTAAATCTCTGGATACTCGAGTAGCTGCTCTTCTTCTCCAGATTTTCTTCATGTATTTACTTGAGTAGTTATCTTCAGTTCATTCGAGTAGTTATATATAGTACTCGAGTACTTGTTTCTTCACTCGAGTATATCAGCTTCACCTTTTCTGAAAATTCATTAAGTCCAGAATTGACAGATTTCTTAATGAGCCATGATGTGATTGGTCCACGTGTACCTCATTAAGAATTAATTTTGACTTGTTATCGCAGATCATATATAAGGTCTTGTCAAACCGACAAACCCTACTCAAAAATTTTGCAGTCAAAATATTTTCTAAGTTCTCTGAATCCCTTTCTCTCTCCAAGAAGCGAAAGCCACCGTCCGCCAATCTTAATCGTTCACATCCGACTAGGGTTTTCTATTTCAGAAGATTCAGATCAAGAAGGTTTACAGATCGAGATCGTTGTTCAACTCCTCATCTTCTATCCGATGGTGTGAAGCCGTAAAGTTTAAAAGAGAAGATTCAGGCCTATTGTTTGCAGATCTGATAAAGATTCACTATTTGTATTTTTACATATGTTCTATTTCATTCTTGTAGGAAAATTTTCTCCGAGTGTAGGAGCCTTTATCTCTGAGATTGTAGGAAGTTTTACCTTCCGAGTGTAGATCCATTTTGTGGATCGAGATTGTAGGAACTTTGTTCCGAGGCGTAGGATTGGTTTTCAATCCGAGATAGTGGAGTAGTCGACTCTAGTATATTACTAGATCGGTGAGGGAAAGTGGATGTACCCAAGGTTGGGGAACCATTATAAATCTTGCGTCGTCTGTGATTGATTGTTAGATAGTTATGTGCATCGATCTTAAACCTTTATTCCTCAAAAAGAGGAACATCTCACCTATTCACCCCCATCTAGGTGATTTAGGTAGGAAACTAAACACTTTCAATTGGTATCAGAGCGAGGTTGATCACTAAAAGGTTAACACCTTGATCAGATCTGATTAATTGTCTTTTGAGATTTACCAGACATGGACATGACTAAAGATTTTGCCAAGCTTCCTTTGTGCACCAAGAACAACTTTCTTATGTGGAAAAAGAGAATCAAATTTTTCATGGAAGGTATGGATCCGAGGATCTTCATGATAGTTGAAGAAGGTCCTTATATTCCCATGATAATCTCCACAACAGATCCAACTAATAAAGTACCAAAGAAATTAATGGATCTGGACAAAGACGAGATTGCACTTGTATCCTTAGATAAGATGGCCAAGAACATAATAGCAAGTGTAGTAGATGACTCCATGCTGTAAAACTTGATCTGCTGCCAGTCTGCAAAGGAGATGTGGCAGTCCCTAGTGACGTTGATGGAAGGTCAGAAGAAGCTAGGGATGATAGAAGAACTCTTCTGAATCAAAAGTATGAAGCCTTCCGATAAGGAAACAAGGACACCATTGCTGACATATTTGAGAATTTCTTCAATATAGTAAATGGCCTAAGGGTCTATGGCAGAGTCTTCACAAACGGAGAATTGAATGACAAGTTCTTGAGATCCCTAACTAAGGAATGGGATAACAAGGTCTGTGTCATCAGAGAGTTTGGAAAACTAGCCGAGACAGACCCACAGAATCTCTTCGGGAAGATTATGTCATATGAGCTTCAGCTCAATACCAGAAAGGCTGAAGAAGAGAAGAGCAGGTCTGCATTTAAAGAGAAGTCTGTTGCTCTAAATGCAGACACCTCAAAGAAGTCAAAGGCTGCTCCTCTTGCTCCAGCACAAGAAGTGAGTGAAGAAGAAACTTTAGAGCCAGGTACCTCAGGCTATGAGCTATCTGAAGGAGTGTTCTCACTACTCTCACGTCAGTTCAAGAAATTCTTGAACAAAAAGAAGTAGTGGAAAGGCAAGAATGCCACTTATAAAACATCATGACATGATGGTGATCGTCAAAGAAAAGGCTCAAACAACCACGACAGGTATACTCCTAAATATAATAAATATATTTCTACTGACATTGTTTGTTACTACTGTAATAAGCCAGGTCACATCATTGTTGATTGCCCTATATGAAGAAGGAGGCTGGAAGAAGAGAGGAAAAGAAGTCCTTATACAATAAGAAGAGGACAAAGAATAGCCTAATAACCAAAAAGGGCAAGACTCTTAGTGACTCTGACTCATCAGAGTTGAGTGAAGAAGAAGAAGCCTACTTTGGGCTTATGGCTCAGACAGATGATGAACAAGAGCCCCAGTTCACTGGGAACGTAAACTCTCACACTCCTTTTTCAGAATCTGAAGCTTCTGAGCATGATCGTGAGTACAGCTCTTCTGACGATGAGTCTGAGCTCATGGTCCAGTACAAGGAGTTGATCATGTCTTACGACAAATGTCGCCGAGTCGTGAAAACGCAGGCTAAAGAGATAGTCTCTAAAAGCTGAAGATAGCATCTTGAGAGAGGAAGTCGCTAAGATTGACTCACTCAAAGAGAACTTCAATAATGCTATTGAAGAATACAACAAGGCTCTTGAGCAACTTGACCTAAAAGAGAAAATCATCAAAGAGTTAGAAAAAAACTCGCTGCTGAAAAGAAACTTGTTGAAAGTTTCTCGAAGCATAAGACTGTTCTTCCATTCGTTGCTGAATTCTCATCTATGGCCAAGGGTGCTGGATTAGGCCATGAAGAAGATCCTAGTAAATCGCCTAGGAGGAATAAGGCTCAAAGAAAGAATAAGGCCGCCAAGAAGGCCTCAGAAAAAGAGAAGGTGGAAGCCCCTCAAGATCAGACTTCGTTCAAGAAAGTCATATTTCCAACTAATGAGTTTGATCTTGACTCATCCTACGGACACTTTCCTAGGCCTACCTATGTAGAGCCAAAGTTTCGTTACCAACGATGGAATCGACCCAGAAACTTTGGTGAGAGTGTCTTTAAGGCACCTTATGAAGAAGTCATTCTTCAGAGCTATGTACCTTTCAATCATGGTCATAACTTCAAGAAAGCATTCAAGGTAAAGCCCGTTGTGGAAAATGCACAGAAGGAGAAGAAATCATGTGATTACCATCATCATGAAGCTTCTTCCTCCAAAAATACTGCACCTGCTAGACCACAATTGCAAAAGGTCAAGAAGGAGAACATAAGGCAAAGATACAAAAGGTTTGACTGTTGGTGTTATGGCAGAATTGGTCACTCTGCCATTGATTGCTGGTTTAATCCCAGAATTGCTATAACTCCTTATGTTGGCAATATGAGAAAGACCGCTCATAATGTTAATATTTGTAGGGGGAAGTGTTCTAACCCGAGACCAAGGACCCAAACATATTTGGGTTCCTAAGGCAAACTGATTATGATTGCAGGTATGTCCAAAGGCCACCAAAATGCACATCTGGTATTTGGATTGTGGATGCTCTCGGCATATGACCGGGACAAGAAGCCTACTTCAGAATTATGCTCCAGTTGTGAATGGACCATAGGTCATCTATGGAGGTTCAGACAGTGGAATCACTAAAGGCCATGGTATGATTACTAACGGTAGTGTATCCTTCTCAGATGTAGCTTATGTTGAAGGATTGGAACACAATATCATAAGCATAAGCCAACTCTGTGATAAAGGATAAATAGTTGAGTTTCATGCTAATAAGTGCTTGATAAAATCCGTTGATAATATGGAAACGATTCTATCTGACACTCGAAGCAGCAACATATTTTGTTTGAATTTCATTTGTATTGACTCTTCTACACCAGTGTGCTTTTTAACAAAAGATAGTCCATCTCTTGGTGACCATTGACACAAGAGATTAACACATATTAATTCCAAAACTATTAATATATTTTTTTTAATGAACTTAGTACGTGATGTCCGAAATGTCAAGTATGTCAAAGATAGACCTTGTCATGCATGTGTAAAAGGCAAGCAAATAATGGCTACCTTTAAAAGCATTATTGGCAAGGATTCTAATAGATGTCTCCATCTACTTCATATGGACTTGTTTGGTCCACTTGAAAATAGAAGTTTGGTAGGTAAGGATTATACGCTAGTAATTGTTGATGACTACTCGCGCTTTGCGTGGGTGTTCTTTCTGAAACACAAGTTAGATACCTTCGACATCTCTACTAATTTTGTCAGGCAAGTCCAGAATGAGTACAACTGCTCCATAGTCAAAATCAGAGTGACAATGGAATGGAGTTCATGTCTGGGGCCATGACAGAATTCTGTGAAAGCTTAGGTATCTTTCATGAGTTTTCCTCTCCTCGTACTCCACAATAGAACTTAGTGGCCGAGAGAAGAAATAGAACAATCATAGAGGCATGCGGGACTATGTTGAGTGATGCTTCACTTCCAGAATACTTTTTGGACTGAAGACATCAACACTGCATGCCACGTGCAAAAGCGAGCACTCATAAACAAAAACCACGATAAGACACCTTACGAACTTCTAAAGGGCAGGAAACCAACAGTCTCATATTTTAGAATTTTTGGTTGTAAGTGCTTCGTGCTCAACTATGGCAAGTATCATACTACCAAGTTAAGCAAAAAGAGTTTTTAAGGTATTTTTATAGGATACAGTAGCCATAGTAAGGCATACAATATATTTAATTGAAAAACCCTGGTTGTAGAAGAATTAATACATATTGTATTTGATGAGACGAGCTTGCTGCAAGGCAACTCCTCTAGTGTTCTGAACTCTGCGTCTGAGATCACCTGAAACTTAGCTTGGATGAACCGTCTGAAGAAAAAGGTGAAAAGTTCATCAAGATCACCACTCCAACCCCTATTGGAGAGGTTGATGATCAAGATGAAGAAATCATTCAAGTTGATGAAGTCACTCTGGTGATTGAAGATAATCCAGATGCAAGGACTCTAGAGCTCAGACATCTGAAGGATCACCCCATGGACCAGAACATAGGAGATCCCCGGGATGGCGTCAGAACTCATAGAGGTACAACTAACGAAAATTTATATTTAAGTTTTCTCTCACAGGTTGAACCAAAGAATTTTGAGGAAGCAAACTCAGACGCATCTTTGATAATGGCGAAGGAAGAAGAATTAAATCAGTTCAAACGTTGCCATGTATGGAAACTTGTTCCAAGACCCAAAGGTAAGAACGTCATTGGGACAAAATGGGTCTACAGGAATAAGATGGACGAGGATGGAAGGATTATAAAGAACAAGGCCAGACTCATCGCTAAAGGATATCGTCAAGAAGAAGGAATCAACTTCGAACAGGTGTACGCTCCAGTGGAAAGGCTGGAGGCCATCAGTTATTCCTAGCATATGCTGCACTCAAAGGCTTCACTGTCTATCAGATGGACATGAAGTCTGCCTTCCTTAATGGTGACATAAAGGAAGAAGTGTATGTGGAACAACCTACAGGTTTCGTTTATTCTAACTTTCCTGATTACGTTTACTTATTGCATAAAGCCTTATATGGTCTGAAACAAGCTCCCCGAGCTTGTTATGAGACGTTGTCTAGCTTTCTACTTCAGAACAAGTTCACAAGGGGAAAGATAAATAAGACATTATTTATTAGGGAAATAAAAGGCACGATTTTGCTAGTGCAAATCTATGTCGACGACATTATTTTTCGCTTTACTGACGATAACCTCTGCAAGTAGTTTTCAAAACTTTTGCAAGGGAAGTTTGAAATGAGATGTATGGGCGAGCTGAAATATTTCTTAGGGCTTCAGGTGAAAGAATCTGAAGATGGAATTTTCATCTCGCAGACCAAGTTCACCAAAGAGCTAATTAAGAAATTCGGAATGGAGAACACAACCTCGATGAGGACTCTAATAGGTTCAACTATGTCACTGGACAAGGATGAAAAAGGGAAAACTTTTGATGAAACCAAGTACAGAAGCATAATTGGATCCTTGCTCTACCTTACTGCCAGTAGACCTGACATAACATTTTCAACATATGTATGTGCTAGATTTCAGGTGAACTCTAAGGAATCTCACTATGTTGCTGCAAAGCGGATTTTAAGATAACTTAAAGGTACGCCAAATCTTGTCTTATGGTACCCAAGAAGTAATGATAGCGAACTAATAGGTTTTTCAGATGCAGATTTTGCAGGAAGCGAAGACGACAGGAAAAGCACTTCTGGGACTTGCCAATTCCTGGGAAGAAGGCTTATCTTCTAGAGTAGCAAGAAGCAGAACTGTGTTGCAATCTCAACAGCTGAGTCAGAGTACATCTCTACAGGCAGTTGCTGTACAAAGCTGCTATGGATAAAGAATAAATTTGAAGATTATAATATAAAGTTCCATAACATTCCATTGTTTTGCGACTCTTGTAGCGTAATTGCAATGGCCAACAACCCAGTCTCGCACAGTCGGACAAAGAACATAGAGCTGAGGTATCACTTCATCCGGGAACATGTCGAGCATGGGGACATAGATCTCCAATATGTCTCTACAGACAGGCAGGTTGTAGACATTTTAACAAAGCCGCTGGACGAGACCAAGTTCTCTTTCTTCAAAACAGAACTTGAAATGCTCAACAAAGAACATTAGAGAATATGGACCCCCAAGAAGTCTCAGAGATCTGAAATCAGTCAAACGTTGGAATTCTACAAATTTCAAACTTTTTGACTCGAGTAAGAAGTAAAGTACACGAGTAAGAAAATGACCTACTCGAGTAATCTACTTGACCTACTCGAGTAACCTATAATCCACTCAAGTAACCTACTCGAGTAGCAGAATGACTTACTCGAGTAGTCTAATCATTTACACGAGTAATGAAACTTCACTAAAGTACTTCAGCGCAACTACTCGAGTACTTCAACCCAACTACTCGAGTACTTCCAGACATCACTCGAGTACTTCCAGCCATTTCTACTCGAGTATCTAAAAGATCCTTACTCGAGTAATACCAAGTCTCTCGAATATGCGCCAGTCAACTTTTTCTCCTTGATTCAAATTTCCTTATTCACAACCTGAGGCCTATGCTGCCACTTCTAAGGTATGATTCCATCATTTATCTCTTAATTAGACATAAACCTAAGGTAATATAAATAGGAAATTCCAAAATCATTCTACATAAATTCATTTTCTCTCTCGAGTAAGCCGACAGTCGGTTCGTCTTCCACCAAGAAGTTGCAGAGCCGCGTCATCTTCCTCCCCGCCACAGTTTTTCCAAGACATTCCGAATCATGGCCTCTTCTTTCAAAGATTGGCATTGGTTCCGAACTGGTTGCCGCCTGTATCGTAGAACTGTCAGATGATTTCCATAATCTCATGATACTTATCAACACCACCGTGCTTACCTTCATTCTCCAAGAGCCCTGTAAAATCCTCTTTCCAGATGTTGTCCGAGTTCTTCAGAAATGTCAAGGTCAAGCGACATGGTGCCATTCTCAAGTCGAAAGTCAGAGAAATTAAAATCAAGCTTACGAAGACATCTGTTTCTCAACTTCTTCGAATGTCGATTGTAGATGAAGAAGATCCTCTAGGCCCTGATGAGTCTGACAGAACATGTATGTTCTGTGGTATTTCTCCTGATGAAGAGTACATAAAACAGGTCTCAGACGAATCCTGAAGGAAAGCTACTGGTGGAAATTATAAGGAAGGTCCTTCTCTGCAAAACTAATTATATCAGAGATATCTCCCTCTCTTTCTTTGATATCATGCAAGCAATTGTCTGTAGGAAGAAATTTCAATTTGAAATGATGATCTTGGACAAGATCAAAGACAACATTAAAGCTCCAAATTATGCAAGAATTATCTCACTTCTGCTCCATGAAATCAATCCAGAAGTGTTCAATTTTTCAAAAGGGACTATTCTTCATCACATGAAGAAAGTTTCTATATCTTCTATTCAAAGATGGGATGTGAAACTACAGAATCCCACTCAGGCTGCATTGGTTCAAGAGATTCCAGCCACAGAGGACAGGACCCCATCTCCCTCTCTAGATCAGATTGCCAGCTCCTCTGGTGCATCTATTGAGGGGTAGCCTGCTCCTTCTGTTCCAGCAAGGATACCTACACCTCCAGCAGTTACTCCTCCTCCACCTCAGACTCAAGATGAAACTCCATCTGAACAACAAATTCAAGAAGCCCTACTCTCCACAGAAGATGCAAATCAGTGAAATGATTGAAGAGCTGACTACAGATGAACCTCTTCCCCCCTCTCCAAAAGAAACCACTACTGAAATACCAAAAGAATCCACTCCAGTACAATCTTCAGTACATACTCCATCTCCCACAAAGTCTCCTGCTGCACACCAAGAGCAGGTTGAAACCATTTTCATTCCTGATGAGCCATCTCCAGAACAAGCAGAAGCCCCTTTGAGAAAACTGGACTTCTCCATACCCACAATCACTGATGAAGGGGATGCCCTTATTCACACTTCTAGAGCAAAGAGCTCTGTCTCCATTGCAGAAATAGCTCCATAGGTTCCTCCTCCTCCTCAAGTTCCCTCTTCTGTTGCTCCTCCTGCTGCTCCTACCAATGATCTGATGAAGGGGATGCCCTGATTCACTCTTCTGTTGTCCTTCCCCTTCAAGAACAAAGAACCCACTTTGATGCTTCACTCAAGGCTATTACTGATAAAGTCACTGCTCTAGAGACTGAAATGAATAGGAGATTTGCAGAAATCCAGCACAATACAGATCAGCTAAGACACCTCTTCCAAATTGGTGGAAAGGCTCTAGATCACACTATTACTAGTGTTAGTCAAGTCATGGAGCAATGTGTGACTCTTGCTAATAATCATATAGAATTGAATAAGAGAGTTGAAGCTATAAAGATGAAGATCTGTGAAGAGGTTGGAACTTTCAAAGAAGATGCAATAACTACATTGACCAGTGAAGTCAAAAAGGGGGAGAGTTTGGTGAAAGAATATCTAGAAAAATCAGATGTACTTAAGCAAGAGCTTTTGGAAGCTAAAATGAAAGAAATCCATGATGATGTCTTATGAAAAATTCAGAGTGTCAAATTCCATACATATGACACTGCTGTATGGATACATAATCAAATTCTTCTTGAGTTTGCCAAAGATCCAAACTCTAATCCTCGTCATCTCAACCGTCTAGCTGCTGGTGCTCCTGCTCAAACTCAACAACCTACCTTCTCTCTAAGGCCTGGAGACTCAGTTGCTCCTCCAGAATCATATACTCAGGATTAGGAAGATGACCCAGCTGATATCTTTCTCAAGGGCCCTCTATAAATTTACATTCCCAAGAAAAGGAAGTATGGTGAAGGTGCCTCTGCCAGCAGGTCAATTCCAGTTTCTGATGCTAAAAAGAGGAAGGCTCCTGAGTTTACTGAAATATGGTCTCCTACTTCTAAATCTCTTATCTTGGATACTCTCAAACTTATTATGGAATACCACGAAAGTTGAAATGAACATTACAGACCCCAAGAATGAGAATTATATGAGAAGTCCATGACAAAGAGGAGACTCTATGATAGAACACATGGCAGGAATAACCCATATGCTCCTGCCAAGCCTCCCAAATACTACCCCAAGCCACACAGCTACCAGAGGAGACAACAAGAGAAGAAAGACAAGCAACAACAACATCAAGTTTTGAGATATATGAGAATGTGGAAATGATTTTTGTAGAATTGATACTTTGGAAAATCACATTTATATAATTCTATCTTTTGATCATATATTCTTGTTTATAGTCTTATGCTTGCTTCCACTGATTTATCTATTTAACACTTTTTATGTCTATAATTCACCTTAGTTAAAGGGTTCTGACTTCTACAAATAGGGGGAGATTGTTGGGTATTGTATCCACATAAACCCAGATTTGATGAAGTCATCATTGAACTAAGATGAATTAAGTTGTATTTGATGCTTTGTTTAAGTTATGTGTTTGCAAGATTCTAATGCCAAGTGTAGACCAATGTCAGTCTACAATGGGTCACCAAATACAGGACCATACAATGTAATCCCTCATTATGTGATCCATGGTGTTGACTAATGTGTGGCCTCTCTATTGGGATACACTTCATATTCAAGCACTAGGACTATTGGAGAAAAGACTTGTTGCTGAACTCACCATAGAGGAAAAGAATTCAGTTTAAAGAATTTCACTAAGTACTTTACTCGAGTAAATCCCTACATACTAAAGTGAAATACTTAGTCTATACTCGAGTAAGAGTCTTTGTACTCTGGAAAGAATGTTACCTCTAGAGTATTCAAATTATAGCTCTCGTGTAGCTAAGACAAGTACTCGAGTAGATTTCTTCTCATTCTCGAGTTAACAAGATTTCTTCTCCAGATATTTTCTAAGTAAATTACTCGAGTAGTCATATAAGTACTCGAATAGTTTAAACCTTTTTTATCGAGTTACAGAAATCTGCATGTCGTGCAATTTTCCCTCACTCGTGTTGTCAAAGTCATGTACTCGAGTTGTTCATCTACTACTCGAGTAGTCCCGAGTTTATACCCGAGTAACAGGATTTTCTTCCCTCAAAATTTTTTCTAAGTCTATTACTCGAGTAGCCATTTCCATATACTCGAGTAGTTCTTATTCACCCGAGTAGTTCAGTTTCACTACTCTAGTAACCCAGAATTCCATTCGAGAAAATATTCTAAGTCCCTGACTCGAGTAGTTCCTCTACCTCTCGAGTAGTCAATCTCTTTTCACTCGAGTAGAATCTATTATAATCGAGTAGTCCAAATCCACTTCTCGTGTAACTGTTTTAGCACTCGAGTAAATCTCTGGATACTCGAGTAGCTGCTCTTCTTCTCCATATTTTCTTCAAGTATTTACTCGAGTAGTTATCTTCAGTTCACTCGAGTAGTTATATATAGTACTCGAGTAGTTGTTTCTTCACTCGAGTATATCAGCTTCACCTTTTCTGAAAATTCGTGAAGTCCAGAATTGATAGATTTCTTAATGAGCCCTGATGTGATTGGTCTACGTATACCTCATTAATAATTAATTATGATTGTTATCGCAGATCCTATATAAGGTCTTGTCAAATCGACAAACCCTAATCAGAAATTTTGCAGTCAAAATATTTTCTAAGTTCTTTGAATCCCTTTCTCTCTCCAAGAAGCGAAAGCTGCCGCCGCCAATCTTCATCGTTCACATCAGGCTAGGGTTTTCGATTTCAGAAGATTCAGATCAAGAAGGTTTTCCGATCGAGATCGTCTCTCAACTCCTCATCTTCTATTCGATCGTTTGAAGCCAAGGAAGTCCAGATCTTGCATTGCCGAGATTTTCTTCAACCTCTCCGATAAAGCCGCAAAGTTTAAAAGAGGAAGATCCAAGCCAATTGTTTGCAGATCTGATAAAGATTCACTGTTTGTATTTTTACATACGTTCTATCTCATTCTTGTAGGAGAATTTTCTCCGACTGTAGGATCCTTTGTCTCCGATATTGTAGGAAGTTTTAACATCTGAGTGTAGATCTGTTTTGTGCATCGAGATTGTAGGAACTTTGTTCCAAGGCATATGATTGGTTTTCAATCCGAGATTGTGGAGTAACCGAGTCTAGTGTATTGCTAGATCGGTGAGGGAAAGTGGATGTACCCAAGGTTGGGGAACCACTATAAATCTTGCGTCGTCTGTGATTGATTGGTAGATAGTTCTGTGCGTAGATCTCAATTCTTTATTCCACAAAAAGACGCACATCTCACCTATTCACACCCCTCTAGGTGATTTAGGTAGGCAACTAAACACTTTAAAAGAGAAAAAAGGTTTCTGCAAGTTACTTCGAGCACATGCAGCCCAGCTCTGAAGATCTTTTCAACTTGTTGCAGTGAAGAGGATAGGGATGAAATCTGCTCAGCCCAGGAAGATAGACACAAAGATTACCCTCTGGGGTCAAACTGTTCATAAATATTTCTATTTTCTGTTGGATCCATTCTTGGATATGAGAGTAGGATTTTGAATAGAATCAAAGTTGTAAGCATGTATTACAAAGGTTAAGGTAGGGTCATTTATTGATCTGAGTGAAGCGCTGTCCTTCCAGCCTGAGGTGTAGGGCTTTTGAGCCTGAGGTAGGTGATTATTTAATCACTAAGCTGTAGTGCCTTGGGCCTGAGTGTAGGTCTTGAAGGAGACAAAATGGTCCTGTGGGATCGTGTTGTAAGCTCTTAAGGAGCCGAGAATTTGGGTAAGAGCCTTGTCTAACATACTGTTTGAGAGATGGAGTGGGACAGTGGATGTACCCATAAACTGGGGAACCTATATAAAAATAACTGTCCTCTGGTTGATGTTCTTGAATGCTAAACTAAGTAATCATCATGCATAGTAAAATTAGGTATAGGTCTAGATAATTAAAAAAGGGCCTAAAACCTCCCCCCCCCCCTCTAGGTGTTTGCTGATCTTGAAATCAAAGACTTTCAAGTGGTATAAAATGGAGGTTGCTCAAGAAAGGCTTAACAGTCTGAGCAGATCTCCAAGGTCCGCAAATAGATATTCCTTATGGGTTTAGGAGTGAAATAAAAGGAGCTGGGTGCCATGAAGCTTCCAATCTGTATGAAGGAAGGGTTTGCCATTTGGAAGGAGAGGGTTAGGCTGTTTATGGAAGCAGCTGATCCTATGATTTTTATCACTGTCAAGGAAGAACCTTAAGTGTCAGTTCTGAATACAAATTAGCAGACGCCTAAGAATTATGTTGAGATGACAAAGGATGAAGTCATCTTTGCCACCATGCACAAAAGGGCACAAAATATTATAGTTAGTGCCATAGATGATTCCACCTTCCAAAATTTGGTACAATGCAAGACCTCAAAGGAGATGTGGGACACTTTGGTTGTCTACATGGAGGGCACTGAAGAATTTAGAGATGATATAAAGTCTATACTCAACCAAGAGTATGAGGTTTTCAGGCAAAGTAAGACTGCCAACGTAACTGATTCCTATGAGAGATTTTTCAAAATCATCAACGAGTTGAGGACATATGGTAGAGTCTTCAACACTTATGAGCTGAATGACAATTTTCTTAGTTCTCTAACTAGAGACTGGGATACTAAAATCTGTGTCATTAGAGAAGTGACAAAACTTGCAGACACTCCACCACCAACACCGTTTAGAAAGCTACTGTACTATAAAATACAGCTGACTACAAGGAAGGAGGAGGAGAAGAACAACAACCTTATGGCTAAAGAAAACTCAGTGGCCTTCAAAGCTGAAGCCACAAGGAGGAGCAAAAGGAAGACTCCTTTCCCACTAAGGAGGGATACTGAGTTTGACTCACACAACTCAAAGTCAAGCACATCAGATTGCCACATGTCTGATGAGGACTTTGCTATCTTCTCTAGATAGTTCCATAAATTCATGAACAAGATGCATTGGAAGGGCAGGCCTTCCACCGCCTCTCACCATAGGAAGAAATCCTCCAAGGTGGAGAGGTATTGTTCCAAACCTAGTAAACAAATTTCTACTAATGTCATCTATTATTTTTACAGCAAACCAGGGCATGTTGTAGCTGACTGCCTAGTAAAGAGAAGAGAGGATGGAGATAAAAAGCACCATCACCAGCACAAGGGAAAGAAGGAGAAATCCTTCATTACTAAGGAAAAGAAGAGCTGGTATGACTCCTCCTCATCAGAATCAGAAGAAGAGGAAGAGGAAAAGCTTACTTTGGGCTAGATGCTGTTGTAGAAGATGAAGTCTATCATGCAGCCAGGATAGAAATAAGGTCCCCTCTATCACAGCCAGATAGTGATTCAGAGGCTGATAGAGCAGTGGATGAAGAAAGCTGCTGTTATGGGCTGATGGTTAGGACTGATGAAGAATCCAGCCAGGATCAGCCTGGTCAACAAGATGTACATTCTCTGTCTAAATCTTCTTTCAAGTCAGGCTATGAGACCATCCCAGATTCTGAAGCTCATTCATCAAGTGATGAAGGAGGTTCTAAATCTGAGGAAGATGTTAATTCTATCACTGACAAGTATGGTGTCTTACTGAATGTTTTCAAGAAAAGCAAGTTGATAGCTAAGAAGCAGGCTATGGAGATTTCTTTTCTTCAGCTTGTTGCTTCCCAGCATACAGAGTTAGATTCGCTGCTGGATCTGAAGTTGAAGGAAATTAGTGAACTAGAAGTTATTTCATTCATTTAGGCACCATAGAATACTAGGAAAACAAAATAAGAGACCTGAAAGTGCTACTGGAGAGTGAGAAAAGAATAGTGGCTAGCTATTGAAGGCCCAGTTCAGTACTTCCCTTGATAGACACCTTAACTTCCCAAAAGGGTAAGAAGGTGTTGGGATTCAAGGGATCTACAAGAGTTGACATTCCCAAAGGAAAGGGAAAAGCTCCAGCACAGCCACTAGCCTCCAAGCCTCATGTTCCATTCAAGAGAATGGTGCAACCTTCTAATGGGTATGATGAAGAGAGCACCTATGGTCACTGGAAGAATGGTAGATCGACTAGTGTGAGCAAATATGCTCCACACTTTGGTTGTAGGTATACCAAGTGTGCTAGTGCCTTCAAGGTAGCCCATTAGGAGATTCAAATGGCCAATCATGGACCATTTGTGTTTGGTGCACCTGCCCCAACACTCAAGAACAAGGCAGCTGCCTGTTCTCAGAATTTCCTAACATAGAATTAGACTAGGAGAAAGATTGTCAATCAGCGAGACTTGGGCATATCTGAGGCCATCAAGAGTATGTTTTCTGAAAATACGACTACTACTAGTAGGGCTCAAGATATTATTAGTACTTCTACTGCCATACATATTCTATGTCAGACTAGTGTTGGAAAATAAAAGGAAATGACTAATGCTATACCTTCTGGATGGAGAACTACTGACAGCACTGCTATAGTACCACCTCTTAAAAGAAGGAACAATGATGAATTGTAAATATACGTATTTTTATGCACATTAATTTAGTCATTTTCATTTATTTTCGTCGTTTTTTACTTATTTTTGTTCAATAAAATGCTTCTTTTCTTGTAAATTTACTTCTAACTTGTTTTATTTTATTTTGCAGAAAATTTCCAAAATCTGCCAAAATTGGGCAGTACACGCGCGTGACAATTTGGTCACGCCCGTGACCGGGCCGTGACTGTGCATTTCCCGTGAAAACGGACGATTTCTGAAGTAAAAACTTGACACGCCTGGGGTCACGCCCGTGTCACCCGACACGGGGCGTGACCCAAGCCCGTGTTCACTCCACTCGACGAATTCATCTCGACGATCGTCGAGTGTCGACACCAACAGTCACGCCCAGGATCACGCCCGTGACCTGGGGCGTGACTCAATTTCCGCTCGACGATTTCGACTCGACACTTTCCGCTCGACATTCGTCGAGTGTCGACACCAACTGACACGCCCAGCGTCACGCCCGTGACCTGGGGCGTTACCTTTGCAGCTGGCCCGACAAGATGCTGACAAAGACTTTCGACGCAACCCGCGCCCGGTTCTACCTCCCCGACACGCCCAGAGTCACGCCCGTGACCTGGGGCGTGACTGCTGCGAACTCAGCCCGAAGTCAACTTTCCTGTCCAATCGTCGGCCGCCTTCATGAATAGTACTGTCACGCCCCCCTACACGCCCGTGATTGAGGGCGTGTACTTAGAATTTTTTGCCTATAAATTGCCCAGTTCTGTAAGGTCCAAGGGTTCAGATTTTTGGGTCAATTTAGTGTCTTTTTGTGGGCTTAATCCGTGGATACTAGTGCTATGTATTGAGATTTCTCCCTTCTTATTTCATATTTTGTTTTGCTTTATCTTTTAGCTTTGTAATAGCTTGATAATTTTAATAAAAATGTTAGATTTTCTCTCTCTATATAGCATGAAAATTCATTTGGATAGCTCACTTCTTCTCCTTTTTTATCCTTGGTTTCATCCTTGTTCTTCATTTATGAAATGTGTGTGTGTGTGTGTATGAGTGTAATTTATTCACTTTACTTATTTTTAACTTGTTTTCATGCTTAGGTATGATAGGTTTTCCTCTTTTTCTCCTTATCTTTTTCTTGAAAGAATTTTGATTTCATTCTTATGATTTTATAAAAGAGGTTTAAAAAGTGATTTTGTTCTTTTTTTTTACTTAGTTTTCTTTTAGGATTGTAAAACCTCTTTTGTTCTTTTCATCTTCTTTCTCACCTTTTTTATCACTTTCATAACATCATAAGAATGAAAATGTTGGCATTTTAATTTTCCAAAAACTTTGGTTTTTAATTTGTTTTGAAAAACTTTTGTCTTCTAAAAATTGAAATTTCCTCTTTTTATTTGTTTTTGGCAAAAACTAAGCATGAAAAAGTTAAAATTTTAATTTTTAGGTAACTTTCATTTTGTTTTTTATTTGTGTGTGTGAGTGTATGAGCCTAAACCTCTCTTTTGTTCTTCTTAAATTATGTAGAGTGTGTGAGTGTAGGTGTATAATTTTTATGCTTTGTTCAAATTATGTAGAGTGTGTGAGTGTAGGTGTATAATTTTTATGCTTTGTTCAAATTATGTAGAGTGTGTGAGTGTAGGTGTATAATTTTCATGCTTTGTTCAAATTATGAAGAGTGTGTGAGTGTAGGTGTTAAATTTTATTGCTTTCTTGAATTTCTTATGGAGTGTGTGTGTCTGTGTGTATTTATTTCCGCCTACTCGTTAAGAGTTAAATGGCGCATCGCTTTCATTTCAGTCCTACTCGTTTGAGTAGGACTTGTAATTTTTCTTTCTTTATTTTTCCGCCTACTCACTTGAGTTTAAATGGCCGGACTTTATTTCCCGCCTACTCGTTTGAGTAGGATTTGTAATTTTTCTTTCTTTATTTTTCCGCCTACTCACTTGAGTTAAATGGCCGGATTTTATCGCCCTGTAATCGCATTTATTTTCTCCTACTCATTTGAGTACGACTCGCTTTCATTTTCAGTCCTACTCGTTTGAGTAGGACTTGCAATTTTCAGCTTTTATTTACCGCCCCCACTCGTTTGAGTGGGACTCGCAAATTTGAAAAATGCAAATTTCTTTTATGTGTAACTTAGTTCCTTTTTAATTTATAATTTGGAGTGTGCGTGAGTTCTTGTTTTAGCTAGTTTTTCAGTTTTCTAAATGTTGTTATTTTTCTTGTGTCCCCTTCTTATAAACGTTTAGTGTTTAATTTCGAATTCGCGCCTCACTAAATTATAAGCCGTCCCCATACCGATGTGTGGCTAATCGCTATTAGCCTCGGCATCGAAGAGCATTGGGACATTTAAAATGATTTATAATAATTGAAGCTCTTTATTTTCATTTTAATTTAAGCACTTAAGGTTTACCCCGGGTTTACGACGCGTAGGACCACATATCGATGTGTGGGCCCTATTTCCGTAATCCATATGCTAGCTAGCCGAGAGGCCGTGCATATGGACCGATCACCCCGGGGTAAATAGAGTTGCGTGCATACCCTCGAGAGAGGACAAGCGTAATTCTACCGGATTGGGTTCCCCACCCAATAGTGGGGTTCTTAGCGTAAAGCGGGCGTTAAGTGGAATCCTTCGTCGGACTAACGTTCGGTCGAATAGTCTTAACGTTTAGGTGAGCGATATCCCTATAGTTAGGTGAGCTCACATTTGTGGAACCTCCACGACCAAGTTGCCTTATTATTAATTTGAAAACTAAGTCTTTTTATTATTAAAAATTGTTTTAGTCTTAATCTGATTCGATGCCGAGCGTTAACCCTTCATCAAATATTTTCTAAATCATTTTTTCGCTCCTTTGCTTTTCCGTCTTTTATTAAGTAAAAAAAATCCACCTTACTTTCAGTAAAATAATAGTCCTCCCGGAGGAGTAAGAATAGTCAACACGACCCCGAGAACAATACGACCTCGGTATTCCCTCGAATATCGAGTACTACTTGCGATAGGTGCACTTGCCTACCCAAGCAAGCCCGCGGCGATCGACTCACCGAACCAACCACAGTAAGAGTATGTTCGCGGGCCCATCAAACAACATCTATAAGTGCTAGTGCTGTGGCAAAGTGGGACACTATACTTTTGATTGCTGACACAATACAAGTGTGCCAAGAGCAAGAGTGAGCTTACCTGTCAGAAGAGCTGCAGGTAGGCATTATTATTATCAGAATACCGTGCACCTAGGACCTAAAAAGAATTGGAGTCCTAAGGTTAACTGACTTGCATCTTGCAGGTTAGTCCAAGTTGTCATACCCCTATATGGTACTTGGACAGTGGATGTTCTAGACACATGACTTGTTGGGTACATTGGAAAATGTGTACCTGATTTGAAGAAGCCTCACCTTACTCAATGATATGCATCACGGTGTATTTGATGTTGTTTTGAGTTTATATGTGCAGGTTAAGAAAATGCAAGAATGCAGGAAAAAGTTTCTAAGTCCATATTTCGACACCAGAAGAAGTTGTGTCGACATTTATGAAGGCTTGTGTCGACACTGGAGAAAAGCTGTGCCGACACTTGGAGTTAATTGTGTCTACACTTGGAAAGGCTGTGCAGACACCAGAAGAAACTGTGTCGACATACAGAGGCAGTGTCGACAAACAGAGAAGCATAGTCGACATCAACTGTGTCGACACACAGAGACAGTGTCGACACACAGAGAAAGTTTAGTCGACATCAACTGTGTCGACACATAAAGGCAGTGTCGACACACAGAAGCTTAGTCACATCAATCATGTCGACACATAGAGGCAGTGTCGACACACAGAAGTCCTTGTCGACATCAATTGTGTCGACACACAGGACTTGTGTCGACATATGGTAGAATTTCAATAAAGTAAATTTGTATGAAGAAAAGAAGTGACTTTGTCGACACCATAGAACTAGTGTCGACACAATCTACAGATGCTGTGTCGTGATGCAGTGTCAACACCAAAGGAGCTGTGTCGACATCACCAAGGCTTGTGTCGACACTTTGTCTACTTGTGTCGACAGTTAGTCTACTTGTGTCGACACATGATGAAGTTCAGTCTCGACACTTTGATAACAGAGACAGAGTTTCAAGAAGTGATTGGATGACTTGACAGCTGCCATTACCAACCGGTCTACTGCAACTGTCAGAGCTGTCAGAAGTTTGTTAGAAACCAGATCAGCCGGTTACCATGGAGAAAGTCTATATAAAGGCATTCTCCTTCAACAGATGATTGATGATAGAAGAAAAATACTGATACTGATATAGAATAAAAGAAGTTGGAGAGAGAGAGCTCCATCTATTGAAGTGTAGATCCCGAACCAGTCTGCTAAGAAGGATTTAGATTGTGATCTGAATTTCAAGAAAGAAGTTGATTGAAGATCAACTTCAAAGGAGTTCAGCCCTACTGAGTTCAGATTCAAGAAGCTTTGAAGAAAGCTAAGAGTGGTTGTTCTCTGCCATTAGATTCTTCCAAGAACAGATAAAGAAGCCATCCAACCTTTCTCTCTCTACCAGGGTGGTGGTAAAATACATTGTTAAATCTATTTTCTGTAGGATCTATATAAGATCTGAGTTGTAAGCCTGTGTTTATAAAGGCTGAGTTGTAGGAGATTATTATCTCTGAGTGTAGGCCTTGTTGGAGGCTGAGGTAGGGCTGTGAGCCTGATTTTTAGGAGATTGTGATCTCTGAGTGTAGGCCTTGTTGAAGGCTGATGTAGGGCAGATTGCCTGAGCTGTAGGAGTGTGGACTCACTCTGAGTTGTAGGAGCCTTATTTGGGTTCTGAGCTACTGTAAGATCTGAGGATCTGAGGTAAAGAGAAGAAGGTAGGCTGAATCTAGAACACTGCTAGATAGGCGAAGGGGTAAAGTGGATGTACCCAGAACTTGGGGAACCACTATAGAATCTATGTGCAATCTGTGATTGTGTGATTATGTGAATTCTGTGCTGTGTTAGCTGTAGAATTAACTGTTTCTAATTAACTAACTGAATAGATATTCTTCCTTAGAAGAAAAAGGAATTACACCTATTCACCCCCCCCCCTCTAGGTGTTTAGGAACTAATTCTTTCATGACTGCAACAAGGAGCATGTTAAAGGAGTACACTCTGGTGAAGAATGGACCCAAAGTCATCTTTGGTGGTTCAGATAGGGGAGTTACTTAAGGATATGGTAAGATAACAAATGGCATAATCACTATCACACAGGTAGCTTATGTGAAAGGTTTGTAGCATAACCTCACAAGCATAACACAACTATATGATCTTGGCTATTAGAATTCATTCCTCAAGGATGAGTGCCAAATTAGGAGGTCAAGTGACCAAAGGGTCATCTTGGAAGACACTAGGAGAGGAAATGTCTATTCCCTTAATTTTGCAAGAGAAAGTAAGGACTCTCCTATATGCCTAGTTCCAAATGAGAAAGTCTCATAATATGTCCAATGTCACAAGAGGTTGGCTCATTTGAACTACAAGACCATAGACAAACTCTTTAGTGATGAGTTAGATAGAAACGACCCTAGGTTGAAATGGACTAAGGATGGTATCTGCTCTGCATGCCAAAAGGGCAAACAGACGAAGACATCTTTTAAGAGAATTGTGGTCAAATATTCAGTTAGGTGCCTATACCTCATATATATGGACTTGTTTAGTACTATGCCAGTTCAAAGTCTAGGTAGGAAAGTCTATACCCATATGGTTGTTGATTACTTTTTCAGATTTACTTGGGTGTTCTTTCTTAGGAAGAAATCTGAAACCCCTCATGTTTTTAAGACATTTGTTAAGCAAATTTAGAATGAACTTGACAGTAATGTGGTCAAAATCAGAAGTGGCCATGGGACTGAATATCAGTCTGAATACATGGCAAGGTTTTGTGAAGAGCAAGGGATTTACCAATAATTCTCCTCTCCTGGAACACCCCGGAAAAATGGGATTACTTAGAGGAAAAATAGAACACTTATAGAGGCTAGTAGGACCTTGTTAAGTGACACATCGCACCCAGAATATTTTTGGGCTAAGGCAGTAAACACTACAGGTCATGTTCTTAATAGGCCTTCCAACACCAAATGCCACAAGAAGACTCCCTATGAGATCATGAAGGGCAAAAAACCAAACCTGAACTATTTCAGGATCTTTGGCTGCAAGTGCTATGTACTGAACAATGAAAATTCCTTTGTGACTATGTTTGCTAGCAAATCCTATGAAGGGATATTTGTTGGGTATAACAACTACAATAGGGCATATAAGATCTACAACTTGACAAGTCAAGTTTTAGAAGAGTCAATTCATGTTGACTTTTATGAATCAAACATGATTAACAGTGAGCTTCCCAGCTCCTCTTCTAGTTCTGCAGGCATATAGAAGGTAATGGACAAGCTTAACCTCAAGGAAGATGATCTAGCAGTCCAAGATAAGGATGAAAATGTGTGTTATCTAGATGAAGCACAAGACACAAGTGATGGATGAAGTTCAGCCAAATGGAGCCACTGATGCTCAAAAAGCTAAAGCAAGGTTGCCTCCAACTGTAAGGTATCTTAGGGATCACCCAGTACACCTGATCACTGGTGTACCAAGCCAAGGATTGATGATAAGGAGCAGAAGTCTGAATATAGTCTTATACTAAAGATTACTATCACAATAAGAGCATAAGAAGTTTGAAGAGACAATCAAAGACATATTCTGGATTGGAGCAATGCAGGAAGAACTGAACTAGTTTAAGAGATGTAAAGTTTGGAAGCTGGTTCCCAAACATAAGGGACATAATGTCATCGGAAATAAATGGATCTATGAGAACAAGTTAGATGAGAATGACATTATTGTTAAGCATAAGACTAGACTGATGATGCAAGGATACAGGAAAGAAGAAGGGATTAATATTGATCAGACATTTACCCTAGTAGCCAGATTGGAAGCCATAAGACTCTTCCTTGCATTTACTGCCTACCAAGGATTCAAAGTCTACAAGATGGATGTGAAGTCAGTCTTCCTGAATGGGGACTTAAAAAGGGGAAGAAAATGTAGAACAGTCATCACGTGTTATTGACTCTAACTCTCCTGATTTTGTTTATAGGCTTAGGAAAACTTTATATGGGTTGAAGCAAGCCCCTAGAGCATGGTATGAGACTTTGTCTAGTTTCCTCATTTAGAATAAATTCTCAAGGTGGAAAATAGTAAAGACCATATTCCTAAGGGAATCTAAGGGCAAGATCATCCTAGTCCATATATATACTGATGACATTATCTTCTGATGTAATGATGACAACCTTTATAGGAAGTTTGCTAAACTTATTCAAGGAAAGTTTGAGATGTTAGTATGAGTGAGCTCAAGTTCTTCTTGGGACTCCAAGTTAGATAGATAGATGATGACTTGTCCATATCCCAGTCAAAGTTCACCAGGGATTTGATTAAGAAATATGGTATGGAGAGTGCCTCCACCATGAAAACTCCCATGGGGTCAAGTATGACTATAGAAAAAGATGAAGTAGGGATACCTTTTGATGAGAATTTGTATAGAGGGATAATTGGCTCCCTTCTATATTTCACTACAAGTAGGCCTGACATCATGTTTGTTATATGTGTCTGTGCTAGGTATCAGGCATGCCCTAAAGAATCTAACTATACTGCTATAAAAGGATCTTGAGATATCTTAATGGCACTCCAGATCTTGACTTAATGTACACAGAAATAGCTATTTTGAAGTAACAGGCTATTCAGATGCAGATTTTGCAGGTTGCAAAGAGAACAGGAAAAGTACTTCAGGTTCCTATCAATTCCTAGGTGACATAATAGAATCTTGGAGCAGCAAGAAACACATTAGTGTTACAATATCAACTATAGAGTCATAGTACATCTCAGTAGGTAACTTCTTGCTCAGTTGCTGTGGATCCAGCATCAGATCCAGGATTACAACCTATAGATAAGTAGAACTCCTCTTTATTACGATTTTTCTAGTGCGACTTCTATTGCTAGGAATCCAACATCACACAGCAGGACTAAGCACAGAGAAATTAGGTATCTTTTCATTAGGGAGCATGCAGAATAGGAAGACATCAGTCTAGAGTTTTTCCCCACGGACAAGCAAGTGGCTGATATCTTTACTAAGCCAATAGGTGAAGCCAAGTTCAACACCTTCAAGTTTGAGTTGGGTATGTTGAACTTAGCATTGCTTCAGTTATTCACTAGGAAATTCTTTGTACATGAATTATTCTTCTTGCAGGTAATGAAAACCTAAAGTGGAAATGAAGACAAAGTGTCTATCAAGAACATAATGATAGAAGATTCTTCTGTTGAGGGGGAGCAAGTCCAATAGCTGCTAGAGCAAATTCAGCCTTATAAAACGAGGAAGCTGGAAGCTGCACCACTGTTACCATCTGCAATCAGCTAGGGTGAGAACATAAAAGCATTCCAGCACCTCCCTGACTATCTAAAAAAGTCAAAAAGGAGGAGATTATTGAAGATTGATCAAGTTTAAGAAAGGATCAAGCCCAAAAATGGCAGAAAGATAAGGGGAGAAAATTATGGTGAGAAGAGATTGATCAAGTACCATTAGAGGTTGATCAAGCTATCAAGTGCATCAAAGAAAGTGATGGTAATAAAGGCCTTCAAGTGGCATCACATACATTGCATCAATGTAGGGGGAGTAAGTAACCTTCATCTAATTTATTTGACAATAATATGTTATTGCTGCCTATATGGTCTGTATGTCATTAACTAAGTAATTTGATTAATGGTTTTGACATCTTCAAAGAGGGATAGTTTGTTTGGTCCGTTGATCCCAATGGCCCTGATTTGAAGAAGTCAAACTTGTCAATGATATACACACAGTTGTATTTTATGTGTGTGTAAGTTCATGCATGCAAGATAGTCCTTCTCACATTGATTGGGCAGGTGGACACATGGTTGTGGGCTGGATTGGAAGAAAAATGCCTAAGTCCACAGGCATTGACTAAAGTCAGTTCACTTAACGCCATAGCTCAAAAGGAGATGAATACAGCAGGACCTGTCAAAGGCTCAACAATGGAAGATAGAAAAGTGGCTAAGTCCACATGCATTGAGTGATGTTAGATCACTCAACACCAGATAGCAAATTCATTGAGTAAAGCTGCCTCAATCAAAGCCACAAGACTCTCTGGTAAAGGAAATGATTCTAAGTCCAGAAGCGTTGAGGGTAGCCAACTCACTCGACACCATGGTGTTTCTATCAAAGCCAAAGAAGAAAGACAAAACAATCTCTCTAAGTCTAGAAGCATTGAGTGAGGACAGCTCACTCAACGCTAGATGAGCTAAACCATTGAGACAAGCTAGGACAGTCAAAGCCTTGGAATAAAGGAAAATATGTCAAAGTACAAAAGCGTTGAGTGAAGTCAGATCACTCAACGCCAGTGGAAGAAAGCTTTGAGTCATGCTGCTGCTGTCAAATCTTAAGGTGAAGTCGAATTTTGGCTAAGTACAGAAGCATTGAGTGAAGCCAGTTCACACAACGCCTAGTCAAATGTTCTTGCAGAAGAAAAGTTTCTAAGTACAAAAACATTGACTGAAGCCAGTTCACTCAATGCCTCAGCAGTTGGCAGAATTCAGAAGAAGATAAAGCAAATGGTGTTGAGTGATTGACAACCACTCAACGCTCTCAACGCCTAAGTTGTAGAAAATGCAAAATAATAAGCCAAGTATAAATGCATTGAGTGAAGCCATTCACTCAATGCCACTCAATGCCTGAGCTGATTTTGTGAAATTTTTTAAGTCCAGAATGGCCAACGTCAGCAAAAGTCAATAAAGTCAACATATTTAAAACTCTTTGCGGGAATGATGGAGAATGTCCTTAATGGCACTAATGACCAACATTTGTCATTTTTTGCCGATGGAATGTGTGAACTTGTCCTTTTTAGGCTGGGCCCAAAGTGGAAAGAGCCGTTGATTTACTGAATATAAAAGGGAAAGATTGGCTGAAACAAAGGAAGCAATTATGGTTTTCTTATTTTGAATTGTGGTTGAACATCTTCTTCTTCCTCATCATTGCTGTCGAGCCTAAAGGTCTTGTTAAGTTCACTCAACCTAAAAGCAAAAAGAGAAAACTACTGCAATTTTCATCTGCGATAACAAGGCCAGGACTGATTCCAAAAATAGAAGAGGCAGAGGTTCTTCAAGTTACTTCCAGCACAAGAAGCCCAACTTTGAACTTATTTTTAACTTGTTGTTATGAAGAAGATTTGTCTGAAATCTGCTCAGCCCAGGAAGATAGACACATAGATTACCCTCTATTGTCAAACTGTTCATAAATATTTTTATTTTCTATAGGATCTAGTCTTGGATCTGAGAGTAGGATTCTGAATAGAATCTGAGTTGTAGCTTGTATTATAAAGGCTGAGGTAGGGTCATTTATTGATCTGAGTGTAGGGCTGTCCTTCCAGCCTGAGGTGTAGGGATTTTGAGCCTGATGTAGGTGATTTTTTAATCACTGAGTTGTGGGGCCTTGGGCCTGTGTGTAGGTCTTGAAGGAGACTGAGTGGTCTTGTGGGATAATGTTGTAAGCTCTTAAGGAGCCAAGAAATTGGGGAAGAGCCTTGTCTAACACACTATTAGAGAGGTCGAGAGGGACAGTGGATGTACCCATAAATTGGGGAACCATTATAAAAATAACTGTGTATTCTGGTTAATGTTCTTGAATGTTAAACTAACAAATCATTAAACACATTAAAATTAGGTATAAGTCTAGTTAATTGAAAAAGGGCCTAAAACCTATTCACCCCCCTTTAGGTGTTAGCTGATCTTGAAATCAAAGACTTTCAAGCTATTATCTTTCTCGTATCCCTGGACTTGAGCATAATCAAATGTCTCAAGATATTCTGCAGTAAACGTGCATCCGGGGTGAGTGTGACCGTGGATTGGATTAGGTTTTTCATGAAATTTCCATGTAAAACCATATTAAACAAAGTCCAATCTCTATCCTTTCTATAGTTTTCCACTACGTCCATTACATAATCCCGCTCAATCAAACCAAACTCATATCTTAAGTCATGGTGAGTTATTTCAACAATTTTTCCTCGAATTTTAGATCTCTCTCTGCCATTCAATTTAGTAAAATTTGGATCCCTAAACTGGTTGTAAAATTCTTTATTTAAAACATAAGTAAACATATCTGGCAATATAACTGACATTATACCTGCCATTGCTAATAGGTTGTTGAAAGTTCTTATATTTAAGGTAGCTAGTAACCTAGAGGGGGGGAGGTGAATAGGTTTATCTATGTCACGACCTGCATTTTCCCAATAATTTAATTTATATCAGAGTAAGGGAAAAATACGCGTCGTGATGCCACGCCGTGCAGGGGATAACTGCAGACGTTCAGGCAAGACTCCAAACTCTATAGTTTTAAAAGAAGACATAAATTATTATGAATGAAATCCAGTTTAAGTTATGATGATAGTCGTATACCTCGGCTTAGTGGATCAACTAGTCCACGATTCAAAATATAATTTTACACTTGCGGAAGGTCCTTGTTTTAAATGGACTCTAACATCCTACATGAGTATAAATATCCCAGAGAGCAATAATAAGTATAGGAAAAGGCTTTACACCAAACAGGAAGATAGTGACTTAGTTTTAAAAGAGATTGCATGGATGCTTTACTAATAATAGGTTTTTATAAGCTTAAAAATATCTAACATGAAGTCCTAGCAATAAATCATCCCAGAGAGCAAGTAATCAAAACCAAACATGAGAAAACGACATCATTTAGCAAGTGTCAAAAATCAACAATCCTGTGGGGGTCAATAACCTGACACGAACCCATAGTACAAAGTATGTCTGAACTAGGAAAGAAAACTAAAGAAACAAACTACCTCGCTACGACGAGGTGAAGAACCACATCCAAACACTTCTGTTCCGAGAGTCCAAAAACCAGCACCGCTACCTGCTAAAGCTCCGAACCTGAGGCATTCCAAAGGCAGAACACCTCAGCAAGAAAGTACAAATGGTGGCAGAAAAGTAAGCCAAAATAAGCAAAGGTCAAAAGGGGTACCAGCTCCAGACCAAAAGTACTAAAGTAAAGTACAGTATTAAAGTACCAAAATAGAAAGAAAAGAACTTACCTGAAATGTCATGTACAACAAATCATGCCAGAAACCCAAAGCAGAGGGAGAAAATATGATTAAACCATAAGAAAGAATACTCCAAAACTTTATTAGTCACATGTGGTCAACTCTTTCTAAACGGGCAGGGTGGTCACTAAAACCGGTCACACCCCTCACAAATGTTAAAATTCGTCTAACTACAGGGGAGACTTGTACACTCCACTAATCACCGCAAGATGCCCAACAACCGATAGAGTTTCACAGACCACTAATAAAGGAAACAAACCTTGCGGTCAGTGGATTTTCCCACAAACAACCGCAAGAACGAAACACCAGGAAATAATTCTCAAGACTTGGCACACCGGATTCTACTCGACATTTTCTAGGTTAAAGACACGTTTGTTCAACCTCTAGGAACGATTTGCAGTCCCCTAATAATCCCTAACATGATCTACAACAATAACTAGTAGCGGTAAAAGCCATCAACATAACATTTCGCTAAATCGCTACACGCTACAAGGTTGAGTTATCATGACAAGAACCTACAAAATTAAATGGACTTCTAGGAAGATTAAACATGTCTACTAATTAGCATAACCAAGTGCACAAAATTTAAAGAAACAAAACTTAACCATTACCATCAAAATCGGACAAGAAGGAAAGAGGGTAAACCACCACTTGCCTTGGTTTTACCGGAAAAGTCCTCTGATTCACTCCATGTCGTAGATCGGGGCAAAAAACACGGGAGGAGTTGAAATCTAAACAAAAATGGCCGAAAAGGGGCGGGGGGGTAGTGCCGAAAAACTCTAATGAGAAAACTCAAGGAATCGGGAAAATTTTACCATGATAGCGTAGCTCTCGGTAAGAGCTTTCCGGATTTAAGTTCGGTTGAAGATTTCGAGCACCGGAGCACCGTCAGCGGCCACCGGAAGATTCACGAAAAATAAACTCTCTCTCGCTCGCTGCTCTGGTTCGGGAGAAAAATATCGGAAAAGATGAAGTTCGGTTCTAAAACCTAAGTCTAAGAATATATATATATATATATATATATATATATATATATATATATATATATATATATATATATGTGTGTGTGTGTGTGTGTGTGTGTGTGTGTGTGTGTGTGTGTGTTTATAAATTTTTTTGTCAAAAACGGGTTATTACGAGCGGTTTCGCGGGAACCAAAAATAGAGGTCTAGGATGTCCCCAAATCGAAAAGTGTCCAACATAAGAATTGTATATTTCGTCGAGACAAAAAAAATTTATGTTGACCATTGTTTTGTACGACACCGTTTTGACCTTCAAAACGGTGCCTAAACTCTGAATGTACAGACTACTCGAGAGGAAATATGTTTACTCGAGATGGAGGGGTTTACTCGAGATGGAGACTTGAGATGGAGGGGTTTACTCGAGTCAAAGACTTTGGGAACTCGAGATAATCATAGGAACTCGAGATAATAGGCCTAGAACTCGAGTGGATCATGTCTACTCGAGATAGTAGGCATAGAACTCGAGAGAATCAATCGAACGGGCTATTTATGAGCAGTTTTGGGAAAATCACAAATATAGGTCTAAGATGGCTTCAAAACAAAAAATGTCCAACATAAAATTTGTAGATCTCGTCAAGACGAACAGGTTTCATGTTGACCAGTTTTCCATACGATACGATTTTGTCCCTCAAAAAGGCTCCCGAACGTAAATAACAATGGACTACTCGAGTAGCAGAATGAACTACTCGAGTGACAGAATGAACTACTCGAGTAGCAGAATGAACTACTCGAGTAGCAGAATGAACTACTATAGTAGCAAAATAAACAACTCGGGTGGGAGAATGAACAACTCTAGTAGAAGAATGAAGTACTCGAGTGGCAGAATGAACTACTCGAGTAGCAGAATGAACTACTCGAGTCTCAAAATGACCTACTTGAGTAGCAGAATGAACTACTCGAGTAGCAGAAAGAACTACTCGAGTAGCAGAATGAACTACTCGAGTGTCAGAATGAACTACTCGAGTATCACAATGACCTACATGAGTACAAAATGAACTACACGAGTACATGCAGAAATCACTCGAGTACAATTGCAGGAAAAAACAATTTTTTTTGCAAATATGCCATTTTGTTCAAACTATATGAATGGATAGTAAAGACATTTTTGAATTATATTATAATATTAAAATATTCATATTATATATATATTTTTTTTTGAACAAGGAAATACGAGATCAAACCAGAGACCGAAACGAGTTCCGAATTAAATGAATTTTGCACCGTAGACGAACACTGACTCTACGAGCGGAACAGCGAAGTCAAAATCAAAATCCGACGAGCCATTCCCGAGATATTATTCTTCAAAATATACGGCGAACATAAACAATCCAAAACTTCAATCGCGCGCCGAGACTCCAAAAATGCTCGAATTGCGACGAAACTTGACGAGAAAGTTCAAAATTATTCAATTTAAATTCCAAATGGAATATTTTCCCATTATAACGAGAATTCGGCCGACTCGACCGCACAGACGTGAAAATGCCTTAACGGTATTGCGGCGTCAACTCGACGTTAAAAGTAACGCCACGACGTCATAAATATGACGATGCCCATTCAAATAAAATCATCGAAAAATCAGGGGCGTTACAGTCACTCCCACTAAAAGAAGTTTCGTCCCGAAACTTAATACAACTCCACGACCAAACCCAAACGATAAAATCAAACATGATTGAAAAGGTAAATATATACCCTAAACTTAGAGAAGAGGTGCGGATGAGATTCCCTCATCGCTGATTCCAATTCCCATATCACGCTCTCGACATCTTGATTCCTCCAAAGAATCTTGACCATGTGGATGGTCTTTCTTCGCAACACACGCTCTTGAGAATCCAGAATACGAATAGGTTCTTCCACATACGTAAGGTTGGGCTGAATCTAGGGCATCGAGTCGAGGACTTGACGATTATTATGAACACACTTCAGCAACTGGCTCACATGGAACACATCATGGGCACCAGGGAATGTAGCAGGCAACTCCAGCCTATAAGCTGACACTCTGATGCGCTGAAGAATTTGGAAAGGTCCCACGTACCGGGGGTATAATTTGTGGTTCCTTCCAAACCTTTCAACGCCAGACATCAGAGAAACCTTCAGAAAAACCAAGTCTCCAACGACAAACTCCATATCGACCCTTCGTTGATTAGCATACTTCTCATAGAGCTCTTGAGCCACTCGGAGCTTTTCCTGAATATGAGTCACAGCACAATTCATATCTTCAAGGGCTTCCGGACCTAGCAACAGTCTCTCACCAACTTCAGCCCAAAACAAAGGAGTTCTACAATGCCTCCCATATAAGGCCTCGAACGGGGCCATCTGCAAACTCTCTTGATAACTATTATTGTATGCATACTCCATGAGTCTGAGATGCTCATCCCAAGCACCACCATGATCCAAAATATAACATCTGATCATGTCTTCTACGATCTGATTTACTCTTTCCATCTAACCATTTGTCTGCGGATGATAGGCGGTAGAATACCTCAAATCGGTACCAAACCCCTCCTGTAAACTCTTCCAAAAGCGAGACGTAAATCTAGAGTCCCGATCTGATACAATACTAATAAGCACTCAATGTAACCTGATGACCTCTTCAAGATATAGCTCAGCTATCTTCTTCTTCGAATACTCAATCTTAAATGGAACAAAGTGAGCACACTTTGTCAATCTGTCGACTATCACCCAAACAAAGTCGTGCCCACGTGGAGATTTTGGAAGACCGGTGATGAAATAAATTGAAATACTCTCCTATTTCCAACTTGGAATATTGAACGGTGTCAGTTTACCACCATGCCTCCTATGATCAGCCTTAACACGCTGACATGTATAACATTCCGATACGAACTTCGCGATATCACTCTTCATCCCCGACCACCAAATAATTTGCTTTAGATCTTTGTACATTTTAGTGGAACCAGGGTGGTAGGCTACACTGGAACCAGGAGCTTCAGCACAGATCTTAGCCCGAATGTCGCCAAAGGCGGGGATGCATAATCTACCCCAATACTTCAAGGTATCGAACTCATCCAAAGAGAAATCAGGTAACTATCCCTTCATAGTTCTATTCCGGAGGTGCAACAAATCATGATCATCATTCTGATGTGCTCGAGTAAGGGAAATCCAAGAGGGTTCTTCTTCTTCTAGACTAGCAGGCACAGTACTACTCCCAACCTCAATATCCATCAATAGGAGTTCTTCCACCAAGGACTGTACCGCTAGATTAAAAATTTTAGCAGTCTTTCTACTCAAAGCATCGACTACTACATTAGCCTTTCCTGGATGATAAAGAATTTCCACTTCATAATCCTCCACATATTCTAACCACCGATGCTGGCCGAGGTTTAGTTCCTTCTGAGTGGAGACGTACTTCAAACTCTTATGGTCCGTATAGATCTTGCACAGCGTGCCATACAATAAGTGTCTCCAAAGCTTTAGCGCATAAATTACACCAACAAACAACAAATCATGTGTAGGATAGTTTCTCTCATGAATCTTTTGTTGCCTCGATCCTTACGTGATCACCTTACCATCTTGCATTAAAACACAACCAAGTCTGATGTGTGATGCATCAACATACACATCATACTCAACTCCTTCAGTAGGTAAGGTTAAAATTGGAGCAGTACATAATCTCTTCTTCAGCACTTGGAAAGCCTCTTCACACTTATCACTCCAAATGAATGCAGTATTCTTCTGAGTAAGTCTAGTTAGAGGAGCAGACAACACTGAAAACCCTTCCACGAATCTTCTATAGTAGCCAGCCAGGCCTAAGAAGCTCCTAATATTCTTAGGTGTAGAAGGTCTCTTCCATTCCATCACAGCGGAAATCTTGGTCGGATCTACAGAAATACCATCCTTGCATATAACATGATCCAGAAATGACACCTGGTGTAGTCAGAACTCACACTTGCTCAACTTCGCATATAACTTATGCTCCATCAGGTTCGACAAAACCAAACACAAATGCTGAGTATGCTCCTCAACATTGCGGGAATATACCAAGACATCATCTATAAACACAATAACAAATTGGTCCAAGAAATCCTTAAACACCATATTCATCAAATCCATGAAAGCAGAGGGTGCATTGGCTAAACTGAAAGACATCACCAAAAACTCATAATGTCCATGCCGCGAATGGAAAGCTGTAACACCCCCATCCGTCGCATGGCATATAACAGAAGGTCCTGCTGGAACCCGACGACATATACCACAGATAGTCGAAAGGGTTACATAAGAATATACAAACTATCCAATTAAGACTACACGTCCTACACGGAGCATTCTAGCAGAAGATTTTAAAATTGAAAGAACCCAAATCTTAAATTCATATCCAAGAATGTCCACATCCACACAACAGAAATGAAACCCCAAATACACTAAAAGGGTACATTGCCTTATGGCCTTAGAAATGTTCACTTAATAAAAACATGTCTTACATACATCGGCTCGCAGGCCGGCCACACATGATAAAAATAAAAAGAACTATTCACTTTGGCCTTCTAGGGCCAGCACAGCAACATGGGCTCCAGCCCGCTATTTGGTACTCGGCTCCGCAGCACCTCCAAGCACATTCCACCGCACTGTGGCAAATAAAGCAACGGTCAGCCAAAAGCCGACCAAATTATAACGACCCCGCACCTAACTCGGGACGGCGGTGCTCTTTCCCTACATACCATTAGCCCAATAAAATAATAAAGCGCAACTATACTATGCCACAGGTGTAGGCTCGCACGGCCAAACACCCCGTGCACTCAGGGCACATTAACGGTGAATCCTGACATATCAGTGTCTTCACCACCATCCCAAAGATGGCAACCAAGTGAGCATTTTAGCCTTTCTGACCCTATCTAGTCTAAGGCTCCCGACTATGCCAACGACTAGTGCCCTTTTCGGATTTCTCGCACCGTTCCACATAGCCAAGGTCCAATTCCACTTGCCCGTTGCTCACGGCGCATATACACTTTAAGTCCTACGCGCGGGCCAGTCTTCTCTCGGATCTCAAAATTTTCCAAACAATCTCATAACCCAGTTATGATCAAGGCCGGTTCCCACACCGCCAAGTTAGCAGAACACGTTTCCGCTCAGTTTTCCGGGTGCGCCTTGAAGCTAACCTCCAAGGATCCCTACTGCAATCTACCACGTAGAAACCCGAAAAACCCAAAGCACGGAGTCTTCTCCGGCAAAACATATCAAATGTAACATCACCGATCCAGACAATACACGTCCGGGTAGGCTTCACACACAATGCCTATGCCCGTACTTACGATTCCAGACTCTATATGCAACACAAGGTGGACTATTCACATCAACCCAAGGAATACCACACACTCACCGCACACTCGCGGGAGCAGGATTCCCTATGCAGAAAGAAAGAGCTTCACATGCTCAAGTAGAGAATCGTTACCCTTGTAGTCCGCTTTGGAGCCATGGGAAAAACTACACTGATGGAAATCTTTGCAATGAACTTTCCTCCATAGATCCGCTCTCAGATTTTGAAACGGTGCTCTGATGCTCCGCCGGTGGCCGGAAACCTCCTTCTTCTTCCTCTTCTCTCTAACACCTTGGAAAGAGAAAGCCTTGGAGAGAAATGAGGGATTAACTCCACTATTGTCACAACCCGCATTTCCTCAACGAGTACCTCGTATCAGAGTAAGAGGAACTACGGGTTATGATGCCACGTCGTGTAGGGGATAACTGCACACGCTCAGGCAACCCTTGACGCATAAAGAAATTTGAAATTCAACAGTTAAATGTAAGAAAACCTTTGGATTTAATGGCCGTATCCCTCGGCCTTAGGTATAAAAACTGTTTTTGTACGCGGCGGAAATACTTTGTTTATATATGACGTTCTCCTATATGCAGTCTATAGTGATACTACTATAAGAAATCTTTGTTTACGTCATTTAGAAAATACGTGTTTGGTAACCAAAACATGTTATGCATGGATACAATAATAGTTTTGGTTTAGCTTAAAAATACCTAATGTAACCTACCATAAATCCTTCCCAAGAGCAAGAAGACATCATCTAAATGAGTCATATTAGCACTAGTATTCATACAGCACAAGTAAAGTAAGCCACCAATGGGCGACAATAAGCTGACACGAACCCATTGGGGCACATGTATGTCTGTACACCAAAGAAAAGAACTACCTTGCTCAGTAAGCTCGGCTAGCTCCCAAGAAATGCCACCAACAAACCTAGCCGCTCAACCGGCTACAACCTGCACCTGAGGCATTCAAGAAAGAATACCTCAGCAATCCTTGAAGATACAATAAAAAGAAGAGCAACTTGGTTATACAATATCATGAAGGGGCTTACCGACCCCGAAGCAATGTTTCATATAAGTAAAATGAGTGAAGAAAGCAAGTTGAAAACGCACCAAAACACATGCCAAACGCACCAAGTGCGTACAAGGTTCATCAAGTCCTGCTCAACCCGCAGGAGCAAAAGGCAAAACACATGCCCATTCCATCATTTTTCGTACAAGAAACAACTAAACGAGTGACACATAAGCAGCGGTTACATGTGATTCAGTAAGGGTCTTTTGGTGGCAGCCCTAAAGTGGAACGCACCAATAAAAAGCATCCCAAATCGGGGCAAAAATGGTGCTCTTCACCACAAATCCAAACCCGGTGGCCACAAAGGCATAACCCACACCACCCCTTACCAAATCCGCACACACACGCTTCTGCCATGGTTCACATTTGCCTCGCAAAACTCACCATAAACGAACCTAACCGTAACCCCACAATCAAATCTCACCATAACCCAAATACCACTTTCCCTTCCTTCATCCTCACACATGACGACCAATTGCCAACGTAGCGTTTGATGCATTTCATCACATGAAAGAGTTTATATAATCTAATTACATCAATCATATGTTTGGAACAAGAATCACATGCTACATGAACATGAATCAAATTAGAAAGGCTAGATGAACAAGAATCCAATTAGCTACATGAATCACAAGAACAAGAGAAATTTAAGAGCATAGGGAAATTTAAGAGCATAATAAGGCTAGTGAGGAAGAACCCAAAACAAGAAGAACAAGCTCATGAAACTTGAAAGAGAAACTAGCTATTTTGTTTGCACAATCAAAAACAAGAAAGAAGATTGGTAAGGGTGAAGAACACCGCTTGCCTGAACCGAGACGATGCCGCGACGGCTGCTCCTCTCTTTCCTCGCCTTGCTTGAGCCCTTTCTCTCTTGCTTACTCTTTGAGAATGAAGAAGAAGATGAAGAGAAGGTGAAATGAGGAGAAGAAACTCTGTTTCGGCCTTATTTCCTCCAGAATAGAGCTGGACCGTTAGATGCAGAATCAAGGAAATCAACGGCATAAAAAAACTGGAAAAAGTCGATTTTCGGGCCGGTCACGCCCTGTGTCACGCCCGTGACACAGGGCCTGTACCGTAAGCGGCGCAGAAAGTCGGCAATTCCAAGTTTATCCACACGGTACACGGCCGGGTACACGCCCGTGACGGGTCGGTGATGCCCGTGACCTAGGGCGTGTAGCCCGTGTCTCGACACCTTGTCGACACAAAGTGTCGACACTCGACATAGCTGGACATGCCCTGTGACACGTCCGTGTCACAGGCCGTGTCCCCTCTCTCGACACCCGACACTCGACACTCAACGCTTGACACTCGACACTCGACACTCGACACTCGACACTGCGGGACACGGCCCGTGACACGCCCGTGTCACGGGGCGTGTACCCCATTCGTCGAGCTTCACTCGACACCAGAAAATCGTCGAGTCAAGGAGGTCACGCCCAGGTCACGCCTCGACACGCCCGTGTCGGGGGGCGTGTCACGCACAAAAAATGCCTATTTTTCCCTGTTTTGAAAAATATTCATGTGTCGTCCTAGACCATTTTTGCCTTAAGATCTTTTTACCCTTTTTGTTTCCTGTACCAGCAACTCGTTTTGAGCGACATTTCCCGGGCGCGAAAAAGTGCAAGCATTCCCTAAGAGGCCTCACCGAGTCCCCAATTTGGACTCCGGTTTGCTGGGGAATCGTGCAACTCGGCAACCAAAACAGCCACTCGCAAACCCGCGGGAAAAACCATGCTCGAACAACGTTCAAAGCCAACGTAACACCCATCATGCGTATGCAATCACAAATCCGGGGTGTTACAATCACTCCCCCTAACAAAAAGTTTCGCCTCAAAACTTTTCAATCATTTTGATCTCAATCAAAATAAGACAACAAACCAAAAACAGCAATGCAACAAAAACACCAATCCACATACCAACTTATTTACGGGAACAAATGAGGGTGAGCCTCCCTCATCGTTGACTCGAGCTCCCACGTCGCGCTTTCCACATTCTGATTTTTCCATAGCACCTTGACCATAGGAATCCTCTTTCTCCGCAACACGCGATCTTGGGAGTCCAATATTCGGATGGGCATCTCCACATAAGAAAGGTTTGGCGCCAATAGCGGCACCACGTCCAACACTTGCGTGTCATGTCGCACACACTTGCGAAGTTGGCTAACATGAAACACGTCGTGAACACCAGGAAAGTTCACGGGTAATTCTACTTTGTATGCGGATGCACCAACTTACGCAAGAATCTTGAAGGGACCCACAAATCTTGGGTCTAATTTGCGCTCTTTACCAAACCTTTTAATCCAAATCATTGGGGAGACTTTCAAGAAAATGGACTCTCCCACCGCAAACTCTAATTCCGACCGTCGTCGATTGGCATACTTTTCATTTCGCTCTTGGGCGATTCGGAGCTTCTCTCGGATACATCGTACGACAACTTCCATATCCTCGAGCGCCTCTGGGCCCAACAAAAGCCGCTCGCCAACCTCAGTCCAAAAGAGGGGAGTCCGACATCGACGCCCATATAACGCTTCGAACGGAGCCATTTGCAAGCTTTCTTGATAGTTGTTATTATATGCGAATTCCATAAGCCGCAAACCTTCATCCCATGCTCCGCCATACTCAAGAATATAGCATCGAATCATATCTTCTACAATTTGGTTTACTCATTCTGTTTGGCCATTCGTCTGAGGGTGGTAAGCAGTGGAATACCGCAAATCCGTCCCCAATCCCTCTTGTAGACTTTTCCAGAAACGAGAAGTAAATCGGGAATCCCTGTCTGAAATAATATTGACTGGCACACCATGCAGTCGGATGATCTCGTTCAAATAGAGCTCCGCTATTGTCTTCATCGGGTAGTTGACCTTAAATGGTATGAAATGAGCACACTTGGTCAATCTATCCACGATCACCCACACGGAGTCATGTCCTCGTGGAGATCTTGGTAGGCCTGTAATAAAATCCATTGAGATGCTTTCCCACTTCCATGTTGGAATCTCCAATGGTGTCAACTTGCCACCAAGCCTCCCATGATCAGCTTTCACCCGCTTGCATGTATGACATTTAGAGACAAATTGCGCTATATCTCTTTTCATTCCATACCACTAGACAATTTGTTTCAGATCACGGTACATTTTTATTGAGCCTGGATGGTAGGCCATACTTGAACCATGTGCTTCCCGACACACCATCTCGCGAATATCTCCAACTACGGGAATACAAAATCGACCACGATACTTTAACGTACCCCCTTCATCAATAGAAAAATCTGATAATTCCCCTTTTTCAGTCCGAAGCAATAGATGTAACAGATCAGGATCATCCTTTTGATGTTGTCTTGTAAGCACCAGCCATGAAGGTTCTTCTACCATCGAATGACTTTGCGGGTCATATTTGCCCACAGAAATATCCATCAATAAAAATTCCTCCACAAGACGGTCAACTGAAAGATGAAATAATTTCCCCGTCTTCCGACTCAAAGCATCGGCCACAACATTCGCTTTCCCCGGATGATACTGAATGTCTACATCATAATCAGCTACATATTCCAGCCATCGACGTTGGCGCAGATTCAGTTCCTTTTGCGTGAAGACATACTTTAAACTTTTATGATCCGTAAAGATTTTACATTGTGCGCCATAAAGTAAGTGTCTCCACAACTTCAACGCAAAGATCACTGCTGCGAACTCCAAATCATGCGTTGGGTAGTTCTTTTCATGACTTTTCAACTGTCGAGACCCATACGCAATCACCTTTTTGTCTTGCATTAATACACATCAAAGTCCAACGTGCGACGCATCCACAAAAACGTCATAATCTATCCCTTCTGTCGGCAAGATTAACATAGGAGCGGTACATAACCTGTTCTTGAGTTCCAGGAATGAGGCCTCACACTTGTCATTCCACTCAAACGCCACATTATTCTGGGTTAAGCGAGTCAATGGTGCGGCCAACGTCGCAAACCCTTCGACAAATCTGCGATAATAGCCGGCCAATCCCAAGAAGCTTCGAATCTCCTTGGGTGTCTCCGGTCTTCTCCACTCCATGACTGCAGCAATCTTTTCGGGATCCACTGAAATTCCATGGTGATTAATGACATGACCCAGAAAAGCAACTTGAGGCAACCAAAACTCGCATTTGCTTAGCTTGGCAAATAACTTTTGGTCTCGCAAAGTGGCCAATACTAAACGCAGATGCTGTTCATGTTCCTCAGCACTGCGGGAGTAGACAAGTACGTCATCAATAAAAACGACCACAAACATATCCAAATAGTCCTTAAACACCATGTTCATCATATCCATGAAGGCTGATGGTGCGTTGGTCAAACCAAACGACATCACCAGAAATTCAAAATGGCCATGCCTTGATCGAAATGCAGTCCGCGGAATATCAGACTCCCGGACCTTGAGCTGATGATAGCCCGAGCGGAGATCAATCTTCGAAAATACGGAACTGCCATGCAGTTGATCAAACAAATCATCGATTCTTGGTAGTGGGTACTTGTTTTTAATTGTCACCTTGTTCAACTCCCGGTAATCGATGCAAAGCCGCATCGACCCATCTTTCTTCTTTATAAATAACACCGGTGCACCCCAAGGTGATGAACTCGGCCTGATAAACCCTTTTGCCAATAAGTCATCCAACTGGGTACGCAACTCTGATAGCTCACGCGGGGCCATTCTGTACGGCGCTTTCGCAATAGGCCGCGTACCCGGTTCCAAATCAATAATGAACTCGACATCACGATCAGGGGGAAGACCAGGAAGATCCGTAGGAAAAACATCTAGAAATTCACACACAACAGGAATCTCCTCCAAACGCGGCAAAACAGCACTAGTCCCCACAACTGAGACTAGACAAGCAAAACAGTCGGAAAAAACAACGTCCGAACACATACCGCCAAAATCCCTGGAGTATCCTGGCAAGAATCACCATAAACAATTCCCGGCTGACCATTGTCTTTCATAAAATCCAAGTGCTTCCCTTTGCACTGGATGACAGCGTAATAGCGGGATAACCAGTCCATGCCTAGAATGACGTCAAAATCCTTCAAATCGATCACCTTGAAATTAGCCTTTGCTACGAAATCGCCCAACAAAATGGGACAATCAAGAAGACCCCAGTCTGCGACCACAGAAGCACCGGAAGGGAATTTCACCAAAAAGGCATTCCCAACTCGATCTGGTGTCAGATGATACCGCTCCAGAAAGGTTCGAGCCACAAATGAATGGGTCGCGCTAGAATCAAAAAGAACACGCGCCCAACGATTCTTTACCTTAAAGTTTCCTATAAGGGTATATCTGGAACTAAGAACTACTCATAAAAGGCAGAAACAAAACGTGAACCAGAGGAATGAATCGAACCTGAGATAACCTGGGGTGACATCTGAGCTTCCTCTGAGGAGATCACATTTAACTTCCCTTTTCCTTTGTCCAAATGTGGAGGCGGAGGCAAAGCCTGGAGTGGCATTGCCTCCAGCACGGGCTGGTTTTGTGGGCACCTTGCCTTCAGATGTCCCTGTTTTCCACACTGGAAGCACACCTTGTCCTTGACCCAGCAGCGGCTCATATCATGACCTCTTCCCCCACAAGCTGTACACTCCAAGTCTCTAGTTGGCGCACTCTGAATGGCGTGCACCTGCTCCTTCTTTTGCATCCCCAACCGCTTGAAACATCTTTCAAATGGGTGGCCTGACCAGCCACAAAAACTACACGTCTCCTTGTTCTTCTTCCTTACGTCTGAGTCTTGGGAGCTTTTCCCTCCCATCAGCTTCCTCTTATCCTGCCTCATCTGCTGCCCTCTTTGTTTTGCATTTTCGATCGCTTCAACCTTCAAAGCAGCCTCCACCACCGTGGTGTAACTCGTCGCTCCATAAGCACTTGCGAACTGCTGCACGTCGCTGCGGAGTCCGCTAAGAAATCTCTTTACGCAGTCAGCTTCCGTCATCACCAAGCTCGGAGCGAACCGACTTAACTTGCTAAACTCGATTTCATACTCACTAACTGTGAGTTTTCTCTGCTTCAGGTACAAGAAATCATTCATCAGGCGGTCCCTTTCAACTGATGGTAGAAACTTGCGTCGTAACATGTCCTTAAAGGCTTCCCACGAACATCCCGCACCTAGGCCTTCCTTTTCTCGCAACCACCAACCTTTCGCCAACCCTTTGAGTTGATAGGCAACAAGCATCACCTTCTGGTCCTCGGTAACGCCAGAATACACAAACATCTCTTCCAATGTGATTACCCAATCATCCAAGATCACAAAGTCTGCTTTTCCATCATAAGTCGGTGGTCTAAGTCCCTGAAACTGCGAGATGAAAGTCATCGCAGGAGGAACCACAACTGGGGGTATCACTGTCACTGAAGGAGTAGAAATCGTGGGGCCTCTGACAGTCTCTTGCCCTCTTGGTGCCAGCCCCGACATCGCTGATGACATAGCTTGGAGCTGGGACTGCACTTCCTGCACCTGCCTCGTCAAAGCCTCATTACTTTGGCGAAGACTATCCATCAGGGCATTATTCTGCGCGCCCGAAGACTCGCCCTCGGATTGGGGAGTTTGCCTTGTCACTGGATGCTTCGACATCCTATAAACACGTTCACTCTTGTCAAATTCAAACCCAACAAAACACAGAACGGCTCTGTACAGACCATACATATAGAAATATGAACATCAACTGCTAACTTGCCCTGGGAGTTTGAGAATGATGGTATGCCTAGCCTAAAGATGACTCACCGTCATCCCACTAACTTGTGCCAAGAGCAAGAAGACATCATCTAAATCAGTCATATTAGCACTAGTATTCATACAACACAAGTAAAGTAAGCCACCAATGGGCGCCAACAAGCTGACACGAACCCATTGGGGCACATGTATGTCTGTACACCAAAGAAAAGAACTACCTTGCTCAGTAAGCTCGGATAGCTCCCAAGAAATGCCACCAACAACCCTAGCCGCTCAACGGGCTACAACCTGCACCTGAGGCATTCAAGAAAGAATACCTCAGCAATCCTCGAAGATACAATAAAAAGAAGAGCAACTTGGTTATACAATATCATGAAGGGGCTTACCGACCCCGAAGCAATGTTTCATATGAGTAAAATGAGTGAATAAAACAAGTGGAAAACGCACCAAAACACATGCCAAACGCACCAAGTGCGTACAAGGTTCATCAAGTCCTGCTCAACCCGCAGGAGCAAAAGGCAAAACACATGCCCATTCCATCATTCTTCGTACAAGAAACAACTACACGAGTGACACATAAGCAGCGGTTACATGTGGTTCAGTAAGGGACTTTTGGTGGCAGCCCTAAAGTGGAACGCACCAATAAAAAGCAGCCCAAATCGGGGCAAAAATGGTGCTCTTCACCACAAATCCAAATCCGGTGGCCACAAAGGCATAACCCACACCACCCCTTACCAAATCCGCACACACACGCTTCTGCCATGGTTCACATTCGCCTCGCAAAACTCACCATAAACGAACCTAACCGTAACCCCACAATCAAATCTCACTATAACCCAAATACCACTTTCCCTTCCTTCATCCTCACACATGACGACCAATTGCCAACGTAGCGTTTGATGCATTTCATCATATGAAAGAGTTTGATTAATATAATTACATCAATCATATGTTTGGAACAAGAATCACATGTTTAGAACCAGAAAGAATCACATGCTACATGAACATGAATCAAATTAGAAAGGCTAGATGAACAAGAATCCAATTAGCTACATGAATCACATGAACAAGAGAAATTTAAGAGCATAGGGAAATTTAAGAGCATAATAAGGCTAGTGAAGACGAACCCAAAACAAGAAGAACAAGCTCATGAAACTTGAAAGAGAAACTAGCTATTTTGTTTGCACAATCAAAAACAAGAAAGAAGATTGGCAAGGGTGAAGAACACTGCTTGCCTGAACCGAGACGATGCCGCGACGGCTGCTCCTCTCTTTCCTCGCCTTGCTTGAGCCCTTGCTCTCTTGCTTACTCTTTGAGAATGAAGAAGAAGATGAAGAGAAGGTGAAATGAGGAGAAGAAACTCTGTTTCGGCCTTATTTCCTCCAGAACAGAGCTGGACCGTTTGATGCAGAATCAAAGAAATCAACGGCACAAAAAAACTGGAAAAAGTCGATTTTCGGGCCGGTCACGCCCTGTGTCACGCCCGTGACACAGGGCGTGTACCGTAAGCGGCGCAGAAAGTCGGCAATTCCAAGTTTATCCACACGGTACACGGCCGGGTACACGCCTGTGACGGGTCGGTCACGCCCGTGACCTAGGGCATGTAGCCCGTGTATCGATACCTTGTCGACACAAAGTGTCGACACTCGACACAGCTGGACACGCCCTGTGACACGCCCATGTCACAGGCCGTGTCCCCTCTCTCGACACCCGACACTCGACACTCAACGCTCGACACTCGACACTCGACACTCGACACTACGGGACACGGCCCGTGACACGCCCATGTCACGGGGTGTGTACCCCATTCGTCGAGCTTCACTCGACACTAGAAAATCGTCGAGTCAAGGAGGTCACGCCCAGGTCACGCCCTGGGTCACGCCCCGACACGCCCGTGTTGGGGGGCGTGTCACACACAAAAAAATGCCTATTTTTCCCTGTTTTGAAAAATGTTCCTGTGTCGTCCTAGACCATTTTTACCTTAAGAACTTTTTACCCTTTTTGTTTCCTGTACCAGCAACTCGTTTTGAGCGACATTTCCCGGGCGCGAAAAAGTGCAAGCATTCCCTAAGAGGCCTCAACGAGTCCCCAATTTGGACTCCGGTTTGCTGGGGAATCGTGCAACTCGGCAACCAAAACAGCCACTCGCAAACCCGCGGGAAAAACCATGCTCGAACAACGTTCAAAGCCAACGTAACACCCATCATGCGTACGCAATCACAAATCCGGGGTGTTACACCTATTCCCGGCCTTAACAGAGCAGGAAATCATCTGGGCCGTTGGATCTTAATTAAAGAAAATGAACGGCTCAGATCCGTTCAAAAATCTCCAGACCTGGGCCGAACATGGCTTGGCACACGGCTTGGCACACGGACGTGTCCCAGGCCGTGTGACTCGATCCAGGCACGATCGTTGACCACAGAAAAGATACACGGGCTCAGACACGCCTGTGTCCAACCTAACACGCCCGTGTCAGGTCTCTCTACACGCCCGTGTCCGGGGGCATGTCACGCATAACCACCACGCCAACCGACATAACACAACTACACATGGGTACTGACACGGGTAGGCACACGCCCGTGTCCAATGACACGGCCTTGGACACGCCCGTGTCCTAGGCCGTGTACACCTATACAGGCACCAAAAATCCCTTTTTCGCGACCGACTCAAATACAATTTTCGGGGCGTTACAAATCTCCCCCACTTAAGGAATTTCGTCCCGAAATTAATTATAGGTACCCAAATCTAAATCTAAATGATACCTGAGTGGAATAACTCGGGGTATTCCTCCAACATAGCTTGCTCTCGCTCCCAAGAAAGCTCCTCACGTCCGCAATTATCCCATCGGACTTTAACTATACAGATATCCTAGGTGCGGAGTCGCTTGACTGAAACATCTTCAATACGTACTGGCTTGACCATTGTGGTCAACTCATAATCAACTGGTACTTGATTATCCACAATGATCTGCGAAGGTTCTTGCACTGCCTTACGCAACACCGACACGTGGAACACGTCATGCAGCCCACTCCACTCCACCAACAGCTTCATGTTGAAATTTGTGAAGTGGAAGTGGGTGACGGGACAGGCCGCGCGGCCTGTGGCGGACAGCCTTGGCGGACTGGGCGGACTGGGCGGACTGAGGTTTGCGGCCTGGTGAAAAGTCTGGTGGAAGCCGGCTGTGTTCTGAGCGGGTTGTTGCATGGAGTCTGCGGTTTGGTGCGGCCTGGTATCTGCGGATAGAGAGGCTTGCGGACTGGTGCTTTGCTCAGTGGTCGCGGGTGCAAGCTTGTGCTGAAAGGCGGGTTGGCTCTTGTCCGCGGGAAGCTTGCGGACTGATGTGTCCGCGGTATTGGCTGTTGCGGACTAAGCTTAGAGCTTGGCTGAGGCCTTGTCAAGCTCTGGTGGCACAGCAGGGAGTTGCTGTGGAGATCGTTGTGGTGGCCTGGTTTTGGAGTCCGGGATTAGATCGCTGTGATAGGGCAGGAGTGCGAGGAGCTCGCGGACTATGGCGGTCTGCGCTGTGGTGTTTTGGCGGACTGGGGTTTTGCGTCGGCCAAGCTCGCATTAGCCCCTTATGGTTTTGGGCTTGGTCACTCTTGGTGCCGAGTTCAGTGTGTCCGCCGTATCCGCCGAGTCCGCTGTGACCGGGCGGTCTGTGTTTAGTTGCCTTTGGTCGTGTACTTTTGGCAGATTGAGGTGTGTGTCTTGCGGACTGCCTCGGGTTGGTACGGACAGCCATTGAAGGGGGTTTGCTGTCCTGAAGCGGTTGGAGCTTTGCGGGCTGATGCCTTGTCCGCTTAGCTTAGGCGGACTGGATAGGGTTCGTCAATGGTTGCCTTGCTCCTGGCAGTTTTCCTTGGTGACCGGCTAAGTCCTCGCGGACTCAGCGGATGGTGGTTTGTATTCGCGCGGGCTGGGGCGGTGTCGCTATCTCTTGGGCGGTGACCACACTCCTCACCCGGCCTATAAATAGGACCCCCCTGACACATCTACAGTAACTTGAGTGAACAGTAAGTTGGGGTGTGCGAAGTGCTGCGGTCTGTGTTTGCCAATCCGCATGGATTGTTTCAGGCTGACGGTTTGTTGTGTGCAGGTCGCGCGGATAACTTCAAGGAGCCAGGAGTTTGGCTGTGACTTCGGTCAAGTGCTTGGAAGTGTGCGGTCTCTGCGGACTCAGCAGGAGGTCGCTCTGCGGCTTGTCAGTTCTGTTCCAACTTTGCCAGCTTCAATAACCTTTCCGCCGGCTTCAGGCGGGTAGGGGTGTTCCTTAGTTCGCGTTCAGCAGAAGGCGAATAACGGTGTGTCCGCGCGGCCTCGCGGCTTCGGCGGACTCCGTGGTATTCGGCGGAGTGCAGCATAGTTCGGGCGGCTTCGGCGACCTCGGCGACCTCGCGGTCTCGGCGGATTCGGGTTCTGTCCGCCCGGCTTGTTTTTTGGTGCTTCTGTTTTTCAGCTGTTATACTAGCGAAATCATGTCTCGCTATGTATGCCTCGCATTGTAAAGAAGTGAATGAATAATAGACCTGCTTGTGCTTCCATTGTTTGTTGTGATTTACCTTTGTTCCTCTAGTCCTTGGTTTCCGCTGGTTCAACGTGCGAACTGGGTAGTTCCGAAGATATTAATTTGGCATTTGGGCTATCTTGCTGACCACATTGAGAAAATTTAACATGGTATCAAAGCGAGGTTACTAAGGTTCAGTTGCGTGAGCGGAAGTCAGTCAGTGTTGTTACTCTATGATTGAGTGGTGATCAACCTGTGTTGTTGCTCGGAGCTACTGGAAGGTTGCCAACAGGTGTTGCAATGGAAGGGAGCTTAGCAAGAGGTCTGGGCATTGAACTCTTAACGCCGACTAACTTCAAGAAGTGGAAGTCGTGCATGAAGAGTTATCTTCTTGGCGAGGAGCTGTGGGATGTCGTTGGTGGAGACGACAGGCAGGAAGTCACTGCTGCTTTCGGTACTGCTGAGCAGGTGAGGCTCTGGAGAAGAACAAATGCTAAGGCGGAGTTCGTTCTGAAGAGAGCTGTGTCTCCGGAACTGTTTGATCACATCATTGGATGTGAGTCGGCTGCTGATATTTGGACAACCATTGATGAGTTGTTCAATAGGAAGAATGTGGCGCGGCTTCAGTTCCTGGAGAATGAGTTGGCCAGGGCAACTCAGGGAGACCTTTCCATTTCCAAGTACTTCTTAAAGATGAAGAGCTTGTGTGCTGAACTGTCGGCACTGGATCCTGATGAGCCTATCTCTGAGGCAAAGATGAAAAGGCACATTATCCGCAGCTTGCGGAAGGAGTATGTGGCCTTTGTCACATCTGTTCAAGGGTGGGCTACTCAGCCGTCGTTGCTGGAGCTGGAGAATCTGCTTGCCTCGCAGGAGAGCTTAGCAAGGCAGATGGTTGGAGTGAACCTGAATCAGGAAGGCAGCGAAGCTCTCTTCTCAGGAAAGAAGAAAGGATGGGAAGGGAAGAAGAAGAAGGTGCAGGCCGCTGTTGAGAAGGAGACTTCAAATTCATATCCGCCGGAGAGGAGCAATGCTCCTAAGGACTGGAAGAAGAATCTGAAGTGCTACCGGTGTCATCAGCGTGGGCACTTCAAGCGGGACTGCAAGGTCAAACTGCAGCCTGGGCATGCTGCGGGAAAGGAGGAAGCTTGTTCGAGAAGTGAAGAAGCAGAATGGGGCGGAGCTTTCTTGACGGGCACTTGTGTTCGGGCCTTGTCTGCTGAGGACTTCAACGGCGAGTGGATCGTGGACTCCGGGTGTGGTCATCACCTCACCGGAGACAAATCGAAGTTCACCTCCATGCAGGCTTACTCATGTAATGAAGCTATTATCACTGCTGATAATACTGTTTATGCAGTAGAGAAAGAGGGGGTCGTGTCATTGGGTAGTGATCAGGGGCCACTTACGTTAAGGAGTGTGTATCACGTACCGGGCATGAAGAAGAACCTCTTCTCGGTGACCAATGCGGTGGACGCTGGGTATCACGTTCTGTTTGGGCCAACAGACGTGAGGTTCCTTCGCAACGTATCAGCGGTGAAGGCTGATGTTGCTCATGTTGGGAGAAGGGTGAAGAGCTTGTATGTTCTTTCCACCAGTGCTTATGTTGATAGAATGAGGGTCAATGATAGTGCGCCTATCTGGCATGAGAGGCTGGGGCATGTTGGCATGGACAAGCTAAAGGCAATGGCGAGTAGAAGTCTGGTGAGGGGGTTGCCGAAGTTGTCCTCCTTTGGTGATGGACATGTTTGTGCGGGCTATCAATACGGTAAGGCACATCGCCTTCCGTTTGATAAATCACAAACAAGGAGCAAGAAACCATTGGAGTGTATTCATGGCGACCTGATGGGACCGACGGTTACTGCCAGCCTTGGTGGAAGCAAATACATGCTTGTCTTGGTTGATGACTACTCAAGGTATACTTGGGTGTACTTCTTAAAGGAGAAGTAGGAAGCCTTCCGTTTGTTCGTGGAGTTCAAGGAGTTGGTAGAAGGCCGGCTTGGCTTGCGGATTAAGAAGTTTAGAACTGATAACGGGGGGGGGGGGAGTTTGTCTCTTCCGAGTTTTCTAACTTCTGCAGGAAGCACGAGATCCAACGGGAGCTTACTTGTGCTCACACTCCACAACAAAATGGGGTAGCGGAGCGGAAGATCCGTCATTTGACGGAAACCTGCAAATGCTGGCTGCATGCGAAAGATATCCCAAGGTCCTTTTGGGCGGAGGGAATGTCTTGTGCTGCTTATGTTATCAACCGGATGCCACTCAGTCCTATCAACATGAAGACTCCTATTGAGCTGTTGCTGAAGGAGAAGCCGAGTGTTGAACACCTTAGGGTGTTCGGTTCAACTTGCTACGTGCATGTCCCGGATGCTTCACGGACAAAGCTGGATGCGAAGGCAAGGAAACTTGTCTTTATTGGCTATGATGAGCGGAAGAAGGGATGGAAGTGCATGGACCCTGTGACGAAGAAGTTCGTGGTGTCAAGAGACGTTGTCTTCGACGAGCTGACGTCATATGGAGGTGGCTCGGTGGAGCTAACCGGAAGTAGCAAGGATGATGAAGCACCGGTGGAGGCTGCTGAAGGCTTGGAAGAGGAGCTTGTTGTTTCACCAGCAGCTCCTGTTGCTTCGAACTCCGAGGCTGAGCCTTCTGGCTCAGGAAGCAGGGGGAGCACTGCTCAATGCTTGCCCCAGGTAGGAGTGGAGCCTGAAGAAGCAACGGAAGCCGTGAGCAAGGAGCTGTGTCTTCGGAGATCGAAGAGGGTGGTTAAGCCACCGGCTCGGTACTGTGATGGGAATACAGTGAGCTTTGTCTCCTGCTTCTTTGCAGGTCCTCTGGATGAGCGAGAGCCTGCAAACTTCAACGAGTCCACTGGAGTGAAGGAGTGGGATGATGCCATGAAGGAAGAGATTGATGCTCTGAAGAAGAATGAAACCTGGGACCTTGTGCCCAAGGTTGATGGCGTTACTCCGGTTACTTGCAAGTGGGTGTATAAGTTTAAGAAGAAGGCTGATGGGAGCATTGATCGGTTCAAGGCTCGCCTGGTCGCTAGAGGATTCTCACAGCAGTATGGATAAGACTATGAGGAGACATTCAGTCCAGTTGCGAAGATGACTTCTGTAAGAGTGGTGATCGCCTTGGCTGCTAGCAAGGGATGGAGGTTGTGGCAACTCGATGTGAAGAATGCCTTTCTTTACGGAGAGATTGACAAGGACATCTTCATGGATCAGTCGCTTGGTTTTGTCTCTAAGAAGCATCCGGACTATGTCTGCAAACTCAGGAAGGCTCTCTATGGGTTGAAGCAAGCTCCTCGAGCGTGGTATGGGAAGATTGCAGAGTACTTGCAATTCTGTGGATACCTGGCTTCTAACTCGGATTCAAGCTTATTCGTCAAGAAGAAGGGAGAGCTACGAGTCTTGGTCCTGCTGTATGTGGATGACATGATCATCACAGGGAACTCGGAGGAGGAAGTAGCAAGGCTCAGGGCAGTGCTTGCTATACGCTTCGAGATGAAAGACTTGGGAGAGTTGCATCACTTTCTTGGTCTGGAAGTGGAGAGGAAGGAGTGCGGGGTTCTCATTAGACAGAAAGGGTATGCTGATCGCATTGTGAAGCGGTTTGGCATGGGCGAAGGGAAGAAGTGATCTACTCCACTGGAATCTGGGCTGAAGCTTCGACGGGATGAGGGAAGGGTTCTTCATGATCCCTTGGTGTTCAGGACTCTTGTTGGGAGCTTGATTTACCTGACGATTACAAGGCCGGATATCGCTTATGCTGTTGGCCGAGTAAGTCGGTATATGGCTGAACCAAGGCAATCTCATCTAGTGGCGGCGAAGGGAATTCTGAAGTATGTCAAGGCTTCTTCTGACATGGGACTCCTCTATAGAAGGGACGCGGAAGTTGTATTGCTCGGGTACACGGATGCTGACTATGGCGGTGATTCGGATGATCGAAGGTCTACTTCAGGTTATGTGTTCACTTGCGGATCAGCTAGCATCTCGTGGTGTAGCAAGAAGCAGGACTCAGTGTCGGTTTCAACCACGGAGGCGGAGTATAAGGCTTCGGCCTTGGCTGCTCGGGAAGCCGTTTGGTTGAGGAGGCTTATAGAGGATGTTCATGAAGAAGTGCAAGGGCCTACTTTACTCCGGGGTGACAATGAGAGTGCTCTCAAACTGGTTAACAATCCAGTGTGCCACGCCAGGACCAAGCATATAGAGATTGATCACCACTTCATCAGGGAGAAGGTGTTGGAGGGGTCTCTGCTGGTCGGGCATGTTCAGAGTGAGGATAATCTTGCTGACATCTTCACGAAGCCACTGTTGAAGGGGCCCTTTGAACGCTTGCGCAGCTTGCTGGGCTTGGTCACCACTTCTCACTTCAAGGGGGAGTGTTGAAATTTGTGAAGTGGAAGTGGGTGACGGGACAGGCCGTGCGGCCTGTGGCGGACAGCCTTGGCGGACTGGGTGGACTGAGGTTTGCGGCCTGGTGAAAAGTCTGGTGGAAGCCGGCTGTGTTCTGAGCGGGTTGTTGCATGGAGTCCGCGGTTTGGTGCGGCCTGGTATTTACGGATAGAGAGGCTTGCGGACTGGTGCTTTGCTCAGTGGTCGGGGGTGCAAGCTTGTGCTGAAAGGCGGGTTGGCTCTTGTCCGCGGGAAGCTTGCGGACTGATGTGTCTGCGGTATTGGCTGTTGCGGACTAAGCTTAGAGCTTGGCTGAGGCCTTGTCAAGCTCTGGTGGCACAGCAGGGAGTTGCTGTGGAGATCGTTGTGGCGGCCTGGTTTTGGAGTCCGGGATTAGATCGCTGTGATAGGGCAGGAGTGCGAGGAGCTCGCGGACTGTGGCGGTCTGCGCTGTGGTGTTTTGGCGGACTGGGGTTTTGAGTCCGCCAAGCTCTCATTAGCCCCTTATGCTTTTGGGCTTGGTCAATCTTGGTGCCGAGTTCAGTGTGTCCGCCGTATCCGCCGAGTCCGCTGTGACCGGGCGGTCTGTGTTTAGCTGCATTTGGTCGTGGACTTGTGGCGGATTGAGGTGTGTGTCTTGCGGACTGCCTCGGGTTGGTGCGGACAGCCATTGAAGGGGGTTTGCTGTCCTGAAGCGGTTGGAGCTTTGCGGGCTGATGCCTTGTCCGCTTAGCTTAGGCGAACTGGAGAGGGTTCGTCAATGGTTGCCTTGCTCCTGGCGGTTTTCCTTGGTGACCGGCTAAGTCCTCGCGGACTCAGCGGACGGTGGTTTGTATTCGCGCGGGCTGGGGCGGTGTCGCTATCTCTTGGGCGGTGACCACACTCCTCACCCGGCCTATAAATAGGACCCCCCTGGCACATCTACAGTAACTTGAGTGAACAGTAAGTTGGGGTGTGCGAAGTGCTGCGGTCTGTGTTTGCCAGTCCGCACGGATTGTTTCAGGCTGACGGTTTGTTATGTGCAGGTCGCGCGGATAACTTCAAGGAGCCAGGAGTTTGGCTGTGACTTCGGTCAAGTGCTTGGAAGTGTGCGGTCTCTGCGGACTCAGCAGGAGGTCGCTCTGCGGCTTGTCAGTTCTGTTTCAACTTTGCCAGCTTCAATAACCTGTCCGCCGGCTTCAGGCGGGTAGGGGTGTTCCTCAGTTCGGGTTCAGCAGAAGGCGAATAACGGTGTGTCCGCGCGGCCTCGCGGCTTCGGCGGACTCCGTGGTATTCGGCGAAGTGCAGCATAGTTCGGGCGGCTTCGGCGACCTCGGCGACCTCGCGGTCTCGGCGTATTCGGGTTCTGTCCGCCCGGCATGTTTTTTGGTGCTTCTGTTTTTCAGCTGTTATACTAGCGAAATCATGTCTCGCTATGTATGCTTCGCATTGTAAAGAAGTGAATGAATAATAGACCTGCTTGTGCTTCCATTGTTTGTTGTGATTTACCTTTGTTCCTCTAGTCCTTGGTTTCCACTGGTTCAACGTGCGAACTGGGTAGTTCCGAAGATATTAATTTGGCGTTTGGGCTATCTTGCTGACCACGTTGAGAAAATTTAACACTTCAACCTATACACCGCCTCACCAACACGCTCCAGGATTTCGAATGGTCCAAGGTATCTCGGACTTAGCTTCTTCAAGCGTCGAACCCGCGATACACCCTTGAACGGCTTGATTTTTAGATACACCATGTCGCCAACATTGAACTCCACATTCCTATGCTTGGCATTGTAATACTTTTCCTGCCTGTCCTGAGCGATCTTCAACCTTTCCTGAATTGTCCGTATCATTGAAGTGACGTCTTCCACCACTTGACGTTTGTACAACTTCGATTCGCCTGCCTCCAACCTAAACAGTGGCGTACAACACTTCCTCCCGTACAAGGCCTCAAAAGGTGCCATTCTAATACTTGCCTAAAAGCTGTTGTTGTACGCAAACTCCACCATGTATAGGTGATCCTCCCAATGTTTTCTGAAATCTAGGACGCACATGCGAAGCATGTCTTCCATCATCCGGTTGACCCTCTCGGTTTGGCCATCCGTCTGCGGGTGAAAGGTTGTGCTGAACTTTAGCTTAGTACCCAACAGACTATGCACCAAACTCCAGTCATTCGACGTGAAGCGTCCATCCCGATCACTAATAATACTGCGGGGCACACCATGCAATCGTACAATATTATCCACGTAGAGTTTGGCTAACTTTTCAACCGGATCTTCCTTCCTGTTCGGAATAAAGTGCGACACCTTTGTCAACCTATCTACGACCACCCATATGGCGCCGTTTCCCTTCTGCGACTTCAGCAAGCCTTGCACAAAATCCATAGATATGTCGTCGAATTTCCATTCTGGGATAGGTAGAGGCTTCAAGAAACCTCCGGTCTTCTAGCATTCCGCCTTCACCAATGCACAAGTACGACACTTGGCCACATAAAGTGCTACATCCTTCTTCAAACTCGGCCACCAGAATAATTTCTTCATGTCTCTATACATCTTCGTGCTTCCCGGGTGGATTGAGTACTTGGTATGATGAGCCTCATACATCAACTCCTCCCGAAGATTATCCGCACAAGGAATGCATAGGCGACCGTCCTTCCTTAGCAACCCATCCTCAATAACAAACTGGGAATTTGACCCATCCAAAGATTCTTCCAAGATCTGTTTCATGCTGTTATCCTGAACCAAAGCCCGCCGAACTCTACCAGCTAGGTCACACTGCACCTCTGTCCACAAAAGTTTCGCCTCAGCACTAGACTGCATGTCGACGCAAGATATCTGCAAAGCCTCCAACTCATGGACCAATCTCTCATCATGTACCGATAATCAGTTGGCTTGTGCGGGAATCTTACGACTCAACGCATCAGCCACTGCATTTCCCTTCCCAGGCACATAATGAATCTTGAAGGTATAGTCCCCTAAGAACTCCATCGACCTCCATTGCCTCATGTTTAGATCCTTTTGGTCCAACAGGTACTTCAAGCACTTATGATCGATGTAAATATAGACCTTTACACCGTATAGGTAGTGCCTCTAAAGTTTTAGAGCAAATATCACGGCTGCTAACTCTAAGTCGTGGACCGGATAATTCCTCTCATGAACCTTCAGTTATCGTGAACCATAGGCTATCACTCTCCCATGTTGTAGCAGAACACAGCCCAAACCACTGCCCGAAGCATGACTATAGATCTCGAACCCTTCGGTTCCACTTGGCGAACATAAAATGGGCATCGTGGTCAACCGCCTCTTCAACTCTTCAAAAGCCTGTTCGCACTCCGAAGACCACACAAACTTCTGATCCTTGCTAGTCAACGTCATGAGTGGTTGCGCTATCCGCGAGAAGTTCTCTACGAATCGCCTGTAGTAACCAACAAGCCCCAGAAAACTCCAGACCTCTGCCACTGTAGTCAAAGTAGGCCACTCTCGTATCGCCGCTCTCTTCGCCGGATCCACAGCTATCCCTTCTCCACTGACAACATGACCAAGGAATGCTATCGAGGATAACCAGAATTCACACTTGGAGAACTTAACATACAACTGATTCCTCCTCAACGTCTCCAACACCATGTGAAGATGATTGTAGTGATTCTACTCGCACCGCGAGTACACCAGGATATCATCGATGAATACTATCACGAAACGACCCAGGGACTCTCTGAACGTCTTGTTCATCAGATCCATAAACACGTATGGCGCATTCGTCAAACCAAATGGCATGACCGTGAACTCGTAATGCCCAAACAACATACTGAATGCTGTATTTGGGATGTCGCTCTCCCTTATCCTCAACTGGTAGTATCCGGATTTCAGATCTAACTTCAAATATACCATTGACCCAACCAACTGATCAAATAGATCGTCAATCCTCAGAATCGGATACTTATTCTTCTCCGTAAGCTTGTTCAATTCCCGATAATCGATACAAAGCCGCAAGCTCCCATCTTTCTTCTTAACAAAGAGAACTGGTGCGCTCCAAGGCGACGAACTTGGACGCACATAACCTTTCTCTAGCAACTCTTGCAGTTGCGCCTTTAACTCTGCCATCTCTCTTGAGGCTATCCGATATGGAGAGTGTGACACCGGTTTGGCACCTGGTACTAGCTCAATGGTAAAATCAATCTCTCACTGAGGAGGGGCTCCTGGGAGATCATCTGGGAACACATCAGGATATTCGGACACAACTGGAATACTGTCAAGACTTGGCTTAGGCATCGAAGTCTGCACTAAAGTGACAAACAGCTCTGCCCCAGACCGAACTGCCTTGAAGACCTGAAGGGCTGACATCAAAATCTTACCCGACCCCTTCATGCCCGCAAAAGTAGTCTCCTGATTAGTGTCCATACCCAACTTAAATTTCTTACGGTTGCAATCGATGCATGCACCCTGCTCCAAGAGCCAATCCATATCGAAGATTACGTCGAACTCCACTAACGGTAGAACCAACGCTCGCAAATCAAACTCCTGTTCTCCAATCCGAATCTTCACTACGCAAATGGCGGTGCTCTTTCCCTGCATACCATTAGCCCAATAAAATAATAAAGCGCAACTATACTACGCCACAGGTGTAGGCTCGCACGGCCAAACACCCCGTGCACTCAGGGCACATTAACGGTGAATCCTGACATATCAGTGTCTTCACCACCATCCCAAAGATGGCAACCAAGTGAGCATTTTATCCTTTCAGACCCTATCTAGTCTAAGGCTCCCGACTATGCCAACGGCCAGTGCCATTTTCGGATTTCTCGCACTGTTCCCCATAGCATAGGTCCAATTCCACTTGCCCGTTGCTCACGCCGCATATACACTTTAAGTCCTACGCGTGGGCCAGTCTTCTCTCGGATCCCAAAATTTTCCAAACAATCTCATAACCCAGTTATGATCAAGGCTGGTTCCCAGACCGCCAAGTTAGCAGAACACGTTTTCGCTCAGTTTTTCGGGTGCGCCTTGAAGCTAACCTCCAAGGATCCCTGATGCAATCTACCGCGTAGAAACCCGGAAAACCCAAAGCATGGAGTCTTCTCCGGCAAAACATATCAAATGCAACATCACTGATCCAGACAATACACGTCTGGGTAGGCTTCACACACAACGCATATGCCCGTACTTACTATTACGGACTCTATATGCAACACAAGGGGGACTATTCACATCAAGCCCAAGGAATACCACGCACTCACCGCACACTCGCGGGAGCGGGATTCCCTATGCAGAAAGAAAGAGCTTCACATGCTCAAGTAGAGAATGGTTACCCTTGTAGTCCGCTTTGGCGCCATGGGAAAAACTACACGGATGGAAATCTTCGCAATGAACTTTCCTCCACAGATCCGCTCTCAGATTTCGAAACAGTGCTCCGATGCTTCGCTGGTGGCCGAAAACCTCCTTCTTCTTCCTCTTCTCTCTAACACCTTGGAAAGACAAAGCCTTGGAGAGAAATGAGGGATTAACTCCCCTATTCCCGGCCTTAACTGAGCAGGAAATCATCTGGGCCGTTGGATCTTAATTAAAGAAAACGAACGGCTCAGATCCGTTCAAAAATCTCCAGACTTGGGCCGAACACGGCTTGGCACACGGCCGTGTCCCAGGCCGTGTGCCTCGATCCAGGCACGATCGTCGACCACAGAAAAGACACACGGGCTCAGACACGCCTGTGTCCAGCCTGACATGCCCGTGTCGGGTCTCTCGACACGCCCGTGTCTGGGGGCGTGTCACGCATAACCGCCACGCCAACCGACACGACCCAACTGCACACGGGTACTGACACGGGTATGCACACGCACGTGTCCAATGACACGCCCGTATCAGCTAGCCGTGTTCCTGGTCGTGTCCTTCTCGTGATGAAAACGACCAAAAATACCAGCCAGACACGGCCTTGGACACGCCCGTGTCCTAGGCCGTGTACCCCTATACAGGCACCAAAAATCCCTTTTTTGTGACCGTCTCAAATACAATTTTCGGGGTGTTACAAAAGCCGTTTAGGGAATGACTGCCTCACGAAATCTCAACTGGTGGAAGCCTGAGCGAAGATCGATCTTTGAAAATACCGAGCTACCACGCAACTGATCGAACAGATCATCAATCCTTGGCAGAGGATTTCTATTCTTAATGGTTACCTTGTTCAATTGTCTATAATCGATGCAAAGCCTCATCGATCCATCCTTCTTATTGACGAACAAAACAGGAGCACCCCACAGAGAAGAACTTGGTCTAATAAAACCACATCTCAGCAACTCATCAAGATGAGTACGCAACTCATCCAACTCACGCGAAGCCATACGGTACGGTGCTTTTGCAATAGGGCGAGTACCTGGCTTGAGGTATATCACAAACTCTATATCACTTTCAGGAGGGAGCCCTGGAAGACTTTCAAGAAAGACATCTGGAAACTCTCGCACCATCGAGACATTCTCAAGACGTGTAAGAGAAGCTATTTTCAGAGCAGAAATAGAAACTAAAAATGCCTCGTAACCAGACTCTATAGCACGATAAGCACATACCGCAGAAATGATAGGGGAAACTCTGTCCTGAAATCAATAGACGCTCACAGGTTGGTCGTCGTCCATCCTGAAATCCAATCCCTTAGTCTTGCACTGGATGACCGCGTCATACTTGGATAGCCTGTCCATGCCCAGAATCACGTCAAAATCAGACTGATCCAAAATCATCAGACCCGCAAAGGCCAGAAAAATGCCAAAATAAAATGGGCATCTCAGAACTCCTTGATTAGATATCACCGAATCACCGGAGGGAAGCTTGACATTGAACGAGTCTCCTAATTGATCCACATCCAGGCAATGTTTATCAACAAACCTCCGGGCCACAAAGGAATGGGTGGCACCCGAATCAAAAAGAACGCGCGCCCACATATTCCGCACCTTAAACTCCCCTAAAACCGTAGCATTCATAACTTAACGAACGATAACTAGGGCAAAAATGATAAATAATAAAAATAAATCAAACTGGGGCTAACCTGATATCACTTGCGTTGAATTTTGGGCTTCCTCGCTGGTCAACATGTTCAGCTTTCCTTTTCCCTTATCCTGGGATGGTGGCGGCGGCAGAGCTCGAAGTGGGGCAGGATGCAGAGGGGGCTGAGCCTGGTGGCATGTAGACTTTTGGTGCCCCTTCTGCCCGCACTGGAAGCATGTCCTTTCTTTTATCTAGCAACGACTCACTTCATGTCCCTTCTTTGAACAGAATGAGAACACTAGCTCTCCCTTGGGTAAGCCTTGGATGGAGAGCACCTGCTGCTGCATCAGGGTAGCGATCCTCTTGAAACACCTTTCGTAAGGGTGGCCGGATAGACCACAGAAGCTAAAAATCTCTCCGCGTTTCTTTTTTGAAGAAGGGCCTGATGCCCTGGAGCTCCCATCCTCAACATCTTTCCTCCTATCTTTCCTCGCCGCAGCACCTCAATTCTTGGCGTTTTCAATCACCTCAACGTTCATTACTGCTTCCACTACCTCAACAAAGTTCTCTGCTCTATAAGCGCATGCCAACTGCTGGACATTGCTTCTTAGTACTCAAAGGAATCGCTTCACTATACCCTCCTCCGAAGCTATCAGATCGGGGGCAAAGCAGCTCAACATGCTAAACTTAATCTCGTACGCGCTCATGGTGAGCTATCTCTGCTTCAGATGTAGGAAGTTATTCATCAGATGGTCCTCCTCGACCAAGGGTAGAAACTTCTTGAGCAACATCTTCTTAAAAGATTTGCAAGAACAGCCTTCCTTCAGACTCTCTCTTTCCCGAATACACCAACTCTTTGCCAAGCCTTTTAACTGATAGGCTGCAATCATCACCTTCTGGGCTTCTAGATTTTCGGAATATGAAAACATCTCCTCGATGGAGATGATCCAATCATCTAAAATCAAAAAGTTGGCACTCTCGTCATAGCTGGGAGGTCCCAACCGCTGGAAGTGCAATATGAAATTCATTTCTGGTGGTATTGCCATCGGGGGCACCAGAGGAGCAGGGGTATCGGGCACGGCTTGACCCAAGGCAGGCTTTTGCACTGAAGGTTGTTGCGCGAGAGCGGCAGACAACAAAGACTCAATTTGCGATTGCATCACAACTAATTGCCTCGACAGAGCCTCATTGCTCTGACGCAGACTCTCGATAATCGCATCACTTTGCGAACCTGACGACTCGCCCCCCGACTGGGGAATCGACCTCGTCACAGGATGCTTTGGTGGAATTTCTAAAAAGCAAACGAACAACTCATCAAAATCGTAGCTTACAACAAAGCCACACGACTAGTTCAGACCATTCTTAAAAAACACTTGCTTACGCTGCAACTTTCTCTGGGCTTTTACAATGATGTTATGTCCTACTTAGGATGATATCCTCTCATCATATTGACTCTTGTGCCTATGACATGAATGCATGGGTTCTTTATTCTTATTTAAAATCATGTGTGTACATGTCTCATCATGTAAACCATAACTTAGCACGCGTGCTTATATGATGATATGCAATGTATGCAGTACTACGCATTTTAGAAAGGCCTTAATGCATGCATGAGCGCCGTACACATGAAATGTTATGCATCCCATACTACATAACATCACATGCAACGGAAAAGGAAAATGTGCTAATTGGCACCCATGTGATGGTGGTTATGCATCCCATACTACATAACCGTCACATGTTGCCTCCTATGGTGGATCCATATACAAACACATATTATGCATCCCATACTATATAATATGCCCCGTATATTTCTTATCATTCTATGAATGTAGTGACTACGCTTCAGTTAAGACGTACTGATGACACATTGGTGTGTGTATGAAATGTCACTAAACAACTAACACTAACAAGGGAAGGTTGCCCGACCAGTTGTCAAGCAACCTAGCTCTGATACCAACTGTCACGACCCGCATTTTCCCAACAATATAATTTATATCAGAGTAAGGGAAAAATATGCGTCGTGATGCCACGCCGTGTAGGGGATAACTGCAGACGTTCAGGCAAGACTCCAAACTCTACAGTTTTAAAAGAAGACATAAATTATTATGAATGAAATCCAGTTTAAGTTATGATGATAGTTGTATCCCTCGGCTTAGTGGATCAACTAGTCCACGATTCAAAATATAATTATACGCGTGTGGAAGGTACTTGTTTTAAATTGACTATAACATCCTACATGAGTATAAATATCTCCGAGGAACAACTCATGCTAAGCAGACTCTAGATTTATAATAAGCATATGAAAAGTCTTTATGTCAAACATGTAGATAGTGACTTAGTTTTAAAAGAGATTGTATGGATGCTTTACTAATAATAGGTTTTATAAGCTTAAAAATATCTAACATGCAGTCCTAGTAATAAATCATCATAGAGAGCAACTAATCTAAACCAAACATGAGAAAACAACATCAGCTAGCAAATGTCAAAAATCAACAATCTTGTGGGCATCAACAACCTGACACGAACCGACAGTACTAAGTATGTCTGAACTAGGAAAGAAAACTAAAGCAACAAACTACCTCGCTACGGCGAGGTGAAGAACCACGGCCAAACACTACTGTTCCGAGAGTCCAAAAACCAGCACTCCTACAAGCTAAAGCTCCGAACCTGAGGAATTCCAAAGACAGAACACCTCAGCAAGAAGGTATAAATGGTGGCAAAAAAGTAAGCCAAAATAAGCAAAGGTATAAAGGGGTACCAACCCCAGACCAAAAGTAATGAAGTAAAGTACAGTAGTAATGTACCAAAATAGAAAGAAAAGAACTTCCGTGAACCGTCATGTACAACAAATCATACCAGATACCCAAAGCAGAGGGAGAAAAAATGATTAAACCATATGAAAGAATACTCCAAAACTTTATTAGTCACATGTGGTCAACTCTATCTAAACGGGCATGGTGGTCACTAAAACCGGTGACACCCCTCACAGATGTTAAAATCCGTCTAACTGTGGGGGAGACTTGTACACTCCACTAATCGCCGCAAGATGCCCAACTACCGATAGAGTTTCCCAGACCACTAATAAAGGAAACAAACCTTGCGGTCGGTGGATTTACCCACAAACACCCGCAAGAATGAAACACCAGGAAATAAATCTCAGGACTTGGCACATTGGAATATACTCGACATTTTCTAGGTTAAAGACACTGTCGGTCAACCTCTAGGAATGATTTGAAGTCCCCAAATAATCCCTAACACGCTCTACAACAATAACTAGGAGCGGTAAAAGCCAACAACATAACAATTCGCTAAATCGCTACACGCTACAAGGTTGAGTTATCATGACAAGAACTTGCAAAATTAAATGGACTTCTAGGGAGATTAAACATGTCGACTAATTAACATAACCAAGTGCACAAAATTTAAAGAAACAAAACTTAACCATTACCATCAAAATCGGACAAGGACGAAATAGGGTAAACCACCACTTGCCTTGGTTTTATCGAAAAAGTTCTGTGATTCACTCCACGTCGTAGATCGGGGCAAAAGAACACGGGAGGAGTTGAAATCTAAACAAAAATGACTGAAAGGGGGGGGGGGGGTTAGGGCCGAAAAACCCTAACGAGAAAACTCAAGGAATGAGGGAAAATTTACCACGATAGCGTAGCTCTTTGCGAGCGCTTTCCGGATCTATGTTCGGTTGAACATTTCGAGCAGCAGATCCCCATCAGTGTCCACCGAAAGATTCACGAAAAAGAAACTCTCTCTCTCGCTCGTAGCTCTGGTTCGGGAGAAAGATATCGGAGAAGATGAAGTTCGGTTCTAAAACCGAAGTCTAAGAATATATATATATGTATGTATGTATGTATGTATGTATGTATGTATACTGTGCGGGCAAACAATAGGTGTGGTCATACGGGCAAGTGAATTTGGGAGTCAAGATGGTCTCAAAATGAAAAGTGATCAACATGAAAGTTGTAGATCTCGGCGAAATCAACAACTTCCATGTTGAACACCTTTTGATTTGGAGCCGATTTGGACATCGATTTGGGCCACAAAATCGGGTGCGGCGGAACTGCAACAGTAAACCGTTCCGCCGCCCCCGATTTTGGGGCCCAAATCGAGGTCCAAATCGGATCCAAATCAAAAAGTGATCAACATGAAAGATGTAAATCGCGCCGAGATCTACAATTTTCTAGGTGATCATTTTTCATTTTGAGATAATCTTGACCCCCAAATTCACTTGCCCGTATAGGTGCCCATATAATATATATATATATATATATTATATATATATAGCATATATTGTGCGGGCATGTATAAGGTGCGGGCGTACGGGCAAAGGATTTTGGGGGGTCAATACTGTCTCAAATCGAAAAGTGATCAACATGAAAGTTGTAGATCTCGACGGGACGAACAACTTTCATGTTGATCACATTTTGATTTGGAGCCGTCTTGAACCTCGATGTTGGCCCTGAAATCTGGGGCGGCGGAAATGCTACAGTAAACCGTTCCGCCGCCCCAGATTTCGGGGCCCAAATCGAGATCCAAGACGGCTCCAAATTAAAACGTGGTCAACATGTAAGTTGTTCGTCTCGCCGAGATCTACAACTTTCATGTTGATCATGTTTCATTTTGAGACTAACATGACCCCCAACATCACTTGTCCGTACAGCACGCACCTTAACATAGCCTGTATATTATATATATTCCATATATATATATAAATAAATAAATAAATATATATATATATATATATATATATATATATATATATATATATATATATATATATATATATATATATATATATATATATATATATATATATATATATGGGGGTTACTCTAGTTCGGCCGTACGGACGTACGGAGAAATGGTCAAGGAGGCTTCAAATCGAAAAGTGATCAACATGAAAGTTGTAGATCTCGGCGAGACGAACAACTTTCATGTTTATCACGTTTCGATTTGAAGCCATCTTGATATCCAAAAAGGTCTGCCCGTACGCCCATATCTAAGTTTGCCCGCATTTGAGATATATCCTATATATATATATATATATATATATATATATATATATATATATATATATATATATATATATATATATATATATATATATATAAAGTTTTGTCAAAAACAGATTATTACGAGCGGTTTCGTGGGAACCAAAAATGGAGATTTAGGATGACTCCACATCGAAACATGCCCAACATAAACGTTGTAGATCTCGTCGAGACGAACAAATTTCATGCTGACCATGTTTTTGTAAGACACCGTTTTGACCTTCAAAATAGTGCCCGAACTCAGACTGTACAGAATACTCAAGACGAAATAGGTTTACTCGAGATGGAGAGGTTTACTCGAGATGGAGACTCTAGATGGAGGGGTTTACTCGAGACGGAGACTTTGAGAACTTGAGATAATCATAGGAACTCGAGATAATATGCATAGAACTCGAGTGGATCAGGGCTACTCGAGATAGTACGCATAGAACTCGAGAGAATCAATCGAACGGGCTATTTATGACCAGTTTCGGGAAAATCACAATTATAGGCAGAATGAAGAACTCGAGTAGCAGAATGAACTACTCGAGTCGCAGAATGAACTACTCGAGTCGCAGAATGAACTACTCGAGTAGCAGAATGAACTACCCGAGTAGCAGAATGAACTACTCGAGTGTAAGAATGAACTACTCGAGTGTCAGAATGAACTACTCGAGTAGCAGAATGAACTACACGAGTACAGAATGAACTACACGAGTACATGCATAAATCACTCGAGTATAATTGCAGGAAAAACAATTTTTTTTGCAAATATGACCTTTTGATCAAACTATATGAATGTATAGTAAAAGACATTTTGAATAGTACTATAATATTAAAATATTCATATTATATATATATTTTTTGAACAAGGAAATACGAGATCATAACAGAGCCCCAAACGAGTGTCGAATTAAATGAAATTCGCACTGTAGATGAACACTGACGCTACGAACACAATGACGAAGTCAAAACCAAAATCTGACGAGACATTCCCGTGATATTAATCTTCAAAGTATTTGGCGAACATAAACAATCGAAAACTTCAATCGCGCGCCGAGACTCCAAAAATGCTCTGATTGCGACGAAACTTGACGAGCAAGTTCAAAATTATTCCATTTAAATTCCAAATGCAAAATTTTCAAATTACAACGAGAATTCGGCCGACTCGACCGCACGGCTGCGAAAATGCCTTAACGGCATTGCGCCACCAACTCGACGTTCAAAGTAATGCCACGACGTCATAAATATGACGATTCCCATTCAAATAAAATCATCGAAAAATCGGGGGCGTTGCAATCTAGGTCTTTTGAATTTTGTTTTGAGTTACTATGTGATTGAGAGCTTTTTATGAACATGCAAACAAAAAACACACACAGAAAAGCACATAGTTATTTTTATAGTGTTTCCCCATAATTATGGGTACATCCACTCTCCTCTCACCTTGCTAACTTCCTATTAGTCAAGGCACATCTCCAAATCAATGCTCCAAGGAGCTTACACCTCAGATCTCTCAGGATCTCCTTGTCTTCTACAAGACTAACACCTCAGCCACAAAGGCCTACAGTCAGTGATACACGTATCACCTATGCCAGGAAATTAAGCCCTACCACTCAGTCTATGGAGGATAGTCGTACCTTAGAGCAAACTTTCTCATACAACTCACAGAGATACACACTCCTACAGCTCAGGCAAATTTTCCATACCTTAGGCCCAAGGCCCTACAGGTCAGATCCTGAAGGATCCTACAACAAGAAATAATTTAATTAACTTTATCACAGAGAAATTTCTGTGTCAACAACTTAGAGCTGAGAAATTTTTGCTCTATATCTCCTCACAACAGAGAAAACCTTTACTGGAGGAACTCAGAAGCTAACTCCTGAACTTGTTGTAGAAGACTAAAGATCCGTTGATCTTGAGTCTTCAAGCAGCTAAATGAACCTCCCTCAGGCTGAAGGTTCTTCTTTCTTCAAAACTATATCTGATCTTGTTGTGCAAGATGGAGACGACACAACTATAAGAACTTTTCTTTCTGGAGTGCTTCAAGATTTTTCCATGCAGTAATGGCGAGGAAGATGAAGTCGGCTGCTAATTTTTTGAAGTTGATGAAGCCCTAAAAGTTATCTTGTGTCTTGGCCCATCTCATCCTTTTGTAATTTGCTGATCAACGGCTCTTAGAGATTAGTGGGTCCCACCTGCAGCTTCCAGCTGCATCTTGCTTTAACGCTTATCTATCATACAGTAGGCTTGCAGAGCCTTTTGTCATGTACAGTGGCTTTGCTACTAAAAATTTGAATATGGTTGACTTTTTGTCATGCTGACATCAGCAACTGAAGACTAAGTCAAAATTCAAGCATTAGTAATATATGTGTTGAGTGAGTGAGCTTCAATCAACGCCAAATCACTTAGAAAGAGTTATTGACTCTTGGCATTTAGTGAGTTACTTCCTCTCAATGCCAAACTACTTAGATTATAAATATGTTTTTAGGCATTGAGTGATTCAGCTTTACTCAACGCCAACTTGATTTCTCAGCTTATTGCTGCTTGGCGTTGAGTGAGTGAGCATCACTCAACGCCAAACACCTTAGACAAAATTCTATCTTTACTAGGCGTTGACAGCTTTGGGTGAGTAATGAACACTTAACGATTTTTGCCTTAACCCATTCTGCAGCCTCTTCTGTATGTATGGTGTTGAGAGCGTTAAGTGACCATGCCTCACTCAACGATTTCTGCCTTAGCCAATTTTTCGTATTCTTTAAAAGTACTGGCTTTGACTAACTGAGTGTTTCTCAACACTTAAGAGGCTATGACATTGGGTGAATGACCTTCACTCAACGCATGTAGACTTATCCACATTTTTGCTTCTTAAACCTTAGTCATAGACTGTCTCAGCCAGCCTCACTCAACTCTAAACTGAATTCAACGAATGCTGAACTGAGTTCGATGAACAGTGAGCTCAGCTCGACGAACTCTGAACTCTATTCGACGAATTTAGACTTGACCAAATCTCTCAAACTCCGAGCTTAGTTCAACGAACGATTGGCTCAGCTCGACGAACTTTGAATTTAGTTCAACAAATTTGGACTTAGCCAAATTTCCCAAACAATATCTTAGGTAAGAGTTTTCCTGCCTTAGCTAATTAGGCTACCTGTCCCATCACTGTCATTTACTGATATATATTTATCATTTACAGGATTGACTTCCTCAAATCTAGGACAGTATGGACAATGGACCCAACAATCTCCCCCTATTTGAGTAAGTCAAAACTCTTAAACAAGTGAGTCAATGAGATTCATAGAACAATGCAGTAATAAACATAAAAACTATATAATTGAGAAGTGATTTATAGTTACCCCACTTCTGATCCCGCAGAGTGTAACATGGTTGCACCTGCTTCCCCTGAATTGTTGCTACCATGCTAGAACATTAAACTGATCATCTGATCATCTTTTCCTCCCCCTTTTTGACTTCAACAAATAGCTAGTAGAATTCATCTGATTATCTGATCATCTTGCCTTCTGCTCCCCCTCAATTAGGCAGCAGTGAATTGTTGGAATTTTGTTGTACATGCTCCTCCTCAATTGCAGAATCTTCAATTCTTTAAAAAACAATTTCATCTACAAAATACCAAATAGCTTGCAACCAGATGAGGAGCAACTGAAGCTATAATAAGTTTAACATACCCAACTCAAATTTGAAGTTATTAAACATAGCTTCATCTATTGGCTTAGTGAATATGTCAGCCACTTGCTTGTCTGTTGGAACAAACTCAAGGGTGATGTATTCACATTCCACATACTCCCTAATGAAAAGATATCTAATCTCTATGTTCTTAGTCCTGCTATGGGAGATAGGATTCCTAGCAATTGAGATTGGACTAGTAGAATCACACAATAGATCCGTTCTATTTATCTGGAGGTTGTAGTCTTGAAGCTGGTGTTGTATCCATATCAACTAAGAACATCAGCTACCTTCTGAGATGTACTCTGACTCTATAGTTGATATTCCAACACTGCTTTTTTTCTTGGCGCTCCAAGATACCAGTCTCCCTCCCAAAAACTGACAGGTGCCAGATGTGCTCTTCCTATCCTCTTTGCAGCCTGCAAAATCTGAATCTGAATAGCTTGTTAGTTCAAACTCCACATTTCTAGGGTACCATAGGCCAAGTCTGGATTGCCCTTAAGATATCTCAAGATTCTCTTAGCAGCAGAGTAGTGAGATTCTTTAGGGCAATCTTGATACCTAGCACAACAAATATAACATACATGATGTCTGGCCTACTTGTAGTCAGATATAAAAGGTAGTCAATTATCCCTCTATAAAAAGTTTCAACAATAAGTTTCCCTGCCTCATCTTTGCCTACATGCCTACTTGACCCCATGGGAGTTCTCATGGTGGAGGAGTTCTCCATGACAAATTTCTTTATCAATTCCCTAGTGAACTTATACTGTGATATGAACAAGCCATCATCAGTTTGTCTTACTTGGTGATCTAAGAAAAACATAAGTCCTCCCATGCTGCTCATCTCAAACTTCCCATGCATATGTTTAGCAAACTTTTTTCATAGGTTGTCATCAATAGATCTAAAGATGATGTCATCTGCATAGATCTGTACTAGGATGATCTTACCCTTAGATTCCCTTAGGAATAGGGTGTTGTCTATCTTCCCCCTTGAGAATTTATTCTCAATAAGAAAGCTAGAAAAAGTCTCATACCATACTCTAGGGGCTTGTTTCAGCCCATATAGAGCTTTCCTAAGTCTATAAACATAATCATGTGAGTTAGGAACTACAAAGCCTGGAGGCTCCTCAACATAGACTTCTTCTTTTAAGTTACCATTCAGAAGGCTGATTTCACATCCATCTGGTAGACCTTGAATCCCTTATGTGCAGCATATGCAAGGAATAGTCTGATGACCTCCAATCTTATAATAGGGGCAAAAGTTTGATCAAAGTCAATGCCTTCTTCTTGCTACTAGTCTGGCTTTGTTCTTTATTATAATGTCATTTTCATCAAGCTTGTTTTTGTAGATCCACTTGACTCCAATGACATTATGTCCTTGTGGTCTGTGAACTAGCTTCCGGACCTTGCACCTCTTGAACTGGTTCAGTTACTCCTACATAGAACCAATCCAACGCTGGTCTATATTGACTTCTTCAAACATCTTGGGCTCCACATAGGATAGAAAGCTTGAATACATGGTAGTATTCTGAATTCTATTCCATGTTGTTACTCCTTGGCTTGCTTCACCAATTATCTAGTGTGCTAGATGAACTCTTATGTGTCTGACTGCTGGTGGCAGTCTTCTTTCAGCAACATGTTCAGCTTCAGGTACAGACTCTTATTGATCTTCATCCACTCCCAGTGCACATGGTAGATCTTCTGGAGTATCCACTTCATCTTGTACAACTAGTGATGCTTCTTTGATGGTCAGATTGTCCATCAACTACTCTGTACCTGCAAAACTATGAGAGGAGCTTGGTAGCTCCCTGTTTATCATAGTAGACTCATCAAGGACTACATGAATTGATTCTTCTACAACTTGGCTTTTCAAGTTGTAGATCCTATATGTTTGCTATGATTGTGGTACCCAACAAAAATTCCAACAAAGGATTTGGTAGCAAACTTAGTCACATAGGACTTTCCATTATGAAGTACATAGCACTTACTGCCAAAGATCATGAGATAGCTCAGGTTTGGTTTTTTCCTTTCAAGATCACATAAGGAGTTTTCTTGTGGATTTTGGTGATAGAGGCCCTATTGAGGACATGATATGTAGTATTTACTACCTCAGCCCAAAAATATTCTGGGAGAGATATATCACTCAACAGTGTTCTACCAGCCTCTATGAGAGTCCTATTTTTCCTCTCAACAATCCAATTTTGTTGGGGTGTCCTTGGTGAAGAGAATTCTTGATGAATCCCATGTTCTTCACAGAATCTTGTCATGCTATCAAACTGGAATACAATCTCATGGTCACTTCTGATTTTGACCACAGAGCTGTTAAGCAAATTTTGAATTTGCTTGGCAAACTTAGTGAAGATTTTAATGGTTTCATTCTTTATCTTTAGGAAGAATACCCAAGAAAACCTAGAAAAGTCATCAACCACCACAATGTGTAGACCTTCCTACCAAGACTATGAACTGGCATAGGACCAAACGAGTCTATATGTAGGAGGTATAGGCACCTCACAGAATCTTTGTCCTGAATGCTCTTGAAGGAGGCTTTTGTCTGCATGCCCTTTGGCAAGCTGAGCAAATGTCCACTTTGGAGCACTTCATATTGGGACCATTTCTAACTTGCTCTTGACTAAAGATTTTACCAATAGTCTTGTAATTCAAATGGGTTACCCTCTTGTGCCACCAGACACAGTAAGAGACTTTCTCATTTGCCACTAGACAGATAGGAGAATCTGTATCTAGACATAGAAAGACTAAACAATAAGTATTCCCACTCCTAGTTCCTATCAATATGGCAACTTGATCACTTGACCTCCTAATTAGGCACTCATCCTTTTGGAAGACAATAACATAGCCAAGATCAGAAAGCTGACATATGCTTATAAGGTTGTGTTTCAACCCTTCAACATAAGCACCTTGGTGATGGTGACTATTGTAAGACCCCCCTCCCGGATCCCAAAACACAGCACGAAGGGGGTCTTATGCACAAAACAATCGCCTTGCGGCAGCATTAGCGCACGGGCTAACTTTTACCACAAGACTCCTGTTCCGTCGACTACAACCAATATCAATAATAACATGCCAACCCAACCATAATATAAAAAAGAAGTCAAATCCACACCAAGTATATAGTCGAAATACAACAAATAAGAGAAGCTAAAACATTCTTCTACAATATCAGAGTACAACTATAAAATTGCCCAAACGGGCTACATCAGAGTCGCTCAACACTCACATCTGTAACCGACGGTAGTGACGGCACCATCACATCAGGACCGGTCATCCTGGCCTGGCTGTCATGCTGCAAAGTCTGCGGCTGCTCTACCTGCAGGGTGACCTCCTAAAATGGAAGACGTAGCAACCGTTCGTCGAAAATACTACGTGGCTTAAAATCCGCTCCCCCGGCGACTCCTCGACACCGGGCAGAGAAAAGAGCAAGGGTACAAAGTATAATAAATAATATAAGCAGGTACAAGTAGGTGATAATGGTACAACGAGATTAACAACAATTTATCTAGCAGTTCTACAAGAGTTATAACATTCATCAAGTACAAGTAACTACTGCAGGAATGTAACTTAACTTATAAGGATGCCCATACAAGCTTATAAGTTAAGGATCGGTTTACATAAAATATCTCATCGTATAGGAGTGCCCAAACAAAGTTATACGATGAGGATCTTGTTGTGCAATGTTATGAAATGGTATGTATGCTATGCAATGACTCACCCATGATCAAACACATTCAATTGCTATGTCGACACAGACTATAGTTCCCACTATTCGAGCAGGTAGCTAACCTCTCAGGCATCAACCGTCGTGGCCAGACGGTGAAAGTAGAGCGGGCATCTCTACTACTAGGGGGAATCCACACTACTTCACCTAGGCCTCTGTACGCCTTAACGCTAAGAACACAACAGTGGAGCCCATGCGTACTATGGCCCAGCGGGGGTCTCAGGTAGATGTGCACCGACAACACAGCCTCGAACTGGCCTTTTGTGACCCGAAAGGGGCCTCGGAAGAAAGCACGAGGACACAGCCCAACCGTTCACTTGGCACGGAAGGGGCCCCGGGACGTGAACACAGAGGACACAGCCCAACCACCCAATGTGTAACTATCAACTCCCATCGGTGTGATGATCGGCGAGCCCGTAGACCTGCCACACTATACTTAACCCAGGATTACGACAACGCGTGTCGACTCATACCGCATGCAAATTCCACACCACCGTGGTATTGAAGGGGCCTCAGAAGTAAGCACGAGGACACAACCCAACCATCCACTCGGCATGGAAGGTGCCCCAAGATGTGAACACCGAGGACCAATCCTAACCGTCCGTCTATACCTCATCTCAACACTAACCCAACAAGTGACGGTCAACACAGCACTTACATCCTTTCACAATACTACTTGTAGGGAGACTACGCTCTAAGTATTGTAGTACTAAATTTCAATCCAACCACCAAACATACTCATGGCCATAGTTTATCCTTCTATATGTCATTCCAAATGACTTCAACATAATATAACATAATGCACATATATAATAGTCTACAAATTTCTAACAAGTCATTTCGTTTAAGTATGCTTGCTTCTGTAACAACCCCATCCGTTCATATGGTATATTCTAGAAGGTCCGGCCGGGGCCCCACAGTATATATCACAAAACAGGCGGTGAAGGTACAGGATGATACCAGAGTAGCGCATCGCACCTATCACAAATCATTCTAGCGGAAGCCTAGACTACAACTGAAACTCCTCATGAATGTCCAAACATAAAACTCCACATTTTAGACAGGCTAGGAATGTCTTACAGCAAGTACAAAGAGTTGGCCTTATGGCCTTACATGGCTTTCAAACAGTGGCCTAAAACAATTGGCGCGCAGGCCGGCCACACTAAAAGAAAACACACAACACAACATAGAGCCTTCAAGGGCTCACAATAGTAGCAGCAACAACACCAGGTACATCAACCTCTATGCGTCCCGCTCGGCTCTCAAGCACCTGTACAGGGACAATCCACCCAATGGTGGCAAAAAAAAGCAACGGTCAGCGTTCAGCTGACAAAATTATAACGACCCTACCCCTTCTCTCGGGGCAGCGGTATTCTTCCCTGCAAGCATATTCAATCACAAGTATGGCAATATATCATCAAAATGTGCTTTCACGCACACAAGCCATCACAACCGTTCGCCACCCGGCACAACAGTTCGTGCACTCAGGGCACATTCTTGGTGTTCTGGCAAAGCTCTTGCCCACCACCGTATTAGGGTCACAACCCAACGGTAAATCTCTTGAGCATTTACTCCATGGCGTGCAGCCGGAGTTAGTCTTCCTACACCGGGATGGCCCGTAGCCCCTCATTGTGTCATAGCGCGCAGGCCGGAGACTCTTGCTATGCGCTCCAATAGATCGCACCTTTTGGTCTCACGTCGGACGGACATAACGCAGGTAGGATCCTCCACCCCCCGTTGCTCAAATCGCCTTGCCTTCTCCAAGTACCGCGTACTCATGGCTATAGCAAAGGCGCGGGTCGGTCTCACCAATCCTGTTCTTGGCATTTAAGCCTGGGTATTCTCTATACCCATTTTCTTAGCACAACAGCGGGTCTTTCCTGGGCCTCCCAGTACTTCCTGTGACTCTCTCCACAGGTGGACACCGCACAAACACAAATGTCAGGGGCCTTTCCTGGCTATCATGCCAGTACTTCCTGTTACTCGCTTCACAGGTGGACACCCTACGACATCAAGCATCACAAAGGGCCTTTTCTGGTCACACCATTACTTCCTGTGCCTCATTCACAGGTTGGACCCAAAAACATCACATGGCTATTTTTCCTGGGCTACCACCCCAGTACTTCCTGATACTCCTTTTCGCAGGCATAACCCGTAGACTCCTTAACCTACACGTTATCACGGAGTCTTCTTCGGTTCGTATGCAACATCACCAATCCATACCAACCTGTCCAGATGGGCTTCACACAGCATGCCTATTCTGTACTCCATTTCCGGATCTATATGCTAACAAAGGGGATTCAAGCATCCACCTAAAGATTCCCAAAATCAGCTACCTCTTGGTGGGGGAAATCACAAGATATGCCAAAAGGAAGCCTTCACATGGCTAGGAAGAAAAGTCATTACCCTTGACGACCGCTTCGGTGCCATGACCTCAAAGCTTGCTTGAAAGACTCGCAAGAGCATTTCCTCCGCAACGTCGACTTCAGATTTCTCGTCGGTAAACCGCAGCACCACCAGCAACAGCCCTTCCCCTTCTTCCTCCTCCTTTCTCTCTCTCTTTCTCTCCTTTGAACAAAGATAAAGGCCAAGAAGAAATGAGAATAACTTCTCAGATTTCGGCCTTTAGGAAAAAGAGGAAAGAAGCTTCAGCCCTTGGATCCCAGCTGAAGGAATGGATGGCCAGAAACTTGCCAAAAATGCTAAATTTGACCTGACACGGCCAGTGACACGGCCGTGTCCCAGGCCGTATGCCTCAAGAGGTGGTCAACCGACCTATCCAAACCAGTGACACGCCCATGGGACACGCCTGTGTCATGGGCCGTGTCACCAACACGCCTTCGAACACGCCCGTGTCTATGGCCGTGTGCTTGGGCGAAAAAAATCCCAAATCATCCCGAGACTTCACACGGCCTGTGACACGCCCGTGTCCCAGGCTGTGTGCCCAGACATAGCACAAAGACACGCCATGTCGAAATGCTTCATCGGGCTGAGATCGTCGACCCCGACTTGACACGCTCTGTGAAACGCCCGTGTCACAGACCGTGTATAACTTCTCGACACTCGACACCCACGTCTCGACACTCATGTCTCGACACTCGACGATCGTTGAGTAAAAGTCGTCGAGCACACGACACGGCCTTGGACACGCCCGTGTCCTGGGCCGTGTGTCTCCTCTCGACACATCATCGAGCGAAAAATCGTCGACACCAAGGCCGATCATCGACACAACCTCGACACGCCCTGTGACACGCCCGTGTCGCAGGCCGTGTCCGCTGACACGCCCTGGGACACGCCCGTGTCCCAGGCCGTATCACCCAAAAATTTCTTGCTTCAAAAATTTGGACTGTTACAATCCTCCTCTCCTATAAGAAATTTCGTCCTCGAAATTCAGATACAGGAAAAGCAACAGTAACCAGCAAGAAAAATGTTACAACATACAAAAGTTTATGTTACAACATCCTCTCTCCATATTACAAAAACAGCTCAGGAAACTCTTCTCGGATGGTTTGCTCGCGCTTCCATGTCAGTTCTTCACGGCCGCAGTTGTCCCATCGGACTTTCACCATGCCGACCGTCTTGTTCCGCAACTGTTTCTCGGCTCGATCTTCGATCTGAATGGGTCTAACTTTCGTCGTTAGCCCATACTCCACCGGCACACGATCATCCGCGATCACTTGAGCTGGATCTTTCACTGCCTTCCGAAGCACCGAGATGTGAAATACATCATGTACTCCACCCAAGTCTGCCGACAGAGCTAGCCGATAAGCCGCTTCGCCAACTCGCTCAACCACTTCAAACGGACCCAAATATCTTGGACTCAACTTTTCCAATCGTCGAATCCTGGAGACACCTTTGAATGGCTTGATCTTCAAGTAGACCCAATCGCCAACCGCAAATTCCACGTTTCGGTGCTTGGCGTTGTAGTACTTCGTTTGTCAATCTTGAGCAATAAGCAATCTCTCTCGAATAGTCCGGATGGTTGAGTTTGCTTCATCAACCTCATTTGGTTTAAAAATCCGAGCTTCGCCCACTTCTACCCAAGCCGAGGGAGTACGACACTTCCTTCCATATAACGCTTCATATGGTTCCATCCCAATGCTTGCCTGGTAGCTGTTATTATATGCAAACTCGACCATATAGAGATGATCTTCCCATCTCTTTCTGAAGTCAAGGGCGCACATTCGGAGCATGTCCTCCATTGTTCTGTTGGTACGTTCAGTTTGGCCATCCGTTTGGGGATGAAAGGCCATACTGAAAGTCAACTTCGTGCCCAGCAGTCGGTCAACTAGCCGCCAATCATTTGACGTGAATCGCCCATCTCGATCACTTACGATGCTCCGAGGAACACCGTGAAGCCGTACAATCTGGTCAACATATAACTTTGCCAAACTTTCAACTGAATCATCCCGCATGTTCGGGAGAAAATTTGCCACTTTAGTTAGCCGGTCAACAATCTCCCAAATGGAATCATTTCCTCGCTGCGATCGTGGCAACCCGTGCACAAAATCCATGGAAAGATCATCAAATTTCCACTCTGGGATCGGCAATGATTTCCAATAACCGTCCGACTTTTGGCATTCCGTCTTCACCAACGCACATGTTTGGCATTTAGAGACATAAAGGGCAACATCTTTCTTGAGCCCTGGCCACCAGAAAAGCTTCTTCATATCGTTGAACATCCTTGTGCTCCCGGGGTGAATGGAATACTTTGTATAATGCGCTTCATACATCAGTTCTTCCCTCAATTTCCCCACATTCGGGACGCATAAACGGCCCTCTTTTCACAAAAGACCGTCAATCCAGGTGAATTTGCCCTCTGGCTCTTCATTCACATAGCGTAAGAGATCTTCATCCAACTCCATTGCCCGTCGAACTCGGTCCGCAAGGTCACATTGCACCTCGACCCAGTTCAAACATGTAGTGGCAGTGGAATTCTTGTCAACACAATAGATCTCTAACGCCTCCAACTCCTGGATAAGGCGTTTATCATGCCTTTGTAACCAATTCGCTCTAGCCGGAACCCGCCGCCTCAAGGCATCCGCGACAACATTCCCCTTCCCGGGCGTATAGTGAATCTAGTCCCCAAGGAACTCCAACCACCTTCGTTGTCGCATGTTCAAGTCTTTCTGCTCCAAAAGATACTTTAGGCTCTTATGATCGGTATAGATCTCCACCTTCACACCATAAAGGTAGTGTCGCCACAACTTGAGTGCAAAAATCACCGCCGCTAGTTCCAAATCATGGACGGGATAATTTCGCTCGTGCACCTTCAGCTGCCGTGAGCCATAAGCAATCACCTTTCCTCTCTGCAGAAGAACGCAGCCCAAGCCGCTCCCTGAGGCATCACTATAAATTACAAATTCATCGGTCCCACTTGGCGAAGATAACACCGGCGCCGTGGTCAACCGAATCTTCAGCTCTTCAATAGCTCGTGCGCACTCTGGCGTCCAAACGAACTTCTGATCTTTTCGCGTCAATGTGGTGAGCGGCAAAGCGATCCGCGAGAAGTTTTCCACAAATCTTCTATAGTAGCCCGCAAGTCCAAGGAAACTCCTGACCTCGGCCACGGAAGACAACATTGGCCACTCATGTATGGCCCTTATCTTCGCTGGATCCACTGCAATGCCCGCTCCACTCACCACATGGCCCAAAAATGCCACTGACGATAGCCAAAACTCGCATTTCGAGAACTTGGCATAGAGCTGATTGTGCCTCAACGTGTTCAACACCAACCGCAAGTGAATCTCATGCTCATCTTTGGACTTCGAGTACACCAGGATGTCATCAATGAACACTATCACAAACAGATCCAGGTACTCGCGAAAAATACGGTGCATCAGATCGATAAACACCGAGGGCGCATTGCACAGTCCAAATGGCATGACTTCGAATAGACGGTCGAGCCCACCAGCTGATCGAATAACTCAATCCGGCGTATCAGATACTTATTCTTCTCGGTCAGCTTATTCAGCTCACGGTAATCAATACACAACCGCAACCCACCATCTTTCTTCTTTACAAAAAGCACAGGCGCGCTCCAAGGAGACATGCTTGGGCGTATATAACCTTGCTCTAGCATTTCTTGTAGTTGAACCTTCAACTCCGCCATCTCTTTTGGCGCAACGCGATATGGCGAGCGGGCCACAGGTTTTGCACCTGGCACCAACTCGATCGTGAAGTCAATCTCCCGCTGGGGTGGTAGCCCAGGGAGATCCGTGGGAAACACATCTGTAAATTCTGCCACAATCGGAACCTCGCACAAACTGGCCTTAGGCTCAACAGCCTGAATAAGTGCAAAGTAACAATCCACACCCTTCCGAACAGCCTTGACTACCTGGAGTGCAGACATCAACATCCCGCCCACTCCTCGCATACCCGTGAACTTTGTCTCATGTTCGGTATTCTGGCCCAACGTGATTTCTTTGGACTGACAATCAATCATAGCATGCTGCACCGCAAGCCAATCCATCCCAAAAATCACGTCGAATTCCGATATTGGCAAAACAAATGCAGATAAATGAAAATCCCGACTTCCTAACTGAACCGCCACATCGCAAGCTTGATCCGCAAGCATCCAACAGCCATTCGGCAACACCACTTTGACGCTATCTGTCTTTGCACGACTGGGTATCCGAAGCCGCGTAATAAACTCACTAGACAGAAAAGAATGCGATGCACCCGTATCAATCAGTGCTCGCGCCAGCGTGTCCCGAATCATCACAAAGCCTATGACAAACATGTCACACACACAAACCGCAAACATAGGGGTACTAAGCAAAGCATACAAACAATAGCATATGCAAAATGAAACTCATACCTGTGACCACGTCACTCTGCTTGATGGCCTCTTGCAGGCCAAGATTGTACACCCGGGGTTGCGCCTGCGAGGCAGAGGAATCCACCACCACCTTTCCTTTTTCCGCATAAGATGCTCCCGCCTTCTTTTCACTCTTTCGCGGCATCCTACAATCTCGCGCAATATGCCCCATTCGTCCACAATTGAAGCAGATACGAGTATCTGGCTTGGAGGTTGCCCCTGACGTTGCTCCCGTTGCAACGGATGAAGGAGCTTGTCCACTAGGCTTGGACTTCTTGCCCCATCTCTTCTTATAAAATGGTTTCCCCAATCGGGGAGCCTTCCACTCCGGTTGCGACACCACCAAAGCTCTCTTCCTTTGCACCTTTTTCATATCCTTCTCCAGCGCGCTCGCAGTGTCAACCAATGCTTGGAAACCTTGGTTCACTGAACTTGACACAAGGAACCTCAGCTCGTCCCTCAGTCCTTCATAGAACCTGTTGGTCTTCCTCTGTTCATCAGCAAATATAGAACCCGCATACCGCCCCAAGCGAGTAAATTCATGCAGGTATGCGTCAACACTGCCATCGCCTTGGGTCAACCGTTGGAATTCATTTTCCAAGGCGATCCGCTGAGCCGCAGGAAGGTGCTTCGCTAGGAAGAGTCTGGAGAATTCTTCCATCGATACTTGGGTTAACGGACGACCCGCCAAATGATGTAACTCCATCTCATCCCACCACAATCGAGCTTCTCCTTCAAGCAAAAAGGTAACTAAAGTAACTTTCTGGTGCTCCATCGTTCCAATCGCCGTCATCACTCGCTTGACGCGCGATAGCCAATCCTCAGCCTGCGTCGGAATTCCCGCTCCCGAGAACGTCGGCGGATGGAAACTCAAAAACCGCATTAGCTGCTTCTCAGCCGCTCGAGGAGCCACATCCACTACAGGTTCCGGCCTTGCCGCCACCTGTTCTGGCCTCACTTCCGCTTGTTCCTGCCTAAGTGGCTGGCCTTGGATCATGGTAAATAAGGCCTCCGCAACTAAACGCACATGTTCCGCAGACGGTGGAGGTGTAGACACCACGGCTGGTGTCGTACTTTCATCAGAACGCTGGGGCTCAGACGACCCAGCTCCACTTCGTGTCACCTAAAGGGGGACAAGACACACACATTAGCGATCGTACCCAAGCAAACAACACAAAATAAGAACACACAGGTTCCTCAAACACACAAATGTGAGTTCCTATCATGGACATTCAGGAGTTCATTCGTAGACTTTGGTTTGCACAAACACGTGCTCGCCACCCCACAAAAAAAGTTGGCCACGACGTCGAGAGGGAAAGACCAAGACAATCGATACCAAAATGTAACAACCCCATCCGTTCATATGGTATATTCTAGAAGGTCCGGCCGGGGCCCCACTGTATATATCACAAAACAGGCGGTGAAGGTACAGGATGATACCAGAGTAGCGCATCGCACCTATCACAAATCATTCTAGCGGAAGCCTAGACTACAACTGGAACTCCTCATGAATGTCCAAACATAGAACTCCATATTTTAGACAGTCTAGGAATGTCTTACAACAAGTACAAAGAGTTGGCCTTATGGCCTTACATGGCTTTCAAACAGTGGCCTAAAACAATTGGCACGCAGGCCGGCCACACAAAAAGAAAACACACAACACAACATAGAGCCTTCAAGGGCTCACAACAGTAGCAACAACAACAGCAGGTACATCAACCTCTATGCGTCCCGCTCGGCTCTCCAGCACCTGTACAGGGACAATCCACCCAACGATGGCAAACAAAAGCAACGGTCAGCATTCAGCTGACCAAATTATAACGACCCTTCCCCTTCTCTCGGGGCAGCGGTATTCTTCCCTGCAAGCATATTCAATCACAAGTATGGTAATATATCATAAAAATGTGCTTTCACGCACACAAGCCATCACAACCGTTCGCCACCCGGCCCAACGGTTCGTGCACTCAGGGCACATTCTTGGTGTTCTGGCAAAGCTCTTGCCCACCACCGTATGAGGGTCACAACCCAACGGTAAATCTCTTGAGCATTTACTCCATGGCGTGCAGCCGGAGTTAGTCTTCCTACACCGGGATGGCCCGTAGCCCCCCATTGTGTCATGGCGCGCATGCCGAAGACTCTTGCTATGCGCTCCAATAGACCGCACCTTTTGGTCTCACGTCGGACGGACATAGCGCAGGTCGGATCCTCCACCCCCCGTTGCTCAAATCGCCTTGCCTTCTCCGAGTACCGCGTACTCATGGCTATATCAAAGGCGCGGGTCGGTCTCACCAATCCTGTTCTTGGCATTTAAGCCTGAGTATTCTCTATACCCATTTTCTTAGCACAACATCGGGTCTTTCCTGGGCCTCCCAGTACTTCCTGTGACTCTCTCCACAGGTGGACACCGCATAAACACAAATGTCAGGGGTCTTTCCTGGCTATCATGCCAGTACTTCCTGTTACTCGCTTCACAGGTGGACACCCTACGACATCAAGCATCACAAAGGGCCTTTCTGGTCACACCAGTACTTCCTGTGCCTCATTCACAGGTTGGACCCAAAAACATCACATGGCTATTTTTCCTGGCCTACCACCCCAGTACTTCCTGCTACTCCTTTTCGCAGGCATAACCCGTAGACTCCTTAACCTACACGTTATCACGGAGACTTCTCCGGTTCGTATGCAACATCACCAATCCAGACCAACCTGTCCAGATGGGCTTCACACAGCATGCCTATTCCGTACTCCATTTCCGGATCTATATGCTAACAAAGGGGATTCAAGCATCCACCTAAAGATTCCCAAAATCAGCCACCTCTTGGTGTGGGAAATCACAAGATATGCCAAAAGGAAGCCTTCACATGGCTAGGAAGAAAAGTCGTTACCCTTGACGACCGCTTCGGTGCCATGACCTCAAAGCTTGCTTGAAAGACTCGCAAGAGCGTTTCCTCCGCAACGCCGGCTTCGGATTTCTCGTCGGTAAACCGCAGCACCACTAGCAGCAGCCCTTCCCCTTCTTCCTCCTCCTTTCTCTCTCTCTTTCTCTCTTTTGAAGAAAGATAAAGGCCAAGAAGAAATGAGAATAACTTCTCAGATTTCGGCCTTTAGGAAAAAGAGGAAAGAATCTTCAGCCCTTGGATCCCAGCTGAAGGAATGGACGGCCAGAAACTTGCCAAAAATGCTAAATTTGACCTGACACGGCCTGTGACACGGCCGTGTCCCAGGCCGTGTGCCTCAAGCGGTGGTCAACCTACCTATCCAAACCAGTGACACGCCCATGGGACACGCCCGTGTCATGGGCCGTGTCACCAACACACCTTCGAACACGCCCGTGTCTGTGGCCGTGTTCCTCGGAGAAAAAAATCCCAAATCATCCCGAGACTTCACACGGCATGTGATACGCCCGTGTCCCAAGCCATGTGCCAAGACACGGCACAAAGACACGCCCTGTCGAAATGCTTCGTCGGGCTGAGATCGTCGACCCCGACTTGACACGCCCTGTGACACGCCCGTGTCACAGGCCGTGTACAACTTCTCGACACTCGACACCCACGTCTCGACACTCATGTCTCGACACTCGACGATCATCAAGTAAAAGTCGTCGAGCACATGCCACGGCCTTGGACACGACCGTGTCCTGGGCCGTGTGTCTCCTCTCGACACATCGTCAAGCGAAAAATCGTCGACACCAAGGCCGATCGTCGACACAACCTCGACACGCCCTGCGACACGCCCGTGTCACAGGCCGTGTCCGCTGACACGCCCTGGGATACGCCCGTGTCCCAGGCCGTGTCACCCAAAAATTTCCTGCTTCAGAAATTTGGACTGTTACAGCTTCACAATTCAGTTATATTTAATCCAATTAGTAAACTTCATCATTCATAGCACTATGTTGGTTAACATAAAATAGTTCACCAAAATCTCGAGTTAATTTGCAACATCGATTCCACCGAATCCAAATCCATATTATATAAAAACCCAGAATTTAAGTGCAGAATAAATATGGACAGCAACTTCAACCGGAGATTCTTGGGGCTACAAGAACCTGGTGAAGGCATGTAAACCCTCGATGCAAAGGTATTTCCATGGGTTACAACTTTTATATTCAGCCCACAACACAGATTTGACTGTGTCCTATTTGAAATCGGCTTCAAAGTCCGCTGCGCACAGAACACAATTTCTGCATGCAGGTTTGCCGGATGTCAATTTCGTTCAGACTTTCCTGTGGCTACAAACTTCTCATGAAGTCGTGCAACCATTCGTTGGAAAGGTATTTTCAAGGGCTTCAACTTTCGTGTTTAGTCAATAGCCCATATCTGGTCATATCACACCTGAAAATGTCCAAGAAGCTCGCTGTGCGTAGAACACAGATTCTGCATGCATCTTAAAGGGAATGAACGACATCGGTTCATCTCGCTTCTCAAGTTGGTCTTCCAAAATCACACAGAAATTCCTCCTCCCTTATTCACCCTCATGAGGCCATGATTCTTCACGAAACCATCCCCCATCTTTGCATAGAAGATTGGAGAGGTTGAATACACCACTAACCTTAGAGCACAAGACCTAGAACGGCCTCTTCCTAGAGAAATCACCATCTCGCTAGTCAAGACTCTTTTGAGTCAACATCTCACCTAGATATATACAGATCTAGCACCACGAGAGAGGGTAGGAAGCTCACCTCATTTCTGGCATTTCCACCATTTCCGACCATGGACCTTGTGGTTCTCCGCGGAGGCATCTTCTCCTTTACGCGGCGGAGGATCTTCTCCTCCAAGACTTGCTCCTTCAGTTTTCCCTCTCTACAGAAGTTTCTCTCAGGAAAAATGGCTTGACTGAGGAGTGAAAATGTAACAACCCCATCCGTTCATATGGTATATCCTAGAAGGTCCGGCTAGGGCCCCAGAGCATATATCATAAAACAGGCGGTGAAGGTATGTGATGATACCAGAGTAGCAATACGCACCTATGACAAAGCAACTTTCGTCGAACAACTTTTGTCGAACACGCTGACATGCCCTGTGACACGCCCGTGTCACAGGCCGTGTCCAGAGTCGACCAAATTTTGTCGACCATTCGTCGACTATTCCTCTCGACACTCGACGCACGCAGGACACGCCCTGGGAAACGCCGGTTTACCAGGCCGTGTCACCCGAAAATTGGCCTGCTAATATAAATCGGGTTGTTACAGAAAATGGCTAGGGTTTTGAAAACCCTTATATATTAAAAGTGACACGGGTAGGGACACACCCGTGTCCTTACCCGTGTCATGCTTTGGCGAAGCGTCAACGACGGTTTTAGTGTCGGTTCAATACTCGACACGGCTAGGGACACGCCCGTTTCCCGACCCTTGTCCACGTGACACGGCTGTGTTCCCTGATAGTGTCCTTCTATGGATACATCTCGATGAACTCAACTCGACACACAGACACACGGGTAGGGACACGCCCGTGTCTCTACCCGTGTCATACATTTCGTCGATCTCGACACACTTCATCGATCTCAACACACGTCGTCGATCTCGACACGCTCTGTAGAGTTCAACTCGACACACATACATATGGGTAGGGACACACCCGTATCTCTACCCTTGTCATACATTTCGTCGATCTCGACACCCTTCGTCGATCTCGACACGCTCCGTCGAGTTCAACTGAACATACATACACATACACAGACACACACACACACACACACACACACACACACACACACACGGGTAGGGACACGCTCGTGTCTCTACCCATGTCACTTTATACGTGTATTGACATGCCCGTGTCACTACCCGTGTCCTTCTCTGGACATACTCGAGTCATCGACTCAAGAGCTGGCCACTCCCACACGGGTAGGTACATGCTTGTGTCTCTACCCGTGTCCTATGCTCGACTGATTTCTCCTCCTATTACAAGTGCAGCCCCGTTACCCACACACCCCTGAACCCAAGTCAGCTCTCCTGACTCAAAAACGCGCAAGAGGGGCCTAGTGCGAATCGGGACGTTACAAATTCTATAAACAAAATAAAAGATTTCGTCCTCGAAATCAGGCTAGGGATAAGGGGATAAAAGCATAACAGAAAATATAATATGCTTTTAAATAAAATTACCTTGAGCAAACAAGTCCGGATAGCATTTTTGCATCGAAACCATCAGCTCCCATGTATATTCCTCCTTCCCATGATTAGACCATAACACCTTCACCAAGGGAACACTTTTGCGACGCAGTATTCTTGTCTCATTATCTACGATCCGCACCGGCTCTAGTCGCACAGACCTATCAGATGCCACAACACCATCAGTTGTGGGGATGTATTGATCGGGCCATAACAACGCCTTCCGAAGCAACGACACATGGAACACATCGTGGAGATTCTTTAGCTCGGACAGTAACTCCAACCGATAGGCCAACGGGCCTATCCTTTCCAATATAGTATAGGGCCCAACATACCTTGGGCTGAGCTTTTTCACACCATGCACACGTGACACTCCGTGCATCGGTCAGATTTTCAGGAACACCTTATCACCCACTTGAAACTCCACCATCCGGTGCCCTGCATTATAATACTTTGCCTGCCGACTTTGAGCCTCCAACATGTGATCTCGTATCAGTCTAACCGCCGCATCAGTATCATCAATATATTCAACACCCAAAGCCTTCGGGTCTTCATCTTGCACCCAAGACAAGGGGGTTTTACACCTCCTTCCATAAAGACCTTCATGTGGAGCCATAACGATGCTAGCCTGGTGGCTGTTGTTGTAGGAGAATTCTACCAACGTTAAGAGACTTTCCCACAGCTCTCCTCTATCCAACACACATAATCTCAACAAATCTTCCAATGTCCGGATGGTCCTTTCAGATTGACCGTCCGTCTGAGGATGAAATGCGGTGCTAAAGGTAAGGCGCGAACCCAAATACGCCTGAACCACTTTCAACTCCTTGGAGGTAAACCAAACATCACGATCGGACACGATCGTCTTAGGCACGCCACGATACCGTACGAATTGCTCCACAAAAAGGCATACTAAGACATTCACATGAGCTTCTTTCTTCATAGGGATAAACCAGGCTACTTTCGTCAGGCGATCAACTATCACCTACACCAAATCATTCCGGGAGTGTGAGCGAGGTAACCCATGCACGAAGTCCATGGAGACATCCTCAAACTTCCACTCGGGGATGGGCAACGATTGTAGCAAACCACTGGGACTCTTGCATTCTGCCTTCACCCTTTGACAAGCTTCGTAATGTGTAACAAAATATCGGACATCCTTCTTCATTCCAGGCTAACACATGGTCTTCCGTAAGCCTGCGTACATCTTGGCAATACTAGGGTGCACAGAATACTGAGAGCAATGTGCCTCTCTTAATATATCCTCCTGTACTTTACCTTCATTGGGAATGTAGAGCTGACCGCAGAAATAAACGAGGTCGTCTTTTAGTGTATACTAGTCGGTAGTCCCATCTTCGATTGACTTGATTATCGGGGCTAGAGCTGCATCCATTCCTTGCTCCACTCGGATTCGGTCCCGGATATCACAAACTATGCTCATGCTTGCCAAGTACTCCGTATACTCTGCCGAAGGAGCCTTAAATATCAAAGTAATATCCATCTCCTCAATAATCTGAGCCAACTCCATACTCATCAACCGAGACTCAGGGCTAGAGCCTGGTACTTTTCTACTCAACGCATCGGCTACCGAGTTCGCTTTTCCGTGGTGGTAGTTCATGGTGAACTCATAGTTGCATTGAAATTCTAACCACCGCCATTGTCTCAATTTCAACTCCTTCTGAGTATGAACGTACTTCAAGTTTTTATGGTTTGAGAAGATCTCACAGTGGACGTCGTATAGATAATGCCTCCAAACCTTCAAGGCGAACACCACCGCTCCAAATTCCAAATCATGAACTGGGTAATTGATTTCATGCTTCTTCAGCTGTTTTGAAGCATAAGCAATCACGTGTCCGTGCTGCATCAACACTGCTATCATTCCTTGATATGATGTGTCAGTGTAAACTTGAAATCCTTCCTTCCTAGACGGAAGTTCTAGGATAGTGCAGATGTCAATCTGTCCTTCAGCTCTTGGAACGCCGCCTCACACTGGGGTGTCCACTCAAATTGCACACCTTTCTTTGTCAAGGAAGTAAGAGGAAGAGCAATCTTTGAAAATCCTTTTACGAACTTGCGGTAGTACCTGGCAAGTTCGAGGAAGCTCTGCACATCGGCCGCCGACTTCAAGGGAGACCACTCCTTCATGGCACGCACCTTCGCCAGATCCACCACTAGCCCAGCTCTACTGATCACGTGACCCAAGAAAGAAACCTCCTTAAGCCAGAATTCGCACTTGCTAAATTTGGCGTACAAGGCGCGCTCCTTCAATTTCTTCAACACCAAGGTCAGGTGCTTGACATGCTCCTCCGTCTTTGAGTAGACCAAGATGTCATCGATGAAAACAATGATGAAGTTGTCCAAATATGGTTCAAATACCTAGTTCATTAGGCTCATGAAAGCCGAAGGGGCATTTGTGAGCCCAAACGACATTATAGTGAACTCGTACAACACATATCTTGAACTAAAGGCCTTTTTCTGGATGTCCCCTTCTTGTATTCTCAACTGATAATACCCTAAGCGCAAGTTCAGCTTAAAAAACCAATGCGCTCCCACTAGTTGATCGAACAACTCGTCGATCCGAGGTAGCATATAAGTGTTCCGCACCGTCAGCCGATTGTGTTCCCGATAGTCTATGCACAAATGCAGGGTTTCATCCTTCTTCTTCACGAACAATACAGGGGCTCCCCACGGTGATGAACTGGGGCGCACAAACCCTGACTCCACCAGTTCTTGCAGTTGAACTCTAAACTCCACGAGTTCCTTCAGGGTCATTCGGTAAGGGGCCCTGGATATAGGCTTGACACCCGGTACTAGATTAATTTGAAAATAAACTTCTCTATGTGGGGGTAATCCTGGCAGTTTCTCCGAAAATACCTCGGGGAAATCCCGCACTACCCGCACATCTTTCATATCCAACGCCAACTCCTTCAACTCAAAACAGATCATGAAGACTTCATCCCCTTTCATATGGGCTTTTACTGTCTGAACTGAAGATAGCAACATACGGGGTGCGAAGCTAATACGTTGGAAGATGACATTCGAGTCCCCATATCTCAAATAGATTCGTTTCTCTGCACAGTCTACCCTTGCAAAGTGCCAATCCAACCACGTCATGCCCAAAATGATGTCAAACTCTGGCATTCTCAAGACTGTGTGATGTAGGGTTATCCGAAAACGAAGATCTCCGCGAAGCTAACGCTCTCCCTACGCACAACACGTCGTAGATCTACCGCACCTACACAGCACCTATCGCCCACAATATTTCCTCGTCACAAAACGCAGCACAAACAACAAAGGAGGAATGGTCGACTCGAAAACAACGATCGGAAATTTGAGTCGGATTATTCCCCAAGAAAACACAAAGGTTGCCACTCCTTTTTGAGAGCAAGACCAAGGCTATAGGCCAAGATCCGCTCAAGCAAATACGATCCACCCGATCCGGAAATAAAAGGCTTGCAACGGCGATTTCGATTCAAAACTTGCAGCGATTAAATTAAAGATCCGGAGAAAACGATGAGCGAAATCCACCACAACTAAAGAGAAGAAATCACACAAGGGAGGGGAAAGAGATTACCCAACCGGAAAACGTTCACACGAGATAACTGTGGGAGAATCACTCTCTCCACGGATCCACCGGCGTCGCACCGAATGGTTTGCAACCTTCTTCCAAGGAGTCACACCGAAGGAAGCCACGCCGGAGTCACACCGAACGGGGATGGAGGAGGCAAGGCTTGGCTTCACACCAAAGGGGAGGGGGCGGCTATGGACTTCTCCATGGTGGCCGAAATTTCCACAAGGGGGGTTTTTAGGTTTCTTTTCCAATTGCTTTAAGTCTTCATGATAGCCTCCTTTAAATAGGAGTTACAAATAAGCCTTAGCCCTTCATGATGGAGATTTAATCTCATCCATCCGAATGGCTAATAGGAGTTACAAATAAGCCTTAGCCCTTCATGATGGAGATTTAATCTCATCCATCCGAATGGCTAATTGCACACCAAAACTAAAATAGTTCAAATTGAAAATACAACAACACATGCAATGAATATAAAATTATCACATAAGCATAGGATAATTTTATATTCCAATTATAAAATAGAGTGCACGAAAAGGAAATAAATAAAACTAAGGCGTTGCCGTAGCGGTAGCATGGCGTGGGCGGAGGTTGTAGCGTAGCCGTCCGTTAGCGTCATCGTGCCGCCTCACGTCCTTGAGTCGTATGGCCTTAGCAACCGGATCATCAACAGCATCATCAGCATCGTCTTCAACTGGTGGAGGAGGGGCCGCGCCATCAATCCTCCCCTGCTCAAATGCACGCATCTCCGTTGCGTGGTCCAAGCGATAGCGGTGAAGGAGAGCGGCATCCAAACTCTGCAGCTCCGTCTCGAGTACCCAAGAGTCATCCGAAGGGGGCCGATCACGCCAACGGATGAGAAAGCGGTGGGTGTCGCCATCAGCAGTAGTAACGGCTCAGCATCAAGTATCATCTCTGGAGTGGAGAACGTCCGTGGAAACCTGGGGAACATATTAGCAGTAGGCAGGAAAGAACGCAACTTACCATCCGATGATATACCTGTGGGGACCGAAAGAGAGAGATCATCCGTACTACCACTCCCCAACCCATGAGAATTTTTAGTGGGAGAAGAAGACGACAAAGAAATCAACTCTTGTGGTGGTGACACAAACATCGTTAAATCCAAAACATTAAAAATGGGGGAGATACCCCAATCAGCAGGCAAGTCCAAAACGAAAGCGTTGTCACCTAGCTTTTTAATAATCCGAAAAGGGCCGGCGCGCTTTGGTGCTAACTTTTTAACGGTGCCAGTTGGCAAGCGTTCGGGAACCAAACGGACTAAATCTAGATCGCCAATTTTGAAGTATGATACTCTCCTATGTAAATTAGCGTGCGCTTGATAAGAGTCGTATTGCGTAGTCAAGGTGTCCCGTATACGTGCGTGTAAATCATGGATGTGCTGGGCGAAGGATTGTGCAAACTGACTTGCCTTGTACGTTGGGGGCAACGACACCAAGTCAAGCGGCACAGGAGCCTTATACCCGTGGACAATCTCATTTAGAGACAGACCCGTAGACCGATTCTTGGAATTATTGTAGGCTAATTGGGCATGGGGAAGGAGAAGATCCCAAGTGCCCTTGTGATCACTCACGAGGCATCGTAACAAATTTCCTAAGCTCCGATTAACCACTTCCGTCTGCCCATCAGTTTGGGGGTGATAGGCAGAGGAAAACAATAATTTTGTTCCCATTAATATCCAAAGAGTCTTCCAAAAATAACTAGTGAATTTTACGTCCCTATCCGACACTATGGTCTTGGGCACTCCACGGTGACTAACGACTTCTTTAAAATAAAGCTTAGCGACGTGAGACGCATCATTTGTCCTACTGCACGGGATGAAATAAGCCATCTTTGAAAACCTATCCACAACTACAAAAGTTGAGTCGTGACGGCGTAGGGTAATGGGGAGGCCTAATACAAAATCCATACTAACGTCGACCCAAGGCATGGAAGGAATAGGCAAGGGTGTATATAATCCTACGTTGGTTTTACTACCCTTAGATACCTGGCATGTGCGGCAGCTACTCACTACCTGTCCCACCATAACCTTCAGTTTTGGCCAATAGAATTTGTCTTCGACTAACGTAATGGTCTTATCTCTACCGAAGTGGCCACTCAACCCTCCGCTATGCAACTCCCATATAATATGTAGTCGTAACGATGACTGCGGAATACATAGCTTCCCGTTCCTAAACAGGTAACCATCCTTCGACTTAAACGCTGTCTTCCACTCATCGCCCTCTCGTATCCTAATCTGGTGATAGCCACTCCGAAGATCTAATTTGGAGAATACGGTGGCTCCAGACAAGACATCCAACAAATCATCTAGGCGGGGAATGGGGAACCTATACTTGATGGTGATTTTGTTGATAGCCCGGCTATCAACGCACATCCTCCATGTACCATCCTTCTTGGGGGCAAGTAGGGCTGGTACATCACATGGACTCATACTAGTCCTAATAAAACCTTTCACTAGCAGCCCTCGATCTGAGACTGCATCTCTAGGTGAGCCGCGGGGTGGAGTCGATAATGGGGCTGGTTTGGCAAGGAAGACCCCGGGATGAGATATATCGCATGCTGGATATTCCTAAGCGGGGGTAACGTGGGCGGCAACTCATCCGGGTACACGTCCCTATACTCTTCCAACAGTACCCGTAACTCACTAGGTAGCTCATCCAAAATGCTAGAATCGGGCTTCGCACTTAAGAGGACTAGCTCATACATAATTCCATCAAAGAACGGATCTCTCTCAAACTCTTTCCTACCAACGAGATTCAACGTTTTCCGTTCTACCGGGATAGTGGTGTCCTTAGCCAAGACTACGGGCTCCTTTGGGATGGTCGGCTTCAAAGTGATGGTTTTGCCATTGAATTTGAACTCATAAGTGTTGGCTCTACCAAAATGTGTAACATCACGGTTGTATAGCCAAGGGCGGCCTAACAACACATGGCAAGCATCCATCGGAAGGACATCACACCACACCTCATCAATGTAGGATTTGAATGAGAGTGGGACCAGGCATCGCTTGGTAACGGGTATAGAGAGCTTGTTGATCCAAGCGACCTGGTATGGGGTCGGGTGTGGTTCCGTGACCAAGGACATACGTGCTACGGCGTTTTCAGATACGACATTCACGCAGCTACCACTATCAATAATCAACTTGCAAAGCTTCTCGCCACTCTTAAAAATCAGAGAAAATATGCTCGTCCTCTTCCAATCATCTAATGGACGAGGAGTGGTCAAAATACAACGCATCACCATAAGGGGGTGATCGTCTTCTAAGTCACTAGGGACTCCTTCGGGGTCACTCTCTTTTGCGGCCTCGTATACATAATCGTCAGGGTTGGTAGTTGGCTCTAACAAGGCTAGAGTTTTTGTCTTTGTTGGGCATTCGTAGGCATAGTGGCCTTGAATGCCGCAAGAGTAACAAGTGGTGTTAGCCTTGCTAACCTTCCCGATAGGGACACGCTCACTCGAAGGGTTCTTGGAGTTCCTAGCGGTGATCATGATTGACTTCGACTCGGTAGATTTAAACTTTCCCTTATCAGGATATGTGGAAGAAGATGCCCCAGTGGTGGACTTGTGCTTCGCATGAGCGTAACGGGAGTGAGCCTTAGAGGCTAGGTGTTTTTCAATGTCCAAGGCGGCATTGAAAGTCGTGCTCAAGTCTGTATGCCCATATCGCAAGAGCTTCCTTTGGATATCGGGGTTAAGGCCCTTTCGAAATCTAGATAAAGTGACTTCGGGAATCTCCCTAAGGTCACATCGCACCATTCGGTCCTTAAGTTCACCCATATATTCAGCTACCGAGCTTGAGCCCTGCCGCAGAGTGGCAAGCTCATCGAACATCTGTGTCCGATGGTACGCGGGAACGTACTGATCGGTCAACATGTTCTTCATTACTGGCCAACCTATAAGGGGGGCTCCCTGTCCGGTTCCTAATCTTCGCTCCTCATTCAGCCAGAACGTCTTTGCACGACCTGTTAACTTCATCCGGGCAACTTGGACCTTTTGGGGATCCGTCAGGTTGTGCCACTCGAAGTAACACTCAATATCCACAGTCCAGTTAAGGAAGATTTGGGGGTCTCCCATGCCATCATACGTGGGGGCATTTATCTTAATGGCCCTAGTAATGTCAAAGTCTTGCTCGGGGTGGTGTCCCCTAGGGGGCACCCGTGGGGAGTCCCCATCAGAATCCGAATCAGAGTTATGTTGGTGTCGGTTGGGCTGGTCAACATTAACGGGTGGCGGGGGTGGCCTAGCTTGGTTTTGTAGGATCTGGGCTAAGACGTTCCTAAGCTCAGCCATTTCAGCACGAAGACCCTCTATAGCCGCGGTGTTGGGATCACCATGCTCGTTCGCAGCCATACTAGACGTAGACGGGGTTGCGTACTCCGTTCCTAGCCTTGTGCGCATTCAGGTTTGGGAGGCCCCGGACAAGATGAATTTTCCTAGGGCTGTAGCTATATTGAAAATAAGATATTTTTATATATTCCCAAAGTGAATAACACGTAGATCGTTAAAAAATTTGTTTTTGAAATTTTGCTGAAAAATAAAGATTTCAGCCCGCTATTGGCAGACCACAGAAATAATTTTTTTGATTTTTTTTTGATCCGATCGACCAACTAGGAATGCAGAGAGGATGTTTTCAATGTGGGAGTTGAAACGACCGCCTCTGATACCAAATTGATGTAGGGTTATCCGGAAACGGAGATCTCCGCGAAGCTAACGCTCTCCCTACGCACAACACGTCGTATATCTACCGCACCTACACAGCACCTATCGCCCACAATATTTCTGCGTCACAAAACGCAGCACAAACAACAAAGGAGGAATGGTCGACTCGAAAACAACGATCGGAAATTTGAGTCGGATTATTCCCCAAGAAAACACAAAGGTTGCCACTCCTTTTTGAGAGCAAGACCAAGGCTATAGGCCAAGATCCGCTCAAGCAAATAGGATCCACCCGATCCGGAAATAAAGCCTTGCAACGGCGATTTTGATTCAAAACTTGCAGCGATTAAATTAAAGATCCGGAGAAAACGATGAGCGAAATCCACCACAACTAAAGAGAAGAAATCACACAAGGGAGGGGAAAGAGATTACCCACCGGAAAACGTTCACACGAGATAACTGTGGGAGAATCACTCACTCCACGGATCCACCGGCGTCGCACCGAATGGTTTGCAACCTTCTTCCAAGGAGTCGCACCAAAGGAAGCCACGCCGGAGTCGCACCGAACGAGGATGGAGGAGGCAAGGCATGGCTTCACACCAAAGGGGAGGGGGCGGCTATGGACTTCTCCATGGTGGCCGAAATTTCCACAAGGGGGGTTTTTAGGTTTCTTTTCCAATGGCTTTAACTCTTCATGATAGCATCCTTTAAATAGGAGTTAAAAATAAGCCTTAGCCCTTCATGATGGAGATTTAATCTCATCCATCCGAATGGCTAATAGGAGTTACAAATAAGCCTTAGCCCTTCATGATGGAGATTTAATCTCATCCATCCGAATGGCTAATTGCACACCAAAACTAAAATAGTTCAAATTGAAAATACAACAACACATGCAATGAATATAAAATTATCACATAAGCATAGGATAATTTTATATTCCAATTATAAAATAGAGTGCACGAAAAGGAAATAAATAAAACTAAGGCGTTGCCGTGGCAGTAGCACGGCGAGGGCGGAGGTTGTAGCGTAGCCGTCCGTTAGCGTCATCGTGCCGCCTCACGTCCTTGAGTCGTATGGCCTTAGCAACCGGATCATCAACAGCATCATCAGCATCGTCTTCAACTGGTGGAGGAGGGGCCGCGCCATCACTGTGGCAAGCGTATCAAAGTACTTTCCCTCAATAAGTATCTCTAATTCACACTTGGCGGTTGCGATCATCTTAGAACCGTCCGGGAGGCGTACTTGTCGAGCTATACCAGTAAATTTGGTGTAGGGGTGTACGTGACACGGACGTGCTTACGTTATCGGTAGTTTACCCATCACAGAACATAGAAAACAAAGAGAGTGCTCCGACCAAAAGCGAACGAAAAGGGGTCGGTTGGCTCTCTAAAATATGGGACTCGATACCACGTCCTTAGGACCTAACTCTCCATCAAGCACACAACTCGCTCCTAGCCGGACTCGATACCACGACCTTAGGACCTACCTCTCCAACAAGCACACGTCTCACCGCACCTACACAAGCATCTATTCTTTTCACGATAAGCCGTCAATCGCAGTAATAAAATATTTAGGAGCGGCGGTAAACGATAAAGGGCGATCAAGAACAAGTTGAGATTAACTCCCTTGTTAGCACAAGCGTGCCCAAAACTTGGAGAACAAGTCAAGGCTATGCCTAGTTTGTTCTCCAACGGATCTTCCCAATCCGGATAACAAGAGGGTCAATAACAACGTTTCGATTCAGATTTTTGCAAGCGGAATACACTTTAAAATCGCAGAAAAGATGGTTGAATAACCTCCACAAAATCTAACAGCAAGAAACACAAAGATAGGGAAGGGATTACCCAACCAAGAAGATGATCACACAATATTTGTGGGAGAATCACTCTTTCCACGGTTCCACCGGTTTCACACCGAATGGGGCTGCTTCCTTCTTCCACGGAGTCGCACCGATAGAAGCCACGCCGGAGTCGCACCGAACGGGGATGGAGGAGGCAAGGCTTGGCTTCACACCAAAGGGGGGGTGGGGGGTGGGGGGCAGCTAATGGACTCTCTCCATGGTGGCCGAATTCCTCAAAGGGGGGTTTTAGGTTTTCCTTTTCATTCCCATAACTCATCATAATAGCCTCCTTTAAATAGGAGTTACAAAAGAGATCCAACCGTCCATGATGGAGATGAAATCTCATCCATCCGGGCGGTTACATACACATAATAGCCTCCTTTAAATAGGAGTTACAGAAGAGATCCAACCGTCCATGATGGAGATGAAATCTCATCCATCCGGGCGGTTACATACACACCAAGTGTTTAGTAGCACACCAACATGAAAATAAAAATTAATACAAGCCATATGTTTAAAGCGATTAAAATAAAACTAAGTAAAACGTTTAAGCAAGCTTTGCGCGCCGTGGACGGAGGTTGTAGCGCAGCTTTCCGTTAGCGTCCGTGGCGTTGTCATGACGTCGCAAATCTTTAAATTGTTGCGCCGCGGCAACTGGGTCATCATCAGGAAGTGTTGGAGGGGCCGCGCCATCAATCCTCCCCCACTCAAAATCGCGCATCTCCGATGCGTGGGCCGAGAGAAAGCGGCGGAGAAGCTCGACATCCAAACGTTGAAGCTCTGTCGTGAGTACCCATGAGTCGTCCGAAGGTGGGCGGTCACTCCAACGGATGAGGAAGTGGTAGGTAGCACCGTCTGGAGTAGTAAGTGGCTCAGCAGCGAGTATCACATCTGGATGGAGAAACGTCTTGGGAAACCTGGGAAACATGTCAGCAGTAGGAATAAAAGAAGACAACGTAGCATCCGATGTTATACCTGCGGGGACCGAAGGAGAGAGATCATCCGAACTACCACTCCCCAACCGATTAGAAATATCAGTGGAGGGAGAAGACGACAAAGAAACCAACTCTTGTGGAGGCGCAACAAACAGCGTCAAATCCGAGACGTTAAAAATAGGGGAGATACCCCATTCAGCAGGAAAATCCAATATGAAAGAGTTGTCACCTAGCTTCTTTATAATCTGAAAAGGACCGGCGCGCTTTGGAGCTAACTTTTTAACGGTGCCAGTTGGCATTCGTTCGGGAACTAACCGTACTAAAACCAGATCGCCGACCTTAAAGTGTGACACCTTCCTATGTAGATTAGCGTGCGCTTGATAAGACTCATATTGAGCAGTCAAGGTAGCTCGTATACGTGCATGTAAGTCGTGAATATGTTGGGCGAAGGATTGTTCAAACTGACTTGTTTTGTATGTGGGAGGTAAGGGGACCAAGTCAACTGGCACAGGGGCCTTATACCCGTGAACAATTTCATTCGGAGACATACCCGTGTACGGATTTTAGAATTATTGTAAGCCAGTTGTGCATGTGGAAGAAGTAAATCCCAAGTGCCTTTATGATCACTCACGAGACATCTAAGAAGATTTCCTAGGCTCCGATTGACTACTTCCGTCTGGCCATCAGTTTGTGGTTGATAAGCCGCAGAGAATAATAATTTTGTTCCCATAAGAACCCACAAGGTTTTCCAAAAGTAGCTATTGAACTTGACGTCCCTATCCGAGACAATAGTCTTCGGAACTCCACGGTGACTAACGACGTCCTTAAAATACAGTTTCGCAATGTGAGAAGCGTCGTTGGTCTTACTACATGGGAGGAAGTACGCCATCTTGGAGAACCTATCCACGACAACGAGTATAGAATCATGACTTCGAAGGGTGGGTGGAAGGCCTAATACGAAGTCCATGCTCACGTCTTCCCACGGAACGGACGGAATAGGTAGCGGGGTGTATAAACCTACATTGGACTTAGTACCCTTAGAAACTTGACACGTACGGCAACTGCTCACTACTTTCCCAACCATCGCCTTTAGTTTAGGCAAAAAGAATTTCTCCTCCACGAGCGTTATCGTTTTGTCTTGGCCAAAGTGACCACTCAAGCCACCACTATGTAACTCCCAAATGATGTGGAGTCGCAAAGAGGAGTGAGGGATACACAATTTTCCATGTTTGAATAAATATCCGTCTCTAAGTGAAAAGGCCGTGATGGTCGCGGGAGAGCTATCCTGGGCAGATAAGTATGGCTCCTGAAAATCAGGGCATGTGGCGTATTCATCCTTTATGCGCTCGAACCCTACCACGTGGACTTGCATGGAGGAAAGTAAGAGGGTGAGGCGACTGAGTGCATCGGCAACTCGATTGTCGGACCCCTTAAGGTGCTTGAGAGTAAATGTGTATTCTTGCAAGAAGGATACCCATTTAGCATGGCGCGTGCTGATTTTGTGCTGACCATTGAGGGATCGTAACGCTTCATGATCAGAGAGGATCACAAACTCCTTATTAAGGAGATAGTGCCTCCAATGATGCAAACATCTAATGACCGCGTAAAACTCCCTATCGTAATTGGAATAATTTAATTTAGCACCCGCTAACTTCTCACTAAAATAACTAACCGGGTGACCCTCTTGACTCAAGACACCTCCAATCCCTACGCCAGATGCATCACAAGTAAGCTTGAAGACCTTGGTGAAGTCTGGGAGACGTAACACCGGTGCTTCGGTCATAAGCTCCTTAATACGATGGAATGCAAACGTGGCAGATTTGGACCATGTGAATTCGCCTTTCTTCATGCAGTCCGTAATGGGTGCCACAATGCTACTAAAATCTCGTATGAAATGATGATAAAAGGTATCTAACCCGTGGAAACTACGCACCTCACGAAGGCTAGTGGGCTCGGGCCAGTCTCTAATCACTTGAACCTTTCCTGGGTCAACACGAATTCCTTCGGAGCCAACTATGTAACCTAAGAATTCAACCTCTGAAACATAAAACGTGCATTTTTTAAGATTTAGATATAAGGTTTCAGTCCTTAAGGTGGAGAGGACTACTTTGATGTGGGAGAGGTGTTCGGCGGGGGAGGTACTAAACACTAGGATGTCGTCGAAATATACTACAACAAACTTCCCCATATATGGCCTAAAGATGTGTGTCATCATCCGGGAGAAGGTGCTGGGGGCATTGGATAACCCAAAGGGCATCACAAGCCATTCATACAACCCGTCCTTAGACTTGAACACCGTCTTCCACTCATCCCCCTCTCGGATCCAAATCTGGTGGTAACCACTCCGTAAGTCCAGTTTTGAGAAGAGAGTGGCACCCGATAGGACATCCAAGAGATCATTTAGGCGCGGAATTGGAAACCTATATTTTATAGTAATTTTGTTGAGAGCTCGGCTATCAACACACATGCGCCAGGTGCCATCCTTCTTTGGGGCAAGAAGAGCGGGGACAACACATGGGATAAGTATGGCTCCTGAAAATCAGGGCATGTGGCGTATTCATCCTTTATGCGCTCGAACCCTACCACGTGGACTTGCATGGAGGAAAGTAAGAGGGTGAGGCGACTGAGTGCATCGGCAACTCGATTGTCGGACCCCTTAAGGTGCTTGAGAGTAAATGTGTATTCTTGCAAGAAGGATACCCATTTAGCATGGCGCGTGCTGATTTTGTGCTGACCATTGAGGGATCGTAACGCTTCATGATCAGAGAGGATCACAAACTCCTTATTAATCTATATGGGCAGTAGGATTAAGCCTATAGTGTGGTTGATTGGGTAAGGACGATCCGGGGATAAGGTCTATTACGTGTTGTATATCTCTAAGCGGTGGTAACGACGAAGGTAACTCTTTCGGGTATACATCCCTAAACTCATCCAACAATACCCGTAGCTCTCGGGGTAAATCTTCCAACACGCCACTATCAGTCTTTGCACTCAAGAGTACGAGAGCGTACATTATTCCCCCAATGAAGGGATCCTTCACAAATTACTTCCTACCAACTAAACTCAAGGCTTTCCTCTCTACTGGGATGGTGGTATCCTTAGCCAACACTACTGGCTCTTTTGGCACAGTCGGTCTCAAGGTGACGATCTTGCCATTGAATTTAAACTCATAAGTGTTTGCACGACCATAGTGTGTCACATCACGGTCGTATAGCCAAGGGCGGCCTAGTAACACATGACAAACATCCATCGGTAGGACGTCGCACCAAACCTCATCCGTGTAGGATTTGAAGTACAGGGGGACTAGGCATCGGTGGGTAACCTTAATAGTAACCTTACTAATCCAAGCGACCTGGTAAGGGGTCGGGTGCGGCACGACAGTCAAGGACATACGCTTAACAGCGTTCTCAGAAACGGCGTTTACGCAACTACCACCATCGATAACTAATTTGCAGAGTTTTTCTCCACTCTTAAAGATCAGGGAAAATATGCTCGTCCTCTTCCAGTCATCTACGGGACGAGGAGTGGTCATAATGCAACGCATCACCATAAGGCGGTGATCGTCCTCCAAGTCACTAGGGACTCCGTCAGGGTCGCTCTCCTCTTCGGCCTCATAGACATAATCGTCAGGGTCGGTAGCGGACTCTAGCAAGGCTATGGCCTTCGTCTTAGTGGGGCACTCATAGGCATAGTGGCCTTGAACACCGCATGAGTAGCAAGTGGTGTTAGCCTTGCTAACCTTTCCAACGGGGATACGCTCACTAGCGGGGTTTTTGGTATTTCTAGCGGGAATCACTACGGATTTTGAATCAGAGGATCTAAATTTTCCCTTATCAGGAAAAGTGGAAGTAGATGCCCCAGTGGTGGACTTATTCTTCGTATTAGAATAACGGGAGTGAGCCTTAGAGGCGAGGTGCTTTTCAATGTCCAAGGCAGCATTGAAAGTCGTATTCAAGTCCGTGTGACCGTAACGCAAGAGTTTCCGCTGAATGTTGGGGTGAAGTCCCTTTCGGAATCTAGATAAAGTGACTTCGGGGAGCTCTCGAAGGTCACATCGTACCATACGGTCCTTAAGTTCTCCCATATATTCAGCAACAGACATTGAGCCTTGCCGAAGGGTGGCAAGCTCATCGAACATCTGCGTCCGATGGTACGCGGGAACGTACTGATCGGTTAGCAGGTTCTTCATCACAGCCCATCCTATAAGTGGGACCCCGTGACCAGCTCCTACCCTATGTTATTCATTCAGCCAGTAAGTTTTGGCACGTTCCGTTAATTTCATCCTGGCAACTTGAACCTTTTGGGGGTCCGTGAGGTTATGCAATTCGAAATAACACTCCATGTCTATTGCCCAATGGAGGAAGATCTGGGGATCTCCCATGCCATCATAGGTGGGGGCATTTATCTTGATGGCCCTCGTGATATCAAAGCCTCGCTCGGGGCGGGGTTCTCGAGGGGGCACACGGGGAGAGTTTCCCTCAGAATCCGAGTCAAAGTTCGGTTGGTGCCGGTTGGGCTGCCCAACATCAACGGGAAGTGGGGGTGGCCTTTCCTGATTCCGTAGGATCTGGGCTAAGACGGTCCTAAGCTCAGCCATTTCGGCACGAAGACCCGCTATAGCCTCGGTGTTGGGATCATCATGCTCGTTCGCAGACATTCTAGACGTAGACGGGGTTGAGTACTCCGTTCCTAGCCTAGTGCGCATTCAGGTTTGGGAGACCCCGGGCTAGATGAATTTTCTTAGGGTTGAAGCTATACTGGAAATGGAATATTGTTAGATATTCCCGATGGGAGTAAGGCGTAGATCATTAAAAAAATTTTTTTTCAGATTTCGCAGAAAATTAAAGATTTTAGCCCGCTATTGGCAGACCACAAAAAAATTTTGATTGCGTTTTTTTTTCTAAGATTAGATAGACCGACAAGGAACGCAGCGAGGATGTTTGCAACGTAGAAGTTGAAACGACCGCCTCTGATACCAAATTGGTGTAGGGGTGTACGTGACACGCACGTGCTTACGCAATCGGTAGTTTACCCATCACAGAACATAAAAAACAAAGAGAGTGCTCCGACCAAAAGCGAACGAAAAGGGGTCGGTTGGCTCTCTAAAATACGGGACTCGATACCACGTCCTTAGGACCTAACTCTCCATCAAGTACACAACTCGCTCCTAGCCGGACTCGATACCACGATCTTAAGACCTACCTCTCCAACAAGCACACGTCTCACCGCACCTACACAAGCATCTATTCTTTTCACGATAAGCCGTCAATCGCAACAATAAAATATTTAGGAGCGGCGGTAAATGATAAAGAGCGATCAAGAACAAGTTAAGATTAACTCTCTTGTTAGCACAAGCGTGCCCAAAACTTGGAGATCAAGTCAAGGCTAGGCCTAGTTTGTTCTCCAACGGATCTTCCCAATCCGGATAACAAGAGGGTCAATAACAACGTTTCGATTCAGATTTTTGCAAGCGGAATACACTTTAAAATCGCAGAAAAGATGGTTGAATAACCTCCACAAAATCTCACAGCAAGAAACACAAAGATAGGGAAGGGATTACCCAACCAAGAAGATGATCACACAATATTTGTGGGAGAATCACTCTCTCCACGGTTCCACCGGTTTCACACCGAATGGGGCTGCTTCCTTCTTCCACGGAGTCGCATCGATAGAAGCCACGCCGGAGTCACACCGAACGGGGATGGAGGAGGCAAGGCTTGGCTTCACACCAAGGGGGGGGGGGGCGGCTAATGGACTCTCTCCATGGTGGCCGAATTCCTCAAAGGGGGGTTTTAGGTTTTCCTTTTCATTCCCATAACTCATCATAATAGCCTCCTTTAAATAGGAGTTACAAAAGAGATCCAACCGTCCATGATGAAGATGAAATCTCATCCATCCGGGCGGTTGCATACACATTATAGCCTCCTTTAAATAGGAGTTACAGAAGAGATCCAACCGTCCATGATGGAGATGAAATCTCATCCATCCGGGCGGTTACATACACACCAAGTGTTTAGTAGCACACCAACATGAAAATAAAAATTAACACAAGCCATATGTTTAAAGCGATTAAAATAAAACTAAGTAAAACGTTTAAGCAAGCTTTGCGCGCCGTGGACGGAGGTTGTAGCGCAGCTTTCCGTTAGCGTCCGTGGCGTTGTCATGACGTCGCAAATCTTTAAATTGTTGCTCCGCGGCAACCGGGTCATCATCAGGAAGTGTTGGAGGGGCCGCGCCATCAAAAGTATTGTATGCCTTCCATGTCCTTAATGAAGTCCTCAGACACAAAAGAGTGTGAGGCACCGGTATCGAACAGCGTATAGGCCGTCTTCCTGCCGACTACCACAGTGCCAAAGTACCAATAACCAAACTGAACAGTAGGTGTCCAGTATGTTGTAAGCAAGTTAAGTTAAACAATGAAAATGTGAAAGCTAACTGCAACATACCTGCAATAAAATCCCGGGGATTCCGTTCTTGCGGCATGTCCAACGCGTACACTTGATCCCGGGCAGGACCTGGGTTTCCTCCTCGCGGTCCTCATCATCGACCACGCGTATAACACCCCCCCCCCCCCCCCCCCCCCGCGGAGCTGCTGAAGGGCGAGCAGTAGGGGCATTCCCAAACAACTGCGGGCAGAAACGTCGAATGTGGCCCGACTGGTTCCATTCAAAACACACCAACCCACGACGCCCCTCAGGTTGCTCAAATTGGTGGGGCTGTGGCGGTGGAGGCAACGCGGGTGGTTGCGGTACCGGATGCTCCACTCTAAAACCTCAGTGGAAACATCCTCCACCTCTTTGATGTCCTATTCCTCCTCTAAAGTCCCGACTTCTTCTATTACTTGGGCCAGCTTCCATCATGCCCTCCGCAGGTCTCTTACCACTACTCAAGTGATCCGCCTCCAATCTCTTCGTCATGTCGATAATCTTCGCCAAGCTAGCATCCGCTATAAACAAAATGGCCTGCCTTAGGGGATCTCGCAGCCCTTTGTAGAAACGTTTGGCGTATCCTTTATCATCCAAATCATAAGAAGTCGCGAACCTCACGAGGTGCTGAAACTCTGGCTGATATTCCGTAACTGATTTTGATCCTTGCTTCAGCAGAAGAAACCTCTCTTCGAGTTCATTTCGAGCGGATGTGGGAATGAACTGCTCCAAGAAGACATCTGAGAACTCGCTCCAACTTATCTTTGTATAGACTCGGCGTTGGAAGGTGGAGCCCATGAGGGACTTCCAGCACCTTTTAGCATGTAGTTCCAAGAGGGACACTGCCAACGTCGCATCCATGTTGGTTGGGCAACGGATCACCGCCAGCAACTCCTGCACCGTGTCAAACCATTCCTCCTTGCATGCGGCCGACTCCGTCCCGAGGTAGGCGGGAGGGGAGAGGGCCCGAAACGTGCTCAACCAGTTAGAGCCCGGAGCCTGTTGTTGCACTGGAGGCTGTTGCGCCCTAAAGGCATCCAGGATGGCAGTGAGCGTCTGCCCCAACTCAGATTGTTGGAACTGAGTGGGTATGGAAGGGGTAGGAGTACCCCCCATTGGCTCAACATGAACTGGAATCTACACGTAGAACACAAACTTATGGTCAGGTTGGCTAATCATAAGGTAAAGGTTGGACAATATAGTGTGAATTATATATGGGCACACCACTGCTTCCGCTAAGTCAATTTGTCCCCAAATTGACTAATCGAATGGGGGTGGTACCATTGTTGAATGAATTCTTTTGTTGAGGATCGTGGCAAACTGATACGATTTGTAAGACCCCCCTCCCGGATCCCAAAACACGGCACGAAGGGGGTCTTATGCCCAGAACAACCGCCTTGCGATAGCATTAGCGCATGGGCTAACCTATACCACAAGATGCATGTTCTGCCGGCTACAACCAATATCAATAATAATATGTCAACCTAACCATAATATAAAAGAGAAGTCAAATCCACACCAAGTAGAGAAGTCAAATCCACAACAGCGGAGCCCATGCATACTATGGCCCAGTGGGGGTCTCGGGTAGATGTGCACGGAGAACACAGCCCCGAACTAGCCTTGTGTGACCCAGAAGGGGCCTCAGAAGAAAGTACGAGGACACAACCCAACCTTTCACTTTGCATGGAAGGGGCCCCGGGATGTGAACACCGAGGACACATCCCAACCTCCCAAAGTCTAACTGTCAACTCCCGTCGGTGTGACGATCAGCGAGCTCGTAGACCTGCCACACTATCCTTAACCCAGGATTACGACACCGTGTGTTGACTCACACCGCATGCAAATTCCACACCATCGTGACATGGAAGAGGCCTCGGAAGTAAGCACGAGGACATAGCCCAACCATCCACTCGGCAGGAAAGGATCCCCAGTACGTGAACACCGAGGACCAAGCCCAACCGTCCGTCTATACCTCATCTCAACACTAATCCAACTAGTGACGGTCAACACCGCACTTACATCCTTCCACAATACTACCTGTAGGGAGACTATGCCCTAAGTATTAGACTACTAAATTTCATTCCAACCACCAAACATACTCATGGCAATAGTTTATCCTTCTATATGTCATTCCAAATGATTTCAACATAATATAACATAATGCGCATATATAATAGTCTACAAATTTCTAACAAGTCATTTCGTTTAAGTAAGCTTGCTTCACAATTCAGTTATATGAAATCCAATTAGTAAACTTCATCATTCATAGCACTATGCTGGTTAACATAAAATAGTTCACCAAAATCTCGAGTTAATTTGCAACATCGATTCCACCGAATCCAAATCCATATTATATAAAAACCCAGAATTTAAGTGCAGAATAAATCTGGACAGCAAATTCGACCGGAGATTCCCAAAGCTACATGAACCCGGTGAAGGCATGTAACACCTCGATGGAAAGGTCTTTCCATGGGTTACAACTTTCATATTCAACCCACAAACAGATTTGAATGTGTCCTATTTGAAATCGGCTTCAAAGTCCGCTGCGCACAGAACACAATTTCTGCATGCAGGTTTGTCGGATGTCAATTTTTTTCAGACTTTCCTGTTGCTACATACTTCGCCTGAAGTCTTACAACCATTCGTTGGAAAGGAATTTTCAAGGGCTTCAACTTTCATGTTTAGTCTACAGCCCAGATCTGGCCATATCACACCTGAAAATAGCCAAGAAGCCCACTGTGTGCAGAACACAGATTCTGCATGCATCTTAAAGAGGAATGAATGTCATCGGTTCATCTCCCTCCTCAAGTTGGTCTTCCAAAATCACAAAGAAATTCCTCCTCCCTTATTCACCCTCATGAGGCCATGATTCTTCACGAAACCATCCCCCATCTTCGCATAGAAGATTGGAGAGGTTGAAGACACAACTAAACTTAGAGCACAAACCCTAGAACGACCTCTTCCTAGAGAAATCACCATCTCTCTAGTCAAGACTCTTTTGAGTCGACATCTCACCTAGATATATACAGATCTAGCACCAAGGGAGAGGGGAGGAAGCTCACCTCATTTTCGGCGTTTCCACCATTTTCGGCCATGGACCTTGTGGTTCTCCGCGACGGCATCTTCTCCTTTACGCGGCGGCGGATATTCTCCTCCAAGACTTGCTCCTGCAGTTTTCCCTCTCTACAGAAGTTTCTCTCAAGAAAAATGGCTGGAATGAGGAGTGAAAACGGCTAGGGTTTTCACAACCCTTATATATGAAAAGTGACACGGGTAGGGATACAACCGTGTTCGTACCCGTGTCCTGCTTGGGCGAAGCATCAACGACGGTTTTAGTGTCGGTTCAATACTCGACATGGTTGGGGACACGTCCGTGTCCTGACCCATGTCCACATGACACGGCCGTGTTCCCTGGCCGTGTCCTTATCTGGATACATCTCGACGAACTAAACTCGACACACAGACACACGGGTAGGGACATGCCCGTATCTCTACCCGTGTCATACATTTCGTCGATGTCGACACACTTTATCGATCTTAACACGCTCTGTCGAGTTCAACTTGACACACACACAAATGTGTAGGGATACGGTCATATCTCTACCCGTGTCATACATTTCGTCGATCTCGACAGACTTCGTCGATCTCGACACCCTCCGTCGAGTTCAACTCGACAAACACACACACGGGTAGGGACACGCCCGTGTCTCTATGCATATAACATCACACGGGTAGTGACACACCCGTGTCATTACCCATGTCCTTCTATAGACATACTCGAGTCATCGACTCGAGAGCTGGCCACTCCCACATGGGTAGGGACACGCCCATGTCACTACTCGTGTCCTGTGCTCGACTGATTTCTCCTCCTATTACAAGTGCAGCCCAGTTGCCAGCACACCCCTGAACCCAAGTAAGCTCTCCTGACTCAAAAACACGCACGAGGGGCCTAGTTCAAATCAGGACGTTACAACTATGCCATTGGTGATCTTATCATATCCCTTGGTTACACATCTTTCTGAACCACCAAAGATGACTTTGGGTCTATCTTTTACTAGAGTAAACTCCTTTAAGTTTCTCCTTCTTCTTGTCATGTGTTGGAACAACCACTGTCCAAGTACTATATAGGAGTTTGACAACTTGGACTAACATGCAATACAAAATTTACTTTACCTTAGGACCCCAAAATCTATTGGATCCTAGGTGCACATTATTAACAAACTGAACAAGTCTAACAACAGAATTTCTAACTGGTGGATTGGTCTTCTTGAGATAAGAGTCTCTAGCTGGACCATTCCAGCTGCCATGCCTTCTTCTCCTCAACATCTTCTTGAACTGTCTAGAGAAGAGAGATAGTTCCTCCTCAGTCAGGTCTCCTCCTAATGAGGTTGATTCTGTACACTAAGAGACTGTGTCTTGTCTCTCTGAGAGTGTTGACTTTTCTCAGACCATCCTGGAAGTCTCAACCTTTAAGGCCAAGGACTTTTCTCTGTTGTGTGCTCTAGCTGAATCTTCTTCATACTTCTTGAGATTGAGCTATAACTCATGTGACAACAGCTTGGTAAATAGTGTCTGGGGGTCTATGTTGGCAAAATTACTTATTTCTTTTATTGCACAGATCTTGATGTCCCATTCCTTGTTCAGGGACCTCAAGAACTTGTCATTGATTTCATAGTTAGTGAAGCTCCTGCCATAAGTCCTCAAGTTGTTAACAATTCTGAAGAACTTTTCAAAACATTCAACCACTAAGTCTTTCTTATCTTGTCGGAAAGCTCCATATTGTTGGTTTAGTAGAGATTTTCTATCATCTCTGACCTCTTCAGTTCCTTCCATATAAACAATCAATGATTCCCACATTTCTTTTGATGTTTTAAAATGAAGCGGGTTTTGAAAAGTGGAATCATCTATTGCACAGACTATAATATTCTGAGCCTTTTGTCTATAGATACCAGAATGATTTCATCCTTATCCATCTCCATGTAGGTCTTTGGTGTCTTGATGTTTGCATCAAGAACTGACACTTTCATGGTAATGAAATGTCCTTCAACCACTATGATGTATATTCTTCGATCTGCTGTTTCCATGAATAATCTGACTCTCTCCTTCCAAATTCCAAAATTCTCTTTGGAGCAGATTGGGAGATTGATGGAATTATTTTTTCTCTAAGCCATGATTTATCTTTCTCTACAATCCTTTGGATTCCCACTAGGTTGTTATGCCTTCTCAGTGAACCTCCCTCTGATACCAATTATAAATGTTTGTTTTAGGATTGAGAGTGACCTAGAGGGGGTGAATAGGTCCTATTTAAATCTCGGCTACTTTATTGGATTCTGAAATTTACTTTTCTATGTTTATTAGACTAGTCAGATAAAACAAGAAACAATATTCAACAATTTAAAACAATCACAGCATAGCAATCACAACATAGTAAACACAGATTTATAGTGGTTCCCCAATTTATGGGTACATCCACTTTCCCCCTTCGCCTATCTAGCAATGAACAAAATTTGGCCAGACTCATTTCTTTACTCAGATCCAAAGATTTTACAGCTCAGATCTCAACTGGCTCCTACAACTCAGACTTTACACGTCTTACCACTCAGATCACCAAGAACCTACACCTCAAGTTCTTTCCAAGAAATATACCTCAAAGTGAATCCACACTCCTACTCCTCAGGAAACTCCTTCCCTACAACTCAGAACAATCAGTTCCTACACCTCAGAGAAATTCCCACTTTTCCTACCTTAAGCACAAAACCTTACCTCAGCCTTTATAACTGTAAAAATAGCAAACACGCAGCTAACAAACAGGCAGTAATTTGAATAATTGAAAGTTTTTTTATCCAAAACGATATCATTTACAAAGGTATGACCTCCCTTTTATAGAATAGAGGAGATAGGAGAGAGTACAAACAAACAATGTGAGACTAAACATTTACAGGGCTGAGCAGTTAGAAATTAAAGAGACCGCACAGGCCGCGCAGTTAGACAAATGGGCTAACCGCTCGGCAACTCCAGCAGGAAGAGAACATGCCGCAATAGGAGACCGCTAGACCTCCCGGTCAACAAACCGCCAGACTAGACCGCCAGGCCGCCCGGTCTAATACTTCAACACTCCCCTCAAGATGGAGCATAGATATCAATCATGCCCAGCTTGTCACAAAAGTGGAAGAAGGAAGTAGAGACCGGCTTTGTGAAGATATCCGCCAATTCTTTGTCGGAGGTGACAAACGGAGTACAAATATGTTTCTTCAAAACCTCTTCCCGAATGAAGTGGCAGTCGACTTCTATATGTTTTGTTCTCTTATGGAAGACCAGATTTTTGGATATGTATATAGCGGCCTTGTTTTCACAGAGCATAGGAAGAGGATAGTCGTAGACCTCTTCTAGGTCAAGCATGAGAGCTCGCAATCATTTTAACTCACACGTGGTTGACGCCATACTCCGGTATTCGGCTTCTGCACTGGATCTGGAGACAACAGACTGTTTCTTGCTCTTCCAACTCACAAGGTTTCCTCCAACAAAAGTACAAAAACCGGATGTGGATTTACGATCGCCTTTATCATCCGCATAGCTTGAATCTGAGTAGGCTTCAACCCTCAGATGACCATTCCTCTGAAAGATTAGCCCTTTACCCAGTGCTGGTTTTACATACTCTAAAATATTCAAGGCAGACAAAAGATGGCACTCCCCGGGAGCTTGTATAAACTGACTAACCTTTCCTATATCCTAGGAGATGTCGGGTCTGGTCACCGTGAGATAGATGAGTTTGCCCACCAAACGTCTGTACCTCGTGACATCAGATAGAAGAGGCGAGTCATCTGTCCATGTCTTGTCTTCTCCAATAGCCATGGGAAACCGGGCCGGTTTGGCACCTGTCAATCGCGCCTCTTGTGGAAGATCAAGGGCATACTTCTGTTGGGAGAGAACCAACGAGTCAAGCTTCCGAGAGATTTCTATCCCCAAAAAGTATTTTGGGGAGCCCATATCCTTCGTGTGCAGGTGTTGAAGGAGGTCTTTCTTCGTCAAATCCACCCCAGCTTGGTCATCGCCAGTAAGAAGAATATCATACACATACACTGTCAAAACCACCAGTCCCGAGGCGGTTTTGCGAATAAATAAGGAGTGATTGGCCAAACTACTTGCAAAGCTGATGGTAGCCACAATGCCACTGAACTTGTCGAACCATGCCCAAGGGCTCTGCTTTAGGCCATAAATGGCCTTCTTCAAACGACATACTCTTGTCTCCCCTAGAGCAACATACCCAGGAGGTTGCTCCATGTAGATGTCCTCCTGAAGAACCCCATAGAGAAAGACATTCTTGACATCAAGCTGGGAAATAGCCCAATCCCTGTTGATAGCCATAGAGAGAAGAACCCGGATGGTGCTGAGGCGAGCAACCGGAGAGAAAGTATCAAAGTAATCAACGCCATAAGTCTGAGTGAAGCCTTTGGCCACCAGCCGGGCCTTGTAGCGATCCACAGTGCTGTCGGGGAGAAATTTCACAACAAACACCTAGTGACAGCCAACCACATCAGTACCCACTAGTGGAGGAACAAGGGTCCAGGTACCCCTTTCAATAAGAGTAGTCATCTCCTCATCCATGGCAGATTTCTAGTGAGGAATAGCAAGAGCCTCCTGGTAGGTGCGGGGAGTGGCTGTAGCGGAGATAACCAAGGCAAAACACCTGCGAGAAGGAGAAAGCCGATCATAGGAAATAATTGCCACAAGCGGGAGTTGAGTACACGCCTGTACCCCTTTGCGAAGAGCAATGGGAAGATCCAGGTCGACGCGTGCCTCAGTGACCGGAGCATCCGTGGCGGAAAAGGCTGGCCCAGGACTAGATAGATGGCTGATGAGAAGAGGGAGAACGTGGAGGGGGTAGGACGGACAGAGGAGGAGATGGAGGAGGATATGAGGTAAGAGGGGAGACGTCGATAGGCGTGGAAGGAACGGAGAGAGATGGTGGAGAAGCAGAGATATCAGGGGGAAGAGGGGATTCAAGAGAGAAGTAGGATGCATTCTCGAAGAAGGTCACGTCTGCGGACACAAATTGTTTCCACAGAATGGTGTCAAAACAACAATAACCTTTTTGAGTGGTAGAGTACCCCAAAAAGACACACTTGGTGGAACGGGGGGAAAGCTTGTCGCGGGTAGCGGACGGAGCGTGTACAAAAGCTGTACACCCAAAGACACAGAGAGGGAGAGTAAATGGTTCCTTGTGGGGTTATAGAATGGAGAAGGGGGTCTAGCCGTGGAGAACCGCAGAGGGAAGGAGTTTGATGAGATAGCAGGCAAGGAGCACAGCGTAGCCCCAGTAGGAGTGGGGCACTTGCATCTGCATCATGAGAGTGCGAGCGACATCAAGGATGTGATGGTTTTTATGCTACGCCACCCCATTTTTCTGGGAGGTGTAAACACAGGTGGTCTGATGAACAAGACTATGTTGCAGAAAGAAGGAGGAAAACTCATGACTAAGATATTCCTTGGCATTATCAGAGCAAAAGACTTTAATAGAAATGCCAAATTGAGTTTTAATCATATAATAAAAAGATTGCCAGACAGAAAAGAGTTCAGAGCGATCTTTTAACGGATACACCCAGGTACATCTAGAAAAATCATCAATAAAAGTTACAAAGTAGGAACTACCCCGACCAACGGTGAGGGTAGGAGCAGGAACCCAGACATCAGAATTGAGCAGAGTTAAGAGGAGGAGGGTCATCGGTGCGGTGATGACGCTTGCGCTTAGAGCGGAGAAGAAAGGTGAAAGAAATGCTCCAATCCGGATAGTTGGAGCCAACAAGTTTAGAAAGCGTGCCAAGGTTTCCAGAAGGAGTAGGAGGAGGAGCCATAGGGGTGTTGGAGGTAGAGATAACAGGGCTGGAGAGACCAGAATTGTCCATAGAGAAGGCAGGAAACCGCGCGAACAGAAGAGAAGCCGCGGGGAGAGAAAAAAAGAGAGATAGCCGCACGAACTAAGGAGTAGGCCGCGACACGAGAAGGAGACCGCAGCGAACAAGGAGGAAACTGCAGCAGGCTAAAGAGAAGAAGCTGCAACGACACGGTGGCAGAACACCAGCGGCCAGGAAGCAGACCCAGGCACAGGGAAAGAGGACGCACAAACTGAAAGAGGCCGAGCGAACAGAGAGAAGAGGAAGCAAGGGACCCGTGAGAACAAGTCGAGAAAAGTCCGAAGGAAGTCGCAGGAACAGGGCAGCGACAAGGCAAAGAAACCGCTTAGACAAGCCGCGCGGACAGAAGAGCCAAAGACGGAATCAGGTCGAATCAATCGTTGGCTCTGATACCATGTAAAAGTAGCAAACATCCAGCTAACAAGCAGCTAACAAACAGGCAGAAATTTGAATAATTGACAGTTTTATTATCCAAAAAGATATCATTTACAAAGGTATGACCTCCCTTTTATAGAATGGAGGAGATAGGAGAGAGTACAAACAAACAATGTGGGACTAAAAATTTACAGGGTTGAGTGGCTAGAAATTAAAAAGACCGCACAGGCTGTGCGGTTAGACAAATGGGCTAACCGCTCGGCAACTCCAGCAGGAACCGAACATGCCGCAATAGGAGACCGCCCGGTCAACAACCCGCCAGACTAGACCGCCAGGCCACCCGGTCTAATAATTGAACAATAACACAAGCTTACAACTCAGAGAAATTAATTCTCCTACACTAAGATCTATAATTAGATCTTACAAAATTATAATGGTGAAAAGAAATTAATTCTGAATTAGTCACCAAGCAAGAGAGAAACAGGTGACTGCTTCTTGATTTAATCTTGATAAGTCATATTCCCTTGATCCTTGTTGTAATGGATTTGATCCAACCCTTCTTAGAGTTTCAAAGCTTCTTGAAGATGAAATTAGGGTAGATATAGGATGGTGAAAATTGAAGTAGATTCTTGATCTGGCTTCTCTCTACCTTCTGAATTCTAGGAGATTACTTTTTAGATCTGGCTTCTCTCCAAGAATACTCGGTCGGATCTTCAGATTACTTTTTAGATCTGGCATCGGTCGGATCTTCAAGAATACTCGGTCCCCCACTTGGAACTCCACCTGACGATGCCGAGCGTCATAATACTTAGCCTGTCGGCTCTGTGCCTCTAGCATCCTATCCCGTATCAACCTCACCTGAGCCTCGATGTCCTCAACAAACTCCGACCCCAAAGCCTTCAGATCCTCATCCTGAATCCACGACAGCGGAGTCCTACACCTCCGTATGTATAGGTCCTCATAAGGAGCCATACTTATGCTGGGCTGGTAGCTGTTATTATATGAGAACTCGATCAGTGGCAACAGCTTCTCCCAAGGCTCACCGCGATCCATTATGCAAAGTCGCAGCAGATCTTCCAAAGTCCGGTTGGTGCATTCTGTCTGCCGATCAGTCTGGGGATGAAAAGCCGTACTGAATGTCAGCCGCATGCCCAAGTAATTCTGCACTGATCTCCACTCCCTGGATTCTCTCTCCCTTCGATTCTTGATCTTTTATTTTTTTTAGAACTGGCTTCTCTCTACCTTCGATTCTTGATCTTTTATTTTTTTTTGATCTACTCACTTTTCCACTTTTTCACTCTATTTACGTAGAGTTGATCTTTTTATATAGGTTCTATCAAAGATAACCGACTGATCCGGTTAATTACTGACATCTGACAGTTTTGACAGTTGTCAGATCCTCTGGCTTGATTTCTGCACTTTGGAAACATCTCTGCTTTTTGTGCTGAAACTTTACTGTTGGATGTGTTGACACCAGTCCTGGGCATCGACACTACTCTTGTAGTGATGTCAACATAATTCTGAATGTATCCACACAGCCTTCACCTTGTCTCGACACAGCTGATGTAGAATGTGTCGACACTACTCTTGAGTGTCGACACAGTTGTCTTCAGTCTCGATATTGCTTGTAAGAGTGAGTCGACACTTGTCCTTAGTGTCGACATAGGTGTTCTTTGTCTCGACACAACATGTGTAGTGTGTGTCGACACTAGTCCTGAGTGTCGACACAGTTGCTTTCTTGTATCATAGTGTCGACCCAAGTCCTGGGTGTCGACACAACTTTCTCCTTGACTCAGCACTTCTTGTTTAAGTGTGTCGACACTAGTCTTGATTGTCGACACAGATACTTCTTGTCTCAACACAGCTTTGACAACGGTGTAGACACTTAACATTCATCAAATACAACTATGTGTATATCCTTGAGATGAAAGGACGTCATCAAATCAAGTGCATTGTGACCAATATACACAACAAAAGTTCAGTCCAGTTATCTGTAACATTTTCTTC